>JAOPSE010000002.1:17242457-17842457 GCA_029449295.1 Zea luxurians
AGTGGTCTAGGCCATTGTCTCCCAGTCAACTATGGTTGCTGGATCGATGTCTTCGTATATTTATTTATTTTGTATAGAACTCCTATTATATAGTAAAGATGTGGCATTCATTTCTGTACCATGAGTCATCATATATGTGAGATTTGATCCCAGCACACTTGGTGATTATTTCGCATCCGGGTTTTGGACCCCTAAAACCCGAGGTGTGACAGGTTGTTTGGTTCCTATGACTAAAGTTTAGTCTATGTCATATCATATGTTTGAATGATGATTACGAGTATTAAATATAACCTAATTACAAAAGTAATTATACATATGAAGGCTACATGTCGAGACAAATCTATTAAACCTAATTAATTCATAATTAACAAGTATTTAATGTAGCATGATATATATAAGCTATAGACTAATTAGATTTAATAGATTCATCTTACTATCTAGTTCACACATGTATAATTAGACTATATGTTAATATTTTTAACAAGCATCAAACATAAGATGTGACATGAATTCTAGAAACCCCCTTAGTTTTTCTTAACGACAGTAGTCAAGATTCTAAGACTATCTCAAACGTACTTCCTATCCCATATCTATCTCATTTCCTAAGGCCTCTTTGGAACAAAGGAAAAGTGAAGAAATTTTGAAGAATTGAAATCCAAAAGAAATTTTTCCTATGTGACCCTTTTGAACAAATGATTGAGTTGCTACAAAACCTATAAAATTTCTACGGAATTGACCGTTGTAGTAAGATTTTGTAGAATTTTTAACATGAGGTATAACCTTTTGGAAATTTTCCTATGGAATTGAAGGTACCATGTAACTTTATTCATATATTTTCCTACCCCTATGTTTTACCAATCATGCGTTCCAAAGAGGCCAATGTCCTTTTGAAATGCGAGATTTTTTTCATATTTCCTATGTTTTTCGTGTGAAAATAAACTGATTTATATGAAATTCCTATATGATTCCTCTAAAAAGGACTTAGACTCTCTCGAGTAGATCTCCTAAAGCCTCATCTACCCTAAATTTTAGAGGAGATTCCCATCCTTTAGACCGTCTCTAGTAGAGTGTGAAAAATATAGGACGCAAAACTGTAGATGATAATGTTTGACACTGTTTATAGAAATAAGTTTGAAATAGAAGATGAGATAGATAGCCTTATATCTCCAATAGTGTCATCTAAACAGTTATCTAAATATATAGAACACCGCTGGATCCTCTATATATATAGTTTCTCTTCAATCTTCTTTATTCACTAGCCAATTACCCATACTTTGCTACGATTGTTATATATCATATACATAGGTATTGATATATTTATTTAATTATAATTATTGTTTATTTACAAACACTAAGGTACACGTGGTCTAGTGGTTAACTCAAAATTTTAGAGCAGTGGCCGTGTGTTTTTTTGCGCGGTGTGGTAGCTTCACGGGCGAGGTCGAGTGTTGGGCAGACGCAGTAGTTGGCTACGTAGGTACTGGGTGTGGGGCCCACATGGTATGACGCCGAGACAGAGCATGTAGGACGGGAGAACCAGTCACAACGTGTGAGACAGATTCAGAGTGTAAACACGGAGAGCACTTATACATTTTAATATTTTAAAATAACAGATTTAGTAAAACTAAAATATATATAGTACATTCGAGAGTACCATAAATATACACGTAAAATGTTAAAAATAAAATATATCTCTAATGTGTATATATCTCTACTACACCTTAAGACCAGAGTGGGGGCGTCCACACCGGGCATCACCGTGCCCCCGCCTATTCCCCACGCGCGCGGCTTCCTTCCTTGGCTGCCGAGATGCCGCCTACTACGCACAGCTTTCTCCCCCACACGCTGCGGCGGCCGAGATGAACGTGCGGCTTCCTCCCCACCAACGGTGCCCTTCCCAAAACCCTCGACGCGCTGCTCTCGCCCAGATCCCACGCGTAGCATGCGTGGCTTCCTTCCCTCGGCTGCCGAGATGCATCCCTCTTCCCCAGCTGCTCTCCCCCACCAAACCCTCGACGCGCGGCTTCAACAGAGCCCCAGCCCGAGCCCATCCCGCCTTCAATGCCGGATCTCACACCATCGCCACCAACGATGCCGTCAAGTGGTCCAACATCGATCCCTCTAGCTTTTAAAGCCTCTAGATCCTTTGCAGACGACGTCAAGTGGTCCAACATCGATGTCCAAGAGTTCATCGCCTTCAATCTGGTCTACGGGCCCCAGGTCGGTGCTCCCCTCTGTTGCCCCCCTTCATCCTCGCCTCCCCTCTCCTCTCCTTTGTAGCCGCGGTTGCCATACCTCAAGGCCTACGGGAGTCGAGGAAGTTCGCTCGCCGCCGCCATTAGGCATCCCACCATGCTCGCCGCTGGTCCACCACCAGCCCCTGCTCAGCGCGCCGCAGGTCAACAGCAGCCTCGCGTACAACTCCTACCGCAGCCACCACACCCCTCGTTCGAGCTCGTCTATGGCTGGTGCCTGGGTCCCCCTCAGTGACGTCGTGGCGGTTCCATCGGTGCAGAGCTCCCCGCGGATGGCGCAGTAGACGTGCGTGTGGAACACGGTGAAGAAGCCATCACCGATGCGCGCCTCCCTCCCTCGCGCCTGCGCGTTCCCCTCCACCTCGCCCCTGGCCCAGTGCGCGATCCCCGCCACTCCATCTCCTACCGGCCGCACGCTCCCTAACTCTGCCCGGCGCGCCTTCATCAATCTCGTCTGCTACGCCTATCGAGCCCCGAGATCATGCAGATCCACCATTCCCGCGCCCTCGCCTGACACTCGCTCACCACCGGCTTTGCAACTCCGCTGCCATAACCCCACCCCTGCCCCGGCCTCCCCCACCCCACCTCATCGTGTGTTCAGCTCCCCCTCGCCCGCACCCGCCCCTGCCCCCTCCCCAAACGATGCCCATGCATCCCGACGACCTTGCGCTAGCCGTCAGCCTACCTCTTCAAGTTCCTTCGCATGCTAGACCTGGCCGTCGCCGACCTCGCAGGTGACCCCACTGACCTCGTGGTCGACTCCGCTGCAACTATCACCGCCTTCTGTCCTCCTTCGACCACCTGCCCCTGCCCTGGTCTACCTTCTCCTCCTCCTCCTACAAGTGACCCTCCACAGTCTCCCGCCTCCCACATCCGCATTTGGATAGTTGCTAGATTTAGTAGAGTGCCATCTAGTTCGGTTGGTGATATTTGCAAGTGCGTGTCCACACAACTTCTGTGGGTTCTTTACTGAATTGTTTGTGATTTTGGGACTCTTTGATGGCTATTGATTTGCCTGCAAATAGGCTTTGTTAGACAAGTGGATTAGATTTTCCATGAAATTTGTAGTATTTTTACTGGAACACTTGTTTTTTCTATCTACAGCGACAGATGACGAGGAGGCATACAACCTGCCTACGTTCCAAGAGTTCACCTTTCGGGCAGTTGCGGCTAGCTGCATCTGGGTTTGGGATGGAGAACATCATGTTTGAGCATGGCGAGAAGGAGCCCAATGTGGTATACAAGGGGAAGCTCGATGCCCAGCGCCACATCGTTGTTAAGCTCTCCAACCACTCTGCCTGAGCAAAAAAGAAGGTGAATGCCTAGAGCCACATCGTTCCCGGTATTCCATTCGCCTTCTTTTTTACCCTTTCTAATTATGTGCATCTTGTGGTGGGTGTAATTGGTAGTTCAAAACCTGGTTATTTATTTTGAGTATTGCAGATACAATGGCAGTTTAGAACATCGTGTTTGAGCATCGATAGAACCAACATCCCATGGTATTATTTTGTCAACTCCAAAACTTTTCTTCAACCTACTCATAACCATTTTGAAGCAAACATGTTGAATTGATGAATTGACGAGGGGAGGAGCTAACAATTTTGGTGTCTTCAGAGTTCAGCATGATATTGCTAGCACTGACCAAGGCCCAGTCGAGTGTCCAAGTATAAATTCACAAGCTAACTAAGAAATGTTTGGCATGAACAATATTAGCATTAAAAGACAACTCTGACCTCTTATTCTGGTGGCCATAGCATTATGCCAATCTTGTTGTTGTTCTTTTTCTGGACAGTGCAAACTAATGATGAATTAGACAACCTGAGCTGAATTCATACACCATCTTGTAATTTCTCAACCAAGACACTATACATGTGCTTTGAATTTTTGTATCACGTGCTTTGATTATTTCATCTGATTGTCTTCTCTTTTAGAATGAATTGATGATAAACAATTCCCTTACTTATAAAAAAATCATTGATTGTTGTCATGGTTCTGAGGACTTCACATTGCTTTAAAATTTCTGATAGCTGGAGGTGTTCCTTTACTTTTTTGTATTCAGTGTTGGTCATCATTTTCCTGCCTGGTTGGGTTGCCTCTGCATGTCATTCTTGCAGTCAACATGAACAAGGCCGAGGCATTGTACAGGTTGTTCAAGAAGATCGGCAACACCTTCATTGACGATGGGCTGATGATGGGCTGATTAACAAGGTCAGCAATGGGTGTCTGATTCACTACTTGGTTCTTATGTAGTGTCTTATTAATCTTTGTGGATATGTGCAAGTGTGGATGGTCCTGTTAGTATCAGTCCTATCGGTCGATACTGCCTCTTAGCACATTGTTTGACCTGTTCCCATTTCCTTAGCATCTAAAATGACCTTAAGATTTTTTTCCTCTCGTTTTTTCCCTTTTTGCCTATACAACTAGAGGAATGAACGATGATACCTTGATAGACTAGGAATGTAATGGTATCCTATATACTGCATTTGCTTTCATGTCGATGGTTTTGGTGAATTGACCTTGATCTTGCCAAAATAGGGAAGAATTGTGGGTCTGTGCATTTTATGGGGTGACTGGAATGCATTGATCATTAATGCAGTGCGGTTTGCTGGTTATTTACACCACATTTTTTATCACTTGATCTTTCCTCGACTCATCGTAACAGTATGAACTTTGGTTGTGGAATTCACACATGGTGTTGTGTAATACCCACTTTGTAAGAAAATCAAAAAGGAGAAAGTACAATCATGTATGTGTGTGCATCTCTATCTACCATCACATGTGCCTGATCATGATTTAAAAAATGAGTAAAACTCCACCAAGACAAAAACTAATCCATTGCATAATCTTGGATTTTTGTTTGTGCATTTAAAACAATAGTAATATGAACAAAAATAAAATAATACTGAGAAGAAGATTAGAGGAAAGAAGGAAATAATATCCAATATAAAATAAAATTATAATTAAATAACATCCTCATAATTTGGTATGACCAATATGCATAGTTCAAATGAGTTTAAATTTGCACTTGAGATTTCATTCAAAATTTGGATTCAAAAGGATTGTAAATAAAAGAAAACAGAAAATAAAAAACAAAAGAAAATGGGAAAAGAACCTAACTGTGCCGCAAACGCCCTATTCGGCCCACTTACCATTTCCTTCTGCGCGGCCCAAACGACCTCTTCACCTGCGTGCGCAGCTCGCTAGTTGACCGGGCCCTCGGCTCAGTCCCTCCCACGCGCGGCGTTTAGTCACCGCTCGGTGGGGCCCGTCTGTCTGGCGTGTCCCCATCCTCTGTTCCGCAAACGAAGGCGCGGAACTCGACCCGTTGACTGGATCCACCGCAGTGGATGAGCCTCCGCCCGTGATCTTCGTGTTGCGGCTAATAAGACCTAGGCCCCGTACCCTGCCGCGGGCTCCACTTCCCTTTCGCTCCACGACACCCGAGAATCACCCAGCACCGTTGCGTCGTCCAGGCATCTGCAGGTGGGAAGTGTTGAGCCGCCGCATGGAACATCGCCGGTGACTGCCACTCCGGCTGCGTTTACGGTCGGATCCGGTGGTCGCGGCTCTGGTCGTGCGCGGGTGGGCAATTGGTGCGAGGACATCGGCTGGAATTGGGGGAATTCCTCACCGGAATTGGTTTCTCCGCCGCATATCGCTGTCGCTCGTGGTCGACCCCTCTCCATCGCCTCCCAGCTTGCGGTACGTAGTCCCACCATGTTTAAGTCACTTCCACTGTCGTGAATCGTGGCCGGATTGAGAACGGGGAGCGTTGGGGCGCGAAATTGGTGTGCACCGGCGCAGGCTCCGTCCGTGCGTGAAGGGCGGCGCCGCCGTGCGTGGGTCTCGATTGGGGAAGACTGGTTTGCAGCCGTCGGATCCTTTTGCTGCGGTGGAGATTAGACTGCTATGTACCGATTCGCGGAAGGGTTCAGTGACCGCTGGATGTTAATCGGGTGGTCTCGGTTGGATAGGTAGACTTTGTCTCGGGGTCGTAGATCTATAATTCAACGGTTGCGGGGACGTCTGGTTTGGAAGCAGCATAGCCTAATCTAGGTCGTGTGTTTCACATCCGACGGCCCAGAACTCACCATACCCCTTTGCGGGTACTATTTGTTAAAGAGCCCTCGGATTTTCATTAAAATAACCCGCCGTCCATAGGAATAGTGCGATGAGTCTGGGGAATTCTTTCACGTTAGCCCCTGCACTTTCCAGAAATCTGTGCGCAGTCCAGATAGTTGATAAAATCAGGAAAATAGTTTTTAGTACAAATTTAATTGTAGAAACTTGTTTAATTTGTAGAAAATCCATATGAACTCCAAATTAGTTCATTCCAGTTCCTAAATTTTTATAATATTATTGTCTATCCATTAGTGCCACCGTTTGACATGAAAGACACATTAAAATTTATCTATCACTTAATCTTGTATTAAATACATAAAACCTTCGGAAATTTATATCTTAAAATCTGTAACTCCAAAATTAATGATTCCAGTTCCTATGATCTTATTTTAATATCTAGATTATTACTGTGTATTTTATTTACATGTTTGGTGTGATGTTAATTTTTGCTATACTATGTATGTATTGTATTGATGCGAGTAGACGAGCAAGCTACAGAGGATTCTGAGGTTCAGCTGGTAGAGACTGCTGAGCAAGAGCTCGTGGAAGGCAAGTTGTGCCCTTGATCACTTCTTTTACCCATTCATGTTCTTATTAATCATAATGATCTGCATAGGTTAATTTTGCTGGGACCCAATAGGATACCCTAGATGTTGACTATCTTTATACCTTGTTTCACCACTGGTTTTACTACTAAATTTTTGGGTAGTACATGCTATTGCTTTATGTGGCTTTGGGTATAGAGATATTCATCACTCATTTTTATACTTGTTATTATCTGTTCATTATTTTCTGTTCATGATAAGATCATTATGTTAATGGGAACATGGAGAACCACCCGGGAAAACAGTGCTACCACAAGGGTTTAATGGGACGTCCTTGGCTGATTAACTAGGAAAGCTAGTGGATGGCTACCTTACCCGAAAGGGACAAGGGCAGTAGGGGAGTGGTCAGTGTAGGGAGATCCTTGGGTTGATTTTGCTGTGATGTACGGTCAGGCGAGGGATTCCTGCACTAGAGCTTCCTATAAACTGTAGCGGGTAGTCTGAAGCTAGTGGAACTTTGTAAAGGCCTCGTAGTGGTACCCTGCCTCGCTTCCTTGGTAGAGGTGTATGGGGTCTGATCAACTCCGTGGCAAATGGGTAACACGACTTGTGGGTAAAGATGTGCAACCTCTGCAAAGTGTAAAACTGGTATACTAGTCGTGCTCACGGTCATGAGCGGCTCGGACACTCACATGATTAATTTATGGAACTTAAACTTAAATTGGCATTTCATTGCATTTGGGATTATTTTACTATTACTTTTATTTATTATTTCTAAGGTTCGGAATTTACTTACACTTAGTAATTGCTAATAAAATTTTGACCAACTTATAAAAGCAATGCTCAGCTTCAGCCTTTATTTCATTGATCAGCCTTACACTTCATGAACTCCCACCTTTGGTGAGTTCATGCCACATTATTCCCCACAACTTGTTGAGCTATGATCATGTGTGAGCTCACCCTTGCTGTCTCACACCCCCCCCACAAGAGAAGAACAGGTGGTTAAGGAGGAGCCACAAGGCGAGGAGTATGATCTGATCTAGGTGGCGTTTCTCAGTTGACATTGGCGCCGACTGATCCTTAGTTTGTTTCATATTTATTCTTTTATTTTGTAATAAGTCTTCCGCTATATAATAAGTACTCTGATTTTATTGTGACATTTATCTCTATACACTCTGTTATTATATATGTTGTCTTCTTTGGCGCATGTATGAGATGCACCCGGCTTTGTTCCTTAAATCCGGGTGTGACATGTTGTCTCACTTTAAACTTTATGCTCCATTAAGAGAACACCTTGAAAGATGGTATGTAAGCATTCCCATTCATGTGGCAGGAAGTAGCTTCTGTTATATCAGTAACAGAAATTGAGATTGACAAGCATCCTATCCAACTGAAGTTGAGTTGTGGTCAAATCAATCATCAAAGAGGAGCCACCTAAGGGTCGTGTTGAGACCTCAAATGTTTTGCAAGATGATGATGGAATAGACAAGGAGAAGAATATTGCTGGCCACCCAACTATCCACATAGGTGACGAGGAAAACATGTCTTTTGGCGACTTGGAAGAGGATGATGTGAAATGGTGTAGTTGCAACTTGCAAAGCGAGATATGGACTTGTGTACAAGAAAATGTAGAGGTCGAGATTGCTCCTAAAAAGAACAGGGACACCATGAAAACATGTGGCTTTGTTTTGCAGTCAAGTTGCCGGGGTGATGCCATTGTTAAAGCTACCGGGGTGAAGACACAGATGTTATCGCTCAAGATATGGCAGGGTGCTACGTTTCACTAGCATTATCATTTGTAATTTGATTCACACTTTTTTGTACATAAGAATTCATGATGGTATAAGGTAAGAACAATATAGTTCCATTCATTGTTTGGTCATAGAATTGCATATATATCAGATAAAAGAAAGCAGAGTGATTTTCAATATTCCAAGAATTTTATGTGCAATGCAACATGCTAAGCTTTATATGCAAATTTGTACTCCTTCCTGGCATTTTAATCCTTGGTACTCGAGATCTAGGAAATGACTGGAACTAGAAACATCTATGGCAGAAGAACAGTTGGATTCTTTTACGAACATGTCTTTGAAGTTATTTGAGAGCTTCCCAAGGTTTGACCATAGGAGGCTCCCAAGGGAAAGTCTGGCCATCTGGGCCTCTCCTGAGGCTGTTGACCGATGACGGTTGGGGCTAGCATGCTGGTCTTCTTCATCGACGACCTATGAATTATTGTCCAAAAAACTGTAATAAGATATTTTGTTCCTAACATCAATCTAAACTCTCTGTATTGGGTCACCTGACTAAGAAGGCCAAGAGTCCAAAGTTGCAACATGTTTTAACAACTACTTATTTAAACAAGCTCTACATAAATGATATATATATGTATAAAGGAGCACAGTAACTATAATAAATCTGAGAACCAGATCACAACATCTACCATACTATATAAGGACCCCAACTGTCATCATATTTTATTCTGTTCCAAATTTCCATGGATGGACAGTCCAAACGGTGTTTGTATTGCACTGTGTTGCACACTTTTGAAGATTTGTCTTGCTCTGAATATTATTATCTTTTTGCAACCTTAGTACAAGTGCAACTCTTCAGCGTGCTAACAAAAGTTATGGGTATTACCCGACCCAAATCCTATCTTTCAGCCAAGTCAAATAAAATCAAATATGGCTGAATCTAAAAAAAGGCACAGAACATCCACTGCAATGCAACACGGTTGTGTTTGTTCACTCGACCTTGACCAGATGCGGCTAGAGGTGACAATAGGTTCTAAATTTTACACTATAAGATTTAATGATCGGATCGGATTAAGATCGGATCCTATTTTTATTCATTTTTGAACTAAAATATATTTAGGATCCTACCATTTAGTGAAGAAGCATTTGGATCATAATCCATTATCACCCAAGGCTTTTCGATCAAGAAAAGATTAAAAATAGATTATACAGTACAATCTCTACTCCTATTAAAGAGCAAAGGGACACGACCATAAGAGCGAGGTTGTGCCCCATCCTCTTCGCCCTGTGATCTCCTCCAGAAAACCCCCACGCCATGTTTGTCCCACAATGCAAGCCCCACCACCCACGATGACCGTCACTTGAGACACTGCTCCAACCGTGATGCCTCCCTCTCTCCCCTCGGTGGTGCCCACGATGTATACCATTCTGTTATTAGAAATAATGTCACTTAAAAATGTTTTATTTTAGTTACCAAGATGTCACCTTTTTGATCTTGGCAGGTTTTCATGTCCGGTATGTACTGAGAATAAAGTGTCTAAAGAGGTGGCCAAAGCTGAGATGAGGAGTAACAGAGTACGAGGTGCCCGCGTAAGGAATGCTGATGTAATTGGTGGAAGTTGCACAGTAAAGAAATTATTACAATGTAAATGATAAAATCCATGGATTTATATGATCTACGTAGCAACGTACGGGTACCTCATTAGGTCCAATAGAAAAATGACTTCTAATAATACCAGTTCCTCGTATCGCGTAGCAAAATACATGGATTTATATGATCTCCGTAGCAACGCACGGGCACCTAACTAGTATATATATAGAACAAGACATGGGAGGAATCGAGAAAGTTGCGAGACAAGTTTATATAGAGAAAATTGGAATTCTGCCATTATCAAACTAAGGATTCACTCGAATGCCATTATGAGAACACACTTCGTTATTACGCCATTCTCAAACACTGGCTTACAGATAAAATGCCATTTAGGGGGTTATTTGACAAAATATCGATTGATCGGACTGTTTTACCCCTAAACTAAACTGTTGCTCGTTCTGTCTCCAGTCGCTTGTTCTCTGTCTCCTCTTTGTTCTCGGCCCAGCCGTGCCTCGGTTCAGCGTCATGTGCTTACCACACTCAAAACGCTTTGTTCTCTCTGTCTCCTCTCGCTCGTTCTGCCTCCTCCTCTCTGCTCCTCCTCTCTGCTCTCTGGACGTCCCACGGCGCACGACTCAACATCCTGGCAGACAACAACAACTTCTAAGTTACCAGTTTTCTGGTCAGTTTACTAGTGTTAACATTTCTTTTACATGCAGAGTCGGGTGGGACCAGTTCAATGGCTGAAGCCATATACTGATGAAGTTTTAGTAGAACTTGGTCAGAACGGTGTGAAGAGCCTCCTGGCTGTTCTAGTAAGGTAATGAATTGTTGGCATGGTCGCAGGAATTAGGAATTTTTCTATATTACTGGCAGTGCTAATGCATCTGCTCTTGGGTTCAATTTAAGGAGCATAAGCTCTGAATTTTTTCTGTCTCTTAGCGTCAGGTTCCAAGATGATGACCACAGCTCAAACATCCTGACCACAGCTCAATAACAGAAGATATGCACACTAACAACTTCTGAATTTTTGTTTTAAATAGCAGCACACTAATAGTTCATGATCTTGAACATAACAGCACACATTTGTTTCAGTCCAAAGTAACTAGCACAACAAAGAGAACGACTAAAAATCCTTGAATGGTCCATCTCCCAGCAACAGCTTATTAGGAGAACTAAAATATTGGATAACACATAAAACAACTACTTATTAGACTCTCTTCAGCTTCCTTGGTGTGAGCTTCTTCACTAGCATCTTCTTAGGAGTTGTATTCTTGATAGGTGACTGGACATCTTCTAGCAACATAGCAAGCTTGCTGAAAAAATGAAGAACAATATAATTTAATGACACAACTAGCTGCGACTTGATACAATATAATTGTAATTACCTCCTAGTGACTCTGATTGGGCTGTCTTGTAAAATAGACTCCCTTATTGGTGTAACTGGAAGAGAAACTTCCAGTTGGACATCAGCTTCACTTTGGACAACACCATGATCTTGAACAATTTCAAGTTCGACAGTTAGCTTCACCTTGGACAACACCTTGACCTTGGACACTTTGTTGAAGTCGAGTTTTGGGGATTTTGGCATTATCCCCATACTTTGTTCTATTCATGCGAGGCTTTCTCTTCCCACAAGTTGGACAACACAGTTAGATACAAATATAACAGTGCACATGTTCAAAATAGACATTTCATCACTTACTTTTTCTTTGTTCCGTTCAATGGGCACTTGTAGCTAGTTTCACTGTGACCTAATTCTCCACATCTTTTGCACTTTCTTTTGCCTCTAACCATCTTCCTTTTCCCCATCTCAGATTGGTTTGAACCCTCCATATCAGCTTCTAGTTCTGCATTCTTGTCAGCTTCCTTGCCTTTCTCTGTAGCTACTTTTTTCCCTTTGCTATTTCCACCTTCCAAACAACTCTTAATTCTTAGTTTCTTATACCTTTCTTTACTTCTCTTGTCAAGTGGTGCAGCAACCGCATAGGGCAGATCCACTGTTGGCCATTGAGACTTATCAGGTAGTGGTTCAATTATTCTCTTATATGTATTTTTGAACCTTTGTACAGAGTAGAATTCATGCACAAAATCTTCCAATTCGACATCCACACTCTCCTGTGCTGTAATCAAAGCCAATGCATGTGGACAAGGTTTGCCGGTGTGCTGCCACTCTAGGCATGTACACTCATGCAAATATGACTTCACTACATGTCTGTTGTGAGTGCTTGGTGCTGTCCTCAACCTGTGCAGAGAAAAAACCAGCCTTTGTCACTGATAGATGCCCTAGGCCTCTGGTCCTTGCCTTCAATTGTTGTAAAACAGCAGGTAAGATCTTCCCATTAAGTTTATCTCCAATTCTCTCCTTTTCTCCCACAACACCATTATCATCTCCCTACACTTGTCTGCAAGCTCAACAACTGGAAGGTCCTTCCAATCTTTAATCCAGTTGTTGAAGACTTCAGCTAGATTGTTGGTGACATAATCACACTTGATGGTAGGATTAAACTGACTCCTCCTCCATTTCAGCTTGTGGTAAGTATCTAGCCATTTCTTTACATTTGGGGAAGCTTTGACAACTTTATTGTAAAAGAATTGTGAAACTTCTAGCCTATATGCCCTAGCTGTAGGGTACATCTTAGAGAATATGTCACCTCTAAACCTCTTAACAAAATTCTGCATTAGATGCCTAAAGCATTCTCTTTGGTCAGCCTGAGGGAAAACAAGTTTTACTGCATTTTCTAACCCTTTGCATGCATCTGTACATATAGCAAGCAGTGGAAGATCTCCTATTGCCTTTTTCAGTTGGCTCATGAACCATACCCAATTATCATTAGTTTCACCATCTACGAATCCAAATGCAAGTGGATACATCCAGTTATGACCATCAATAGCCGTGGCTGCAGCCATATGTCCATTCCATCTATCATTGAGGGCAGTTGAGTCTATGCTGAGGTATGGTCTGCAACCTTCTAAAAATCCTTGAATGCAAGGGGCTAATGCACAAAAAAATCTGTGGAAATAAATCTTGCCATCTACCTCCTTAATGTCAATCTCAATGACACTCCCCGGAGAACGACTCAACACCTCTGCCCTCCAATTGAAAGCATTTGAAAACTCCCTTCCCAACTGCCATGTAACTCTTTTATTGCCAATTGCCTCCCCTTCCAAACCGTGTCATAATGAATTTCACACTTATATTTTTCTTCCAACCTTTTCCGCAGCTCCTTCGGACCCATGTTAGACTCCTTCTTGAAGAGATGGATAACCTTTGATGCTACCCAAGCGCTAGTAGGGGTCGTGGTTTTCCTTCTAGCACTGGAAGTACAAGTGTGTTCCTCAATTAAGACAGTGACCTGCAATAATAAACCTTAGTTAGTAACAACAAAGATGGCAAGGTCACAACATAGATTAGTAACAACAAGTATATACCATAACACTATTCCCAGATTGTTGCCTACGTCCCACAATATGCCAAGGGCAACCTTCTCCTTTGCAATTACCAATAAATCGACTCGGATCAGTTTTATATATTTCTAGCTCAAACTATTTATTGATCGCAAACTGTCTCACAGCTAGCCTGAAGTCACGCATGCTGGGATACACTGTTCCAATATCCATACAAGGCTTGTCTGGGTCATGCAACATCACCCTCTCATCTGGAATTTCATCATCAACAGGGATGGCTGCATCAATAGTTTCATTCTCACTATAACTTCTATTGACATCACCCTCTTGTATCTTGAAAGCTTCGCCAGCCTTCTCAGCAGCTTCATCCTTAGCTCTCAAACCGATCAACTCATACATTCTGTCATCGTCAACAATTTCTATCCTACCTTCCTCATCTTGCCTCTCAACAATTTGAAGTGCGTCCCAGTCAATACCAACCTTTGGGTGACCACTAGGATGTACTACCAATGCTAAGCTAGGCGGAAGCTCATCGTCAAAACTGAAAATAAAAAATAAAAATGTACAATCATACTAATTCATTCGATTTCTATAAAAGTTATTAAATGTAGAATCATACCCGTATATAGAATCATTCCAGCTGTAATCCATCTAGCCAACTGTTGGTGACCAATAATGTGAGATCTCCGCTGCTGCTAACTCAAATCAGAACAAACCCTAAAGTCTAAAGCCTAAATCCTAAAGCCTAAAACCCTAAAACCCTAAAGCCCATGTGCATACCTGGAGCTCGCTGATGGTAGCTGAGGGGAACAGGCCGCCGAGGGTTGCCGAAGGATAAGTCGCTGTAGCTCGCCGAGGGGAAGCTGCTGTAGCTCGTCGAGGGGAACCAGCCGCCGACGGTGGAGCTCGCCGTGGGGAGCCGGGCGCTGTGGTGGAGCTCGTCGTGGGGAGCCGACCAACACCGGTGGAGCTCACCGTGGGGAGCCGACCAACACCGGTGGAGCTCGCCGTAGGGAGGCGGGCGCTGTGCGCCGTGGGCCGTTCAGAGAGCGAGGCAAAGAGGAGGAGCAGAGAGGAGACAGAAAAGAAAACGAACGAGCGACTGGAGACAGAGAACAAGCAACAATTTAGTTTAGAGGTAAAACAGTTCGATCAGCTGATATTTTGTTAAATAACCCCCTAAATAATATTTTTATTTGTAAGTCGGTGTTTGAGAATGACGTAATAACAAAGCGTGTTCTTGCGGCATTCGAGCGAATCGATAATGACAGAATTCCAATTTTCTCGTTTATATAGGTGGACTGGTGACAGCGACCGCGACAGGTCCTCTCCCCCCGGACCGCACACGCTGTAGCCGCCATGTCGTCCGCCGCCGCCACAGCCTTTGCCGGAGTCTCCGTCGCCACCCCGAACCTCACCACTCCATTTCGCGGTCGCGTGCGCCTTCCGCTACGCGGGGTCTCCGCTGCCCCACGCCGCGCCGTCGCTTCGATGGCCGTGTCCGCCCCCAGGTCCGGCGCCGCCGCCTCGTTCCTGGAGCGCCGCGAGTCCGAGCGCGCTCTCCACTTCGTCAAGTACCAGGGCCTCGGCAATGACTTCATTATGGTGCGCCTGTTTCCGTTTCCCAACTCTCTTCAGCTATTCCGCCCCGTGAGGTGTTCATTTTGGGAGTGACCCGCCGTTGAGAATTCGTGCAATCCGTGCTGTTTTGATTTTCGAATGCTCTGCTATTGACGATACTTCGATTTTGTTTGCTGTTTCCTGTTTCAATTCGTAGGTGGACAACAGGGATTCGTCGGTGCCGAAGGTGACGCCGGAGGAGGCCGTGAAGCTGTGCGACCGAAACTTCGGCATTGGTGCCGACGGCGTCATCTTCGTCATGCCAGGGGTCAATGATGCCGACTATACCATGAGGATCTTCAACTCTGACGGCAGCGAGCCAGAGGTGCGCGTGTCTCCACCATTTCATCACAATACTGAATTCTATTGCACGGCCGTGGATGTAATGCTCTCGCAATTATTATTGGTAGCCATTCTTCTCAGCCACCAAATTGTGCTAAGCTAAGCATAATGCGAAGCTGGTGCAGGCTTTATCATGTGAGCTTTAATGCAAAAGGAGAAAACATGTAGATGTGTAGTTGTGAGGTTCTTCAAATTCTGGTAGATGCAAACTTCAGCCTTCAAATCAACTTGCTAACTCAAGCTCTTATAATTTGCCAGGCACCGGTTAGTCTAGATAGGGACACCTACCAATCTAAGCATCATCAGAATATTTTCCAGAATTGGTCACTTGGTGTATCTTTACTATATCCACTATTTAACGGTCATACCAGATTTTTAGTCTGTATACTGTACATGTCTCATTCTCTAACATAGACTGGGGCTATGTTTTAGTATTAAATTCTGTTGTGTCAGTGGTGAATGGCTGTTATACAATTCAAGTGTCATCATGTTTCCAATTCTAAACAAATGCTTATTATATGATCACATAAGTTCTGGCTGTTAAACAATTGAAACGTCATAATGTTTCCAATCCTAAACAAATGCTTATTATATGATCAGATATATATGTTTCTTTTTTGCACTGCTAACTATCAAGTAGAGTGAAGGAAACTGAATATAAATGTCTCGCAATGTTTTTTCCTTATCTTTTTTAATCTCTAGGATATGGACAACCAGAAAATGTTTAATACAGCTTGTTAATCTGAACTGTTCTCGTAGACTAAATTTTGATCAATCATTTCTTTTTTGATTTTCATCAGATGTGTGGTAATGGAGTCCGTTGCTTTGCTCGGTTTATAGGCGAACTTGAAAATCTGCAGGGGACACATAGGTAAGCATTGCAGCATCATTGTAAAACAGTTAAAATGAATTACACAAAAAATGCAGTTGAGACCTTGTTGTTCTTTGCCTAATTTGGTTTTGTGGGGAATCTGAGTCTAATATTTATTTTTGGGCTTCTTTCGGGTTTCATCTTCATAAGAATGATCGAGTTTTGTACGTGGGCTTGCCAATTCTATCACAACACTTCTTACCCAGGCTTGGGAGTTTGGGACCTGCTATGTTGAAACAACTTAGGCAGAGCAGTAGTTGTTGAATCTGAGTTTAATATTAATATAGTTAATGCTTGAAACGCAAGAATGCTAGAACTATGATAATACGTGGATGCATCATTTTTTTTTTGTTATGGACCCTGAAATTAGTCTTCAAACATTTCAGCTTCACTATTCATACTGGTGCTGGGAAGATCATCCCTGAAATACAAAGTGATGGGCAGGTAAATATTTTTCTTTCAGTAATTTTGGAATCTGAAGGACAAGCTTGATGTAGTGGTGAGTGCTGCCTCACTGAGTCACTAGGTCGCGGGTTCGAAGCAGCCTTCCTGCATTTGCAGGGAAGGCTTGCCTCAGTTTATCCCTTCCTCAAACCCACTCATGTGGGAGCCTCTGGCACTGGGTCTATCCTGTTTAGTCATTTTAAAGTCTAATTATGATAGGCCCTTTTTAATTCTAGAAGACTATAATCATGCCTTGCTAGTTATGTTGCTTGGTCATGAGCAAAGTTAATGCCTTTACTTTGAGTGGTTGTCTGGTAAGGTTTGTTCCCTCATGTGCAACTGATTTTTGTCGTGCACTCTTCTGCAGTTTGTTATTGACATCAAGGTTATTAAAACGATAAAACCTTGAAACCCTCATGAGAGAAGTTTTGACTTTTAAACGTTTAAACAAAGTTTAAACGTAGTTTTAAGCAACATAGGAAAAATACTAATATATCATAATTTCAGACAATAACATGAAGTTAAATACCAAAACAAAGAGGTTGGTAGCTTACCAAAACAGAGGTAGAGAGGATGAGAGGAGTTGACTGCTGGGTGTTGGCCACCGGCTGCTAGCAAACAGAGGCGTGGAGAGAGAGGGCAGCACAGAGGGAGAGGAGTGGCATGTACTGCTCACAACGTGGAGAAGCGGTTGCACACACTCGGTGTGGAGGGCGAGGGCACACAAGGTGCAGTAAACAACAACAACACCACCTTCAGGCGACGGCGACGATAAAGAGCAGAGCGGTGTGCTACTAGCCATTAGGCTTCAGGGCAGGGAGTAGGGCAAGCGTGTGGAGACTGGGCCGGATTGGACCCAAAAGTAACTAACGAACTGGGCCCAAAAGTAGCTAATGGTCTAAAACTTGCATGAAACACTGTGTTTTATAGTTTAGAACACCAATACACGGTTTCAACCTCTAATTAGCGTTTTGACGTTTAAATGTAGTTTTGGTTACTAACCTTGGATTAGATTGAGTGCGATTAGTCCTTAGGACTTGGTAGAATATATAGGCACAACTAATATGGGCCACATGGGCCTTAACACCCCCTTCAAACTCAAGGTTTTAGCGGAGGATCTGAAGCATTGAGTTTGATCAAGTTGAGTCGATGTTGTTCTCTTATTTGTGCTTTTGTGAAGAAGTCTGCAACTTGCATTTCTGAGGGCACATGTTGAAGAGTAATAGTTTTCTGTTGACAATGAGACCGAGTAAAGAAAACATCAACACCAATATGCTTTGTAAGCTCATGCTTAACATGATCATTTGCAATCTGTATGGCGCTAGTGTTGTCGCACGGGAGAGGTGTAGGAGTATCACAAGAGACACCTAGATCAGCTAATAACCATCTTAGCCATATAACATATGCAGTAGTAGTAGCAAGGGTTCGAAGTTCTACTTCTGCACTAGACCGAGATACAACGGTCTGCTTCTTATATTTCCATGCAATAGGAGAGGAACCAAGGAAAATACAATAACTCTGTAATAGAGTGACGATCAGTGCGGTCACTCGCCCAAGTAGCATCTGAGTAGGCATGAAGCCGAAGAGGACTATCACAACCATAGAATAAGCCTCGAGATGTTGTGCCCCTTAAGTATCTCAATACACGAAGCAAGTGACCATAATGAATTGAAGTAGGTGTAGAGACAAACTTTTTTTTTTGGAATACGCAGGAGAGCTGCACATCTTTGCATTAAAAGAAGAAAGGGGGAGAGAACCCCATTACACCATGCACATTACACCCCAACACTAGAAACTGACTAATGATCACCGACTAACACGGAGAAAACACGACCCACATCGCTGTTTTAAGCCAGCAACTCTTCGACCTGGAGGAAAGACAGGGCCTTGGCTCCAGTCCAAGCACCTAGGATTACTAAATAATTGAAACCATTCCTCAGAAGATCAGATGCCCGAGAGCTGCTAGTCTTCCACCACGACTCGAAGGAATCCTCATGAGCTAAACACAGCTCATGCAGCCTCACTGAACTAAGGAAATCAATCCAGAACTACTTGGCAAAAACACATTTGACCAACAAGTGATTTATAATATCAGCCTCTTGGTCGCACAAGGGACAATGCTCTGGCTGGTCTAGCCCTCTTTTTCTGAGCCTGCCAGCTGTCCAGCATCTATTATGCTCCACAAGCCAAATAAAGAACTTGCACTTCCCAGGAGCCCAAGATTTCCACACTCGTTCTGCTAGTTTGAACTAAACTGAACCATGGAATAGAGCTTTATAAGTAGAACTAGCTGTATAATCCCCTAAAGCACTGAATTTCCATATATGTCGATCCCTTACTCCAGGCTGAAGAACAATTGCATCAAGCACTTCACAAAGTTCTAGGAATTCAGCAATGACTCTGACTGAAATTGCCCCTTTTACATCGGAGATCCAATGGAGATTAGGGAGAGCATCTTTGACCAACCATTTGTTGGCAAGACACATGGACACCATATCAAACATTGCAGGAGCTATGTCCCTAATACATCTCCCATCCAACCATCTGTCCTTCCAAAAAAGGGTATTGGCTCCATCACCGAGCTTAGTAGTAACGACTACAACAATCAGATTTTGTACCACCTTACAGACGTGAGTGGAGAAGTCCGTCCAAGGCCTACTGGGATCTGTTTTCTGCAGCCATGGCCAACGAGCCCTCAAAGCCCAACCGAGCTTCTTTAAATCACTAATCCCAAGACCACCTAACTCCTTGTGACGGGTGACGGGTAACCTTAGGCCAAGCCAGGAGGCAATGAACACCACAGAACTCTTTCCTGCACCTCCAGAGGAAGCCTTCCTCAACTTATCGATTGCTATGATGGCCTAGGCAGGAAGGTCAAGTGCCAAAGCTGCATAAATCATCTTTGCCGTCACGACGAACTGCACATGAATAGCTCTACCAGCCATGGTCATGAGCTCAACTTTCCATCCTAGCAGAAGGCTGGCCACCCTATCAATAATGGCCTAAACCTGGTCCCTTGTGAGTTTCTTGGGAGACAAAGGCAAACTGAGGTACTTATAGGTAAAATCTGAATGTGCAGAGTCAAATTGACTCAGAATATGAATGGCATGTGCAATATCCGGTCGAGTGATGGTGAGGTAGACTACTTTGCCGACGACATGACGATATCTGGATGGATCCTTTAGTGGCGAACCATCATTCGGACAAAGTTGTAAGTGAATATCCATGGACGTTGCAGCTGTGCGATTATCACTCAGACCAGAGCGAGCAATAAGATCTTGAATGTATTTAGACTGTGAGAGATAAATACCCCTTTGTAGATTGTAATACCTCAATACCCAAGAAATATCCAAGGGGGCCCAAATTAGACATCTTAAAGTGCTCACTAAGATGTTTTACTTGAGAAATATGTTCTAGATCATCACCAGTAATCAACATGTTGTCAACATATAAAAAGAGCAAAGTGCACCCTCATGAAGAGGAATGAATAAATAAAGCAGGATCATGATCGCTAGGGGAAAAGCCAACATCCCTTATTACAGTGACAAACCTTTGAAACCAAGCACGAGGGGCTTGTTTCAATCCATATAAAGCTTTACGAAGATGACAGGCATGTTCGGAAGGAATATCAACACCTGGAGGTGGGTGCATATAAACTTCTTCATGCAAATCAACATGAAGAAAGGCATTTTTAAGATCCATCTAAGAGATAGTCCAAGAAGAAGACGCTGCAACAACAATCAAAGTACGAGCAGTCGTCATGTGTGCTACTGGTGCAAAGGTTTCATCATAATCCAGTCCCTGAGTCTGCTGACAACCTCTAGCCACAAGACGAGCTTTATATCGCTCAACCGAACCATCAGATTTGGTCTTAATCTTGAAGACCCATTTGCATGTTATAGGTACTACATGTGAGGGTAAATGAACAAGATCCCAAGTGCCCGTACGATCAAGAGCATCCAACTCCTCTTTCATAGCAAGCCGCCATTCAGGAATACCATAAGCTTCCTGATAAGTATATGGTTCAACAATTACCGCAGCAACACGAGAAAATCCATAGTGAGCCGGAGGTTCAAATTTGCTACGATCACGAAGATGATAACTCAGATGAATTGGTAACGCATCAGGAGACTGTGACTCATCATCAATCTGTAGATCATCAGAAACAGCAGTGGAGTCATCACTGTTAGTACAAACATCAACAGGTTCGTCATCAGGACCGGCCGTGGGACTAGAACGAGGACAACGAATGTATGTTTTGGTGACAGGTGGTTTAGAATCGAAATGTGAAGTAGGTTTTGAAGTAGGACTTGTAATGAGAATGAGAACATCAGATGGGGATGTGGTAGATGATGGTGTATTGAGAGATGAGGACCCAAATGAAGGAGCATGTATGAGAGGAAGGCACATGAATGAGGTGGACTCTATAGAAAAAGAAGATGAATGTGTGAGTTATAAAAGAAAGGTTTGTTTTCATTAAAACTCACATCACATGAAAGACAAATATGATATGTAGAAGGATCATAACATCGATAGCCTTCATGCTCCGGACTGTATCCAAGAAAAACTCATTCAACATATTGAGCAGTCAATTTAGTCCGTTCACGAGGTGGTAACAAGACGTAGCATGTACATCCAAAAACTCTAAGATGGCCATAACATGGAGGAGTTCCAAAAAGAACTTCACAGAGGTTTTGCTAGAGAGTTTCGACGATGGTTGTCTATTGATGAGATAGACAGACAGCAGTAGATACTGCTTCACACCAAAAATGTGAGGGAACAAACGAAAATATCAAAAGAGTGCGAGCAGTTTCTATGACATGACGATGCTTGTGTTCAGCAACCCCATTTTGAGCATGAGCGCCAAGGCAAGAAGCTGAGCAAGAGTACCCTTTGAAGCTAGAAACTCTCGAAAAGTATTGGATACATATTCACCACCAGAATCAGAACGAAAAATTTTAATAGGAACAGTGAACTGGGTGTGAATCATGCGAGCAAAAGACTTACAGATAGAGAGCAACTCAGAAAGACGTTTCACGAAATAAATCCAGGTATACCGAGAATGATCATCAACAAAAATGACATAGTATTTATTACCATCTTTTGATACAAAAGGAGTTAGGCCCCAAACATTAGAGTGCACAAGATCAAAAGGCCTAGCAGAATGTGAATCACTGTTAAAATAATTAGGTTGTATTTGTTTTCCAATATGACAACCTTTACAATGAAAGCTAGACTCAGAAGATGTATGACCTAAGCGACCCAATTTTATTAAAGTGGACAGACGAGAGCCACACATATGGCCAAGACGGTGATGCCATTGGGCAAAAGAGGTAGCATGAATCAAAGTTGCAGAGAGCACATGTGCCGAAGATGTAGTGGACAGAGGAAGGCGCAAGGTGTCGAGAATGTAGAGGCGAGGAGCAGTCCTACAACGACGGCCAGTCCTAATCACAACCGATGTGCGACGAACCTGTACAAAACAAGATGAGCCATCAAATCCAACAAAGCAATTGTGATATGTAATTTGTCCGACTCAAAGAAGATTCATAGGCAGCTCAGGTACAAAGAATATATTAGGAATCGTAAAGTGTGGTGTGCAAAAAGAACCCTTGTGGGTTATATGGCATAAAGTACCATCAACAGTCTGAATAGAAGCGTCTTCTGTGACAGGTCTAGAAGAAACTAACTGGGACTGATCAGATGTCACATGAAAGGAGGCCCTAGAATCAAGAGCCCAAGTTGAGGACGAGGCCGTAGTAGGTGAAGTAGAAGCAATAGCGACCGAACCTCTAGGTACAGAACCAGTACCATGCCCACGAGCAGCACGACGTGCACGGAAATCAACCAACTTCTCTGGAACTTTAGCAAAACAATTGTGAGACCGATGAGTATTCTTCTTACAATGCTCACAAGGAACTCCTGGCTGCATAGGACTTCTAAGCAGCAGCCAAAACACTGTGAGAGCCAGAACCAGCAGCGGAAGAAATGGATTTGAGGTGAGCCTCTTCAGCTAGTAGATCAGACAAAGCCTTTGCCTTAGTGAGAGTATCAGAACTATGGAGCAGGCGTGCACGAAGAGAGTCATATTCAGCTCGAACTTCCATGACAAATCTGTATGTGAAGAACTTCTCAATAAACTGATGAGTTGGACATGGATTTGTTGCACAGGTTGGCACCATGGACAGTAAAGAACTCATCAAACGATCAAATGCAGAATAATACTCATCAATAGTCATATCATTCTACTCAATAACATGTGTTTGCTGCATCAGAGTGTGTAAAAGAGCACCACTGTCTTGAATAAAATGATCTTTCAAATGAGACCAAATAGCTTTAGCAGTGGTGAACTTGAACAAACTCATAATCATGGATGGTTTAGTGCTATTAACCATAGCAGCCATCACTTTGTCATCATTAATCTGCCAAGTTTTGATATCAGCAGCATTACTACGATCCTGACGTAGAGCAGGTGGATCCTCAGTCAAATGAAAAAGAAAACCATGACCACACAGTGCAGTCTGAACACAAAAGGCCCACTCTGGATAGTTCTGACCATCAAGAATGAGTTGACCACAATAACATTGACTGACATGATGATTAATTGATGCCTGATGTAAAAAGGATGAAGATAAGACAACACCAAAGAAAGCAAAACCAGTGACTGAATAACCTGTCCTTGTCCAAAATCTGGAATAACTTGTCCTCGTTCAAAAACTTTCCTCTATTCCAAAGAAGAGGCACCAGATCATGGTTCTTAAAGCGTTAAGGCGAGGTGCGGCGTTCCACCACCTTAGAGTCCAGACGCCTAGGTGACGGCAAGGCGACGCCTTATTATCATATCAAGGAATAAAATGGCAGCAGGATGTAGGGAGAAAAAGAAAAAAGAGAGGGAGGGAGAAGGGAGAAAAAGAAAAAAGAGAGGGAGGGAGAAGGGAGAAAAAGAGAAGGGAAGAGGAAGGGAAGGAAAAAGGCCTGCCAGCCCACCAGCTCAGCCCATATGCCCATCCCTCTCATACCTGTCTTGACCTACTTCTCATCTATCCGTCACGCCCGTCGCCCTGCTCCCTCACGCCGCGGCCCTCCTCCCTCAGCGTCGCGACCCTGCTTCCCTAGTTCTAGCTCTAGCTGCGCCACCCACCCCTTTGATCTCCCTCCAGCGCCGCTCCCCTACCCTTCGACCTCCCTCCAAAGCTGTCGCTGCCACCCATCTAGCGTCACCGCCCTCTCCTTCAAGCTCCCTCCTGCAAGGCGATGGTGGATGCCTAGAGTTTTTGAGCGCCTGGATGCCTAGGCGACGCCTTAAACACCATGCACCAGACACTGCGGCTAGAGGGTAGAGGCTCCCTGGAAAGTGGGATCTTAGCCCCTAGGATCTCAGCTGCGCAGTGGTCGACGCCCTACAACAACGAGCGGATCTGGGCGGGCAGAGGCCGGCGGCTGGATCCCAGCCGTGCATAGGAGGTGGAGGCGCCCAACCTTGGGATGGCGGCGACGGGGCGGATCTGGGTGGGCAGAGGCCGGCGACGCCCTACAATGGAGGCGGGCAGAGGCGGGCGACGCCCGGGATCCGACGAACACAGCAAGCCACCGGCGCCGTACAACGAAGGCGAGTAGAGGCCGCCGGCGCCTGGATCTAGGCGAGACGACGAGGACGGTGGCGCCTGAGATGGGACAGAGAGGCAGCACGACGACAACCGGATGGGTGCGACGGTGGCCGGAGGGGATGGGCCGGAGAACTTCGGTTGACTGCGGCCTAAAGGAGAATGCGGCTGAAAAAAATTAGGCCCTAACCATAACCTGCTTTGGTACCATGTTACTAACCCTGGATTAGAGTGAGTGCGATTAGTCCTTAGGACTTGGTAGAATATATAGGCACAACTAATATGGCCCACATGGGCCTTAACAGTTTTAATAACACTGATCGACATACTATATACCACTATAACTGAAGTAGATAAACATGTTGTTTGGGCCAAAATGACACTTATTTTTGCTAGCGTAGCAAGCTTAACCTTTTGTGGCAGGTTGACAGGCAAGTTATTATCCTCTACAAAAGACAGTCATTTTGTTGGAATAATACATGTGTATTGCACGCAAGATTATGTGCTAAGAAATTGTTGTACTGCACAAAAATGTTGTGGACCAATTAGTAGCCAAAAAAGGTCACCTAACTTGAGTGTAGCAAGTCAAAACTAGTTCTCTTCATGACAATTTTATGCTTGCCCAGCAGACGGCAAGATCTCTTCATGCTAAAAATCAGCCCAGAATTCTCTTGAAGCTGGACATTTCCAAGGCCTTCGACTCGGTCTCTTGGCCTTTCCTTCTTGAAGTTCTGGAAAAATTAGGCTTTGGTCCTGTGTGGAGGGATGTGATAAGTGGTTTTCTTATGATCTCTTCCACCCAAATCTTGCTCAATGGGGTGCCTGGAAGGTTTGACCCCTTGTCTCCGTTGCTTTTTATAATTGTTATGGATGTCCTCACTGTGCTTTTTATCAAGGCTGAGGAGCATGGGTTGCTGCAGCCCATTTCTTCTAATTCCTTTCAGCACCAGATCTCGCTCTATGCAGACGACGTGGCTGTCTTCCTAAAACTAGAGCCCAGGGACCTAAACACTGCTGTGAGGATTTTGGATTTGTTCGGGGATGCTTCAGGGTTGAGAACTAATATAGCAAAGAGCAGTATTGTACCCATCCGTTGCACACATGCTGATTTGAATTTGGTCCAGCAGCTCCTTCCCTGCAGATTTGAAACTTTTCCAATTAAATACTTGGGTCTCCCTCTCTCCCTAAAGAAGTTATCTAAAGCTCAGCTTCAGCCTCTTATTGACAAGGTGGTTGATCTCTTACCGGCTTGGAAAGCTGACCTGATGACCCGTGCTGGCAGAGCTACCCAGGTGCAATTTGTGCTCACTGCTACTGTTATTTATCAAATGATGGCTCTGGATTTACCTAAGTGGGCTATTAAAGCAATTGATAAAATCCGCCACAGGTTCTTGTGGAGAGGGCGTAAAGAGGCTAATGGTGGCCATTGTATGGTGGCCTGGGGCAAGGTAACACGCCCCAAAGAGTTGGGGGGACTTGGTTTCTCTGATCTTCAATGCTTAAATAGGGCCCTACGTGTAAGATGGATTTGGCTCCAAAAAACTGATTCTTCCAAACTTTGTTCTGATTTGCTGTTCCAATCAAACCAGTTCTTGGATAGCTTGTGCTCCGTGGCAATGGCCTCCATAGTGGGTGATGGGCAGTCCACTCTTTTTTGGCATGACAGATGGATCTTGGGTCAGAGGATTGCAGACTTGGCCCCTCATGCTTTTAGTTTGGTTCCTAAAAGGCTGGTGAAGCGAAGGACAGTGGCTGATGCTCTGTGTAGCTCATCATGGGTTGGGGATTTAAGGGGAGTGGTAACATGGGAGGTCATTGCTGACTTCATTTTGCTGGCAGATGTTGTGGCTGACGTTGATCTTCAACCGGGAGTTCCAGATAAACATTATTGGAGGTTCTCTTACAATGGTATCTATTCGGCCAAATCTGCTTATGAGATAATGTTCTGTGGTTCTACCTCCCTGGCGGGCTTTGAAAGAGTGTGGAGCACCTGGGTGCCGCCTAAGTGTTAGTTTTTCCTCTGGTTGGTCCTACATAATAAATGTTGGACGACTGACCGGCTCGCTAAGAGGGGTCTTCCCCATCCTAGTTCTTGCCCCTTATGTGACCAGGAAGGAGAGTCTATTCATCACTTGCTTGTTTCCTGTATCCTCGTGAGGCAATTTTGGTATCTTCTCCTCCAACGTGTCGGTCTGTCCGCCCTTTCCCCCGGGATGGAAGATATCAATTTTGAAGCTTGGTGGAGTAGATCGGCTGAGGTTACTCCTAAGGACCTTAGAGATGGCTTTAACTCCTTGGCGATCCTGGGGGCTTGGACTATCTGGAGACACCGCAATGTCTGTGTTTTCAATGGTGCTTAGCCTTCTATAGCTGGATTGCTTACCTCAGCCAGTGATGAGTTCAATATGTGGTATTTTGCGGGGTCCAAAGGCTTGACCCGTCTTTCAGACCTAGCTTTTGTGTTCAACCCCGGCTAGGAGGGCGGTTATTCCTCTTGTTGTTTGTGTGTGTGTGAGTGGTGTGTTAAGCAATTGTAAATACCATCCTTCTTCTAATGAAATGATATGCAGCTCTCCTGCGTGTTCGAGAAAAAAAGTCAAAACTAGTTCAGTACAGTAAGCCAAAGGCCCTAGTTAAGCTCTTATTCTACTATTGGTATACATTGTCAGGATATTGCTATTTTCTGGCCCACTTTTAAGCTAGTGAAATCTTGTCTTGAGCCTTCTTTGGCTTGAGTAGCATAAAATGTATTTGCCTCCTATTTAACTTGGACCTTTTCAAGTTCAAAACCAATTAATACACTCATTCTTGTTTGACATGGGTAGGCCTCTCCAATCTTTAAGTTACACCTCATAAAATTTTGTACACATCTTGTTTTCAGGTAAAGGTTGATATGGGAGAGCCCATCCTTTCTGGAGCAGACATCCCCACAAAACTGGTAGCTACCAAGAACAAAGCTGTTATCCAAGCTGAGTTGGCAGTTGAGGGCTTAACATGGCATGTCACATGTGTTAGCATGGGCAACCCCCACTGTGTCACATTTGGGGCAAAGGAGTTAAAGGTAATCAGCTTGCAAATTCATATCCTATTCATGTCAGCTTGTTTCTTTTTAAGTTGCACATTTTATGGATCCGTCTGTGGGTATATGAAGTCTTTGTTGAAACTTTTGAATCTTGAATTGTTGGTTCAACATTCTTTGTTGTTACATTTTGTACATCAAAATTTCAGATTTGGAACTTGCTAATTGTTCAAACCAGTGACCCCTGTGATCCATTTTGTTCATGATTACCACAATTTATCGTTTTTGCTTGTGAAAACTGTGTGACAGGATTATGTGTTGCAATACTTTAGGAGATAAACAGAGTTTTTGTAGAGACGCTTCAATAAGCAATATGGTTTTGCTATTGTATATTTGTTGAGGTCCATATGTTCAGATAGTAACCCAGAAAGTAGCAACCATGAGCTGAATAGAGTTCTATGCTAGTTGAACTATGTGCATGATGGATAGTACTTTACAGTCTAACCAAATGTCCATGTAACTATATATTGTAACCATAGATTCTAGTCTTGACTGGACTCCTGCAGACCTTGCAGATCGACGATTTAAAACTCAGCGAAATTGGTCCTAAATTTGAGCATCATGAAATGTTTCCTGCTCGCACAAACACAGGTAAATCTTAATTTCTTCTGTTTCTGTGGATACATCCTTGTATTTGTATTTTATTTAATTGACTTTCTTTTTGCAGAGTTTGTACAGGTTTTGTCTCGCTCACACCTCAAAATGCGAGTCTGGGAACGTGGTGCTGGTATGATAAATCTTCCCTTAACATCCTTTAACTGTAGCATATGCCATTGCTTGAATCTTAGAATGTCTTCTCTTTTGTTGCCTCCTGCATCTAGATTTTTGGATTTTACTCATATTTTGGGTCTAGGTATCAATATGTCATCAGTACCACAATGTAACTCCATAATGCAAATGCCTATACTGTATTTTTGATCTTAAGTGACACCTCTTTTTATATTTATGCGGAGTGGATATGCAAAATGAACTTAGGTTTGACTGTAGGAGCAACTCTTGCCTGTGGTACTGGTGCTTGTGCGGTGGTTGTTGCAGCTGTTCTTGAGGGTCGAGCTGAGCGGGTTTGTCTTTCTTGCCTTTTGTGTTTGCTTTTTTGGCATTTCACTCATATTTACTACAGTCTATAGTTTGTGTTATACCTTGATCTTTTATTTTTTAATCATAACAGAAATGTGTAGTTGATTTGCCTGGCGGGCCATTGGAAATTGAATGGAGGGAGGATGACAATCATGTTTACATGACTGGTCCTGCAGAGGCCGTCTTTTATGGATCTGTTGTTCACTAGGTCAGTTTTATGAGGTCTAAGGTTCCTACCTGCATCTCAACAATTATAGTCAACATTAGACACTGTCACACTGATATGGGTGGATACTTTTTTTTTAAACATAAGATAGGGATGAATACTGTGTGTCCATTATAAGCAGATACACTTCTACCTGAAAAGAAACATTTGAACTGTGTACTCAAATACCATACAATTTAATGCTGAAGTAGGTATAATAGCAGACACAAAAGCATGGTAACATGTCGACACTGAAATCTGTTGTACTGGTATTGAAGCTTGCATTGCCAATATACCAATTTGTAGTAATTTAAGAAGCACACCTGTACTCTTTTCTATTTGCAACTACATCTGCATGTTATTACCTTATACATGAAATGCTGTTTTGTGACCTAATAGTTAGCATTACACTAAGGTTTTGCTCAACCAATTATCCAATCGTTTGTTAAACCATGATACACTACTATTTTACTGTTAATTTATATGCTTTCCAAACATTATTAGGTACTGGGGATCAAGATAGAAGGGTTGGCTGCCACTCAGAGCTTGTGAGATTGGTTACAATATCCATGAAACTGAATTCTGGTACCAGTATACTCGTTTAGATATTTTAAATTATGGTTGCTTGATTTGGGTAGCAGTAGAGGCTTCCTTTTGAAGCATTCTAGTGTTGTCTACCGTTTGTACTCCTTTAGTCTGTCAGGTTTGAACTACATTGTTAGCATGTCTTTCCAACCATTTTCTGTTTCTTTTCTTTGCAAGTTAACGTCAATGCAGCTTCAGTATTGTTTTCGACAGATTTATCTTGATGCACTGCAGAATGAATGGGCTTACTAGTTTGCTGGTATGAATGTTGCCTATTTCCTGGAAATCGTTGACATCTAAAGTGCTTCTGACAAAAGACAGCATGGGTTATTGGTTATGGCTCACTGCTAATTTTCACCTGCAACAATTAATATAGTGTCACATTCTGTGCTTATATAATTTCTGTGTTTTGCTTTTACTAACTCGTGGACACTTCTTAGGTTTCAACTTGAAGGGTTTATATATCTGTTTTTGTTTCCAACATTTTAACATAAAGGCATCAGCAGTGCGGTCCTGCCTGTTAGGCTGTATTACTGTGGCTGTCTGGCTGTGTGTGTTATGGGCCTAGAGTCCAGCTCATGTACACTATTACTGTCTGGACTAGTCTGGCTGTGTTATGGGTCTAGAGCCCAGCCCATGTATAGCCTATTAGGGATAGGGGAAACCATAGGCAGGCTCCTCTATATTGTAACTCCTACCACTAATCAATGCATTTGATTATTCTCTTCCAAATCCTCTAATATGGTATCAAAGCTAGCCTTGTCTTCTCTCCCTAGCCGCTGGCCTCCTTGGGTAGTCGCTGCCATGGTTGATGCCTCTCTTCTTGCCGGTGACCCCTCTCCTTATTCCCCTATCCTTTCCTCTCCCCGGCCGGTCATGGGCCTTGATCATCGGTGCAACACTTGTCTTTGTGCTTCCCCAGGGATAGCCACATCTAGAGGCTAGGGCCCCTGGCATTCCACTGTTTGGTATGGACCCTGCTTTGCTGGTGGGTGTCAGACCTGCGCCACCGTCCGGAGGCTTCGGTGTCTTCGGTCCGCTGCCCGTCGGTCCTAGCACTGTCGGCCTAGGACCCATCGGTCTGGGTGTGCCTCTACCTTCTACTTTGCTGCCCTCAGACCTGGGAGTCGCCAGCCTCAGTGTGCTGGCCCCAGACACCGAGCTGCAGCGGCCTGGTCCTTGGCACCTTGGACCTGGGCCTACTAGGGCTTTGCTTCATCGGCTGTCCCTAGGTTTTGGTACTGTTGTAGCCTTTGGACCTCGACCGATCGTTGATCGTCCCTCCCTCGACGTTGTCGCTACTCATTCCACCCTCTCTACAATGCTTGCGGCTGCCAAGGCTGCGGTGGTTGTTACCCACGACTGTGAGCACGCTGCGGCCCTTGCCTAGGAGCAGGAGCGTGCTACTGCGGATGCGCTCGCCCTACAGCTCGTGGACGTCGAGCACCACCTTGACCGCTCTTGGAGTACTAGGTGGTTGTTGTGAACTGTGATGCACTCACAAGATAGTCCTGGTACCCAGCCCTCCTGTAGGAGGCACTAGGAGTAAACCAGATCTATTATTCTTGCTTTTCTCTACTAACACCCTGCCCCTCCTTATATAGAGAGGTAACCCTAACTTAATAGCTAAGCAACATAACAAACCCTATCTGGCCGGCACTGTTCATGCGCTACAGTAACCACACGTGAACAGTGGCCACGGCTAACCTAACCATAATGACATAGCTAATGGACTTAAGGCCCATAACATTCCATCCCTCCTTAAAAACAGCTCGTCCGCGAGCTGTAGTCAAGAAGAATTGACCCATACTAAACTAGCACTTAATGACTCAATACTAAGTCTTTTACATCTCGACTTTGTATTTTATTCACCTAGAAAAAAATTGAACCACATCAGTGGTCGGATCTATCGAAGGAGGACACGTCGGCGGCCAGATCGACCGATGACGGACGCGGCTACGTGGCTCAGAGGGCTCCCAGCGCCTGGCGAAGGTCGGTGGCGCCCTCCGGTATTGTAGCTCAGGTGACCACGCCATGACGGTGGCCAAGGTGGCTGACGTCGACCACAACTGCGACGACGCAACGGATGGCTGTCCGTGGTGCAGAAGATTGATGGCCACGACGCGGAGGATTGGTAGCCGTGTTGTGGAGGGTTATCCTGCGGCAGCGCCTCTACTGGTTGGGCCACCATGGCGGTCAATTGTTGCAGATTTGGCGAGCAGATTCGCGCACAGTCGTAGTCGGGCCACGCCTGGACCTCCACGGGCACGGAGGCGGGCTGCGGCAGTGGCACGACCACCTCAACGCCGAACGCCGCCTCCACCTCCTCCCTGGGTGTGTTTGGTTGCAGCCCATCGACCCCATCGTCCTCGATCGGGCCGCCTTCGCCCGCGCCCAGGCCGCCCTCGCTCGCGCCCAGGTTGCCTGCGCCCAGGCAACCCGTGGTAGAAGCAGAGGGGCTGACCCACGCTTGCTCGATCTTGGCCAGACGAGCGTCGTGGGAATCCAAACGGACATTGATGGCAACAAGTTGCTCGAGGATGAGGTCTATCTTAGCAGAGTAGGTCACAAGATCGTCGTGCGCGCCGGCCATGGTGGCGATGCGCGCATAGTGGCTCTGGTACCATTTTGTTGTGAACTGTGATGCACTCGCAAGATAGTCCCGATACTCAGCCCTCCTGTAGGAAGCACTAGGAGTAAACCAGATCTATTATTCTTGCTTTTCTCTACTAACACCCTGCCCCTTCTTATATAGAGAGGTAACCCTAACTTAATAGCTAAGCAACATAACAAACCCTATCTGGCCAGCACTGTTCACGCTACAGTAACCACACGTGAACAGTGGTCGTGGCTAACCTAACCATAATGACATAGCTAATGGGCTTAAGGCCCATAACAGTGGTTGACCCCCTTTGGCGTATGAGGCTACCGTCATCACTAAACCTCACATGCAGACGACGGTGTTCAGAACATCCGATCTTTGGTTCCCGTTTTCTTCGACCCATCTTCCTCCTATGCCTGTTGGCGCGACCTCATCCTTTTCACCCTGCAATGCTACGCCCTCAACGACCTTGTTCTCTCTGACATGGTATCCCCCACTATCCCCTCCTAGTACCGCATGGATAGCGTGGTCCTCTCCTGAATCCTCAGGACTGTCACCATCGAGCTACGGTGGCACCACCAGGACTGGGTTGCCATTGAGTAGTAGTTCCTTGGCAACCATGAGGCTTATGCTCTCCACCTCGATGTCACCTTTTAGACCTTCGTGCAGGGGGATCTCAACATCTTCGAGTACTATCGCTGGACGAAGGGCATGGCAAACTTCATCCTTGATCTTGGAGAGCCTGTCTCCGATCACACACTCGTCCTCAACCTTCTCTGGGGCCTCAACAAGCGCTACGATCACCTGTGGACCTAGATTACTCGATTAGCCCTGTTCCTGTCCTTTCACACGAACTACAATGACATCATCCTCGAGAAGGTCACTAAGGGAACTTAGCTTCGCTCCGACACCACCACTGCACTCTTTAGCTCCAACTCGGGGGGTAGCCCATGCGTACGGTTCCCTCTTTGGGGGGTTTGTCTTTGCGCCCTCTTGTCCCTTTGGCTAGATCTCCACACCCTCCTGTTACGACTGACCTCGGTGGAGGTGCAACCTTCGGCTTTGGTGGCGATGGCGACCGTCGGTGGCGGAGGGGTGGCCGTGTTGGCGGCGGCAAGGGGACGCTCCCTAGCTCACAACCCGTGGACTGATCGCATCTCCATGTGGCCTAGACCATCCTTGGATGGTATACCACCATGCTCGCCATAGATCCAGTCGGCTCTTCTGACGATACCCAGCTCAGGGTATCCCCTCGGTCCACCTTCCTCGGCACCTCCGACATCACCCTAGTCGCTGCTCCTGCCTCTACCACCACACTCGGTCCTGTCTTGGACCGTGTAGACTAGTGGGTGGGATTAATAGTTCCTTGCTAACTTGTTTAGCACGATGACCCTGACTATTGCCCTCATCGACTGGGTGGCTGACTCTGATGCCTCCTACCACACCACTCCAGATGTTGGTATACTTTTTCCTCCCACCCTTCCCACCCATCTCATCCTACTTAGTCGGCAACATGAACATTCTCTTGGTCACCTTAGGTGGTGACTCAGTCCTTTCCGATTATTTTCGTGTCCACAATGTTCTTGTCGCCCCCCAAAAGTAAGTAACCAAGCGCACAAATCCAAAAGAAGAGGCTTTAACAGTATCATCATCTTGGGGGCTTGGTGTTTATGGCTTCATCGTAATAAGGTGGTTTTTGATGGTGTCAGTCCTTCAATTATTGGCATAAAGGCAATTTTTTTGGATGAAGTTGAATTCTGGAGGCTTGCCGGTGCTAGGCATCTTGAGGCTTTGGTTCCTGGTGCTGGAATTTTTAGGTCAAGGGTTCTTTTGCGTGATTAGTGAAGAACAGGTGTGTGTGGTCCGCTGGCACTTTTTGCTGTTCGGTCTCCTATTGCGTGCTGCTGTTTCCAGGCGCATTTATGGAGGCTGCAGTTTTGTGCGCAGCAGAAGTTGGTGGTTTTGTGTTTTGCCTATTTTGGCATTGTACTTTGGTCCATTTTGGACTGTTTTCTTCTCTTAATTTAATGATGCGCAGCTCTCCTGCGCGTTTAAAAAAAAATTCTAAGCTTCGAGCTACCCACAAATTTAATGTTACAATCTATGTTCTTTAGGGAAATATATTTTGCAAAGAAAGGAATTTATTCTTAAGTTACACTCTAACTCATTTTCTTTGGGAGAAAATCCCAAAATAGGATTTTGGGTGTTACACTGCGCACCGACAACGGCGGCGAATTCATGATGGCTGAGTTCGCGTCGTATTGCGTGGTTGATGGCGTCCAACGCCACTACTCCGCGCCGTACAGCTCGTAGCAGAACGACGTCATCGAGCGGCGCAACCAAACAGTTGTGGGGATGGCTTGGGCTCTCCTCAAGTAGAGGGGAATGCAGACTGTCTTTTAGGGAGAGGCGGTGGTGAGAACGGTCTTCATCCTCAACCGCTCCCCCACTAAGGCACTCAACGGGATGACACCGTACGAGGCTTGGCATGGGCGCAAGTCGGTGGTCTCTCACTTACGGATCTTCGGCTGCCTCGCGTTCACTAAGGAGCTTGGCCATGTCGGCAAGCTCGACGATAGGAGCACCCTATGGGTGTTCATTGGCTACGCGGATGGCTCAAAGGCCTACCGCATCCTTGACCTAGGAACACAGCGTATGCACATGGCGCGCGACGTAGTGTTCGACGAAGGTCGAGGATGGGCATGGGACAAGGCAGTGGACGATGGCACGACTTCGACGTACGACGACTTCACCATCGAGTACGTCCACTTCGAGGGAGCTGGGGAGTAGGCAACTCTTCTTCTCCGAGCAGGTCTACCCCAGCCCCCAAGTCTCCACCGGCTCTGGTGCTACGCTCTCCAGTCACGACTCCGGCTACAACGAGATCTTCGCCACCATGCTCTCCAGCCACGACTTCGGCTACAACGAGCTCTTCGCCACCACGTACTCCAGCACCAACGGTAACCCCTCCGGGTGGATCATCATAGTGTGACGGTTCAGTTTCAGCCCAAGAGATCAACCACCTTGGTGGTTAACTTGTGTGTATGGACCTCAGGGAGATAGCAATAAGCATCAGTTTATGCAGGAGCTAAGAGGTTTAAGTTCTGTCTGTCTTGGTCCGTGGATTCTTATGGGGGATTTCAACCTTATATACAGAGATGAAGATAAGAGCACTGGCAATTTTAATAGGCAGCTTATGCACAGTTTTAGAAGGCTCATCAATGACCTCGGCATAAAAGAATTGGCTCTTCATGGGAGGAAATTCACCTGGTCTAACCGTCAAGACACTCCAGAGTGGGAGCAACTTTTTCCCAACTGTCTTCTTCAAAGTGCTAGCACTGATGGATCTGATCACTGTCCTTTGCTTTTGGGCCTCCATGACTTGAAACCTGGTCGTCGCCGGTTCCACTTTGAACCCCACTGGACTAAGCTTCCTGGTTTTCTTGAGGCAGTAGAGATCGCTTGGAACTTGGTTTCTCCCTCCTCTGACCCTTTTGTTACCCTTTCTAGAAGGTTTGGAGCCACTGTCAGACACCTTCAAAGATGGTCTCATATAAGGGTAGGGAATATTATATCTAATCTTGGGATGTCGCGTGAAATTTTGCATAAATTCCAGATTGCCCAGGATAAAAGGCCATTATCGGTGTTAGAAAAGTGGCTGCTGGATCAGCTTGATAGTCACACCGTGGCTCTTTCCTCCTTGCAGCGATCTATGGCTCGGAGCCACTCTAGGATCACCTGGATGGCAGAGGGGGATGCTAACACTGCTTTCTTCCACCTGCATGCTAAATATCGCAAAGGCAAGAATTTTATTGGTAATCTTTTATCCTCTGATGGTTTCATTTTGTCCAGACACGAGGATAAGGAGGTGTTGCTTAATGATTTCTACTTCAATCTGCTGGGTCGTTCAACTGACAGAGAGCACTCTATAAATCTGAAACACCTGCACATCCCTTCTCATGACCTTTCAATGCTGGACAGTCCCTTTACTTAGGAGGAAATATGGAAAACCATCTTATCCCTGCCGTCCAATAAGGCTCCTGGCCCTGATGGGTTTACAGGAAAATTTTATAAATCATGTTGGCAGATTATAAAGGGGGATATTTTGGCTGCTGCTATGGCAGTCTGGAATAGGAGGCTGCTGAATTTTGACCTGCTCAATTCAGCCTATATTATTCTTCTGCCCAAAAAGGAGGATGCCTCGCTCGTAAAGGATTTTCGGCCCATCAGCTTGGTTCATTCTTTTGCTAAGCTCATCACCAAGCTTTTGGCTAACAGGTTGGCTGGTCATCTTGATAAGTTGGTGTCACATAATCAAAGTGCCTTTATTAAAGGTAGATCCATCCTTGACAACTTCATGCTAGTTCAACAGACAGCTAATTTATTCCACCAGAAAAGACTTCCTCGGATACTTCTTAAGTTGGATATCACAAAAGCCTTTGATTCGGTCTCGTGGTCTTTCCTGTTAGAAGTAATGAAGCATTTGGGTTTCGGGCAAATTTGGTGTGATATTGTGAGCAATCTCCTTGCTTCTGCATCAACTCAAGTGATGCTTAATGGTGAACCAGGTCAAAAAATTCGCCACGGAAGGTGCCTTCGGCAGGGGGACCCACTCTCCCCCATGCTGTTCATTCTGGTTATGGATGTTTTATTCTACCTGTTAAAGAAGGCAGCTGATGACGGTCTGCTGAAACCTTTATCTGCAAACTCAGAGCTCAGTCGCACTTCTCTTTACGCCGATGATGTGGTGATCTTCCTGCACCCTGTGGCTCTGGATCTCGAGGTCACTACGGATATCCTAAAGATTTTTGGTGAGGCATCAGGGCTAAAAACAAATATGGAAAAAAGCAGTGTATTTCCAATTCACTGTTCGGAGGAAAATGTTTCTACCATCCATAATCTCCTTCCATGCCTTGTTGCCAATTTTCCTTGCAAATACTTGGGGGTGCCTCTTTCGCTGAAGCGACTTGGTAAACATCACATTCAGCCGTTCATTGATAAGATCGCAGATCGCTTGCCTAGTTGGAAAGCCAACCTGCTATCTAGAGCTAGAAGGCTGATTCTTGTTCAGTCAGTTCTATCTTCGATGATGGTTTATTTAGCTATGGCATTGGACCTTCCTTCTTGGACTTTAAAGGCTATAGACAAAATTCGGAGAAATGTCCTTTGGTGAGGAAGAAAAGAAGCTATGGGTGGCCACTGTTTGGTGGCCTGGAACAAAGTTACTAGGCCAAAAGAGCTTGGAGGCTTGGGCATCTCCCACCTGTAGCATATGTGTTGGGCCCTCAGACTGCGTTGGCTCTGGTTAAAAAAACTGACCCTGACCGGCCCTGGATAGCCTTCAAAATTCATGTGCACCCTTCAGTTCTTGCCTTCTTTTCTGCGGCAGTTTCTTCTGTAGTGGGCAATGGCAGGAATACTCTGTTTTGGACAGATAAATGGTTAAATGGCAAAAGCCTGCATCAGTTGGCACCTCATCTTGTCAGGTTGGTATCTTCAAGGGCTAAGAATAGGAGTGTTCATGATGCCCTCACTACTGGAAGCTAGGTACAGGACATAAGAGGGGCTATTACTGTTAATGTGTTGACTGATTTTTTTAGAGTCTGGGATCTTGCTGCAAGCTGGACTTTGCACCCAGAACAGGAGGATAAGCATATATGGCTGCTCTCTAGCTCAGGAAAATATACCGCCAAGTCGGCTTATGATGGTTTCTTCATTGGCTCAACAACTTTTAGGTCATGGGGGAGGATTTGGAAAAGTTGGGCTCCTGGAAAATGTAAATTCTTCATGTGGCTTGTAGCGCACGGGCGTTGCTGGACCGTTGACCGGCTGGCAAGGAAAGGCCTGCCTCACCCTCAAAGCTGTCTGTTATGTGACTAGGAGGAAGAAACTATGAATCATCCACTAGTTTCCTGAGTATTCTCAAGGGAAGTCTGGTTTAATATCCTGAAATCTGTCGGTTTGCAGCACCTCACTCCTAGTCTCAATTCTACTTCCTTTGATGATTGGTGGGAGGAAGTTAGCCTGACCCTTATTGGCCCTTCTAATAAGAAGCTGCGCAAGGGGCTGAACCCCCTTATCATACTAGGGGCTTTGGCCATTTGGATTCATCGCAATCAATGTGTCTTCAATGGAGAGCAGCCTAGGGCTAGCAAGGTCATCAATTGGGTCATGGATGAGTCTCATCTTTGGTGTAGGGCTGGGGCTCGTGGATTATCTGATATCCTTTTACCTCAGCATACTAATCGGTGATTTGGTCTCTAGTCTGCTTGGTGTAGGGCCCAGTCGTTCCCTTGTACAAGTGCTCCTGCTCATTTTCTTTTTTGTGTGGTGTGTAGAGTTGTTTGAGGTTCTTTAACACCTCACCCCCCTTTTCTACTTAATATAATGATACGCAGCTCTCCTGCGTATTCGAGAAAAAACGTCCTTCCTGACGCCAGCTCATGTCGAGCACGACCCGGTGGAGCTCGTTACCTCGCTCTCCCACGACGAGGAGCGCATCGATGCGTGCCACGACGACAAGCTGTTGCGGTATCGTGCGGTGGAGGGCCTTCTCATTGACTCGTCGGTGTCGGGCCCGACGTCTTGCATTCTGGCGGGAGGGTTGCATCTTGCATGCGACTACGGTGAGCATCGATCTTTCGTGGAGGCCGAGAAACATGCGGCTTTGCGTGCCGCGATGAGTCGGAGATGGACACGGTTGTGACGAATCGCACTTGGGAGCTCCCTGATCTCCCTCATGGTCATCGAGCGATCACCCTTAAGTGGGTGTTCAAACTAAAGAGGGATGAAGCCGATGCCATCGTCAAGCACAATGCTCGCTTGGTGGCACGCAATTTCTTGCAGCAGGAGAGGATTGACTTAGACGATGCTTTCGCCCCCGTGGCACGGATGGAATCCGTGCAACTCTTCTTTGCGCTGGCAGCCCAGGAGGGATGGCACGTTCATCACATGGATGTCAAGTCGACGTTTCTTAACAGTGACTTAAATGAGGAGGTCTACGTACATCAGCCGTCAGGTTTTGCGATCTCTGGCAAGGAGAGCAAGGCGTTGCGCAAGGCCCTCTACAGCTTGCGATAGGCACCAAGGGCGTGGAATGCCAAGCTGGATTTCACGCTCAAGAGGATGGGCTTCATGCCAAACCCGCACGAGGTGACCATCTATCGGCGGGGCAATGGAGAAAATGCCCTGCTGGTAGGTGTCTACATCGACGACTTGGTGATCACCGACGCCAAGGATGCAGAGGTGGCGGCGTTCAAGGAAGAGATGAAGGCCACCTTCTAGATGAATGACCTAGGGCATCTCTCCTACCTGGGGATTGAGGTGCATCAGGGTGACTCCAGGATCACACTTTGCCAGACTGCCTACGTCAAGCGCATTGTTGAGCTGGCCGGGCTCACCAATTGCAACCTAGCCCTCACTCCGATGGAGGAGAGGCTGAAGCTGAGTCGCGACAACACGATGGAGGAGGTGGACGCTACCCAGTACCGGCGTCTTGTGGGGAGCCTTTGCTATCTCGCCCTCACACGGTCGGACTTGGCATACTCCGTCGGCTACGTTAGTTGGTTCCTGCAACAACCGACGACGTGAAGAAGATTGTTTGCTATGTTGCAGGGACTCTCGACCACGGTCTCTACTAGCCGAGGTACCCTAGGGAGGCACACCTTGTCAGGTACAACAATAGCAACCACACCGGCGACATCGACACCAACAAAAGCACAAGCGGGATCCTCTTCTTCCTAGGCAAGTGCTCCATCAGCTGCTAGCCGGTCAAGCAGCAGGTGGTGGCCATGTTCAGCTGCGAGGCTGAGTACATAGCGGCCTCCATCGCTTCAACTCAAGGGCTCTGGCTTGCTCGACTGCTCGGTGATCTCCTCGGGAGACACTGGAGTGGTGAAACTCAGGGTGGACAGCCAGTTCGCCCGAGCGTTGGTCAAGAACCCCATGTTCCATGAACGGAGCAAGCACATCCGGGTGAGGTATCACTTCATCCGTGACTGCTTGGCAGAAGGGAGCATCAAGGCACGCTACATCAACACCAAGGATCAGCTTGCAGACCTGCTTACCAAGCCTCTTCGGAGGATTAAGTTCCTTGAGCTTCGCTCTAGGACCGGGATTGCCCAACTATCCTGCAAAATGATGCACAAGACTTAGGGGAAGAATTGTTGGAATAAGTCTCATGGTCTGTGGGAAGCACATCAACAATTCTTGTTAGTTTTTTTTGCGCACAGCAGCAGCAACATTCAGTTTGTTGACTGCAAGACAACAACCTTGCTGCGTTGTGGAGGACTGCAGTTAGGAACAACAACCTTGCATGTGGAGGACTGCAGTTTGGACAACAATACCTTGTGCTGCAGTTTTTTACTGTGCTTTAACATCTAGAGGACATCGCCTTTGTGTAGTGTGTAGTGCCGCGCCTAGGGCGATAAATATGTATCCCCAACACTTAGATGGGTATGACATTTGAGTATTGTGTGAGAAATAAAACGAAAATTGTGCCAATTCGTACTGTCATCCTCTCGATGAGAGTAAGAGTCTCGTTGCTTACACACTCACCGTTTTTGCTACATCACCACTTTCGTTTTTGTCGCAACCGAACATATTGACTAGTTTCACGGCATCCAACACTTATCATTGTCGACTTGGTCATCCTAGACAGACATGTTGTCCAAGTTGTGTAGTAGTTTAGTCATCTCTTGTACTAGGGGCACTCATGAGCATCTATGTGACAGGTACCTGTCAGCTAAGTCGTCATGTTAGACTTTCCTTCCCCACTCCACTTAGGCTGTGCATGTTTTTGATCTCATGTAGTGTGATTTATGGACCTCTCCTATCATCAGTGTTTCAGGCTCTAAGTATGACTTGGTGATACTCGATGATTGCTCTTATTATTTGTGGATTTTTCCCTTGCACTTGAAGTCTATACTTTTATGACTTATTTGCACTTCACTCCATTGGTTTTCACTCAGTTTGGTTGCCATTAAGGTCGTCAAGTGTGACACTAGTCGATAGTTTGATGACCCCTCTCGGGCTTTTTTCTCTCCCATAGTGTGCGGCTACGGATGTCTTGCCCGTACACCTCTCCAGAACGGCAAGGCTAAACATATGATTCACACTACTAATAACATCATGCGCTCCTTACTGTTTCAGTCGTAAGTTCCTGCTCGCTACTGGGCCGAGCTTTCACACCGTCACCTACTTGCTCAATCGCTTCCCTACCAAGGCGATTAGTGCTCCCACACCCCACTTTGCCCTCTTCGGCACCACTCCATTCTGCAACCATCTTCACATCTTTGGTTTTGCATGCTATCCCAATATATCTACCACAACTCCCCATAAGCCTGCCCCTCGCTGCTCGTGTTGTGTCTTTCTTGGGTACTCCCTTGATCACAAGGGGTATCGGTGTCTTGACCTCACCACCCACTGTTTGTTGATCTCCCACCATGTCTTCGACGAGACGAACTTCCCTTTCTCCTCATCCCCCTCCAGCTCCACCACTGAGTTGAACTTCCTTCTTGAGACCCCATGGCTCCCTCTAGACAACCACCTTTGTTTCTCCCCTGCAGGTTCATCTACGCTGCTCCCACATGCGGCCCTAGTGCCACATGTGGACCCTGTGTCCCCAGGCACGCCTCAGGCTGCCCTACTACACGCAACCGAGCCGTGCGTGGCCCCGACGTCCCCCGCTAGGCCGGGCACGGCCCCAGCATCACGCCGTCATCGGCCGTGCCCTCACCCTCCCCGACGTCACCAGTCGCGCCCTCACCTACTCCGCCTTGCTTCGAACTTTGTACCTGCCACACATATAAATATAGATCGTTGACCTCAATAAAGGGCACGACTCTTCGAGCAAATCTTTCATCCAGTACTCTGCATATGCAAAATGTTAAAGAATCATTTTGCATGAACCATGAAGTATTTTTTTCCAAAAGAAAAGAAAAAGGAAAAAATTGATACTGTAAGCTTGATAGTGGTTGTTATCCTTCAGCGATAAAAGGTTACATTTCTCATATTTCATGTACCTTTTATTTGAAAACAAGGATATAAATTGGAATCTGTTCTGACCCTTGCGGCTGGGAACACCTTTCCTTCTGATAAGTGGATCTGCCAGAAATGGGAGCCATGCATTTTGTCTCTCCTGTACACCACTAACAACAGTGATCCATCGTCTCATTGTAGTTCTCAGTTTTTTTTCTTGGTAGTGCAACCTTGATTTTTCTAGTAACATCTCAATGGACATTACTAGAGTCTATGGATGAAGCAGGTTATGGAGGGGAAATAGAAAATTGAAGCAGAAAACCCCACGGTTTTCCCTATCCCCATCAATGTTACCTCAGTTATTCATTATTTTCCTGGAGGCTCCCTATGAAAGTTTGGTTGGGTCCAGGTGGTTAAGCACTAGCCATTTATTCAATTAAAGATGGCGTATGGTTAATTTGTTGCATATCAGTTTCACTAAAGTAGATGGCTACAAAATTCTCAATGCATGCCACTTATCATCACCTATTAATTTTCTTATCGCACTACTGTTACTTTTTCCTTACGTGCTTGATCTGCAAGGCTAACTAGTAACGTGCAAAACTAGCTTTCTTATTGACTTCGAGTGTGAATTCTTTTTTTAATAAAGGAACAAGAAAAGAATGAAAGGCAGCCCACTCACCCTTTTCTCTTAACTTTTCTCCATGCAAATTATAGACCCTGATAAATTGATAATTGTTTATAAAAACACTTCTTTGGGTAGCCCTTGAACACTTTGATGGGCAGTTTATAGGTTTGGTTACACAAAAACTAAGATGCCGTGTATTCATAGTGCCAAACACAGTAATTACCTAATTATCGATACTAATATACCGTATTTATGTTACTTGTTATTGTCATTGAAGAATACTGTCATTTTAGTTTGAAAACATGTTATACTATACTGTGGAAATGCAAGAATGTATTTTTTCCAGCTTTCATACACCATATCTGCTTGTTCATTGATTTCATTCAAATCGAGGATTTCAGTTTGGTGTCATGAGTTGAATCATTAATGGTTTTTACCTGATTTCAGAGAGAATATTTTTATAACTTGCACTTGCATTCAGAAGTCTTGTGCTTGTATAGTCATTTGACACTTACTTTGACTAAATTGTACCATGATTCCCATCTACTTCAATCCTCTCCTTCGCTTGAGGTTATATTTTTGTTATTTTGACTTCCATTTTTAATGAAAATTTCTACTTTCTCTGTTACTATGTACTCTGAAATCAATTTCATCTGGGGGAACAAGATGATTTTAAGCATAAATGATTGGGATTTTACAGAAACTCATCTTAACTTTGGTTTATGTTGAGAAAAAGTTGGAGCTAGTCCTTTGCCACCTTTTTTTTTTGCTTGGATTAGACTATGGTACCTTTTCACCTTGAGATTTGGTGGCTCCTGAGAGCTGTCTTCTCTTTCCTAATACCATGACTTGCAAGTTGATATGTTGGTACAATGGAATAATACATTTTTTATAAAGGTAGGCAACTCTATCAGATTATTAATTTGGTATATCAATTTGCTTCTTTTGGGCCAGTGGTTTTTGCTTGAGGCCATCAACCAGCCACTTGTACAAAACAACTGTCACTGGTTTTTATGGACGGGTTAAAAGTGAACTACATTTTCAACTGGGTCAGCTTAATGTTCACCTTAACAAAAGGTGGCAAAGGACTATTGGTTTCTGTGGACTGAAACTTTAAACCCTTCCAAGTTAAGACCATCTATAATTCTATATCAATATAACATGTATTGTTGGCATCATGTCCAACAGAAAAGTCTCAGGGTAGCTAATTATACTGAGTAAACAGACATAGTACCCTTGCCCTTGTATTCCATAGCATCAAGGACAAATTAAGATGATCTTGTCTTGCACACTAGATAGATACATAGCAACCATGCATAGATCCATAGACCTGCAATTCTAAGCGTGGAGATAAATATTCAGATCCATGCTAAAGCTTGTTTCTACAAAAGCACTTCACTTCTGCTAGGTAGGTGTATAACTTAGTAATCTGACCCAATATATATGGCATCAGAAGCAGGGTCCAACTCCTTCACTATAACCAAATTGAAATTGTGGTGCCATCTTGATCTCATCGTCAACCTTCCAGCAGGCCTCTGGGTAGTATTCCCAGACAGTTGGTGGTGGCAGCGGGGTGGCAAGGCTGCTGCACACATTATCGTTCCCCCCAACAAAGCTCACCTCCGAGGGCATCTGTGGCGCCTCAATTTCCATCCATATCTGGTCCATGGAATAGCCATCCATGTCCGGAGGGGTGCCCTTCAGGATGCTTGTGATGCAGCCACTGCCATCATGAAGCTCCTGTCCCTCAACTCCAATGGTTGGAGTATCTGGGTAGCCTGACTGGTAAGTCAGCGAAGACGAGGACGACGATGGAGACATGTTCCTCTTCCTCTCCTGTGCCTTCTTTCTCATGTGTGTCCTCCAGTAGTTTTTGATCTCATTGTCAGTGCGCCCTGGCAAGCGGCGTGCTATCCTGGACCACCTGTTTAGGACAAGTTATTGAACATGTCAACAAATTTTAGAGAGAGAGAGAGAGAGAGAAAACCGTCCTTTTTGATTATCTTTTGGTGATCAGACCTGTTTCCCCACCGAGCGTGCAGCTCAAGGATGAGTCGCTCTTCATGGGGAGACATGCGCCCACGCTTGAGGCCAGGGTGGAGGTAGTTGACCCAGCGCAGCCGGCAGCTCTTGCCTGTCCGGTTGAGCCCTGTATGAAGATACAGAAGGGGAGAGGGGAAGCAAGAATAGAGTCGGTCAGAGAGGTTGATAGCTGCTTTTGCCACTTAGCGCGGGTGACTTGAATTTAGCTACCTAAATTGTGGATCCCCACCCCTCAAACCTGATACTTTGGCAATGAAATCCCAACGACGTTCACCGAACAGACGGACAGTGCATACCAGTTGCAGGTCCTCCTGCTCTGTCCATGGCCCCTTGCGAGTCTCCTCTCTCACTGTCACCATATCGACCCTGCGATATGTATGAAAACTGATCTAACGCTGCTCACTCCTACCTTGTATCGGCTGGGAGCCGGTCTTCTTGCTCTTCTTTCTCTGTCTGCTTGTTGGCTCCAGTTTCAGGATTATCTTGATGAAATCCAGTCTGTTTGGGAGGAGGAAGAGGAAGAGGAGGAAGAAGAAAGCTAGTACCGAGAAGAGTACGCCACTTTGTCTTAGTTGCCTACTGGTTTGGTGGCTTTTGCGTCTCATTTATAGGGTAAGAGAGGGCGAGGTCTTGGTGACTAGCTGGTGTGGTGGGTGTGATTTGGAGCTCCCTATAAAGATCCTATATTCCACCATTTGGGTTGCCCTCAGATTCTAACTGATAAAGTAGCTTTTTAATTGGCTCATGCTGCGCATATTGTATTGAAAATTCATAAGTGTGCATGTTAGGACATCAACTTTATTAAGCCTATTCGCTTGGATTTAATCCGTACCGGCTTTTAGGCTAATCACAGTGAGGATTTCATGTCCCTATTTCTAAAACTGCCACATCAGCTTTATGGATAAATGAAACACCCTCTCTCAATAGAGAGTTTCATCTCACTATTTTATATGTCAACGTACTTCTTAAATGCTGCATATAAATAACCAATATGATTTACTCAATTATATGAAGATGAAACAAAACACTTTCAGTGGAGGTTTCACACAGTTTCTAAGACCTTGGAAACGAGTTAACATGGTTTCATCCCCATGAAACTCTATGAAACTCTTACTTCTTAAATGATGTGACATGTCATCAAAATAGTTGATGTGACAAGCTAATTAATACATGAAACACCTCGTGAAACCTCCATTGTGATTAGCCTTACTACTTTTACAGTGTTTTGGTGTCTGGAATTTGCAGAGGTAGAGGTTATATTCTTGGTTTTTGTTGATATAAACTACAGTACATCATAAAAGTTGATTTTGTTTACACTGGATGTATTTTTTCTTATCCATAAATATACTTGAATCTTTGCTTTGAATTTCTTCACAAATGTTTGCTTATGGTAAATTTACATTCTTGTCGAAGCTTCTCTGTAGGTTAAAGTTCCAAATTATACTTTACTTTAGCTTTGACTAAATTAAGCTTCTCTAACTTTGGCCAAGTTCTTACAGAAACATATTATCATCTACAGGTTCAAATAAATGCACTATTAAGACATATTTTATGGAGAATTTTATAAACTAATTTGATATTGTAGATGTTGATGAATTTTTCTATAAATTTGGTTGAAAGTTAAGAAGTCTTGAGTTAGGACCTAGTTAAAATGAACAATATTTTGAATGGACTAACTACCGAGTCCATACTTTTACAAGCTAGTTAATCCAATTACTGCTAACGCTGGACAGGACCAGTATACAGATTACAGAGCACTGGCCGTGTAGTTGAGAGGAGGGTTTTTCTTGTTTGTTTCAGACGGTGACATTTTTTTCCTGCTTGATTAGTACTTCTTCAAGCTGTATCATAGCTATCACTGGTTGAACAAAATGCGTCAGAACACATCTACCATGCCATTGGTCAGAATTTTCTACTTTTAATATACTAGCATTATAATATTACATGTTGCTTTCTGAAGGCTGAAGGTATATGCTTCTTCCTTTTGTTTTCTTTCTTTTTTGCTTTGATATGATTGTTTATTTTTTTATTTTTTGCTTCTTGACAAAAGAAAGGTGGCTGTGCTTATCAACCTTTTGGTGCTTTGATTGATGAACCACTATGCGTGGTTTTACTACTTATTTCGATTTGTCAATCAAACACATTGTACAGCTATATGAAAGCAGATAGATACATAAAGCGCTTCAGACCCTAACATTCACTCGTGTTTTCGCCAGCATGAAGTTGCCACATGGCAGTCATCATGTATCCGAGGTCTCATGCTCTCCAATTGGACGAGATACTTAGCTTGGCTGGCTAAACACTGGAATTCAGTAGTAATGCATAATAATTGCCTGGTAGGTTTTGGTATCTAGCTTGCTGCTGCAACTCCATAAACTCGTTCTGTTGAACATCTTTGTTTTTTTTCATAATTTGTTATAATGAGATTTCACTTTTTAGTTCTTAATGAATACAGCTAGCGTACCATAGAAATTCAACAGGCTGATTATGCTATATAAAAAATGGGGGCATCTTGGCGCAAAGTCACCATCTGGTTTCTTGCGCAAAGTGTTCTCTCTCTCTCTCTCTTCCCTTCTCGTCCTGCTATCCTGACGTGAAAAGCACTAGCCTTTCTGCCACCCATTATCATTGGCACAGAGGACTCCATGCCCCCGCCTTTTGTGTCAGCTATTATCAGAGGCACAGAAAAAAGATCTTTACTAGTTTACTGCGCGCACACAGCAGCACAAAGCCGCCCTCGGAAAGGTGTGGGCGACACTCGTCCCTCTCTTCCTCTAGAGCCGCTCGATGGAGCCAGCAGCTGTCTCTGCCTTTTTATTTTTCCCCTGTGAGCCTGCAGAGTGCAGACCAGCAGGGGCCTCCTCGGAGGCTGAGGACCTTATCGTTGCTGCCCGTACAGGTGAATGAGACGACGAGACGTCCACGGATCGTCCTTTTTGAACGTTCGGTGGTGTGTCAGGTGTAGCTGAGCACCGGATGGTCCTATGTCACCACTCACTCCAAACTGGGAAATCGCCTCTAGATTATGGTTTCTCGATTAAGAAACGTTTTGACTCTCGGCGTTGGTTGGTGGACACGCACGCAGAATGATTGCTTTGCGCGCGATCGACTCGGTGGGTGCGTGTTGCGTTCGTGTTCGTATCATTCATTAGGACGCTCCGCTGCTCTTTTTTTTTTCTTCCTGCCCAGCACTGGTAGTAAGCTAAAAGCTTTGGCTGATACGATGACAACCCAAGCTTTGGCTGATACGATGACAACCCCTGGGGGCCGTCCCTCTGTTCCGTATCATAACGTAGTGAGTGACTGCTGAGTGGGCGGTTCCCTTTTTTGCTTCCATGTACAGTCGTCGTCCTCCTCCTCGTCCTCCATGCATGGTGACTGGCCGCATCGTCCAACGGCTTTTTGGCTGCACGCAAGTGTCCGCAGCGCACATAGCCTTTTCTGCAACAGCCACATCTCCAGCACAGTCGGGGCGCCCTCTGGGACCTAACTTCTCCATTATACTGTGCTGTGAGGCGAGGCTCTCCTCGGCTCAGCCGTTCAGCTCAATTCGAAGACGAAGACGAGACGAGACGAGCACTGACGTGGAGGCCACCGAGATCAAGTAGCTGCGATCTGCGCTGTGCCTTGCTGTGTTGCAGTGCAGTCCACTGGGACTGAAGGGGGTCCTATATGTCCTTGGTCCTGGCATGACCACCTTTTTTTTCTATCTCGGCTTGGCGTCTTACTTTGGGAACGCATACGCATGGCTGCTGCCTGCTGCTCTCGTCCCACTACAAAGAAGCCCTTTATTTCGTCGCATCGCTTCTGCTTGTTGTTTTGCTGCGCCCGCCCCGCGGCCGGCGGGTGGTCTCCCACCTGCGACCTGCGACTGCCTGCCCTTTGTCTGTGTGTGTGGTGTGGGGGGTGGACCGAGGGCCCGGCCCGGGCCCCGGGGGCGTCCGTGCTTCTTCTTCCTATGCTTCCACCTCTGGCAGCGGCAGCGGTGGTACGGCACCACCTCCGTCAGGATTGGTCGGCCCGGCCCCGGCGGCTGGCTCGCTCACCATCGTCGGCGTCGGAGTCGGTCCGTCCGTCCGTCCCGGCCCAGCCGGCCCTCTTCGACCTCGAGTGCCCCGTTGAAAGGCAGCCCAAATCCTTCGGTGCCGTGCCGCCTCGTGGCGCAACTGCATCCGCAACAGCGCCGGCCGGCCCTTGCTTGGCTGCCGGCTGTGCGCCCTTCACTGCACCGCACAGGAACCCCCGATGTGCAAGCGCACTGAGCTAGCTAGCCAGCCACCCACCGAGGGAGCGGCACGCGGTGGGCGGGACGTCGTACGCCGCCCGCGCGCTGTTTGTGGGTTTGGCCCGGCCCGGCACGGCACACACGTTTTTTATTTTTACCGCGCCTTTGCCATGCATGCGCACTGTGTAGAGATCGCCGGCCGGCCGGGCGGGCAGTGGGCACAGCGTCAGAGTTAGTCAACTGTTCATCTTCTTGCTCCTCTTTATCTGACACCGACTGTGCTCGCCCCCCTTCCTGCCGCTCTGGTCGCTTATTGCTTTAGTTCGCCGCGCCCATGATTGGTTTTTCTTCTCCCCCCCTGCCTGGGATGAGACCTCTGAGTGAGCTACTGAGCTGTGAGCGACTGCTCGACGCCACAGGGCCGGGGTCAGTGCGCCCGCAGACCTTGCTCGCCACTTGTTTGATTTTTTTCCCTTCTTAAAAAAAAACAATCAGTTGTTGTTGCGGGTGTCATCTTACTGATGGTCCATGACTCATCGATCACCCCATCGAGAGTAAAATGCATGTATGTACGTACACTTGTCGTGTAAATTACACGCTGTCGCCGACCATCGTCATGCATGCATGCATGCAACGGCAAAAAGCGGCTACTGCTTTGACACCGAAATGGACGACGACGAGGACGACTGGACGTGTGGCTCCATGATCATCCCACTGCCCGCTGTTTCACGGCGGCACGTCAAGCCCATGGTACCTCTCGATCCGGCCACGCACGGAGCTCCGATGCAACCTCCTCCTCCTCCTACTACCACTCCGAGTCTCCGACCTCTATGTTCCGTCGTCGACTCGTCGTAGCTTCCATTCCATCACACAACCGCGGACTGGGCCAGCCTAGGGAAGACGACGAAATGGAGGCTCATCATCGCCAGGCCATTTTCGCAGAGCACGCAGCAGCGCGGATGTCACCTGACGTTGCCGGTCGAGGAGATGATGGATCGGGACGCCGCCGGTCTCCATGGGATGCGTACGCAGTGGGGGCGTGCATGGCTCGTCTTGCCACTTTGGCTGCAATGGACGGCGTCGCGCGCGTGATGATGACCTCCTCTGCCTGCGTCCTCCCCTCCTCCGTCCATCCGCTAAGTGCGTTGCCTCTTCGCCAGCTGTCCTGCGCGAACGATCGATCGATGGGGATGCATTGGCGATACCGTCAGCCGTCCGCGCGACAGAAGCGAATGGTTACCGATAGTGATCCTCTTCCTCTATAGTGGAAAAGGCCGGGGGACGGTGAGTATACTGATTTAATTCTCTCTTCTTCTTGATTCCCCATTTGCAATGAGGATTCAAAAGTGGGCGGCGATGGCGATGGCGACTCAGCCACCGGTGGATGCCAGGCTATTAGTGCAGCAGGTGTCGTGTTCGTACATACTAGGGGTTTATTCGTTTGAGCTATCAAGACTGCTTTTAGCTTTTATTATGCTGAATACAAGAGCAGCGCAGCTTGATCTTCCAAATTAGAAGTGATTCTATGATGCCAAGTTTGATTCTTTGAAGTAATTTTCTGAAACCAATTAGAAGGCTGCGCGAAAAATACTAGCTTCTCCTGATTCACTTCGTACACGATCATATGATGGCGGATCTCGTCATTGAGGGTATATGATTGTCGTGGTTTCACAAATCGGGGATAATATATTTGTGTTCGGCGGGGGATGCATGCAAGCGCGGACTCACTCTAAATGGTGGATCACGATGATCCGAGCTGGGAACTGAGACAAGGAGTTATACTGGTTCAGGCCGTGGCCCTAGTTCAGCGTAGTGCTGATTGTTGTATTGCTCAGGAGCATATTGCATCAAGTGTGCTTATGTTCTAAAAAGAGGGAAAGGGACTCCCTTTTATACTTTAAGGGATGATCCTTACATATGAGAGAGAGAGAGTTTTGCAGCTGACGTCTCGCGCGGTAGTGCGCGGCGGGCCCCTTGGGGGTCAGTCTTGGGGTGTGCTTGCACACGGCATGGCTCCTTACGGGTCGTGCGCTGCTGTACTCTTGGTATGGCATTCCATCTCATCCGCCCGGTGTATGAGTCACTGTAGCTTCTTCGATGTCAATGTAGCCGTACCTGATGGGTCCCGCAGAGCATGCTCACGGTGAGGTTGAGGGCCGTGTTCAGTACGACTTCATCTTCAAGTCGTGACTCTTGTGTCACCTTCCAGCATGCGTGGGTATGTTCGAGGTATGGCATGTTGTCCTATCCTTTTCTTGTACATGGGTCGTTACTGTGGAGACTCTGATGTCGAGGTCCCCCTTGGTATTGCATATATGGACCGGACGTGGTTTGGTGATGTTGCGTCTTTGTCATGGCCGTTGTGGGTCGGTAACGTCGGCCTGGGTTCCCTCCTTGCGGGTCTGCTCGGCGGGGACTTGATCATTTGCTCTGCCTCGCAAGCTTGCTCGGCGAGGACTTGGTCGTTCGTCCCGCCTCGCAGGTTTTTTTGGCCGAGATTTGGTCGTTCGCCCCGCCTCACAGGTTTTCTCGGTAAATGGGTCGGAGAGAGGTTATAGGTCTTATTATGGGTACCCCATTCCCAGGTACCCGACATTAACCCCCCGAGTTTCGTGCGACTCCATGCAGTCGGGTGGAGGCTTTCTTGCTGGGGATCAAAGCCCTAAGTGCGCGCAAGCGCATCAGTATGATGTAGCCCCCCGAGCCCCCGAGTAAGCCTTGAGGATTGCTTGGGGGTTTACTTTGTTCATGGCGAAGCCTTGTACCTTCGTTTCGTTGACCTCTTATGACCTTCTGGTCATATCAGATACATGCCTATTTTTGGTAGTGGCTTCTAATTGGGCCCTTTGGGTTGGTCGCCGGAGCGAAGCATTACCTCAGACTTGCACGGAGTTTCATGGAGGCAGCGATCACCGGACCGGAACGTGGCGTTCAGGGATAGACTCGTATGGAATTTCCTAGAAATGGTGCTTGCCAGAGCAGTTTTAGTCTCTAGGGACAGACCCGTACGGAGTTGCCTGGAGGCGGTGCCCGCTGGAGCATGGCTTGAATGCGTGCAAGCGCATAAGTACCCCAAGTGATCTGTGAGGATTGCATGGAGGTTTACTTTTTCCTTGGTGAAGAACTAAAGATTAGGACTTGCCTTCTGTTGACCTTTCTTGATCCGACCCTCCGAGTTGGTCGTTGGCGTCCGCTGGTTCTTTGTTATGCACACATCTCCCCCGGAATGGCGTTTGGGCCCTTTTGAGGAGAGGGTTGTCTTCCCCGACCTAGTTGGCGTGAGGGAAGGGGCCATCGAGCTTCAAACAGGTTATCCAATTGAGGTCCGACCGATCCTTTACAAGGTTTGGTCTCGGCGAGCGGTCCCACTGGGGCTTGACCCGCTAGAGGCATCTCATTTTGAAAGTGGCCTAGAGGGGGGTGGATAGGTGGAATCTGAAAATTATAAACTTAAGCACACACTACAAACCGGGGTTAGCGTTAGAATGAATATCAAGTACGGGAGAGAGGGGAAAAACAAATCAACCAAGAAATAAAGCGGATGAACATGGTGATTTGTTTTACTGAGGTTCGGTTCTAAAGAACCTAGTCCCCGTTGAGGTGGTCACAAAGACTGGGTCTCATTCAACCCTTTCCCTCTCTCAAACGGTCACTTGGACCGAGTGAGCTTTCTCCTTAATCTAACGGGTCACTTAGACCCCGCAAGGACCACCACACACTTGGTGTCTCTTTCTTTGATTACAAAACACTTGGGAACAAGAATGAGGAAGGAAGAAAGCGATCCAAGAAACAAGAGCTCAAAGAACACGAACAAACTCTCTCTCAAGTCACTAGGTGAGTGGAATGTATTTGAGACTTGGAGAGGCTTTGATTCTATTGGAAATGTGTCTAGGAGTGAATGCACTAGCTCTTGTATTGAATGTGAAGTGCTGGAAACTTGGATGCTTTGGAGTGGTGGTGGTTGGGGGGTATTTATAACCCTCAACCACCACATAGCCGTTGGGGATGGCTGCTGTCGATGGGCGCACCGGACAGTCCGGTGCGCCAGCCACGTCACCCAACCGTTAGGGTTCGGGAGCTTCTGACCGTTGGAGGCTTTGTCTTCTAGTGGCACCGGACAGGCACTGTTCACTGTCCGGCGCGCCTCTGATGACTGCTCTGACTTCTGCGCGCACTGTTCGCGCACTGTAGCTCTGAGTCCACGCTTTTGCAGTCGACCGTTGCGCCGAAGAGCCGTTGCTCCGCTGGTGCACCGGATAGTCCGGTAAATTATAGCGGAGCGTGCCCTGAGAAACCCGAGAGTTGAGAGTTGCGCGATGTACGGTCCTGGCACCGGACACTGTCCGGTGGCACACCGGACAGTCCGGTGCGCTAGACCAGGGCATACTCGGTTTCCTTGCTCCTTTGATTTTGAACCCTCTCTTCAATCTTTTATTGGTTTGTGTTGAACTTTTATGCACCTGTAGAACATGTATTCTAGAGCAAACTAGTTAGTCCAATATTTATGTTGGGCATTCAACCACTAAAATTACTTATAGGAAAAGGTTAAACCCTATTTCCATTTCAATCTCCCCCTTTGACTTGTGAATACCCTTTGGCCAAAGGTTATACACATGGTTAGGGTACTCACTATCTTCAAAGCCGGGAGGTTGCCTAACATAGACCTCTTCCTTGATTGGTCCATTGAAGAAGGCACTTTTCACGTCCATTTGATAGAGCTTAAAGCCATGGTAAGTAGCATAGGCAAGTAATATACGAATTGACTCAAGCCTAGCTACGGGTGCGTAAGCTTCATCAAAATCCAAACCTTTGACTTGTGAATACCCTTTGGCCACAAGTCGGGCTTTGTTCCTTGTCACCACACCATGCTCATCTTGCTTGTTGCAGAATACCCATTTGATATCTACAACATTTTGATTAGGACGTGGAACTAAATGCCATACCTTATTCCTTGTGAAGTTGTTGAGCTCCTCATGCATTGCCAGCACCCAATTCGAATCTCTTAGTGCATCCTCCACCCTGTATGGTTCAATAGAGGACACAAAAGAGTAATGTTCACAAAAATGAGCGACTCGAGATCGAGTAGTTACCCCCTTATGAATATCACCAAGAATGGAGTTGATGGGTGATCTCGTTGGATTGCTTGGTGGACTCTTGGGTGTGGCAGTCTTTGACCCTGAATCTCTTGATTATCTTCCTTGTCCTTATTGACTTGATCTCCCCCTTGATCATTGTCCTCCTCTTGAGGTGTCTCATCCTCTTGATCTTCATCATCTTGAGCCTGATCCTCATCTTGAGTTGGTGGAGATCCTTGTATGGAAGATGACGATTGATCTTGTGCTTGTGGAGGCTCTTCAGATTCCTTAGGACACACATCCCCGATGGACATGTTCCTTAGCGCGACACACAGAGCCTCTTCATCATCTAGTTCATCAAGATCAACTTGCTCCACTTGGGAGCCATTAGTCTCACCAAACACAATGTCACAAGAAACCTCAACTAATCCAGTGGATTTGTTGAAGACTCTATATGCCCTTGTGTTTGAGTCATAACCAAGTAAAAAGCCTTCTACAGCCTTAGGAGCAAATTTAGATTTTCTACCTCTTTTAATAAGAATAAAACATTTGCCACCAAAGACTCTAAAATATGAAACATTGGGCTTTTTACCGGTGAGGAGTTCATAAGATGTCTTCTTGAGGATTCGGTGAAGGTAGAGCCGATTGATGGAGTAGCAGGCGGTGTTAATCGACTCAGCCCAAAACCGGTCCGGAGTCTTGTACTCATTAAGCATGGTCCTTGCCATATCTAGTAGAGTTCTAATCTTCCTCTCCACTACACCATTTTGTTGAGATGTGTAGGGAGAAGAGAACTCATGCTTGATGCCCTCATCCTCAAGAAAGCCTTCGATTTGAGAATTCTTGAACTATGTCCCGTTGTCGGTTCTCATCTTCTTGATTCTCAATCCAAACTCATTTTGAGCCCGTCTCAAGAATCCCTTTAAAGTCTCTTGGGTTTGAGATTTTTCCTACAAAAATAATACCCAAGTGGAGTGAGAATAATCATCCACAATTACTAGACAATACTTACTCCCACCGATGCTTATGTAAGCTATCGGGTCGAATAAGTCCATGTGGAGTAGTTCGAGCGGCCTGTCAGTAGTCATGATGTTCTTGTGTGGATAGTTGGTGCCAACTTGCTTTCCTGCTTGACATGCACTACAAATCCTGTCTTTATCAAATGAACATTTGTTAGTCCTAAAATGTGCTCTCCCTTTAGAAGCTTGTGAAGATTCTTCATCCCAACATGGGCTAGTCGGCGATGCCAGAGCCAACCCATATTAGTCTTAGCAATTAAGCAAGTAGTTCAGCTTTGTTAAAATCAACTAAGTATAACTGACCCTCTAATACTCCCTTAAATGCTACTGAATCATCACTTCTTCTAAAGACAGTAACACCTACATCTGTAAATAGACAGTTGTAGCCCATTTTGCATAATTGAGATACAGAAAGCAAGTTATAATCTAAAGAATCTACAAGAAAAACATTGGAAATAGAATGGTCAGGTGATATAGCAATTTTACCATGTCCTTTGACCAAACCTTGGTTTCCATCCCCGAATGTGATAGCTCTTTGGGGATCTTCGTTTTTCTCATAGGAGGAGAACATTCTTTTCTCCCCTGTCATGTGGTTTGTGCATCCGCTATCAATTATCCAACTTGAGCCCCTGGATGCATAAACCTGCAAAACAATTTAGGCCTTGTTCTTAGGTACCCAAACAGTCTTGGGTCCTTTCACATTAGAAACAAGCACCTTGGGTACCCAAACACAAGTCTTGGAGCCCTTGTGTTTGCCCCCAACGTATTTGGCAACTATTTTGCCTAATTTGTTAGTGAGCACATAAGATGCATCAAAAGTTTTAAATGAAATGTTAGGCTCATTTGATGAAGTAGGAGTTTTCTTTTTAGGCAATTTAACATGGGTTGATTGCCTAGAGCTAGAAGCCTCATTCTTATACATAAAAGCATGGTGAGAAACAGAATGAGATTTCTTAGCATGAATTCTATTAATTTTGTGCTCAGGATAATTAGCAGGATATAAAATATAGCCCTCATTATCCTGAACCATGGGAGCCTTGCCCTTAACAAAATTAGACAATCTTTTAGGGGCATTAAGCTTGACATTGCTTCCCTGTTGGAAACCAATGCCATCCTTGATGCTAGGGCGTCTCCCATTATAAAGCATGCTTCTAGCAAATTTAAAATTTTCATTTTCAATTTCATGCTCATTATTTTTAGCAGTTAATTGAGCTATATGATCATTTTGTTGTTTAATTTAAGCAAGGTGATCATGAATAGCTTCTACGTTAACATCTCTACATCTATCACAAATAGTAACATGATCAATAGTAGATGTAGAAGATTTGCATAATTTTAATTCCTCAATCTTAGCATTTAAAATAACATTCTCATTTCTAAGATTGGAAATAGAAACATTGCAAACATTTAGTTCTTTAATCTTAGAAACTAAATTGTCATTTTCATTTCTAAGACTAGCAATTGAATCATTACAAGCATTTAATTTTTCAACCTTAGGAATTAAACTAGCATTCTCAGTTCTAAGGTTAGAAATAATGTCATGGCAAATGCTAAGCTCCTTTGTCAAATTTTCACATTTGTCAACTTCCTGAGCATACGCATTTTTAACTTTAACATGCTTTTTGTTTTCTTTAATAAGGAATTCCTCTTGTCTATCCAAAAGTTCATCCTTCTCATGAATGACTCCTATCAATTCATTCAATTTTTCTTTTTGTTGCATGTTAAGGTTGGAAAAAAGGGTGAGCAAATCATCTTCAGAACTACCCTCATCACTAGATGTTGTATACTTGGGGGTGGTTCTAGGTTGTACCTTATTCTTTTTGTCGTCCTTTGCCATGAAGCACTTGTGGCTGACATTGGGGAAGAGAAGGCCTTTGTTGACAGCGATGTTGGCGGCATCCTCGTCGGAGGAGGAGTCGGAGTCCCATTCCCAACAAATGTGGGCATTGTCGCCCTTCTTCTTGTAGTATCTCTTCTTCTCCTTCTTCTTTCCCCTCTTGTCGTTGCCCCTGTCACTATCACTAGACATAGGACATTTAGCAATAAAATGACCGGGCTTACCACATTTATAGCACACCCTCTTGGAGCGGGGTTTGTAGTCCTTCCCCCTCCTTTGCTTGAGGATTTGACAAAAGCTCTTGATAATGAGCGTCATCTCCTCGTTGTCGAGCTTAGAGGCATCGATGGGGAGCCTACTTGATGTAGACCCTTCTTTCTTCTCCTCCGTCGCTTTGAATGCGATGGGTTGCACCTCGGGTGTGGAGGTGCCACCTTGCTCCAAGTCGACGATGTGTTTGGAGCCTTTGATCATTAGTTCAAAGCTCACAAACTTTCCTATCACTTCCTCGGGATACATTAATTTGTATCTAGGATCCCCACGAATTAATTGTACTTGAGTAGGGTTACGAAAAACAAGGGATCTTAGAATAACCTTGACCATTTCATGGTCATCCCATTTGGTGCTCCCGAGGTTGCGCACTTGATTGACCAAGGTCATGAGTCGGTTGTACATTGCTTATGACTCCTCTCCTTGGTTGAGGACGAATCGACCGAGCTCCCCCTCGATCGTCTCCCGCTTGGTGATCTTGATCACCTCATCTCCTTCGTGCGTAGTCTTTAGGACATCCCAAATCTCTTTGGCACTTTTTAGCCCTTGCACCTTATTATACTCCTCTCGACACAAGGAAGCAAGGAGTATAGTAGTTGCTTGGGAGTCAAAGTGCCCTATTTGGGCGACCTCGTCCGAATCATAATCTTTGTCCCCCACATTTGGTACATGCGCTCCAAACTCAACAATATCCCATATGCTTGCGTGGAGTGAGGTTAGGTGATGCCTCATTTTATCACTCCACCTAGAATAATCTTCACCATCAAAACATGGTGGCTTGCCTAATGGAACGGAAAGTAATGGAGTGCGCTTAGAAATACGGGAATAACGAAGTGGCATCTTACTATACTTCTTGCGCTCATGGCGCTTAGAAGTGACGGACGCCGCGTCGAAGCCGGATGTGGAGGGCAACGAAGATTCAGTCTCGTAGTAGACCACTTTCTTCATCTTCTTCTTCTTGTCGCCACTCCGATGCGACTTGACGCGGGGAGGGGATTCCTCCTTGCCTTTGGCGCCGGACTCCCTTGATGGAGCCTTCCTATGGCTTGTGGCCTCTTCACCTGTTTCCATCTCCCTCTTGGTGGATCCTCCCGACATCACTTCGAGTGGTTAGACTCTAAATGAAGTACTAGGTTCTGATACCAATTGAAAGTCGCCTAGAGGGGGGTGGATAGGCGGAATCTGAAAATTATAAACTTAAGCACACACTACAAGCCGGGGTTAGCGTTAGAACGAATATCAAGTCCGGGAGAGAGGGGAAAACAAATCAACCAAGAAATAAAGCGAATGAACACGGTGATTTGTTTTACCGAGGTTCGGTTCTAAAGAACCTAGTCCCTGTTGAGGTGGTCACAAAGACTGGGTCTCTTTCAATCCTTTCCCTCTCTCAAACAGTCATTTAGACCGAGTGAGCTTTCTCCTTAATCAAACGGGTCACTTAGACCCCGCAAGGACCACCACACACTTGGTGTCTCTTGCTTTGATTACAAAACACTTGGGAACAAGAATGAGGAAGGAAGAAAGCGATCTAAGAAACAAGAGCTCAAAGAACACGAACAAACTCTCTCTCAAGTCACTAGGTGAGTGGAATGTATTTGGGACTTGGAGAGGCTTTGATTCTATTGAAAATGTGTCTAGGAGTGAATGCACTAGCTCTTGTATTGAATGTGAAGTGCTGGAAACTTGGATGCTTGGAGTGGTGGTGGTTGGGGGGTATTTATAGCCCTCAACCACCACATAGCTGTTGGGGATGGCTGCTGTCGATGGGCGCACCCACGTCACCCAACCATTAGGGTTCGGGAGCTTCTAACTGTTGGAGGCTTTGTCTTCTAGTGGCATCAGACAGTCCGGTGCTGCACCGGACAGGTTCACTGTCCGGTGCGCCTCTGACGACTGCTCTGACTTCTGCACGCACTGTTCGCGCACTGTAGCTCTGAGTCCACGCTTTTGCAGTCGAACGTTGCGCCGAAGAGCTGTTGCTCCGCTGGTGCACCGGACAGTCCGGTGGCACACCGGACAGTCCGTTGAATTATAGCGGAGCGCGCCTTGAGAAACCCGAGAGTTGAGAGTTGGGCGTTGTACGGTCCTGGTGCACCGGACAGTCTGGTGCGCCAGACCAGGGCATACTCGGTTTCTTTGCTCCTTTGATTTTGAACCCTCTCTTCAATCTTTTATTGGTTTGTGTTGAACATTTATGCACCTGTAGAACATGTATTCTAGAGCAAACTAGTTAGTCCAATATTTGTGTTGGGCATTCGAGCACCAAAATTATTTATAGGAAAAGGTTAAACCCTATTTCCCTTTCACATTTAGTCCTTCCTTATTCTATCCCGTATTGGCCCTCCGTTCAATCTGTCCTACCAGAGGGGGCCCCGTGGCCACCCCATCACCCACGTTGCTGCAGGAGAACATGAGGTACGACCTTGGACGTGAGACCGAGCAAATGACCTATGGGTCGGTCATCTAACTTGCGACTCGCCAGGAGCTTGCTCTGTCCACCCCTCACTCTATATGGGGAGTTAGAGTAAATTTTTGTTTTTACCTGGTGCAATGTAGTTGTGGTGGCGGTGCAGTAAAAAACAGAATCATTGTAGGAAACAGTGACACCTAAGAGGGGGGGGGGGGTGAATTAGGACTTCTAAAAACTCTCTCTAAACTAGGACACAAATAAATCTCTAAAACAAAACCTATGCAAATAAATAATCTATAATGTGCAAACTAGGTTTTGTTTAAGTGTTGCTATCTCTACCGTAAAGTCTAAGTTTCAATCCTAAATATTCTAACTAGAAAGAGGAGATTGAAACTTAATTACTTAATATAAGTGCAGAAGGTAAAGAGCAAGGAAGAGATACAAACTCTCGTGGATGACGCCGGTATTTTTACAGAAGTATCCGAAACCACGCAAGGTCCCGACTAATCCTCCTTAGTGCCTCTACGCAAAGGGTAGCCCATGCGAGGGCCAAGCAACTCGGTCGAGTAACTCCATAGAGAGTCACGGGCCTTCTCCACGCACAAGTGGTGCTCTGCTTTTGGCTCCTCTCGAACGCTCCCCACCGTCTTGTCTATCGAGCTTCCAGCCGAAATGCCGTGGGCCTCGTTCCCTTTGGTACACGGTGGCGGCCATGACACAAACTCGGTTGTCATGGTCTCGCAAGACTCTCGCCCCACTCGGTACAATTACAACATCTTGTGCAAGAGTCGAGGGGTTGCGGGATTTGTCTAAACTCACTCAACTAACTAGGAATCTCCTAGAGAAAGCGTATAAGTGGTCTAACTAACCTAAGCACTTCGCAAAGTACCTATGCTAATCACCGAGTGATTCTATTTAAGCACTTGGGTGTTTAAGCACTTGGAAATGTCTACAACATGTATTGGTAAGTTACTTGGGCTCCCACACCTTCAAATGGCCGGTTGGAGGGGTATAAATAGCCTCCCCCTCAATTATAGCTGTTGGGCAGAAAAGTTGCTGCTTCTATTGTTAGGCGCATCAGACATGTCCGGTGCCCTGGCCATGTCAGCCGACCGTTGAGGTCTGTAGCAGTTGACCATTGGATCCGACCATTGCAAACTGTTTGGTGCACACCTAGACAGTCCGATGCTATAGCGCCCGAGAGTCCCTGGTTGTTGAAGGACTGCAAGATCAATTCTGATGTGTGAATGCCTTCCACAAATGTCTGACAATAGGCGCCGAGGCGGGAGGCGGGAGGCGTACCTAGCAAGAGCAACAAGCCCCATGAAATGAGGCACCCTAGCAGTTGCCTCCACCACCACCCCAATGTTAGTGGAGCAGATGTTCTTCATGCGGACCCAAGCAGTGCAAGCAATTGGACAGACCCTGGTAGCCATGCAACAACACAACAACAACCTCAGCCATAACCGCAAGTGCAGATGCCACATATGCCAAGAGACAAGTGCATAGAGTTCATGAGAGGTCATCCCTTGTTTTCACCCACTCTGCAGACCCCATGGACGCCGAAGATAGGCTACGCATAGTGGAGTGGGAGCTGCACACCACCCAATGCGATGACAGAGAGAAGGTTTTGTATGGCCCCCGTGTGCTAAGGTGAGCAACCCAGTCTTGGTGGGAGTCATATCTCGCCACTCACGCCGACCCTGAATCTATAACTTGGGAGGAGTTCAGATACAACTTCCGCCGATACCACATTCCAGAAGGTCCGTGGATAGTGAGGAAGGAGAAATTTTTGGCACTGAAGCATGGACCCATGTCTGTTAGTGAGTACATAGATAAATTTCTGCAACTATCTCGCTATGCACCCGAAGATGTCAACACTGATGCAAAGAGGCACTATAGGTTCTTGAGAGGTTTGGTTGACCCCCTACATTACAGGTTCTTGAAAGGTCCCAGCTCAGGCAGGATCTGCACGAGGTGGAGCTGTGGGCCAGTGATGCTGAGTTGACCCTTAGGGTCACGAAGGCTCGTCTAGAGGAGGTGAACTGAGAGCTTTCGCAGGAGCGCATAGTGGTCAGCGGTTAGTCTTTTTCCCTGGTAGATCTCTCCATGCTACGCCTTGTGCGACTCTTGGTCCTTCTTGCCTCTTTACTCATCGCACCCTATGGGACGAAATTTCAAAAGGATTTCTCCGTGGCCTGGGACACATTGAAGGTGGCCGAAGAGGTGAGGGAAGCAGCGGAGGCGGAAGCACGTAGGATCTCGCTCGCCTGCGATGGCGCCATCAACGTGTAGATCCATGCGGAGACCTCGGTTAAAGAGCGGAGCATCGAGTTCTAGGAACTCCGCCGGGTTGCGGGCGAGGTGTGCAACTGCCTCTCCCCTCCACCGTCAGCAGAGGTGCTTTTGTTCGAGCGAATGGCGAGCGCTGCCCGGGCATGTGGAGCGGGTGGTCCTCGAAGGTGTGTACCTTAGGAGCAGCATGGCCCTAGGGTAGATGGTCTCGCATTTCGACGAGATCGACTCCTTCGTGATCGCCGAGGGTTATGACGCTGGACGGAGCGAGGAGGAGCTCGACGCCATCGAGGAAAACATTTACCCTTATGTGACACCAAAAATCCTGTTTTGGGATTTATAAAAATCTCTCCGAAAGATTCAAGTTAAAAATGTCTTTTAATAATGGTTTCCTTTCTTTATAAAGTACATTTTCCTAAAGTAAATAAATAGTAATGTCACAATTTTGGCAGTTCAAAAGTTAAAGTTAAACTTTGTAACTAGAATTTGAGTTAACAGAGGAAACATAAGATAAAATAGAAAGATCCTCAATTGTCTAATTGATGAAACTATTCTTTATGGATTATGTGTTTTGAAACCATCCTTAGTAGAAAGTAAATAAGAGATCCTTATGCAAATAAAACGATTTAGGTTGAATGAATATTTAAGAACATTCACTAAGATATTTAAGATAATATACTAGGAATTGTTTTCTTAAAATAGTATCTTTTGTGAATATGAATTTCATATTTAAAACATTTGCCTAAATAGATGAGAATAATTAACAATATGAATATGCTTAGTCACATGCTGGATTCTTTTGTTTGTTGCATCTACATCTGAATTTATAACGCATTTAAATTTGAATATTTAAAACTAATAGAAAACAGAAATATGAACTTTAAAAGGAAAAAGAAAAGCGCTTGACTAGGCCAAATTCGCCCCTAGCCTGTTTACTCCTCCACTGATGTAGCTCGCGCGACACAGCTTCCCTCAAGCAGTCAAGCACAAACGTGCGGTCTCCGCCACGCAGGGCCAGCTGGCCAGGGGCATCCTCGCGAAACGCGTGAGCATCTGGGCCTGCTAGTGGGACCCATCTTGTCAGCTCGCTATTTTCCCTTCCCGTAACAGACTCCGGCGGTCTCGTAAAGAAATCGCGCCTCTGCCAGAGTTCCGAGCCTATCCAAACCTATCGCTAGCTGGGACCCTAGGCATATAAAATCCGAAGCCGTGCACCCTCTCGGCTAGCAATCGCATGCCATCTAACCCACACCGAAGCCAGGGGGAGAGCGGAGAGAAATCTGGAAGGAAATGCCGCTGCACGCTATTCTCAGCTCGTCGTCGACATAACCCCCATGGAGTGTCCGGGGTCATCTCTGGAGGTCAGTAGAAGCTTGCGCATGGATCACCAGAGCCCAGGGCCGTCTCGTGTGCACCGAATTGCTCGCCGGAGTGTGGGTACAGCGGGGATCGACCCCATAGCTGTGGCGAGTCATCATGCTGCATAAAACACAGTGAGACTCCTTCCAGGTTGTCATCGTCATCTACGCGTTGTGTAGCCATGGTTTTTGATAGAGTTTGGGCGCCAGGCCAACAGATGGCCATGGGCGGCGACGGTGCCGCCGTCCGTCTGGGCGCGCCACCGGCCGGTGTCAGGAGTAAAGAGAGGGAGGTGAGAAGGGAAGTCCCTGAACATTGGATCCGATATATGCGATGGAGATTAGATGATGGGGAACTGTTTTAGGTGGTGGGTTGTGAGCCGTTGGATGGTGATCGAGGCCCATAACGTGCTGGAGCCGTAGATCTTGAATCCCACGGTCCAATGGCGCGTACCGGTTTAAGGCACAATAGGATCTAATCTAGACCACCGATTCGTGATCGCACGGTCCAGAGCGAAGGATACCCCTTCAGCCTAGGAAGTTTTCAAATACTTCCTCGAGAATTTGGAAAACTAACCATTGTCCCTTATCAGTAGAAAGTATTACATTGAGGTCCTTGATATTTGCATATAAGCCCTAAAAGTTATTTTCAGATATAAAATTAATACCAAATAACCTAGAACCTATATAATCCATATCTTACACAATTTAACTTCGACTTGATCTGTACCAGTGGCGTTAGCTTCGTAATAAAATTGTGTACACAGTAACAACATTAGTTGTATCATATCACACTTTTATAATTATATACTTATTTAAACTATGTTTATTAGATTAATCTTTTTAATCAAAGTTAATTTGTTTGTAATTATAATCTGACTAAAATACAATCTATAATCATGTTACAACTTAGATTAAAATTGAATAAAGTTAGTTATATTTTTTTCTTACAAGGTTCATATTAATCAACATATAATATGGTTTTATTGTTTAATCACCTAAAACTACAGAAAACCATATGTTTTCAACCATAATTCTGATTTTAGTGGTTCCTGAATCTACGATCTCATAGCAACACATAGAATATTTTTACGCAATTTGTTCTCATGTTTTGATGTAATGTTTTAATATCCATTATTTGTTTATTTGTATGTATTGCTACGATAGAAGCGAGGTTGAGTGGAACCTAAAACCCAACTTTTGGGGTGAAGCGTCCCGATCCTTTGGGACTCAAATGTGATACAATTACTAGTCCCAGGAGGCTAGTAATCACATTCATTACTTCAAATAGTTACAGAGTCTGAATAATGTTATTACAATACCGGGGATACAAGCTCGAAAGTGAGCCGAAACAAAATAAAGCGCAGTGGAAGATAAAATAGCCCAGGCCACAGGCAGAACTGGGTGAAGACACAGCCCCATCAATCAAGCATAGCAGAAAAGAAGTCTTCAGCTGCTGAAAAACATAAATAAATCTGGGTGAATACACTAGGTATTCCGCAAGCCCACCCGGCTCCCGTAAAGAGAAAGTGACCTATATTGTACATGCTTATTATGGTGGAGTTGAAGTCACTCATACTTTTTCAGAGAAAGGCAGTACTCAATAGTTAGGGTTTTCCCAAAGCAATAGAAGTAACACTTGCTTGACCACCACTGAGCTTCCCGCTCCCGTGGTACTACTTTGTTTCCAGAACATACACACACATTTCCCTGTTCCCAGTTGTAGTAGAAACACTAATTGTCATACCATACCAGACTCGTCCATACCAGTGGACACGGACTATTCGAATAGGTTTAGACTCTGCGCAGAGGGGTACACTTTACCCACTAGTCCGGCTCTGCGATCTCATGGCCAATGAGACCCGAATCTGAAACTCTTTCCTTCCTTGTACGTCCGAACCTTAATGGTTATACCGGAAGGAGTCAGGCCACCACCATGTCCAAACCGGACAAAACATTCCCCTTCCTTATCCTCCTGGTGCTACCCCAGCCTTCATAACCCTGGGGTGGGACCGTACGAGTTCAGATTGAGTGGCTGCCCACACAGCCTCGAGTGGTTGTACTTTTTGGGAGTACAGGTAATGAAAGATGACAAACCGGTCCTTATATGAGAGGACGATCCTTCTGCTCACGCCTAAACCAGCTGAGCCAACACCTTAGGCCCTCCCCTAAACCAGGGAGTCCCTGATCATCCCGCTTCACTAGGTGATGAGGGTGAGTACCCATCATCGCACTCTTTTTGGAAAACATTTCACTTATACCCCATTTTTACTTGTCCCATATCTTTAATCGAAATAATAGTTAATGCGGGCTCTCTCATGCTTACCATGCAATTCGATTCCCATCCCATAATCCAGGCATAGGCAGTGGTAGAGAGAAATAGGTAAATAATGCATCAAGGGAAGGATGGACTTGCCTTCGTCGAAGCTTTCCTGGCACAAAAGGTTAATCTCGGAGGGGTCGGGTTCCTGCCCTTCTTCCGGAGCTAAGAGTTCCGGAGGATCGGATCCCTCTTCCACTAATTAAAACATAGCCAAAAACAATACATCAAACATGGTGACTTTTGTGGAGTGTGCAAATTGTTATACTTTATTATTTTTGTGCCCTAAAAATTTATTTAAACTATTTTTGGTGCATAAAATATCAGCATATAAGTATATATGGAAAAATGGGAAAAAGAAATGGGAAAAGAAAAAGAAAAAGGATTTCCTTTCCTTGTGGGCTGGGGGGGGGGGATTTTTGGCCCACATGGGCGCGGGCGCTCGCGCGGGCGAGGCTGGCGGCCCAGCTGGACCAGCTGTGCGGGGGAGACGGCGGGGGACGGCGTGGAGGCGTGGGCCCACCAGCCAGCGAGAGAGGAGGGGGCTGACGGCGTTGGCGACAACGGAGGGGGGAAGGGGCTCGACCGGGGTCGACCGGCGGTGAGGATCCGCGGCGGTTCTCCGCCGCCGGTCCGGTTTTGCGACGGGGAAGCGGTGGCGGAGCATGAGTGGAAGATGAGGATCACAGGGGCGGGGCTAATTTCGCCTGCGGGGGCCTAGGGCGGCCGGTTCGCGGCACGGTGGCGGGTGTCCGCGGCGGCGAAGCCGCCGGTGAGTTTTCCGGCCGAAATAGAGCGGGGGAGGTGGCGTGTTGTGAACGTGGAAGTGTGGCAGAACTCTTGGCACTATTTGGTTGAACGGAAGGTCGCCAGGGAGAGAGAGGGAAGCTTACCAGAGCGGTGGAGGGAAGCACGGCGGCGCAGCTAGCCCGATTGAGCTCGGGGAGGTGTGGAGGAGGAGGCCAGGGCTGGTGTGGAGTGCTCGGGCTCGGCTGTCCCTTTTATAGGCGCCCGGGAGGGGGAGAGGGATGGAGGGGACGACGAGCTCCGACGAGCTTCCATGATGGCGGGCATGGAGCAAACGACGACGAGACGGCTCGGGCAGGCTGAGGATGAGGGGACGGCTCGGGCACAGTGGCGGGACGGTCGCGGGAGTCGGGGCGAGCCTTAATGGCGAGGCGACGGGGCGTGCAGCGCTCGGCGGCGAGCGCGCCGGTGAGGCATGGGCGAGGGAGAAGGAGCTGACAGGTGGGGTCGGGCTGTCAGTGAGAGAGGTCCGCGCGAGAGAGAGAGGGGCGGGGCGCTGACAGGCGGGGTCGGGCTGTCAGCGGGCGGGAGTGGCGCGCGGTTTGGGCCGCCTGGGCCGGAAGGAGAGGGGAGGGAGGCGGGTGCGCGCGAGCTGGGCTGGAAGTCGGCCCAGCCGAGGGAGGGGAGAGGAAATTCCTTTTTCTTTTCTTTTTCTAATTCTTTCCTTTTTCTTTTCTACTTTTGTGACATTTTGTTTCTTTTCCTCTTAACAAAAATTCTCTAAATGAACTTGGTGATAAATGTGGCCTATGTGAAGTGCTTCAAATCATTTTAAGTATATGCAAATGATTGGGTGACCTAGGGGTAGGGTTAGGGAGAAGAATAAAACCAAGGGGGGGAGATTAGGGGGGGGTTAGGGTTTCAAACCTGGGTTGGGATTTTGGGATGTTACAAACCTACCCCACTTAAAGGAATCTCGCCCTCGAGATTTAGACTGGATTTGGGAAAAGGTAAGGGTATTCCCTCCTCAAGAAGTCCTCGCTCTCCCAGGTGGCTTCCTCTTCTCCTCTGCTCCACTGAACTTTACAGAGCTTTACTTCTGAGGTGCGGGTCTTTCTGACTGCTGAATCAAGAATCTTCACTGGTTTCTCACGATATTGAAGGTCTTTCTGAATCTGCACTGTCTCTTCTTCGAGGTGACTTTCTGGTGCTTGCAGGCATTTGCGGAGCTGGGACACGTGGAACACATTGTGGATGTCGGACATGGATTCTGGTAGTTCCAGGCGGTATGCGGCGGGTCCTACCTTGCCAATGATGGGATAGGGACCTACAAAACGTGGGGCTAGCTTCCCTTTGACTTGGAACCTTCTGACCCCACGCATTGGAGAAACCTTAAGGTAGACGAAGTCTCCTTCCTCAAATCGGAGTTCCCTCCGCCTGTTGTCTGCGTAACTCTTCTGTCGACTCTGAGCTTCAAGCAACCTTCTGCGGATCAGTGCAACTTTCTCCTCTGCCTCCTTGACAAAGGCAGGTCCTTCTAGTGCTTTTTCCCCCACGTTGGACCACATGAGAGGGGTCTGGCATTTTCGTCCATACAGTGCTTCGAATGGTGACATCTTGATGCTGGACTGATAGCTATTGTTGTAGGAGAACTCTGCGTAGGGTAGACTGGACTCCCAACTTCTATCAAAAGCTAACACACATGCTCTTAAGAGATCTTCAAGGACTTTGTTGACTCTCTCTGTCTGCCCATCTGTCTGAGGGTGATAAGCGGTACTGAAATCTAGCTTGGTGCCCATAGCTTTCTGAAGGCTTGTCCAGAATTTGGATGTGAACTGGGTTCCTCTGTCTGATACTATCTTCCTTGGGATGCCATGGAGTCTGACTATCTCCTTGAGGTAAATTCGGGCAAGGGTGGCTCCTCCAAAGGTAGTTTTCACTGGAATGAAATGGGCTACCTTGGTGAGGCGATCTATTATTACCCAGATGGAGTCATTCCCTTTCTGCGTCCGGGGTAGTCCGGTTACGAAGTCCATGCCTATTTCTTCCCACTTCCATTCAGGTATCGGGAGGGGTTGTAATAGGCCAGCAGGTTTTTGGTGTTCGGCCTTCGTCCGTTGGCAGATGTCACATCGGGCCACATACTGAGCTATTTCTTTCTTCATCCCCTTCCACCAGTATCTGGTCTTGAGGTCCAGGTACATCTTGGTAGTTCCGGGGTGGATGGAGTAGGCTGAGTCGTGAGCTTCCTTGAGTAGGACTTCTCGGGCCTCCCCTTTTGGTACACACAGACGGTGTTTGAACCAAAGGACTCCTTGGTCATCTGTCCTGAGGTCCGGGAGTTGTTCCTTGCGGGCTTTCTCCACAAGCCTTGCCGTCTCTGGGTCTAGATGTTGAGCCTTGCAGATGAGGTCTTCTAGCATTGGCTTGACTTCGAGACTGTCGTTGTTTCCCAGACATGCATTTAGTTGTGCTGATTCTTCCTTCCAGTCTTCTAGAAAGTTGGTCCCTTTTATTCCGAATGGCTTTCGACTGAGAGCGTCGGCTACCACATTGGCCTTCCCGGGGTGATAGTGAATTTCGAGGTCATAATCCTTGATCAGTTCTAACCATCTTCGCTGACGGAGGTTGAGATCAGGTTGAGTGAATATGTACCTCAGACTCTTGTGATCAGTGAAAATGTGGCATTTGTTTCCGATTAGGTAATGCCTCCATATCTTTAAGGCATGCACTATGGCTGCCAATTCCAAATCATGGGTGGGGTAATTCTGCTCGTGCGGCTTGAGTAGGCGTGATGCGTAAGCAATGACTCTCTCGTTCTGCATTAGCACACACCCTAAGCCTTGCCTCGAGGCATCACAGAAGACGACAAAATCCTGATGAATATCTGGCAGAGATAGAACGGGTGCCGTTGTGAGTTTCTCTTTTATGATTTGGAAACTTTCTTCACATTTTGGGGTCCACACAAATTTATGGTCTTTCTTGAGAAGTTCTGTCATTGGCCTTGCGATGCTGGAGAATCCTTTGATGAAGCGGCAGTAATACCCTGCCATTCCTAGGAAGCTTCGAACTTCACTGACGTTGGTTGGTTGCCTCCATTTTGACACTGCTTCTACTTTGGAGGGGTCCACTTCTATTCCTTCTGCGGTTAAGATATGCCCAAGGAAGGCTATCTTTTCCAACCAGAATTCACATTTACTGAGTTTGGCATAAAGTTGGTGTGCTCTGAGTTTTCCAAGGACGATCCGAAGGTGACGCTTATGGTCTTCGCGGTTCTTGGAGTAAATAAGGATGTCGTCGATGAAGACTACGACAAACTTATCTAGCTCTTCCATAAACACTTTATTCATGAGGTTCATGAAAAAGGCGGGTGCGTTTGTCAGTCCGAACGGCATTACTGTGAATTCATATTGCCCGTACCGGGTGACAAATGCAGTCTTTTGGATGTCCGCTTCCTTGATCCTCAATTGGTGGTAACCAGACCTTAGGTCTATCTTGGAGAAGTACTTGGCTCCTTGAAGCTGATCGAAGAGGTCGTCAATCCGAGGAAGTGGGTACTTGTTCTTGATGGTAACTTCATTTAATGATCGGTAATCAATACACATTCTCATGCTTCCATCCTTCTTGGAGACAAACAGGACTGGTGCTCCCCAAGGTGATGAGCTGGGACGAATGTACCCTTTTTGCTGAAGATCTGAGATTTGAAGCTTCAGTTCTGCTAACTCGGTTGGAGCCATGCGGTATGGTCTCTTTGCGATGGGTGCTGTTCCAGGAATCGGATCTATGTAGAACTCCACTTCTCTTTCTGGCGACATTCCTGGCAATTCTTCGGGAAACACATCCATGAATTCTTCTACTACTGATATACTTTCCGTTGTTATACTGAACATCATTGGGTCACTGGCGGGTGGCTGTGCCTGGCAAGAGACTGACTTTCCCTGCTGGTCGGTGAGGAGGACTGTCTTGTCTGCGCAACTGATGATGCCTTTGTGTTTAGTTAGCCAATCCATCCCTAGGATTACATCAATTCCCTTGGATGGCAAGACGGTTAAGTCTGCCAGGAACACTACCCCACTTAAAAGGATTCTAACTTGGGAACATTTTAGCTGGCATAGGAGGTCGGACCCTGGGGTTCGGGTGACCAAAGGAATCTCTAGGGGAGTAGAGGGAATGCCATATTTTTCCACAAAGCTAGTGGCTATGAAAGAGTGGGATGCTCCAGAATCGAAAAGTACGGTAGCGGGAGTAAATTCAACAAGGAACTCACCGAGTACTACTCCCGGAGCCTGCTGAGCTTCCTGGGCATCGACGTGATTTACACGTGCCCTTCCTTGGTACGGAGTCTTGTTCTGCTGGCTGACGGCGGAGGACGCCTTGAGGGCGGGTGCCGAGGTATTCTTCGGGCCATTCACCGAGTTGGAGTAGGCGGGTCCCTGTGGCTTCAGCTGCGGACAGTTGTTCTTGAAGTGACTTGGATCACCGCAGTGCCAACATGCATTAGCCGGAGGTTGGTTGCTTGCCACCGAGGGAGAATGGAAAGAGCTCTGACTCTGCTGGCTGAATCGTGACGGAGTGGGTCCAGCTGGCCTACTGAAGTTGGGCCCCTTGGGTGGAAACCCAAACGATCGAGTCTTCTGGTGCCGGTCCTGCTGTTGTGCCCGGAGAACCTGGAACTTCCTTTTGAGGTGCCCTTTTTCTTCCTCCTTAGCTCTTTCAACTTGCATGGCCTTGTTGGAAAGGTGAGAGAAGTTGAGGAAGTCTTGGCTAGCCAGAATCGTCTTGAGTTCTAGCCTGAGTCCCTTGAGGAAACGGGCCATCTTCTTGCTCTCAGTATTGACATCATCTGGCGCGTAGCGGGCTAGCTCCGTGAACTTGTGCACATATTCGCTGACAGATCTTCCGTCTTGAGTCAATTCTCGGAACTCGTCCTCCTTAAGCTGTACCAATCCTTGGGGCACATGGTGCTCCCGGAAAGCTGCCTCAAATTCCGCCCAGGTAGCATCTCTGATGGTGACGTTGAAGGTGTCCCACCAGGCTAAGGCCATCCCAGAGAGTTGATGGGCAGCCAGTTGAACACGCTGATTTTCTGGGCAACCAATGGCTTCCAGCTTCCTTTTGATCGTTCGCATCCAATCGTCTGCATCGAGGGGGTTGCTTGATCCAGCGAACGTGGGAGGTTTGAGTCTCAGGAAGTCCCCCATTCTGTCTTGCGGTCTTCCACCATTTGGTCGTTGATTTTCCAGATTTCGAGTGAGGACCTCGATGAGTCGGGTCTGATTGGCTAGAACTTGGGCTAGATCTAAGGGTAGGGGTGGAGGTGCGGGGAGTTGGGTTTCACTTTCCTCTCTAACGACTTCCCCTTCAGCTCTTCGGGGGAAACCTGCTCCAATCCCTGAGGCGGTAGGCGTGGTTTTATCCGAAGCCATCTGCCAGGGAAGAGAGTCACTATTATGCACATGCAAATTGTTCTCAACTAAGTTATTTTATTCATTACACCATCACATTACAAGCATAAGACTACTACAGAGGAAGACTACACGAGGGCGTTCTTCAAGGTGCTAGCGAGTTCCTTGTCTAAGGTGTCCCCAAATGCCTTGAGAAGATCATCGAGGCTGGCTAGGGATACATCTTCTTCGTCGGACCAGTCATCGATTCTGGGGGGAGGTAGGGCTAGAGGGGCCTTCTTCTTCTTCTTCTCTGTCTGGCATCCTTGGTTAGTGGTCTTCTTCTGGATCTTCCTTTTGGGGGCGAGTGCCTTTAGCTTCTTGTCATAGTCTATCTTCAAGGTCCAATAGGCCTCACGGGTGTTGGCTTCCTCGCCTTCCACTATGCTGAGACTCTCCTGGAGAGATGCCTTCTCTTGCGTAAGCTCTTTGACTTGCTACTCTAGGCATTCCACTCGGGAGTTTAGGTGGGTACAATGGGAGGAGAGCTCATCGTAGTGGTTGTCGAGGGTGTGGAGGTATCCGGCCATGTAGACGATAGTGGGATCATCTTCTATGGGATCTCCTCCTGACAGAGCCTGGAGTCTTTTCTTCCAGGTGGGGGTGTTTTTGTTGCTGGGTGGGAAATATCGGAGGGGAGTCTCAAAGGTCTCTCGGCTATAGTTTTGGCACAGTTGTTTGAGGGCTTTTCGAGCAACGCTCTGGCATGTGTCTAGGAAGCGGTGCCCGATGAAGGTAATTTGGAAAGGAGGGTGGTTTGGGTAGTTCCGGCTTTCTCCCAAGTAGACTGCCATAGAGCACTTTTCCATTCCATTTTCACGGTACTCTTTCCAGACGTATTCGGGCTTCTTGCGGATCCCCAAGCGCAGGGCGCAGCTTCGAAGAAGGTGAGGAAAGCATTCCTCCTCTGAGCAATAGGAAGTCCTAATCACCCAGGGGTTTTCCATCTGGTAGACGAAAAGAAAGGTCTATTAATATCGGGAAAAGGGGAAAGAGTGTTTCTTGGAGGTAAGAGGTGTTTTCTTGTTAAGGCAACTTTTAAGGTCAGGGCTGTGGTCTACGGCCAGTCCTATAGGCTTTGATACCACCTGAAGCGTCCCGATCCTTTGGGACTCAAATGTGATACAATTACTAGTCCCAGGAGGCTAGTAATCACATTCATTACTTCAAATAGTTACAGACTCTGAATAATGTTATTACAATACCGGGGATACAAGCTCGAAAGTGAGCCGAAACAAAATAAAGCGCAGTGGAAGATAAAATAGCCCAGGCCACAGGCAGAACTGGGTGAAGACACAGCCCCATCAATCAAGCATAGCAGAAAAGAAGTCTTCAGCTGCTGAAAAACATAAATAAATCTGGGTGAATACACTAGGTATTCCGCAAGCCCACCCGGCTCCCGTAAAGAGAAAGTGACCTATATTGTACATGCTTATTATGGTGGAGTTGAAGTCACTCATACTTTTTCAGAGAAAGGCAGTACTCAATAGTTAGGGTTTTCCCAAAGCAATAGAAGTAACACTTGCTTGACCACCACTGAGCTTCCCGCTCCCGTGGTACTACTTTGTTTCCAGAACATACACACACATTTCCCTGTTCCCAGTTGTAGTAGAAACACTAATTGTCATACCATACCAGACTCGTCCATACCAGTGGACACGGACTATTCGAATAGGTTTAGACTCTGCGCAGAGGGGTACACTTTACCCACTAGTCCGGCTCTGCGATCTCATGGCCAATGAGACCCGAATCCGAAACTCTTTCCTTCCTTGTACGTCCGAACCTTAATGGTCATACCGGAAGGAGTCAGGCCACCACCATGTCCAAACCGGACAAAACATTCCCCTTCCTTATCCTCCCGGTGCTACCCCAGCCTTCATAACCCTGGGGTGGGACCGTACGAGTTCAGATTGAGTGGCTGCCCACACAACCTCGAGTGGTTGTACTTTTTGGGAGTACAGGTAATGAAAGATGACAAACCGGTCCTTATATGAGAGGACGATCCTTCTGCTCACGCCTAAACCAGCTGAGCCAACACCTTAGGCCCTCCCCTAAACCAGGGAGTCCCTGATCATCCCGCTTCACTAGGTGATGAGGGTGAGTACCCATCATCGCACTCTTTTTGGAAAACATTTCACTTATACCCCTTTTTACTTGTCCCATATCTTTAATCGAAATAATAGTTAATGCGGGCTCTCTCATGCTTACCATGCAATTCGATTCCCATCCCATAATCCAGGCATAGGCAGTGGTAGAGAGAAATAGGTAAATAATGCATCAAGGGAAGGATGGACTTGCCTTCGTCGAAGCTTTCCTGGCACAAAAGGTTAATCTCAGAGGGGTCGGGTTCCTGCCCTTCTTCTGGAGCTAAGAGTTCTGGAGGATCGGATCCCTCTTCCACTAATTAAAACATAGCCAAAAACAATACATCAAACATGGTGACTTTTGTGGAGTGTGCAAATTGTTATACTTTATTATTTTTGTGCCCTAAAAATTTATTTAAACTATTTTTGGTGCATAAAATATCAGCATATAAGTATATATGGAAAAATGGGAAAAAGAAATGGGAAAAGAAAAAGAAAAAGGATTTCCTTTCCTTGTGGGCCGGGGGGGGATTTTTGGCCCACATGGGCGCGGGCGCTCGCGCGGGCGAGGCTGGCGGCCCAGCTGTGCAGGGGAGACGGCGGGGGATGGCGTGGAGGCGCGGGCCCACCAGCCAGCGAGAGAGGAGGGGGCTGACGACGTTGGCGACAACGGAGGGGGAAGGGGCTCGACCGGGGTCGACCGGCGGTGAGGATCCGCGGCGGTTCTCCGCCGCCGGTCCGGTTTTGCGACGGGGAAGCGGTGGCGGAGCATGAGTGGAAGATGAGGATCACAGGGGCGGGGCTAATTTCGCCTGCGGGGGCCTAGGGCGGCCGGTCCGCGGCGGCGAAGCCGCCGGTGAGTTTTCCGGCTGAAATATAGCGGGGGAGGTGGCGTGTTGTGAACGTGGAAGTGTGGCAGAACTCTTGGCACTATTTGATTGAACGGAAGGTCGCCAGGGAGAGAGAGGGAAGCTTACCGGAGCGGTGGAGGGAAGCACGGCGGCGCAGCTAGCCCGATTGAGCTCGGGGAGGTGTGGAGGAGGAGGTCGGGGCTGGTGTGGAGTGCTCGGGCTCGGCTGTCCCTTTTATAGGCGCCCGGGAGGGGGAGAGGGATGGAGGGGACGGCAAGCTCCGACGAGCTTCCATGATGGCGGGCATGGAGCAAACGGCGACAAGACGGCTCGGGCAGGCTGAGGATGAGGGGACGGCTCGGGCACAGTGGCGGGACGGTCGCGGGAGTCGGGGCGAGCCTTAATGGCGAGGCGACGGGGCGTGCAGCACTCGGCGGCGAGCGCGCCGGTGAGGCATGGGCGAGGGAGAAGGAGCTGACAGGTGGGGTCGGGCTGTCAGTGAGAGAGGTCCGCGCGAGAGAGAGAGGGGCGGGGCGCTGACAGGCGGGGTCGGGCTGTCAGCGGGCGGGAGTGGCGCGCGGTTTGGGCCGCCTGGGCCGGAAGGAGAGGGGAGGGAGGCGGGTGCGCGCGAGCTGGGCTGGAAGTCGGCCCAGCCGAGGGAGGGGAGAGGAAATTCCTTTTTCTTTTCTTTTTCTAATTCTTTCCTTTTTCTTTTCTACTTTTGTGACATTTTGTTTCTTTTCCTCTTAACAAAAATTCTCTAAATGAACTTGGTGATAAATGTGGCCTATGTGAAGTGCTTCAAATCATTTTAAGTATATGCAAATGATTGGGTGACCTAGGGGTAGGGTTAGGGAGAAGAATAAAACCAAGGGGGGGAGATTAGGGGGGGGTTAGGGTTTCAAACCTGGGTTGGGATTTTGGGATGTTACATGGGGCAGCATCTGGACAACAAGGTTATCACAAGTATAAGGCAAGTTGTGTTCTTGATCACTTTCTTGACCTAATAATGTTATGTTAATCACCATGGCACTGTGTCACACCCGGATTTAAGGGATAAAGCCGGGTGCATCTCATATGTGCGCCAAAGAAGAACAACACATATAATGACCAAGTGTATAGAGATAAATATTACAATCATTATTACATAGCGGAAGTGTCTTACAAAAATAAATGATAACAATAAAATGAACTAATAATTATTCCTTGGCGCCATCAAGCTGACTGGGAGACGCCACCTAGATAAGCTCGTACTCCTCATTGTAGACCTACTTCTAGGCTACCTACTCTTCACCTGTGGGGGGGTTATATATCGCAAGGGTGAGCTCACAAAAGATCATAGCTCAACAAGTTGTGGGGAATAATGTGCATGAACTCACCAAAGATGGGAGCTCATGTGAAGTGTAAGGCTGATCAACAAATAAGGGTTAAAACTGAGCATTGCTTTTAATAAGTTGGTCAAATTTTATTAGCACTTACTAAATGTAAGTAGATACCAAACCAGAGTAATAGTAGATCAAAATTAATAATAAAACCACAATGCGATGCAAATGACAAATTGAATTTAATTTCATAAGTTAACCATGCGAGAGTCCTGAGCTACTCATGACTGCGAGCATGGCTAGTATACTAGTTTTACACTCTGCAGAGGTTATACCCTTTATCCATAAGTCATGATACTCATTTGCCACGGGGTTGATCGAACCTCATATACCTCTACCAAGGAAGCGAGGCAGGGTACCACAACGAGGACCTTATAAAGTTCCACTAGCATCAGAAAACCCGCTATAGTTTCCAGTGAGCGCAATGCAGGAATCCCCCGTCTGAAAATATGGTTATTCATATAATTTGCTTCGATAGGCCCTTTAGGGGTGATTACTATCATGGGTTTTTGCATATTTTTAAGTGGTAACTCATTTGTATTGACATAGCGAGTAGAAATGAACGAATGCGTTGCTCCAGAATCAAATAATATAGCTACAAGAACTGAATTAATATAAAACATACTGATAGCAATATCAGCACCATTAGTAGTAGCATTAGCACTAACTTGGTTGACTCTGGCAATGCTGAATCCCTTGCCGGAAACTGGAGTCTGCTGCTTGCCCTGAACATTGCTTCGAGCCGGTGTGTTGGGGTTCCTCTTCGTACAAGCATTGGCGTAGTGCTCAACCTCACCACACTTGAAGCAAGTGGTGACTATAGTAGTACCCTGGCCAGCAGGTCTTGCTGAGGTGCCAGTGGGGGAAGACTGACGAGCATGCAGAGTCCGCGGAGTCACCTATGGTGTATACTGAGCAGGTCGTTGGTAAGACTGCTGCCCTTCTCCAGGACGAGCTGGTGTACCCTTGGGTGTAACATAGCGAGGATGGATGCTGCTGCTCCCCTGCCCCTAAGTGTTAGCCTTTCTCTTCATCTCGCCCAGCTGAACACGTTTGTGTTCAACAGCTATAGCCTTGTCCAGAAGCCTCTAGAAAGATGAGAAGGGGTGAGATACTAGCTGATACTGGAGTGGCCCAATGAGTCCCTCCTTTAACTGCTCCTGGTTCCTTTCATCATCAGCAACCTTCTCTGGAGCATACCTTGACAGCTGAATAAATTTATCACGGTATTCACTAACTGTTATGTTGCCTTGCTTAAGTGACAAAAATTCCTTCTTCTTAATTATCAGCAAGCCAGCAGGAATATGGTAGTTTTTGAATTGTGTAGAGAATTCTGCCCAGGTAATAGTGTTGGCAGCAGCATGAGCAGCACAGTAAGAGTCCCACCAATCAGCAGCGGGGCCAGTGAGACGACCCGACGCATAGAGCACCTTCTCCCGATCAGTACATTGAGCAATATTGAGCATCTTCTCCACTGATTTCAGCCAATCATCAGCATGTAGAGGATCTAAAGAGCTAGAGAATGTGGGCGGCTTGTGACTCATGAATTCCTGATGCTTGTCCCGGGGTGGAGTTGGTGGTGGTGGTGGAGGTAGTGGTGGTTGTTGCTGCCGTTCCAATCGTTCTTGTCTCATCTCATGTCGCATTTCCTACCGTTCCTGACGCATCTCCTGGCGTTCTTGCCGCATCTGAGCTTGCATTTCAGTCATTGTGTTCACCATCTGCTGCAGCAGCTGCATCTGAGCGGCAGCTACTAGCTCTGTTCCAGCTGGTGGAGGGTTTGGTGGATGATTCATCGCTAGTTGTGTTTGGTTAACAAGCCTCCTGCGACAGTCATTGGCAGGTAGATCGATACTGCCTCCCTTCCTAGTATTGACCATCTGAGTTAGAAACACATGGTAAGATAGAATTGCAGATAAGACGAATAATTATGAGACATGATTTTTTGGGGTCTTAATAGCTCAGTAGATTAGTGTGTCACCTACTAATACTAATACATTACCTTATGGTGGTACATGCTAGAATGCCCTGCTATACTATTTTAGTCAATCAAAGAAGCAAATCAAGCATTTATCATCAGAACAAACATCCAAACACTTTAGATAGAGAAATTATATATTTTTTGTCTTAGGTCTCCTATCTCTTTAAAGGGTCTTAAATGTAGGATTCCAAGGTGTGAAATCCTTCTTATTGTTCTAGAGCAGAAAAGATAAGAATAGTCAGAGTAGAACAACCAAAGGTGACACAGGATCAAGAAAAGTATAGAAAGAATCAAAGTAAAGGTAAGTAGGTAAGGGTTTTTTCTAGTTCTATCTAGGTTTCGTTCTATAGTCAATATTTGCTCTGATACCACTCCTGTCACACCCGGATTTAAGGGTGTTGGGGACTTGTTCTCAAATGCTATGAGTTAATGTTGGAACTTGCTCTCAGTTGCAAGGGGATCCAACAAGGGAGAATAGTGACGTCAACAGGGTTCTCGCGCTAGATGGCAATAGCTCTGTTAATCTGCCCGCTCACGGGCACTGTGCGGGGGTATTTATAGGTGTCTGAGCGCCCAGCGCCCTGTGTTAAGGACGCATGTGCCCTCGGATACCTAGATTATCCCCAGAATATTCCCATAAAGCAGGGTTACATACTGTAATTACAGGAATGCCTTTACAAATTAGGCCCGTAACATGCAGCGGCCACGCGGGGCCCGTTACAATGGGCCGGATCACACGCGGGCTTCTGAGCTGGACGAGGCCGCTTGGCGGAATGACGATGTCGCAGGTCTTCGTCTGGCGCCGTATCGAGCGAAGGCCTACTTTGTCTCCGTCGGACCGGCGACATCAGCGAAGGCCTGCTTTGTCTCCGTCGGACCAGCGACTGCAGCGAAGGGTGGCGTCTTTGCCTTCGCCCCAACATTTGCCCTCCGAGGGACCAGTTCGACAAAGTCACCTAGTGCCGAAGACGTCGCTAGATGGCGGAGACGCTGCCCTCGCTCGAAGTGGTACCGCGGGGGTTTTTGACATGACCGTTGATTGACAGCGTACTGTTGGATTGCGGGTTTCCCGAAGCGCCGCGTCCTGTCGGATTGCGGGTTTCCCGAAGAGCCGCGCCTTGTCTATAAAAGGGGGCGGGGGTCGGCGCCTTTTGAACTTCACTTTCCGCGCTCGGTGCAAACCCTAGCCGCTTTTTTCCACCGTCTTACTGCTCGTCTGCCCGCCTTGCTTTTGTTCGTCGGAGATCTGGCTCGAGTGAAGCAGACCGCCCGTCGCCGCCGACGGTACGTAGCGATGCCGACCTCCTCTTCCTCTGCTGCCGCTACACCGCCGGCCGACGCCTCGCCGCCGACCGTCGCTTCGCCGCCGGTCTACGCCTCGTCTGAGGAGACGCAGAGTAGTTTGGTGGCGGAGGAGTTGCGCGCCGGCGATTCTGTGAATTTTGGCGTGTCGCGGATGTCGTCGGTCCGCGTGCAAGATATGCAGCGGCTGGGTTACTTTGGCGGCGGAGTCGCTCGTGTCCCGGGGACGGAGGAAGTCCCCGAGCCAGAGGGCGAGTTGGTTGTGTTTGAGGCGTTCTTCGCCGCCGGTCTCCGTCTGCCTGCACACCGATTTGTTGGCGAAGTCCTGCGGAGGTTCAACGTTCAGATACATCAGTTGACTTCGAATGCCGTAGTGGCTCTGTCGAAGTATGTCTGGGCGACGACTTCGTACGGCGGACAGCCATCAGTCGAAGTCTTTGCGAAGTATTATTGCCTGCACTGGCAGAAGAGGATGATTGGGGATGAAGTTGCCCAGTTTGGGTCCTGCACGTTTACGCCGAAGACCGGCAAGACCATGATGCAGGTAGTCGAGTTGGTTCCTTGCGCCCACAACAAATGGGGCAACTGGAATGAGTTTTGGTTTTACGTCGCTGAGGGTACCGTCGAAGACCATGAGGGGCTCCCCGTGTCCGAGATGTGTTCACATTTTTACTCAGCGTACCCGTCCTTTGAGGTGGCGGAGGGGGATGCGGACGAAGGGGCCCTTCGGTGCGCCGCCGGCCTGAGCAGTGGGCGTGATTTGGTTGAAGAATTTGTAGCGTACGGGGTATGGCCCTTGGCGCATGGTTTGGCGTTGGGCGAAGTGTGCCCTCGCCAGATGCCTTCCCATGGTGGGAAGATGGTGCGAAGTCCTGCCTTCGCACTGGATCTGCAAAACCGTGATCCGGCCGCCTTTGTGCATGAGGCGGAGGATGGGGCAGTGCGACTCGTTGGTCGGTACGTGCCGAGGACAGAGGGCCAGCGTAGCTGACATATCCGCGGGTCGAACGACCGTTTGAACAGGGTGTTTGAATTGAATCAACTGCCGTATGGCGGCTACCCCGGCCAAGACGATGTGGACCGCCGTGGAAAGAAGCCGGTGGTGGAGGCCGGAAACGACCCTGCGCCGGCGGCCGCCCCATCCTCTAAAAAGAGGAAATTAGGTACTGCTATGGGAGGACTTGGGGTTTCCGATGGTTTTGCTAGAGAGCTGATGAGGACTTGTGCGGCCCCAAGGGGAAGGATGTCTTCGCCCGAGCTCCGGGAGTCTTCGGCACGGATGCTGAGGGTTACCGGGGGTTGGTGGCCTAGGAATGTTCCTATCCCCCGCGCGGCCGGCGAAGACTTTTTTATATCTCGCATGGTTCGTGAATGGAAAGTGTTTCCTTACGGGCGGAATATTGCTGCTATTGTGTCGGCAGTGATGGACAAGGATCGCCAGGGAGCTGCACAAAAGCGCCAGGCGGTTGTCAGGCTTCATGAAGCCCGGCCGAAGAGGCAGCGGGGGGCTGCGAAGGCTGCTGCCCCTGGCGGAGGCAAGCCGCCGCTGACGGGGAAGCCGGGCGGCCCTGTATCTAGCAAGGCGCCGGAGGTGGCGGCAGGCGCCGGTGGTTCCAAAGCGACGAAGGCTGTGCCGCCGTCCGGCAGGGTGTCGGAGGTCGCGAAGGTGGCCCGAGAGTTGCCGTCGTCGGGCAAGCGCGTCGCCGACTTTGCCACCGATATCAGTGTGGAGGACTATCTTGGTGGTAAGCCCTTGGCTCGTTTCTTTTTTTTATTATTATTCGTTGAAACGTTGCAGGGTCGGACGAGGGCTAGCTTGCTATTGTTGCGCCTGCCGCGGCGACCGTGGCGCCTGCCGCAGTGCCGAAGGCGAAGGGCGGTGCTCTTAGTGCCGGAGGCGAGGTGTCGGCACTGGCGGCCGTCAGGGATGAGGCGGGCGCTGCGTCCCGCTGGCTGAGGGAGGTGACTGAGGCACTAAGTCAGGTCCGCTGAGTTGGACTCCGTTTCTTTTTTTTCGCGGTCTTACGTGTGTTCTGCAGGTGGCTGACTTCGCCAACCGCACGGCGTCGGGGTCCCTCACGGTAGTTGTGTCTGCCGAAGTCGAGAGACTTCGGACGCAACATGCGGACGCTGTCCGTGAAAAATCGGCCGCCGACAGCAAGTGCCGCAAGCTGGCGGACAAGGTGGCCGTGCTGGAGGGGGAGAAGGCTGACCTCCGGCGCCAATTGGCGGGAGAGAGGAGGGAGACCAACGAGGCCCTCGCCAAGGCGCAGGCTGCGCAGGTGGAGGCCAATCTGGCACGGGCGGAGGGCAATCTTGCCAGGGAGCGCGCCGAGCAGCTGCAGGAGCGGCTCATCGCCCTGGAGAGCCGCGTGGAGAGGGCCGAGGCCGCGACGCGCGCGGAGGCCGAACGGACGCGCAAGCAGCTTATGGACTCGTACCATAAGCTGGGCGCGCGGACTGGTGACTTCGAAGTGCCGGACCGAGAGTCCAGACTTCGCTGCCTGGAGTGGGTACATGAGGAGTTGCAGGCGCTCCCCACTATCGTGGAGGGGTTCATGTCGTATGCCTCCCTGGTCACCTGCGAGGGGGCGATGAACGCGCTCTCCCACGAAGGGTGCCGGCACTTCGAGGTCTTCGACCAGGCCGATGAAGACTTTGAGTGAGATATCTACAAGGTCGAAGACCCCGTGGTGAAGGAATCCACCGGTGCCCTCTATGACCGGATGTGGGGTCCGCACGGTTGCGAGGTGGTCAGGGAGCGGGCCGAGACAGCGAGGGCTCAGGTAACGTTTAGCGTTTGTTTAGCGTTTGCTGGATGTGGGCTATGTGTGGGTTCGCTGAATTTGTGTGCTGTGTCTTAGGCGGCCCCTGGCGAGAGAGTGGATGACTTCGGGGCGTTGAACAGCGCGCTGCCTGACCCGGAGCCGATCCCGGCGGAAGCCGTGTCCGGGGCCGCCCTGGAGGCACTCCCGGAGCCTGCGGAAGGCGCTCCGGATGCCCCCGCATCTGCTGCGGCCGACGGGGACCTGCCCCCAGAGACCGCCGAAGGCGCGCCTGATGCCTCCGCAGCCGCTGTGCCGAGGGCTGAAGAGCCTGCGACGGCAGCGGCGGAGGCGGCAGCGGAGGCAACGACGAAGGCTCCCGCCGCGGCTGGGTCCTGGCAGGTGGCGTAATGGGTGTAGATAGTTAGGGAATTTTGTATATGTTGCTGAATTTTGGTTGCTGCGTAGGTTCAAGATTTTGGGCCTGCGCACGCAACCGTCACTACTAATTTTTGGGCGGCTTCGACCGTGGATGGTGGTAATGAATGTGATGGGTCTGCAACTGAGTTTTCTGATTTTGCTGACTCTGGGAGCTCGGTTGAGTGGACTGAGGAGTCGACGGAGGAGGACTTGGACTATTTTGCGGCCTTGGATGTGGCAGCGGCGGAGGCTTCGCCGCGCGCTGCCGACACGGGTGGTGTGCCTGGTCCAAGCACCAGGCGTCGGCGGTGAAGGGCGGTTGCGAAACGTAGAGTGAGTGGGGCGGAGGGAGACCGGCTTCGTGTGAGTAGGGCTGGCCGGCAAGAACTGTTGTCTTTGCCGGCCACCGTGAGTATGGGTGAGGGGGAATTGCGAAGTCTCTTTGCGGGTGAGGAGCTTAGGATAATGTTATTTAATTATAGGGAGATGGGAATTATTCCTAAAGTTGAGCCGATGTAGAGTGTAGTGCCCTCGCTTGTACATGTGTAAAGGCTTGTGTGATGAGGTTGTGTGCCCCCGCACACTTGGCTATGCTTGCGAAGGCGTTATGTACTTGGTCTGGTGTGTTTTGTTGTGCCGGTCCGGCTGCACCCTTGGGCGACTTCTGCACGGATAGTCTTCGCGGTAGACTTCGGTTTTTTCGCACTTGTTGTGCTAGTCCGGCTGCACCCTTAGGCGACTTCTGCACGGATAGTCTTCGCGGTAGACTTAAGTTTTTTCGCACTTGTTGTGCTAGTCCGGCTGCACCCTTAGGCGACTTCTGCACGGATAGTCTTCGCGGTAGACTTAAGTTTTTTTCGCACTTGTTGTGCTAGTCTGGCTGCACCCTTAGGCGACTTCTGCACGGATAGTCTTCGCGGTAGACTTAAGTTTTTTCGCACTTGTTGTGCTAGTCCGGCTGCACCCTTAGGCGACTTCTGCACGGATTTGTCGCACGCGAGGGTGGCTAGCGCTGAGCCTCGTGGTGACCTCGTATTGGTCGAATGTCGAAGGCCGTCGTCGCGGTCTTTTTTCGACGCATGTTTTTGCGGGGGATTTTTCAGTCATATATTACATGGCTCCGCCTCGTTAAAAACCTCACCCCCCGGGAGGAAAAGAGTGCGGACCAGAATAAGATTGTTTTTGCGAATTACAAGGGCGAATCAGCCCTGAAGAGTCAAACAAAAAATTTGTGGAGGTTGTCGATGTTCCAGGAGTGCTCCAGGTCTTCGCCGTTTGGCGTTGTGAGCCTGTAAGCGCTGGGGGAAGCCTTCATCTTGACTATAAAGGGGCCCTCCCACTTGGGCTCCAGCTTGCCCCTAGACTCGGTCCGAGTTGTTCGGACGAGTACGAGGTCCCCTTCGCTAAATTCCCTCGGGATGACTGCGTGGTCGCGCCATGCTTTTGTCTGGGCTTGGTATTTGTTTAGGGCTTGTAGAGCGAAGACTCGGTCTCCGTCAATGAGATCCTTTGAAGTTGGCTCGTCCACGTCGGGGACGGCTGACGGAACTATCCGCGGGGACCCATGTTTTATTTCTTGTGGGGTCATGGCCTCCGATCCGTATAGAAGGCGGAAAGGAGTAAACCCAGTCGCCATGCACTCAGTCGTGTTTAGTGCCCATACTGCCTCAGGTAACAAATCGGTCCATCTGCCCTTTTTTCATCGAGGAGCATCTTTTTGATAGCTGTGAAGATTTTTCCATTGGCGCGTTCCACAACTCCGTTGGACTGCGGATGATAGACTGAGGCGAAGGCAAGCTTGGTGCCAATGGAGAAACAAAAATTCTTGAAGTCTTGGTTGTCAAACTGCTTGCCGTTGTCAACTGTTTGTTCGGACGGTACTCCGAAGCGGCAAACAATGTTTTGCCAAAAGAACTTTTGGGCAGTTTTTGATGTTATTGTGGAAACAGCCCTTGCCTCGATCCATTTGGTGAAGTACTCGACAGCGATGAAGGCGAACTTAAGGTTCCCCTGAGCGGTGGGCAGGGGCCCGACGATGTCCAGGCCCCAGCGTTGGAGAGGCCACGTGTGGGCGATCAGCTTTGTATACTGCGAGGGGCTGCCTGACCGAGGAGAAAACTTCTGGCAGGCTTCGCAGGACCTTGTGACCCGATTTGCAGCGCAGATTATTGCGGGCCAGTAAAAGCCTTGGCGGATCACCTTAGCAGCCAGGGCCCTTGGCCCTGTGTGTGAGCCGCACGTGCCGCTGTGGACTTCGCGTAGAATCTGGATGCCTTCGGCTTCGGTGACGCACTTAAGCATTGGCTGACTGACCCCTTTTTTGTAGAGTTGGCCTTCAATCAGTGCGAAGTCTCGGCTTCGATGTCTGAGGCGCTTGGCCTCACTGATGTCGGCTGGATGATAGTACCCCTGTAGGAACAGGGTTATTGGTGCCCGCCAATCTTCGGTCATGATAAGGTTGACTATGCGGTGGCCCTCGCTGTCATTGGTTATTTGGAGCCCTTCGGGGCTCCGGACGGCTGGCGTGCCGATGACATGAAAGAACACGTCGGAGGGCAGAGATTCACCCCTGGCGGCAGCCTTGGCCAATGCGTCAGCCTCTTCATTCTTGGCTCGATCCACATGCTGCAAGGTGAACCCCTTGAATTGCCTCTCGAGACTCCGGATGGCCGCGAGGTACTGCATGAGCGCGGGGTCCTTTGCTGCATAGTCTTTCTCGACTTGGCCGGCAACTACCTTGGAGTCTGTTTTGATGATACAGGTGGTGACTCCGAGGGCCCTTAGCTTGCGGAGGCCGAGGATGACTGCTTCGTATTCTGCTATATTATTTGTGCATCTGTCGGATTCCAGATTGAAGCTGAGGCGTGCTGCATATCTGTGCTTGACCCCGACTGGTGAGGTGATGACTGCAGCGACGCCTGCCCCCGCATGGCACCATGCGCCGTCGCAATGGATCGTCCAAATCTTCTCTGCGGACGGGTCTGGCTATGTTGTTGGCCCGGTCCAGTCGACGACGAAGTCTGCCAGGACTTGAGACTTGATGGCTGTCCTAGGCTCGAAGCAGATGTGGTAGCCGGAGAGTTTGGCCGCCCACTTGGCAATCCTCACCGATGCCTCCGGGTTTCTGAATAATTCGCCGAGTCCCCTGTTTGAGGTGACTCGGACCTTGAATGCTTCGAAGTAATGGCGCAGTTTGCGCGAAGACATGACGACTGCGTAGGCAATCTTCTCCAGCTCTGTCATGTTGCACTTGGACGGTGTCAGCACTTCGGAGACATAGTACACGGGGCACTGCCGGACCACGCCCTCGATAGTCTGCTCCTGCACTAGTGCCGCGCTGACCGCATGTGGAGAAGCCGCGACGTAGAGCAGCAGGGGGAGTGAGGGGTCGGGGCTGGTAAGGACGGCCAACTCTGTCAGGTACTGTTTTAATGAGGCGAAGGCCGCCGCCTGCTCTGGTCCCCAGGCGAAGTCTTTTGCACCACGGAGTGTCTTGAGGAAGGGGAGACTTCGCTCGGCGGACTTGGAGATGAATCTGTTAAGAGCGGCCAATCTGCCTGTCAGGCGCTGGACGTCCCTGACAGACTGTGGAGGCGTCATGTCTATGATGGCCTGAATCTTGGTTGGGTTGGCCTCGATGCCACGGTGTGATACCAGGTAGCCCAATATTTTGCCTTGGCGAACGCCGAAGACGCACTTTTCCGGGTTTAGGCAGAGTTGTGCGTCTCGCATGTTTGCGAATGTTTCGGCGAGGTGGTCCTCCTTGCTCTTGCTGGCGACAACAATGTCGTCCACATATGTGAATATGTTTCTGCCAACCTGCCCTTCGAGCACTGTTTTGGTAAGCCTGGAGAAGGTGGACTCGGCGTTCTTGAGTCCCTCCGGCATTCTGATGAAGCAATATGTGCCGAAGGGTGTTATAAAGCTGGTGCTAGCCTTGTCTTCTTCCTTCATGTATATCTGGTGGTAACCGGAGAAGCAGTCGAGGAGGGACATGACTTCGCATCCGGCCGCGCTATCGACTATTTTGTCGATCCGCGGCAACGGGAAATTGTCCTTTGGGCAGGCTTTATTGAGACTGGTGAAGTCGATGCACATTCACCACTTCCCGCTCTTTTTCTGCACCATCACGACATTGGAGAGCCATGTGGGGTAAGCCACCGGCTCGATGAATTTGGCTTCCAGGAGGCGGTGCACTTCTGCCTTGGCGGCCTCCGTCTTCTCGTCGGACATCTTGCGAAGCCGCTGCTTTTTCGGCCTTACCGAAGGGTCGATTCCCAGATTGTGTTCAATTATTGAACGGCTAACCCCGACCAGATCGAGGGCCGACTAGGCGAAGACATCTTTGTTCTTGGACAGGCAGCAGAGGAGCTTCTCTTCTTCATGCGAAGTAAGGTCTTCGCTTATAATAACTGTCTGCCTGGGCGTGGCCTGGTCGAGGGGGACAGTCTTGGTCCCGTCGTTGCTCTGCAGCTGTGCCTTGTCGCGCTGCTTATTGGTTGGGCTGGCGGGCGCGGGGACCTCGCGCTGGGCCGTGAGGCAGTGCACGTTTCTTTGACCGGGCATGAAGTCCCGCTCTATGTTACGCGCAGTCTGTTGATTGCCGAAGACTGTGATGACGCCTAACGGACCTGGTATCTTCATACATAGGTACAGTCCGTGAATGGCTGCTTCGAACTTATTGATGGAGCCCCGGCCCATGATGGCATTGTAAGGATATACCATGTCCACGATATCAAAGGTTATTTGCTCACTTCGGGCATTGGGTGCTACACCGAAGGAGAGAGGCAGCTCTATTTTGCCGACGGGGAAGGTGCCCTTGCCGCCGAAGCCATACAACGGGTTGTCCGAAGGCTTAAGCAGGCTGTGGCTTATGCCCATGCGATCGAAGGCGTGGAGGAAGATGATGTCCGCCTGACTGCCGTTGTCAACTAGGACTTTGTGCAGGTCCCAGCCTGCCACGCTGCAATTGATAACCATGGCGTCACAGTGGGGGGCGCTGCGCAGGTCGACGTCTCGTGCGTCGAAGGTTAGCGGTATGTGGGACCACTTTGTCTGCACGACAGGTCCGGTGACGACGACGTGGTTGATGCTGCGGTAATGGTCCCGCTTCTGCCACTTTGTGTCAAAGTCGGTGCTGGACCCCCCAGTTATCATGTGAATGACTCCGCGATATGGTTGATCGGCGAAGTCTTCCTGCTTTGGAGCATGGGGGATGTTTTGATGCTGCTAGTGTGGTGGTGGGGGTGGGGGAGGTACAATTTGTACTTCCTGATGGTGCTGGTAAGCGTGGTGCGGTGGATGCGGGGCGGGGGCGTGGATATATGGTGGAGGGGGTTGCTGGTAAGTGTGTGCGACAACTCGGGGGTTGTCGGTTGGTTGCTCCCATGCCATCCTTTCTCTGGTGGCCTTCGTCTCTGGGCAGTCTTTGGTTTGGTGGGCGCAGTCTTCGCCGTGGAAGAGGCAGTAGAATCGGCGCGGCGGCTGCGCACGCCCCCGACCCCTACCGCGAGTTCCATTTCCGCGGCCCTGGGGGGATACTCCTGGCGACGAGGGGCGTCAGCAGCGGGGACCTGGTTGGTGATGTTGTGCACTTGCTGTTGACTGCGACCGTCGCGAGTGGAATCCGGCTGTGGGGTCCTTGTCCACGTGCGGCTGGACTGTGGAGCATCTTTTGGCTTCCTTTGGGACTCAATATTGCGCTGGTGGAGCTCTTCGGATTTGGCGTACTTTTCAAACAACTGATATAACTCCTGGAGGTTCTTTGGCGGATCTCTGATGCAGTGGCTGTAAAGGACGCCGGCGCGAAGGCCACTGATAGCGTAGTGGATGGCGATCTGGTCATCGACTGAGGGCAGCTGTGACTTGAGTGTTAAAAATTTGCGGTAATACTCCCTCAGAGTCTCCTTTTCCAGCTGCTTGCAGAGCGAGAGTTCGGCCAGGGCGTCGGTGTCTGGGCGGTACCCTTGGAAGTTGAGCAGGAACTTGTCCCGGAGACTTCTCCAGGAATCAATGGACAACGGAGGCAACCTGGTGAACCAGGTGAGTGCTGGACCCTCGAGGGCGATGATGAAAGACTTCGCCATTGTGGCGTCGTCCCCTCCGGAAGATGCGACGACGACCTGATAACTCATTATGTATTGTGCCGGGTCGGTGCTGCCATTGTACTTGGGGTAGGTCCCTGCCCGGAAGTTAGCTGGCCAAGGCGTCACTTGCAGGTGTGGCGCCAGGGGACTTCGCTCGTCGAGATAGTTGACCCCTTGGAATGGCGCGGCGTGCGGGAAGGTGTGGTCGCGCTGGGGGAAACGCGGGTCTTCCGGTTGCGCGCGGTGTTGCAGGGGTGGCCCATGCTGCAGGCCGAGGTGGCCTTCGCGCATGTCTTTGAGTTGAGCGCGCTGCTGGAGGGGTGGCTCGTGCTGTAGGCCAAGGTGGCCTTCGCGCTGCATCAGCGCAATCTCCGCTCGAGTTCCTGGGCCTTCTGCTCTTCGTCGCGTATCATTTGCCGCACCTTGGCTAGTGCGGACATGCGCTGGCGCTTGGCCTCCAGTATCTCCTTCTGCCTCTGGAGATTGTGGTTCTTGAGGCGCAGGGCGCGCAGCTGTAGCTGTTCTTCTGCTGAGACGCCGAGGACTTCACCGTCCTCGGTGAGGTCCACGCCCTCCAGTGGTGCGAAGCCTGAGGGTGGCTGCGGTTGTCCTTCAGGGCCGCAGGTGCGGAGAGTGTTGTCTTCGCAGGTGCGGGGAACATCGTCTTCGGTGGCCTCTTGGTGGGTGGATTGGGTGAGGGCGAGGGCCTTGCCCTTTCTTGCGGCGAGCAGTGCTGCCTTCGCAGCCTCGTCAGCCTTCGAGTTAGCTCTCTTGGGTGCCATCGCGGGTGGTTTTCTCGTAGCACGAACGGTGGGCGCCAAATGTTGGAACTTGCTCTCAGTTGCAAGGGGATCCAACAAGGGAGAATAGTGACGTCAACAGGGTTCTCGCGCTAGATGGCAATAGCTCTGTTAATCTGCCCACTCACGGGCACTGTGCGGGGGTATTTATAGGTGTCTGAGCGCCTAGCGCCCTGTGTTAAGGACGCATGTGCCCTCGGGTACCTAGATTATCCCCAGAATATTCCCATAAAGAAGGGTTACATACTGTAATTACAGGAATGCCTTTACAAATTAGGCCCGTAACACGCAGCGGCCACGCGGGACCCGTTACAATGGGCCGGATCACACGCGGGCTTCTGAGCTGGACGAGGCCGCTTGGCGGAATGACGACGTCGCAGGTCTTCGTCTGGCGCCGTATCGAGCAAAGGCTTGCTTTGTCTCCGTCGGACCGGCGACATCAGCGAAGGCCTGCTTTGTCTCCGTCGGACCAGCGACTGCAGCGAAGGGTGGCGTCTTTGCCTTCGCCCCAACAGTTAAGAACAAGGCAACAGAAAATGTTAAAGGTTAATACCCTTCGTCCTTCGAAGCATTACCTCCTTTAGGATATAATGATCTTCAGACAAAGGTCATGAAGGACATACCTTCATCATCACAGTATATCTTAATGAAAGAAGAAGCATATGAAATATAAGAGGCAACACGAATAATCATATGATATTATTAATATCTCTTCTTTTCATTATCATTGATAAACAGAAACAATATTGAATTACATTTGTACCTTCGGCTTGACAGAAGGTAAAAGTCCAAGCGTGACGCACGAGAGAATACAAGTCAGCGTGAACAGTACGAGGGTACTATTCATCTATTTATAGGCATAGGGCGCAACCTGTATAAAATTACATTCATGCCCTTTATGTTTACTATTGACTTATGGACAATCCAACGAGGACTAGATAGCCTTTTCCCCTTTAAGTCGGTTCCTTTTCCTGCCGCTGAGCCGAAGCTCCTTTGCGTGTAGCTTCGGAGCAGCATCAACCTTCGTCTTGACCAAGCTTTTCATATTGTGTACAGTTTTATTCCTAGTCCGAAGGTACCTGTGCATACATTACACTTGGGAAACATTGTTAAATCATATTTTTGAGGACCTTCGGAAGACAAAGGCGCCCAACAGTAGCCCCTCGCAGTATTAATTTGTTATAACAACGTTGTTCAGACTACGACATGAACAAAGGCCTTAAGCCGAAGGTCCGAAAAACATCTTCCCTTTGCTAGAATAGCAATAGCCAATGACAGATGGGGCCCACCAAGTTGCAACACACTGCGCGTATAAATATAAACCACAGCGGCAGCATTTGATACGCCGTTTCCACCATTTGCATTATTTTCTCAAACTTTTTAGCTCTTGCTCACTAGCTCTCGCCTGATTTTCAAGCTTTCCAAGCTTCGGTTTAAGGACGTGTTTTCACCATGTATGGGGAGAAGATGACTGAGGAAAAGAAAATGAATGTGGAAACGAAGGTAACTGAGGAAACGAAGTTGTTTGAAGAAAAGAGAACTGCGGATCCTTTTATTGCCGGGTTTGTTGACTCTATGTCAAAAACAAACACAGAGAAGATTACTAAAGAGATTCTAGAAGGTTTGTCTGAAGATACTGATGACAGTGATAGTTATGACGTGGAAAGTGGGGATGAAGACTCTGAGGATCGGCCGTGGCGCCCAAGCCATACTATCTTCGGAAAATCGACTATCAAGCAAAGTCATGTTGATGCCATGAGAGGGAGATATTTTCGCGACATGTCTAATGTCAGAGTTGGAGGAGACAACACTGCCCCTGCTCCGGAAGAAAACGAAGTTGTTATATACCGAAGCTTCTTAAAGGCAGGTCTTCGGTTCCCGCTGAGCAAGTTTGTGGTTGAAGTGCTGAAGATATATCAGAACTTCCTTCATCAGATCACCCCCGAAGCTATTATTAGGATGAGGATTTTTGTCTAGGCTGTAAGAAGTCAGGGGCTGGAGCCAAGCGCAAAGTGCTTCTGTAGTATGCATGAGCTTTTATAAGAGACGAAGGCCACTGGCAAAGAACAGTACCACAACAACTTTGGTTGTTATGGATTTATCGCTCGCCCCAATGCAAGCCACCCAGTACCGACATTCCGGAAAAGATGGCCTGGGTCCTGGATGGGAGAATGGTTTTACGTTAAAAATGACTTAAAGGCAAGGGAAGACATCAAAGAAATCATTCAGCGACCCATCTGGTCTCACTTCGGCCTCCGAAGGCCAAAGGTGGAAATTGATAGCAATGTCGAAGCATGTCAGAGGGCTTTCAGCACTGTGTGTGCCTTCATTAGCACAAGGGATTTGATTCAAGAGCATATATCCTTTGGGTATGGCCACTTGTGGAGAGCTGGGATATGCCAAAGGAGACCACCGCCGATTCTAGTGAGGGTGGTCTAGTTCGACGGAAGTATACCTTCAGATTCAGGGAGAAGTTTGATGAGCCAAACAACGACTGCCTGAAGTGTATCGAAGCTACCATTGATGAGCTACTTGGAGCATACTCCAAGGCCGAAGATAATGCTCTGTCCGCAGCCTTTGGAGGTCGGGGCAAGAAAAGATTAAATAGAGTATTTGATGCTATTAGTTTCGTATACCCTGATTACCGCTACCTAATGCGAGGGCAAGAGAAAAAGAGGAAGGTTGCCGCTTCGGCCACCACAGTTGTGCCGAAGAGCAAAAAGATGAAGGTTCTGACCCACCGGCCACGTTATATTGAACCGGCTGTGGTGCCTGATTTTGTTGAAGGAGCCTCTTCACCTGCTGAAGCAAGACAAGCTGCTTAAATTACAAAGAGCATTGAAGAACCAACTGTAATGCCGAAGACGCATACAGTCGAGCCAGTCGAAGATAAGGTTGATAAAGCTGAAGAGCCAAAGGTTGAAGAAATAATAAAAATGCCAAAAATTCTGAGCCCTCCGACAGAGGCAAAACTGCCGAAGGTGCAAAAGGCTTCTGCCGCAACTCCCAAGAGGAGGATGGCCAACATGCTAGATGCTGTGCTGGAGACTACAAAGGCCTTGAGCCCTGCTCCTACAAAGAAAATTGCTGAAGCTGCCAAAATGCAAGCCGAAGCCGAAACTGGGCAAGCAGAAGCCGAAGCTACGCAAGCTCAGGCTGAAGCCGAAGCTGGGCCTTCAGTGCCTACCAAGATGGAGCCTGCCGCGCCTGAGGAAAAAACGACAGAGCAGATTGCACCTGAAAAGATCGAAGCTCCTGCTCCCGAAGCTTCGAACAAAAACGTTGACTACATCATTCATCATGCTTCGGGAAAGAAACTCTCCCAAGAAGAAATACTAGAAGCCAGACACTACACCCAAAGATTGAAATATCCAAAGGGGCCCTAGTGTTCAATGGTAGTAATGAAGAAGATTTTCTGTACTATCTCTCAGATAACAAAGAAATATCCGTTTGCCGGGAGATAGGTAAGAGCATAGGATTCCCGAAGCTAGAAGACGGCCTTTCAATTTTGTCGAAGGATGAACTTGCTGACAGCATAGCATACAACAGTATAAAGGTATAGAAGTTAACTTTGAATTTTAGAATGGAGTATTTTAGTTGCCATGCTCAATTCTTTCCTCCTCTTTGCAGGGCTTAATTCTTAGTAATGCCCTGAGGGTGCAAAAGAATATTGAAGATGAAGGCTATACAATGGCCCTTAATAACCTTCGTTCGGAAGTAATTGAACTGAGAAATGAAGGTCTAGAAAAAAATAAAATCTTAATTTCACTAGTAAACAAAGTAAAGGAAGACGAAGCTAACTTCAAGGCTCAGGCCAAAGCCTAGAAAACCGAAATTGAAGACCTTCGGAGACAAATGGCCGAAGCTAAGGAAAACTGCACGCTCGCACAAGCTAATTAAGAAATCAGCGAATATTAGAAAAATCATCTAGAGAAAAATGTTGAAGAACTTCGCAAATCCAAGGAAAGGTGCTTCGAGAAATCCTTGGATTGTGTGAAGAAATTGAAAACCAACTTCGCCAAAGTGGGTGCCTACTCTGCTGAAGAAAACTTCATTCGAGGCGACCCCGAAGGCGTTATTGAATGGATAAGTGGAGAGACCGAAGCCTTCGAAGAAATTTTAAGTGACCACGGGGATGTTTGCGCGTTTTCCGATGCGCGGGGAATTTCAGCCATCTTGGAGAAGGCCGAATGCGATCACATTAAAGCCATAGCCCAGGCCAAAACTGCCTTCTCCGTAGATGATACAAAGGATCCTTCAGCTGAAGCAACCTTGATGGACGGGAAATTTTACAGTGATGTCTGGGTGAATGGTGGCCGAGAGATAGCCCATGAAATTATAAAAAAAAGAGTGAAAAAGACACCCATGACGCCCGAGCAGAAGCAAGACAAGCTAAAGAAGCTGCAGAACGCGAAAGACGTATATGTATTATTTTTTGGTTTTTTAGCTTCGGTACTTGCTCTGTGGCTTCGGACTAATCGATTTTTCCTACTTCAGCTGAACTATCTCCACCGCTGGAACCGTATGATCCCCTAGCTGATCTAGAAATGAAGGAGGCGCTGGACATTATAAACATGGCGGACTCCATTATTGATGAAGTTGTTGATAAACTTCTAAACGAAGTTGCGAAAAAAGTTCTTAGAGAAGAGTAGACGTCATTGTAATAACATTTCTAAATGCTCGATGTAATGGAATGAAGATTAAGCTTCTATTGTAACAATACTATGTAATATTTGATGTATGTAACTTTGAATTAAATATGTAAATTATTGTAATTTATTTCTTTGCGATGCATGAAACTTACATATACCGTTTTTGAGCCTTCGGCGAAAAAACACCTTCCCTTCTTTTCATGCTTCGTAAAGAAAGAGATCCCTTCTTGTGACAAGGCTGATAAATCTGTATTTCCCAAAGCTTACTTCGTGTCTTAGCACATTTTCATTTTGACGAAGCATGTGATGAAGATTGGCTTCGTATTCGATTCTTGTGTCGTTGATGCAATATGATGTTAATGTAATGTTATGCGAAATGATGTGATGGTATGATGCAAAATGATGAGAATGCCGAAGACACACACTCACATGCCCACACTGGAACACACAAGCTCTGCATCCCCTTAGGAACAACTTTTGAGCTTCTTCACCTTCTATTTCGGTGATATAAGTTCTGCATCCTCTTAGGAACGTCTTTTTAACTTCTTCGCCTTCTATTTCGGCGGTATAAGTTCTGCATCCCCTTAGGAACGACTTTTGAACTTCTTCGCCTTATATTTCGGCGGTATTTGGCTCTCCATTCCCTTTGGAACGATTTTTGAGCAGAAAACTTACGCTGCGCTCCGTTAGGAATGACTTTTTGTAGCTTCGAAATTTTAGCTCTGCATTCCCTTAGGAATGACTTTTGAGCACAAAACTTACGCTGTGCTCCCTTTAGGAACGACTTTTGTAGCTTCGGAATTTTAGCTCTGCATTGCCTTAGGAACGACTTCTGAGCTTCGTAAATATGTGAAGAAGATATATTTCATTTTGATAGAAGCAAAATCATTACAAGAAATTAAAACTAAATTTTCATTGCTTGTTCCTTATTCAAAAACAAAATAGCCTAGAATATAAAAGTATTTAAGAAGCAGGATATTGCTCAGTATATGTGCTTTGATTCTGGTACAATACTATTGACTGTACGAGCTTCGGACTCCTCCCTAAGGTCATGTTGTTGTTGGGAGTGCTGGTGTCCTTCTGGCTGCTGGCTTCAGGAATAAGTAGGTTGCAATGGTGGTGGCGGTGGGAGCTGAGGCTAGGAAGCCTGTGAATGGCTTGCTGAAGCAACAGAGGGTGTAGGTTGATTGCCCATGTATTCTGGTATGTAAGGAGAGTGGCGCGAAGCAGTGTGTAAGACCTGCTTCGGCTGATTCTGCCGAGCTTCTGCTTCGGCAATCTCCTTTTGCTTCAGAATAGTGATTTGGCACATTCTTGTAGTATGGCCCTTGTCCTCACCATAGAATAAACAATAAATTTTTTTGGGCTGATCCCATATCTTCCTCCGAAGCCCCCGCCGCCTCTGCCCCTTGGAGCTGGTGGCCTAAAGGAGCTTTGCTGCTGTCCCGAAGACTGTGAGGTGTGTTGTGTCCTCTGAAGCTGGCTTCCTTTGTCATCATTCTGAATGGAGCTGTGGATTGATCTGACATGCCTAGGGTGGATTCTTCCTCCGAAGCCCCTAGTCATCTCAGAGAATCTGTAAGCTTCCTCCCTTCTTTGGCGGAAGTCGTTGTCAGCCCGGATGTACTCATCCATTTTCTGAAGCGGCTTCTCCAGAGTCTGGGGGCTTTCTGGTGAAGTATTGAGCCGTAGGCCCTGGCCGAAGACCTTTGATCATGGCCTCAATGACGATTTCATTGGGCACTTTAGGCGCCTGTGCTCTCAGGCGCAGGAACCTTTGGACATATGCCTGAAGGTACTCCTCATGGTATTGAGTGCACTGGAACAAGGCCTGAGCAGTGACTGGCTTCGTCTGAAACCCTTGAAAACTGGTGACCAGCATGTCCTTAAGCTTGTGCCATGATGTGATTGTCCCTGGCCGGAGAGATGAGTACCATGTCTGGGCCACACTCCGAACTGCCATGACGAAGGACTTCGCCATGACTATAGTATTGCCCCCGTACAAAGATATAGTTGCTTCGTAGCTCATCAGAAACTGCTTCGGATCTGAGTGCCCATCATACATGGGGAGCTGAGGGGGCTTGTATGATGAGGGCCATGGGATAGCCTGCAGTTTTGCTGATAGAGGAGAAGCATCATCAAAAGTAAAATTTCCATGATGGAAATCGTCATACCAATCATCATCATTGTAGGAATTATCTTGACGAAGCTCTCTCTATGGAGGTCTTCGGTCCATGTCATCTTGAGTAAGATGACGTATTTCTTCAGCAGCTTCATCGATCTTCTTCTGAAGATCGGAAAGACGAAGCATCTTCTCTCTCTTCCTTTTGACCTGCTGATCAATAGCTTCGAGATCCCTTATCTCATGGTCCAGCTCCTCCTCTTGGGGGGTTGGACTTGTAGCCTTCCTCTTTTGAGTTCGGGCTTCGTGCAGCGTGTCCTGGTTGACATCTAGTGGCTGCAGTGCAGCCCCTAGCCCTGAAGCTTTCTTTGGCGGCATCAGGGGCGTATCCAGGACCGGGGTTGTCGGGGCTGTAGCCCCGGTCCAGCAGCCCATGTCTCCTCATAACTCTAATCTTTTTTGCTGCCATTTGCAGCGACGGACCAGAGATTTTAGGAGCCCGGGGCAAATTTAAAATAGAGGCCCATCAAACTATTGTTATATAAAAATGGTACCAATATATAAACTCAAGACACATCTAAAAATATTCATACCAAGCAACAAATAAATAAAAATATATATATATATTATAGTATTATCTTAAAAGTTATTTTAACATGTTTAAATACAACCAGGTTGTGAACGCTTCGTGGCTGCTAAGTATTCGATATTTCACTATTAATCTATTGTGTTTGATAGCCTAATTACAGAATATATAACTAGGTTCGGGCCCTATATAATTTGGGGCCTGGGGCGGCGGCCCCTCCGCCCCACCCTCAGGGCCGCCACTGGCCATTTATGCCCGGCCAGCTAATCTGTCATATCACAAAGATGATCTATAAAATGAACATACCCTCTATGTGAGTAGCTATTAGCCCGCGCTACATACGCACGTCTATTTGGTCTTTGTTTTACGTCTGCGCAGTCAAACTCGAGGTGGCACCACTTGTAGTTTTCAGCCGACACGCAGGCGGCATTGCAGTGATGATTTTTTTATTTTAGCCCCCTTTTCTATTAGAATTTTAGTTTTATATCTTGACAAAGTTGTTACTCTATACTATTTTATAGTAATTTTAGCATAGTCATGGGAAGAAAGCTCCATAATTGCCGATGCATGGTAACAAGCTACAGGTCCATGTAATTCGTGCATCCTCTCCACAGCGGTTCTATTAATTCACATTGTGGGGCCATGTTTAGTCTCTCTAATATATAATTCAGCCCTCCTTTTCATCTATTTCTGGATCTGCCACTGGGCGGCATGACGAAGGTCACAGCTTGCCGAAGGTGGTCGAATGAGTTCACCGGAGGTGGGCGCCAATGTTGGGGACCTGTTCTCAAATGCTATGAGTTAAGAAAAAGGCAACACAAAATGTTAAAAGTTAATACCCTTCGTCCTTCGAAGCATTACCTCCCTTAGGATATAATGATCTTCAGACGAAGGTCACGAAGGACATACCTTCATAATCACAGTATATCTTAATGAAAGAAGAAGCATATGAAATATAAGAGGCAACACGAATAATCATATGATATTATTAATATCTCTTCCTTTCATTATCATGGATAAACAAAAACAATATTGAATTACATTTGTACCTTCGGCTTGATAGAAGGTAAAAGTCCAAGTGTGACGCACGAGAGAATACAAGTCAGCATGAACAGTACGAGGGTACTGTTCATCTATTTATAGGCACAGGGCGCAGCCTGTATAAAATTACATTCATGCCCTTTATGTTTACTATTGACTTAAGGACAATCCAACGAGGACTCGATAGCCTTTTCCCCTTTAAGTCGGTTCCTTGTCCTGCCGCTGAGCCGAAGCTCCTTTGCGCGTAGCTTCGGAGCAGCATCAACCTTCGTCTCGACCAAGCTTTTCATATTGTGTACAGTTTTATTCCGAGTCCAAAGGTACCTGTATATACATTACACTTGGGAAACCTTTTTAAATCATGTTTTTGAGGACCTTCGGAAGACGAAGGCCCCCAACAAAGGGATAAAGCCGGGTGTGTATTATATGGGCGCCAAAGATGAACAACACATATAATGACCAAGTGTATAGAGATAAATGTCACAATCATTATTACATAGCGGAAGTGTCTTACAAAAATAAATGATAACAATAAAACGAACTAAATTATTCCTTGGCGCCATCAAGATGACTGAGAGACGCCACCTGGATAAGCTCGTACTCCTTGTTATAGACCTCCTCCTGGGCTACTTGCTCTTCACCTGTGGGGGGGGTTTAATATATCGCAAGGGTAAGCTCACAAAAGTTTATAGCTCAACAAGTTGTGGAGAATAATGTGCATGAACTCACCAAAGGTGGGAGCTAATGTGAAGTGTAAGGCTGATCAACAAATAAGGGTTAAAGCTGAGCATTGCTTTTAATAAGTTGGTCAAATTTTATTAGCAGTTACTAAATGTAAGTTGATACCAAACTAGAGTAATAGTAGACCAAAATTAATAATAAAACCACAATGTGATGCAAATGACAAATTGAGTTTAATTTCATAGGTTAATCATGCGAGAGTCCTAAGCTGCTCATGACTGCGAGCATGGCTAGTATACCAGTTTTACACTCTGCAGAGGTTGTACCCTTTACCCACAAGTCATGATACCCGTTTTCCATGGGGTTGATCGGACCCCATACACCTCTACCAAGGAAGCGAGGCAGAGTACCACTACGAGGCCTTTACAAAGTTCCACTAGCTTCAGAAAACCCACTACAGTTTCTAGGGAGCGCAATGCAGGAATCCCCCGTATAAAAAACCATCGCAGCAAAACCAACCCGAGATCCTCCCTACAACGACAACTCCCCTACTGCCCTTGCCCCTTTTGGGTAAGGTAGACCTCCACTATCTTTCCTAATTAGTTAGCTAAGGGCGTCCCATTCCACCCTTGTGGTGGCACGTGTTTCTTAAGTTAAGCTCCATGTTCTAATTAACATAATAGTCTTATCATGAACAAAATAGGACAACAATAATAAAGCATGACCATGAGTAATAATTATCTCAACACCCAAAACCACATATAGCAATAGCAACAACTACCCAAAAGTTCAGGGGTAAACAAGGTGTATAGATGACCAAACTAGGGTGTCCTATTGGGTCCCATCAAAATTAAGCCTATGCATGCCAAAATGATTGTAGAGAATATTATTGGGTAAATAAAAGTGGTCAAGGGCACAACTTGCCTTCAACGAGCTCCTGCTCAGTATTATCCACCTACTGGGTACCGGGGTCCTCGGTCACTTGCTCGTCTACTTGTAGCATCACAAACAAACATGGTATAGGAGAAATTAACATCACACCAAACATGAGAACAGAATGCATAATATTAATCTTCGCATAGTAACGAGATCGTAGGTTTGAGAATCACTAAATTCAGAGTTACAGATAAAAAGTTATGATTTTCCAAAGTTTTTATGTGTTTGATACAGAATAAACTAAGTGATTAATCTCTACTATACTTAAAGCACCAGTTTCAACGGTCGTCCTGCATCATCTTTTTACAAAAAGTCCATACATTTCTTCCAAATAACTCAGCGTAAAATATTAAAAAGCAATGCAGGAGGGAGGTGGGGTTTGAACCCACACCTTGATGGAAGAAGGGTGGGAGACACTGGACAAAGCTATCTAACCAGTAGAACATCATGCTCAAGCATTTATAATGTTTAATATAAATTGTACATATGTATATATGATTTTTTGTAAAATAAAAAAATAATCATGCTGGGCCGGGCCAGCACTACGGGCCGAGGCTACGGCCCAAGCACCGCATGGGGCTCGTGCCGGGTTGGCCTAGGCACTATTAAATGGGTCGTGCTTCAGGCCGACTCGCCAGACACGGCTCATTTGGCCATCTATACCTCCACACAATAATGATGGTCCTCACCTTAGTTGCCACCACCTCGTTCACCATTCTACTTCTTTTCTCTTTCCTCTCATGCCTCCACCTTCATGCCACCCCATTCTCAGCAGAGGGGTAGGAGCAGGCGCCTCCTCCCCATATTCGTACGACACCAGCCCCGACACCGACTCGCGCAGTGGCTATTGCACGTCCACGAGGACGTTTCACATCATGCGCGCACCATCGTTTTCACCGTCGTCGGACGTCCCGTTCATCTTCTCGGCCTTCGCCCTGTTCTTCCTCCCCAGCCTACTGCCTCCGCCCACGGTCGCAGCCACGAGCCGACCGACGCTCATCGACGCGGGTACGGGGTGAGCTGGTCATGCTCCTAGCCTTTCTTTGTACATGCCGTCAAGGAGGACATGGTGGCGCCTACCACGCTTAGGTTATCATGGCGATGAGGAGTCTAGGTCTGAGATATTGGACAACCAAGGCTCGTAGCGTGGTAGTAGTCAACATATGCTACGGAGTTGGTGGTCGTGTTGTGTCGCTTTGGTGGGTCCAGGGCTGGGAAGACACTCGCATTCTCTCGCCCTTCTCGGACTGACGCCTGGTGCGGGAGCCTCTCGGTTTGGAGCTGCTCTAGCTGAGCTTCTTTCTCCGCTTGCGTGCTCTCTCCCTATATATCTAGCGGTATACTACCTATGTCACCTCCAGATGCCCAGGTCTTCGTTGTGTCCTTCTCCAGCAACGAACAGGTATGCCCGCCTCTTTCCTTCCCCTCCTGCTCTATAAAACCTTGGAAGTGGGGGAGGCGAGGGATGGGGGTCTCTAATTTTGCTGTCTATGGTACTTGTGCGTTCATAAAAATATTATGTGAAGATCGGAGACAATTAATAAAAAATCTTGAGATCTTTTTGGTGGATAATTTGTGTGGGTATTATTGTGAGCCGTCGCAACGCACGGGTAATCGACTAGTTTTAATCTATGTTTTATGATAAAACAGAGTTACCAGGTGATAAACAATATTAAAACAAAATTATTGCAACTAGAATGGATAAAAAAGAATTAGAATGGATTTTCTATGAATTAAACAAGATTCTAGGATTATTTTTATACTAAAAATCATTCTCTATATTAATTTATCTGATTTATTAGGTTCTTGGATTGCGCATATGATTTTCGAAAAGTTCAGGGACTAATCTGTAAAATCCAGGGCCTTTCTGTAACTACTTAACATGCAGTGTGGACGATGAGTTTATTTCAATAAAGTTCAGGGGCTCATACGCAAAAGCGCACGATCGAAGGGGTATGAAGCAGCCTCAGCCATCAGATCTAAATCCCGCGGCCAGGATTAGATCCTGCTGCGGATGAATCGGTACGCGACAAGAACCGTTGGATCCGCAGCGGGGATATTATTACCCTAGATCTAATTCTATCCATTAGATCTAGACTGAATGTGGTGAAGGGGTATCGTAGTCTTCTAATCTAAGCCGTCTGAATGGAATCGAATGGCAACCAAGTCATCTTCTTCCTGGTCGACTCACACGGCGACGCTGTGGCACCTGACGCGGCGGCGCCATGGACGGCAGATCCGCACCAGGGCAACAGGACTTCTGACCACAAGGCTAATCGGTGCTACACGATGAGTAGACAAAGGCGAGCACATGAGAGGAGTTTTTACTGGAATTCGTGTTCTCGTGGAAGCTAGCCACGCCGAGAGCGGACCCGCAGCGCCCCAACTGCTCCAGTGAGCAACTCGTCGCGGATGCCGACGCTTGATCCCGATTCCCTACTCACGCAAGTCCCACGACGGATGATGATGACACCAGTACCCCCTCCTGGCCACCGGGTGACACCTACGATGAGACGAGCGCGCGACAGCGGTAACACCAAACTTCTGATTCTCTCTCTCGCCCACGGCGCTGGAAAACGACCCGCGAAGATGGAAAGGGGAAGCGGATCCCCCAGAGCTATCCTTTATAGTCGCAGCAGGGTCGGTTTGGGGTGGCTTCAACAGACCCTGAGAAGCGCACTAGGATTGGGCTCGCCCGAGTCACGCGGGCGAAGAAAGGGGAGAGGTCTGGCGTCCCAGGCCCGTCTGTAAGTCATCGTGGAGTCCTGCAGGCAACAGCAGGGAACAGACAAACATATGGACACCACTGCTCAGCGATTCCACACGACTAGAGATGTCAATGGGGACCCGATACCCACCAATCTGTGGGGAATTCTACTATTAGGGTACGGGTATGGGACAAAAATTGCCCCATGGGTATGGATATGGGACAAAATCTCCACACATTGGGTAAACGAGTATAAGTTTGGGAAGCAATAATCCGAACCCGATTATCCATGGGTATTTCATACATGTATACCTGTCGTGTTTGTATGAATGAGTTGAGGCCGAGCCGGCCACCAAGCCTAGCACGGCAGTGCACCAGGCCCCAGGTCCTAGCCCAACAAGGCAACACGACAAGGTAACTAGCAGACTAGCAAAAAAACAAAACACTAAAATAACCAGCCATATGTTACGCCCTGCCCAGACGACGGTGAGGACCATGGATTCTCAGGCGCCAACGAACTCAAATGGTGACTAAGGAAGGTGAGCAAACTCCATTTCTACATTTCTTCTATCGGTCCCGAAGTACTTATTTCTTTTCTAATGGATGGATGAATGGATCATGATTCATGGATGAGTGCTTGCCAATGTGATGATGTCTGAAATCTAGATTGTTTGTGCTACCTGTTAGTACCTAGTTATACCTTAATTGGGGATGGGGACCCATTGGGGACCCGAAACCCGAATGGTGATGGGTATGGGGATGAGTTTTGCACCCATGATGGGTATGGGGATGGATCAAACATGATGGGGATGGGGATGAGATGCTATAACCCGGTGGGGAATTCCCCATTGACATCCCTACACACGACCGCATGTCATCGGTTGATGCAGTCCCCCTAGGCCCACGCGTAAGTGGCGGCTGGTGGGATGAGCGTATGTCGTGTGGGCCAGGGCTGTCGACGCGCGGAATGAATGTGTAAGTGGGCCAGAAGCGAGGTTCGTGGCCCACGAGCAGTCTTCCCTTTTCTTTTTTTCTTTCTTTTCTTATTACTTTTAGATTTCATATTTGAATTCAAATTTTGTTGTGAGTTCCACACTTGGATTATATGCACAATTAAAATTACAAGTGTGTAAAGGTATATTTATTCATATATTTATTTCCTTTATATTGTATATTATTTCCCTTCTCCTCCTCTTTTCTTTGCTATTTCATGTTCAAATTCTAGATTTCAAATTAGGTTTTAATCCCAATTTCAACATTAATATATTTTTATTACTATTATTATTATTATTAAATGTACAAACAAATGAACTCCAACATGATGCATAGATTATTTATGTGTCATTAGTTAATTATTCACTTTAAATATGGTTATTCATATGTTCTAATAAGTATAGGGCAATACATATACGAAGATTAATCCTTTTCTTTTATTATCCACTGTTGGTCACTTATTCTCAAATACCGTGAATCAAGAACAAGGCAACACAATAGTTAAGTATGAAGGACCTTCGTCCTTTGAAGCACTACCTCCTTTAGGATGTAATGATCATCAGATGAAGGTTACAAAGGGCATGCCTTCCTTATTTCATGGATAAATGAGAATATATGAGAATAAAATATGTAATTCATTGGTTTATTCACACTCACATTTATATTTCATAATATACACATGAACATCAACAAAGTTTACATTACATTGGTACCTTCGGCTTGCTCGAAGGTGCTGACGTGAGAGCGGTTACAATCCAGCGTGAACAGTACGTTGCCACTATTCATATATTTATAGACATGGGACATAGCCTGGGTAAAAGTATATTTATGTCCCTGACATTTACTTATGGCCGTAACATAAATCATTAAGGACTAAGTAGTCTTTTCCCTTTTGGCTAGCGTCATCATCATTCTTCATCACCATTATAAGCCGAAGCTGTTACTCTAGCAATAGCTTCGGCATTTATTCTTATCATCGTTAGATCATATCTTCATCTCATATGCCTTCATCATAGGGGAAGGACTTCCATTCTGAAGACGAAGCTCCCTGTAATAGTCTATATCATGCTGAAAGCAAATGGTTAATTATGTTTTTGAGGACCTTCGAAAGAGGTAGGCCCCCAATAGTATCCCCTCACAGTATTAATTTCATGATGTGATCGTTCCTAGGCGAAGGGAAGAGTACTATGTCTGAGCTACACACCTAACCGCCATGACGAAGGATTTCGCCATGACAGCCGTGTTGCCCCCATATGAGGATATGGTTGCTTCATAGCTCATTAGAAACTGCTTCGGATCCGAGTGCCCATCATACATGGGGAGCTGTGGCGGCTTGTACGATGGTGGCCATGGGGTAGCCTGCAACTCTGCTGGTAGAGGAGAAGCATCATCGAAAGCAAAGTTACCATGGTAAAAGTCATCATACCATCCATCATCATTGGTTGGACTTTCTTGACGAGGCTCTCTATGTTGAGGCCTTCGTCCTTGATCATCTTGGGTGATGTGGCGCATTTCTTCAGCAGCTTCGTTGATTTTGCTCTCAAGTTCGGCTTGCCAAAGAATCTTCTCTCTCTTCCTCTACCTGTTGATGTATAGCTTCTAGGTCTTTGATTCCCTGGTCCAACTCCTCTTCTTGTAGCGTTGGGCTGGTAGCCTAACTTTTCTGGCTGCGAGCCTCTCTCAGTGAGAGTGTGTCTTGGTTGGTATCCAGTGGCTACAGGGCAGCCCCTAGCACTGTTGCCTTCTTCAGCGGCATGACATAGGCGAATGCTTGCCGAAGGTTGTGGAAGTGAGTTCACCGGAGGTGGGCGCCAATGTTGGTCACTTGTTCTCAAATGCTGTGAATCAAGAACAAGGCAACACAATAGTTAAGTATGAAGGACCTTCGTCCTTTGAAGCACTACCTCCTTTAGGATGTAATGATCATCAGACGAAGGTTACGAAGGGCATGCCTTCCTTATTTCATGGATAAATGAGAATATATGAGAATAAAAAATGTAATTCATTGGTTTATTCACACTCACATTTATATTCCATAATATACACATGAACATCAACAAAGTTTACATTACATTGGTACCTTCGGCTTGCTCGAAGGTACAGACATGAGAGCGGTTACAATCCAGCGTGAATAGTACGTTGCTACTATTCGTCTATTTATAGGCACGGGACACAGCTCGGGTAAAAGTACATTTATGTCCTTGACATTTACTTATGACCATAAAAATAATTAAGGATGAAGTAGTCTTTTTCCCTTTTGGCTAGCGTCATCATCACCATTATAAGCTGAAGCTGTTACTCTGGCAATAACTTCGGCGTTTATTCTTATCATCTTTAGATCATATCTTCATCTCATATGCCTTCATCGTAGGGGAAGGACTTCCATCCTGAAGACGAAGCTCCCTGTAATAGCCTATATCATGCTGAAAGCAAATGGTTAATTATGTTTTTGAGGACCTTCAAAAGAGGAAGGCCCCCAACATCCACCAGTTGGGTATTACACACTGTTAGGTTAAGTTGATGGGACCTAATAGGTTACCTAGTTTTGTTTACCCTATACCTTGCAAACAAATGAATTATAGTCTTGCTATTGCTCTACCTGGTTTTGGGATTAATGCTATATATGAATTATGATAATGCTTATTTATTATTGTCAATGGAATTTTTTATTATTCATGATAAGATCATTTTGTTAATTGGAACATGAAGCTTGATCTGAGAAAATAGTGCTACCAAAAGGGTGGAATGGGACGCCCTTGGCCAATTAATTAGGAAAGATAGTTAGGGATTACCTTGGGGTGGCGGCTTGCATCGTATACACCTCATAGCCTTCATGTCAGTGCTTGTTACCGGGAACCCTATGGCAATTTTCTCCAACCGTGCATCCCAACGAAGGCATTTCTCCCTCTTTGGTGTTGCCCATGGGCTGGCGGGAGCACCGCCTGGGTGCGACATGCCTCCTTTCACGATGTCGCCCCTCCACCCTGCTCTCTGCAGGGCGTTTAGGTCCTATGCACTCGACGCTGGTTGCCTTGGGTTTGGCAAGGCAGAGCTCGCTGATGGAGGTGACAAAGAAGTCAAAAGAGAGAAACTTGATGTTGCTCTCAGGGGTGAAGATTTTGACCCGAGCAGGTACTGATGAATTGGCCATCAGAGTGAAAAAAGTCGCTTTGGCATGCTTGCGATCCCCTACCTGGTATGCCAACTATCATGGTTTCGAAAACCGAGGAACAATAAATTTGTGTTCGGTGGGGGATGCAAGCGCGGACTCAATACAAATGGTGGATCACTAGGATCCGAGCTGAGAACTAAGACACAAGGGTTATACTGGTTCAGGTCGTGGCCCTAGTCGAGTGTATTGCTAATTGTTGTATTGCTTAGGAGCATGTTATAGCCAGTGTGCTTATGTTCTAAAAAGAGGGAGAGTGACTCCATTTCTATACTTCAAGGGATGGTCCTTACATCTGAGAGATAGAGTTCTGCAGCTGACGTCTCGCGCGGTGGTGCATGGCGAGCCCCTTGGGTCAGTCTTGGGGTGTGCTTGCACACAACATGGCTCCTTCGATGGGTCGTGCACTGCTGTACTCTTGGTATGGTGTTTCGTCTTGTCTGTCTAGTGTATGAGTGCCTGTAGCTTGTTCGATGTCAACACAACCGTACCTAATGGGTCCCACAGAGCATGCTCATGGTGAGGTTGAGGGTCGTGTTAAGTACGACTTCATCTTCCATCATAGCCCTAGCGCCACCTTCCAACATGAGTGGGCATGCTCTAGGTATGGCGTGTTTTCCTGTCCTTTCTGGTATGTGGGTCATTACAGTGGAGACTCTGATGCTGAGTTCCCCCTTGGTACTGCATACATGTTCTTACGTGGTTTGGTGATGTTGCATCTTATCAAGGCAGTCGTGGGTCGACAGCATCGACCTGGTTTCCCTCCTTGCGGGTCCGCTCGATGGGGACTTGGTCATTTTCCTTGCCTCGTAGGCTTGCTCGACGGGGACTTGGCCATTTGTCCCACCTAGCAGGTTTGCTCAGCAGGGACTTGGTCGTTTGTCCCACCTCGTAGACTTGCTCAGCGGGGATTTTCTCGTTCGCCTCGCCTTGCAGGTTTGCTCGGTGGGGACTTGGTCGTTCGCCCCACCTCATAGGTTTGCTCGGTAAATGGGTCGGAGAGAGGTTATGGGCCTTACTATGGGTGCCCCTTTTTAGGTTCGATCGGATTTTAGGCAGTCACCATGAGGTCTGGATCCTAAAGGAGACTTGGGGTATTCCAAGTTAATGGAAGAAAACACAGTGTGGATGTCACACCAGGTTTTAGAAGGCAAACCGAATGTGAATCATGTACGTGCCAGGATCAGAAACTCACATACACAGCGATTACATAATTGGACATCATCACACATTGCTCAAAGTAAATAGCGGAAATGTACTTTATTACATCAATATGTCCAAGACATCCACATAGTCTTTATCATAACATAGTAATTAACATTATTAAAGTGTGGAAGAGCGAACGTAGCAGATATGGCCTTCACAAGCAGCCGACTGGGGGCTTGCCACTAACGTAACTAGAACTCATCGTAGTTCTGGAACTCCTCAAAGTCCTCCATGTTGCCTACATCACCTCTTGAGCTCTGATTACAGTGGGGACAACCTGGGGTATGTGGAGTTAAGGTTAGGCAGTTGCTTTTAGTTGGTCAAGTATTTATTATTAATAGTAAAGCCACGTTTTATTAATAAACCCAGTTATTACCCAAAAGTACTCCCTCTAAGAGGAAATACCAGAGATCAGAGTCATAACCATCAATATTAATCATCATAATATTACCCAAAGTTCTTCTAATCAAAGAGGATCCCAAGGCTGCTCTTAACCGTGAGTATGGCTGATATACTAGTTTCTAGCACTCTGCAGAGGTTGCACACTTTACCCACGAGTCGTGATCCTTTTTTGCCTTGGGTCGATCAAAGCCTCAAACACTACCAAGGTGAGTAGGTAAGGTTTCACTACATAGCCTTTACAAAGATTCCCCAGAGGTCATAGCCGCCCGTTATGTTTCTCTAGTTTGATAAACACAATACTTCTCCCCACAGGAAGGATGACTAACAAAACCAAATCGAAAGAACCTCGGCAGAGCAAGTACTGTGCCCGTACCCCATTGATGGCCCTACGGCGAAGCCAACTACATCTCAAGTTCCTCTAATTAATCAGCTAAGGGCGTCCAATTCCACCCTCATGGTTGTACTGTTATCCCGGGTGGTCACTCAATGAATGGTTCCTTACAGAGAGGTACTCAGGAAACAGCCTGAGTCCCCTAAAGTATCATAAGATCATCATCAGGATAACATCATCGTATCATAAATATTCACATCATATTCGTTAATTAAGTTAAAGCAATAACATAAAGCTAACCATGATAACCCAAAAGGTAAACAAGGGTATGGTAAATACAGACTAGTCAATCCTTAGGTTTCAATAAAGTAATGCGGGACGGTGAATTACAAAGTAAGTAGGACATAATAGGTCAGAGAATACTTGCCTTCACCAGGTTGCTGCTCAGGAAGGTCTTCGACAATACACTCAGGAACCACGGGCTGCTCGTTGTCTAAACAAAGCGATCATTTATTCAATGCATTTGGATAAAGACAAATGAACAATACACCAAACATATACAACCAAGTGAACACAAGTTTGAGAGAGCAGAGTAAACACAAAAGGTCAACCTAAGTGATAGGGTGAACTGGCACACTAAGAGGTTTGTGATTCCCTAAATATTATCTATCTCCATGGATTACATAATTTAATTCACTAATTTTAGTGAGACACAAAATTACACCAGGGATAAATTCATACATTACATATTATTAATCTCACAAGGCTAAACATCTAATTACCATTAGGGTTTTCCTTTTTATTTTCTTATTTAATAAACAAACTATTACATATACTAAACTATAGTCTAGGCATAAATTAACATGTGCAGATAGTGAATGATCATAATTTATTTGGATAGAGAACAATCCTATGAACATTTTGCAATTTGAATCAGTCAATTTGGAGTTCATATGCAAAAGATATGAATAAACAAGTTTTGGAGTTCAAAATACAAAATTATGTCCAAACTGTGATTAATTAAAAGGTCAGGGGCCTGTTTGCAAGAATACAAGGGCCTGTGCGCGAAAACTAGGGATGACGAGTTTTTTCTAAAAAGTCAGGGGTCTCTTTAACAATACCATGCGAAGGGGTAGGGGCTATACCAACCGTCCGATCTCTGATCAACGACCTAGATTAGAAATAGCGAGTGAGGGCACGGACGCGCTGGACGTGGGCGCCTGACAGATGGGCTCAGGGGGGTTGAGGCGCTGTCACGCGGGGCTCACGGGTTAGCGGTATGTCGATGACGCGGGGCACGCTAGCCACTGGATCACAGATCAATGGTTCTGGTTCCACGAACCGTGCAAACTGTTATCCACGAATCCGGGCCATCAGATCAGAACTGGGCAGTTAGGATGGGCGTTAGGGACTTCACCTTCATCGGTCAGCCAGGGGCGGCGCTCCCCACGGACTCGGTGGCACAGTCGTTGGCGGCGAGGCAGACTAGGGCTCCTACGGCGCTAGGGGTTGGTCTGGGTAGCCGGAGATGTTGGGGATGACTCGACAAGCATTATGGCGAGGTCGGGGTTGCATGAGCGGGGCTGAGGCGGGTAGACGACACAGGGGGAGTCCTCGGCGGACCGAGGAATACTCCGATGAGCAATCACGCGCAACTAAGGGCATACCAGGGAAAATTAGGGGCGGGGTTAGATCAGTTACCTTAAGAGAAGGCTCAGGGACTCACGAACGGTGTCCGAGCACGACGTGGGCATGGGTCGACGGCGGCGGAGCTGCGATGGGGTAGAGAGTGGACTGGTGAGTGTGGATCGAGAGAAACAGAGTGGGAGGGAGCGAACCGAGGGGTGTCTCGGGTTGCGGGTGGTGGGGCGAAGGTCACCGAGGCAACAAACACGACGAGGGCTCGACGGCGACCGCAGAACGAGCACAAAACCACGACGAACGGTGGTGGAGCTCCCTGGGTGCGCGCGCGATGCGAGGTGAGTGCTGGGGGCTGCGAGTGCATGAGTGAGGGGGAAGGAGAGCGAGTGGGGCACTGGGCAGGTAGAAAAGGCCCGGTGTGGGGACGAGCGTGACCTCAGCGTGCATCGTGATGTGGAGTCCACGGCGATGCGCTGGTCGTGCGTGGGCGGTTCGGGGGGGGGGCGAGGTTCCGATAGGCGGGACCCATGAATCAGAGAGAGTGGCGAGCGAACGGGTAGCTGGGACGACGAGCGGGGCCCACGAGACTGCGAGAGAAGGTGCGGGCGCGGAGGAGATTAGCGTCGACAAGTCGGCCCCACTAGGTAGCGAGAGGGACGGGGGAGCGCAGGTGCAGGCGGGCACGCGCGCCGGGGGCTTAGATGTGCCGAGTTGGGCTGTTTGGGCTGAAATCCGTCTTTCTATTTTCCTAGAATTTCCAAATGCTTTCCCTTTTCTATTTTCTCTAGGGATTCAAATCAAATTCAAACACCAATTCAAATTCAAATCATTTCAAACATGTGCATCAAGCAAAAGGATAATTTAGGCTCAGCATGATGCAACATGTCATGACTCACATAGTTTTGACAAAATAAATAATTAATCCCTCACTTAATTGACCTAATTCTACTCAAAAGGAAAAGGGAGAGAGAGACTAGAGAGAGAGGCAAAGGGTAACACCTGAATTTGGTAGGATTCAGAGAAGAAATTTTATACCCACAAATTTAGGGTATTACAGACCTATCCCCCTTAAAAAGAATCTCGCCCTCGAGATTCAGGTTGGCTAGCAAAGAGTTTAGGGTACTTGGCTTTCAGATCATCTTCTCTTTGCCAGGTTGCTTCTTCCTCTGAGTGATGGCCCCATTTGACTTTGCACATCCAGATGGTGCTTCTTCGAGTGACTCTGTCTGCTGTCTCCAGAATCTAAGTGGGCTTCTTAATATATGTCAGATCTTCTTGAACCTCAAGATCATCGGTTGGCGATTGCTCTTCTGGCACTCGCAAGCATTTCTTCAACTGAGACACATGGAACACATCATGCATAGCTGACAGACTTTCTGGTAGGCTGAGCATGTATGCCACTTCTCCACGTCTTGCTTGAATCTGGTACGATCCGATGTATTGAGGTGCTAGCTTGCCCTTGACTTCGAACCTTTTGATTCCTCTAATGGGTGACACCTTCAAGTAGACATAATCCCCCACTTTGAAACTCAATTCTCTTCTTCGAGTGTCAGCATAGCTTCGTTGCCTGGACTGTGTTGTCTTCAAATTCTCTCTAACCATTCTGATATTCTCTTCAGCCTCAAGCAGAATATCTGGACCAAACACCTACCTTTCGCCGGGTTGGTCCCAATGCAATGGAGTTCTACAGTTCCTTCCATAGAGTGCTTGGAATGGTGACATCTTCAGACTGACCTGATAGTTGTTGTTGTAGGAGAATTCTGCATACGGTAGCCTCTTGTCCCAACCTAACTTGTCTTGCAATGCACAAGCTCTCAACATATCTTGAATAATCTAGTTGGTTCTCTCTGTCTGACCATCTGTTAGTGGGTGATAAGCCGAACTGAACTTCAAGTGTGTGCCCAAAGCTTCACGTAACTGCTGCAAAAAATGAGAAGCGAATCAGGTACCTTTGTCTGATACTATCTTCTTTGGAACACCATACAAGCACACAATCCGGGGCATATATAGTTCTGCCAACACTGCTCTATTATAGGTGGTCTTGACTGGTATGAAATGGGTCGCCTTTGTCAAGCGATCCACTACTACCAAGATGGAGTCATAACCAGCATGAGCACGGGGCAGACTGACTATAAAGTCCATCCCAATCTCATCCCATTTCCACTGCGGAATCTACAATGGCTGCAACAAACCCGCGGGCCAATGATGCTCTGCCTTGATCCTCTGAAAACTTTTGCATATAGCTACATACTCTGCTATCTCTCTTTTCATACCATACCACCAGAATCTTTTCTTCAGGTCTTGGTACATCTTTTCGCTGTCAGGGTGTATGGAATACGCTGTCTCATGAGCTTCTTTGAGAATTAGTTCCCAGATCAATTTGATGTTGGGAAAGCATAGTCTATCCTTGAACCATACCACTCCTTCTGCGTCTTCACGGAAGTCCTTGCCTTTCCCATCTATGATCAGCTGTCGAATCTCGTTGATCTTCTCATCGTCTTTCTGACCCTTCCTAATATCTTGCTCTAGCGTGGGTTCCAGCTCAATCGTCACTCCTTGAGTGTTGTTCAGAAATCCGAGATTCAACCTATCGAATTCCTTTGCTAGCTCGTACGACATCGGGTGAGCGACCAGCATATTGACTTGACTCTTTCTGCTCAAAGCATCTGCAACCACATTTGCTTTGCCTGGGTGGTAATGTATCTCCAGCTCATAGTCCTTTATTAGTTCCAACCATCTTCGCTGCCTCATGTTCAATTCTGGCTGGGTGAATATGTACTTGAGACTCTTGTGATCTGTGTAGATATCACACTTCTGCCCATACAAATAGTGCCTCCAAGTCTTCAGTGCATGAACCACTGCTGCTAATTCCAGATCATGTGTGGGGTAGTTCTTCTCATGAATCTTCAACTATCGGGACGAGTATGCCACTACTCTCCCCTCTTGCATTAACACACATCCCAGATCGGTGTATGAAGCATCACAATATACTGAGAATGGCTTGTGAACATCTGGTAGAATCAATACCGGTGCTGTTGTCAACTTCTTCAACGTCTCAAAGGACTCTTGGCACGCTGGGGTCCACTTGAACTCAACTTTCTTTGCCAGCAAGGCTATCATTGGGCTGACAATCTTGGAGAAACCTTCAATGAAACACCGATAGTAGTCGGCCATTCCAATGAAACTCTTGATTCCTCAAACATCTTTCGGTGCTTTCCAGTCCAGAATAGCTGCTACCTTCTTCGGATCTACAGCTAATCCCTCTCGGTTTATAATATGACCCAAGAACAGGAATTCACTGATCCAGAACTCGCACTTGCTCTGCTTGGCATACAACTAACAATCTTGTAGCCTCTGTAGTACTTTCCTCGAGTGCTCTTCATGTTCTTGTTCATTCTGGGAATATATGAGGATATCATCGATAAACACCACTACGAACTTGTCAAGGTAGTCCATGAATACACTGTTCATTAAGTACATGAAATAAGCTAGCGCATTCGCTAGACCAAATGACATGACCGTGAACTCATATATTCCACACTTGGTGATAAATGCTGTCTTCGGTATATCCAAAGGCCGGATCCTGAGTGTTGGCTACTTGTTCTCAAATGTTGTATATCAAGAACAAGGCAACACAATTGTTCATTATTACAGACCTTCGCCTTCCGAAGCATTATTTCCACATGTGCATAATGCTCATCAGACGAAGGTCAAGAAGGACATACCTTCATCATTTAATATGCGAACAAGAATGCAAAAGAATAAGAGAGTAACTACATCTTATTAATTCATTCACATTCGTATTCCATAAAACATGTATGAATATTAACAGGATTAATATTACACTGGTACCTTCGGCTTGCTCGAAGGTGTGGATGCGAGAGAGTGATTACAATCCAGCATGAACAGTACAGTGCTACTGTTCATCTATCTATAGGCAACCTTCGGAGTTTTGATTTGTCATACTAGAAACATATGGTTAGTCACGTTTTTGAGGACCTTCGGAGGAAGAAGGCACCTAACAGTAGCCCCTCGCAGTATTGGTTTATTTCTTTGTAACAAATTTAGACTGTGATGTGAATGAATGTCTTTAGCCGAAGGTCCGAAAAAACACCTTCCCTTCGCTAGAATAGCGAATCACACTGACTTGCGGGACCCACCAATCTGTGGGGTTGTGAGTATATAAATAGAAGCCTGTGTCGTGAGTATTTTTCGTGTTATTTTAGCTACTTGTATTGTGTTTGCCATTTTAACCTTCCTTGCTTCGTCGAGTTTAATTGAATTTTGAGCTTTGGCATTTTAGCAATCATTGTCTAAATGGCTGAGGAGAAGAAGATCATTGACCCGGCACTTGTCGGATTTTATGAAGCTATGGAAAAAACCAACATTGAGAAAATCACCAATGAGATGTTGGCTGGAATATCTGAAAACTCCAGCGATAGTGAGAGTTTTGATGTAGAAAGTGGGAATGAAGATGCCGAAGATTGGCCATGGAGACCGAGCCATGTTATTTTCGGAAAGTCGACTATTAAACAAGGGCAGATCGAAGCAATGAGAGGGAGATACTTTCGTGATATTTCAATCACGAGGGCCGAAGGGGAGAATAATGTTCCTCTTCCCAAAGCTGACGAGGTGGTGATTTTCAGAAGCTTCATGAAAGCCGGACTTTGGTTCCCCTTAGACAAAATGTTGGTTGAAGTTCTGAAAACTTTTGAAATTTATCTTCATCAACTTACCCCCGAAGCTATTGTCGAAGTAGGGATTTTTATATGGCCCATGAGGAGCCAAGGGTTAGAGCCAGACACCAGGTGTTTCTGCAATATGCACGAGTTATTATATCAGACGAAGGCGACTGGGAAAGAGCAATACCACAACAATTTTGGCTGCTATAGCTTCGTGCACTGTGCCGAGGCCAGCTATCCTGTGCCGACATTTCAAAAAAATGGCTAGGCTCTTGGATGCAAGAATGGTTTTATGTGAAGGTTGACCTGAGCCAGAGGGAGGATATAAAAGGGGTTATTCAGTGCCCTATATGGTCTCGCTTCGGCATTAGGAGGCCGCCCACTGCACTTGGAAATGACATGCAAGCATGCTAGACGGCTTTCAATACAGTGTGCACTTATATTGGCACAAGAGACTTGGTCCAGGAGCATATTGCTTACAGAGTGTGGCCACTTGCAAGTGGATGGGAAATGCCGAAGGAGGCTGCCGCTAGCTCGAGCCAAATGGTTTAGTTTATCTGAAGTATACCTTTCGATACAGGAGCTAGTTTGATGAACCGAATGATGACTGGCTAGATGCTATAGAGGCAACTTGCGATGAGCTGCTTGGAGCATACTCGAAGGCCGAAGATGAAGCAAGGACAACTGCCTTTGGTGCTCGGGGCAAAAAGAGATTGAATAGGGTGTTTGATGTTATCAGGTTTGTGTACCCAGACTACTGTTATCCTATGCGAAAGCAACGGAAGAAGAGGAAAGCTGCTATCTTGACAACTTCTAGTGTGCCGAGGTCAAAAAAGGTTAAAGTTTTGACGCGCCAACCCAGGCGCATTGAGACGGCTGACGTGCCGAAGCTAAGTGAAGAGGTTGCTCCTGTCACAGAACCAGGTCGCTCTATGCCAGTCGAAGCTAGGATAAATCTAACTGAAGAGCCGAGACTAGAGAAGACTGCAGAACAGTTAAAGGCACCGAGTCCACCATGCGCAATAGAATTGATGAAGCCATCAAGCTTCCCCGCTATGACTCCAAGGAAAAGGAGAATGGCTAGTGTGCTAGATGATGTTATGGAGTCCATGAAGACATCAACTCCTACCTCTGCCGAAGCTCTTGGCTCACAAGCTAAATATTTGAGGGAAACTGTTGATGCCACGACAACCCACACTCCAGCTGAAGCTGGACCTTCAGAAACTCCTACCGAAGCTAGACCTTTGGAAACTGCAGTGGCAACCCTGGAAAAAGAGAGTGTTTCTGGGAAATCCAAATCTCCTGCTCCTGAAGCTCCTGTTAGAGAGCTAAAATTCATTGTCCGACATGCTTCGGAAAAGCAGCTATCAGAAGAGCAGGTTGCCAAAGTGCAACATTATGCCAGGGATCTGAAGTACCCCCGAGGGTCCTTGGTGTACGGTGAAAATGACGAAGATTATTTCCTTTACTATCTACCAGACAATAATGAAATACATGTCTGCCAAGAAATGATGGACAATATGGGATATCCAAAGCTTGAACTCGACCTGTCTGCAATGTCGAAAGACCAACTTGCAGACAGTCTTGCTTATAATAGCCTAAAGGTGTGTATATTTTGGTTTGTCGTTCTATAATGAACCATTTCTATGGTTTTTCTTACCCTCATTTCATGCTCATTCTTTGTTTTTCAAGGCTTGATTCTGAGCAAGACTTTAAAGGCCCAAAAAGATGCAGAGGATGAGAGCTGTCAAATAGCTCTTGGAAACCTTCATTCAAAAGCTATATCATTGAGAAACGAAGCTCTTGAGAAGGATAGGATATTACTTTCCTTAGTGGAGAAGCTGAAATCTAGCGAGGCTAGTCTTGCTGCATAAGCCGAAGCTCATAAAGCCGAAGTGGAAGAGCTGAAAAAGAAGATTGCTGAAGCAGCCGAAAACTTTGAAGTTGAAGCAGTGAAGCATGAAATTTGCAAGATCGAAAGGTCTAGAGCACAAAAGAACTACGATGAGCTTCATGTTTCGAAAGAGAAATGTTATGAAATATCCTTGGAATACACCGAGAAATTGAAGGACAACTTTGCTAGGGTTGAGTCATATTCTTCTGAGCAAAAATTCATCCGTGGCGACCCTGATGGAGTTGTCCAGTGGATCAGCGGAGAAGTTGAAGCTTTTGACAAAATTTTAAGTGACTGAGGAGATTTCTACGCCTTCGCTGGTGCATGGGGGGCCACGTCGATCTTAGAGAAAGCTGGCTGCGAACATGCCAAGGCTGTAGCTTAGCTAGGATTTGTTTTCTCAGCGTATAACATTAAAAACCCTTCGACCGAAGCTTCTGCGCTAGGGGGCAAATTTTACTCTGAGGTGTGGATGAAGGGCAGCCATGAGATAGCTGATGAAGCGATTAGAAAGAGTGAAAAAGAATCTCACGACGCTCAAGAAGAAGCCAAACAAGCTGAAGAAGCTGCCAAGCGTGCAAGGCTTATAGGTATCTTTTCTGAGGTTTAGCTTCTGTTGGGGACTTGTTCTCAAATGCTTCAGAGTTAAGAACAAGGCAACATAAAAAGTGTGAAATGTTAAATTCCATCGTCCTTATAAACATTATGCCCCTTCGGATATAATGAATTTTGGACGAAGGTTGCGAAGGAAAAAACCTTCGTAAGATCGATAAATGGTAAAAAAGAACACATATATGAAACACGAACAATGATATAAATATTATCATCAACTTATTTTTATTACCAAATTCATAAAGACAAATTATAAATGTACCTTCAGATTAATGAAAATTAAAGGTACAAACGTGATGCAAAAAGCGTATGTCCAGTCAGCTTGAACAGTACGGGAGTACTGTTCATCTATTTATAGGCACGAGACGCAGCCCGTGTAAAATTACATTGATGCCCTTTTGAAAGTCGCCTAGAGGGGGGGGTGAATAAGGCGAAACTGAAATTTACAAATATAAACACAACTACGAGACGGGTTAGCGTTAGAAATAAATACAAGTCCGAGAGAGAGGGCGCAAAACAAATCGTGAGCAAATACGAAGTGAGACACAATGATTTGTTTTACCGAGGTTCGGTTCTCGCAAACCTACTCCCCGTTGAGGAGGCCACAAAGGTCGGGTCTCTTTCAACCCTTACCCTCTCTCAAACGGTCCCTCGGACCGAGTGAGCTTCTCTTCTCAAATCAAAACCGGGAACAAAACTTCCCCGCAAGGACCACCACACACTTGGTGTCTCTTGCCTCGGTTACAAGTGAGTTTTGATCACAAGAACAAGTGAGAAAGAAAGAAGCAATCCAAGCGCAAGAGCTCAAAAGAACACGACAAATCTCTCTCACTAATCACTAAAGCCTTGTGTGGAATTGGAGAGGATTTGATCACTTGAGTGTGTCTAGAATTGAATGCCTAGCTCTTGTAAGTGGTTGAGAAGTGGAAAACTTGGATGACTTGAATGTGGGGTGGTTGGGGGTATTTATAGCCCCAACCACCAAACTAGCCGTTTGGGTGGAGGCTGTCTGTTCGATGGCGCACCGGACAGTCCGGTGCACACCGGACATGTCCGGTGCGACAGCCACGTCACCCGACCGTTAGGGTTCCGACCGTTGGAGCTCTGTTGCTGGGCCCGCCTGGATGACCGGTGGTGCACCAGACATGAACTGTAGAATGTCCGGTGCGCCTGTTCGCGCGTGCCTGACTTCTGCGCGCTCTGGCTCGCAATAAATGCACTGCAGGTAGCCGTTGGCGCCTGAAGTAGCCGTTGCCCCGCAGTTACACCGGACAGTCCGGTGTACACCGGACATGTCCGGTGAATTATAGCGGAGCAGCCGAAGCGAATTACCGAGGCTGGCAATTTCAGAGTCGCTTCATCCCTGGAGCACCGGACACTGTCCAGTGTACACCGGACAGTCCGGTGAATTATAGCGGAGCGACTCTGTGCGTGGAGAATCCTGGTGCACCGGACATGTCCGGTGGCGCACCGGACAGTCCGGTGCCCTAGACCAGGGTGCCTTCGGTTGTCCCTTGCTCCTTTGTTTGAACCCTTTCTCTTGATCTTTTTATTGGCTTATGGTGAACCTTTGGTACCTGTAGAACTTATAAACTTGAGCAAACTAGTTAGTCCAATTATTTGTGTTGAGCAATTCAACCACCAAAATTAGATTAAGAAATAGGTGTAAGCCTAATTCCCTTTCAATCTCCCCCTTTTTGGTGATTGATGCCAACACAAACCAAAGCAAGTATAGAAGTGCATAATTGAACTAGTTTGCAAAGTGTAAGTACAAAGGTTACTTAGAATTTGAGACAATAAATATTACTTACTAGATATGTATGGATTGTTTCTTTATATTTTTTTAACATTTTGGACCACGCTTGCACCACAAGTTTTGTTTTTGCAAATTCTTTTGTAAATTCTTTTCAAAGTCCTTTTGCAAGATAGTCAAAGGTAAATGAATAAGATTTTGAGACACATTTTCAAGATTTGAAATTTTCTCCCTTTGTTTCAAATGCTTTTCCTTTGTCTAAACAAAAACTCCCCCTCAATAAATTCTCCTCTTAGTGTTCAAGAGGGTTTTAAGATATCAATTTTGAAAATACTACTTTCTCCCCCTTTAGAACATAAAGAGATACTAATTTGAAATTTGCCAATTGAAAATCATTAATTTTAAAATTAGGGTGGTGGTGCGGTCCTTTTGCTTTGGGCTCATACTTTCTCCCCCTTTGGCACGAATCGCCAAAAACGGATACTTTGAGTGAGATATAAGCCCTTTTCCTACCTATTTTCTCCCCTTTGGCAAATAAAACATATGAGTGAAGATTATACCAAAGACGGAGAGTGATGCGGAGCGACGGCGAAGGATGAGTAGAAGAGTGGAGTGGAAGCCTTTGTCTTCGCCGAAGACTCTAATTCCCTTTCAATATACCTATGACTTGGTTTGAAATATACTTGAAAACACATTAGTCATAGCATATATAAAAGAGACATGATCAAAGGTATACTTGTGAGCTATGTGTGCAAATTAGCAAAAGAAATTCCTAGAATCAAGAATATTGAGCTCATGCCTAAGTTTGGTAAAAGATTGTTCATCAAGAGGCTTGGTAAAAATATCGGCTAATTGATCTTTAGTGTTAATGTATGCAATCTCGATATCCCCTTTTTGTTGGTGATCCCTAAGAAAGTGATACCGAATGGCTATGTGTTTAGTGCGGCTATGCTCAACGGGATTATCCACCATGCGGATTGCACTCTCATTATCACATAGAAGAGGAACTTTGGTTAATTTGTAACCATAGTCCCGCAGGGTTTGCCTCATCCAAAGCAATTGCGCGCAACAATGGCCTGCGGCAATGTACTCGACTTCGGCGGTAGAAAGAGCGACCGAATTTTGCTTCTTTGAAGCCCAAGACACTAAGGACCTTCCCAAGAACTGGCAAGTCCCCGATGTGCTCTTTCTATTAATCTTACACCCCGCCCAATCGGCATCCGAATAACCAATCAAATCAAATGTGGATCCCCAAGGGTACCAAAGCCCAAACTTAGGAGTATAAGCCAAATATCTCAAGATTCGTTTTACAGCCGTAAGGTGTGATTCCTTAGGGTCGGCTTGGAATCTTGCACACATGCATACGGAAAGCATAATGTCTGGTCGAGATGCACATAAATAAAGCAATGAACCAATCATCGACCGGTATACCTTTTGATCCACGGACTTACCTCCCGTGTCGAGGTCGAGATGCCCATTGGTTCCCATGGGTGTCTTGATGGGCTTGGCATCCTTCATTCCAAACTTGATTAGAATGTCTTGAGTGTACTTCGTTTGGCTAATGAAGGTGCCCTCTTGGAGTTGCTTGACTTGGAATCCTAGAAAATACTTCAACTCCCCCATCATAGACATCTCGAATTTCTGTGTCATGATCCTACTAAATTCTTCACATGTAGATTCGTTAGTAGACCCAAATATAATATCATCAACATAAATTTGGCATACAAACAAATCATTGTCAAGAGTTTTAGTGAATAAAGTAGGATCGGCCTTGCCGACTTTGAAGCCATTGGCAATAAGGAAATCTCTAAGGCATTCATACCATGCTCTTGGGGCTTGCTTGAGCCCATAAAGCGCCTTAGAGAGCCTATAAACATGGTTAGGGTACTCACTGTCTTCAAAGCCGGGAGGTTGCTCAACATAGACCTCTTCCTTGATTGGTCCATTGAGGAAGGCACTCTTCACGTCCATTTGGTAGAGCTTAAAGCCATGGTAAGTAGCATAGGCTAATAATATACGAATTGACTCAAGCCTAGCTACGGGTGCATAGGTTTCACCAAAATCCAAACCTTCGACTTGTGAATACCCCTTGGCCACGAGTCGAGCTTTGTTCCTTGTCACCACACCATGCTCGTCTTGCTTGTTGCGGAAGACCCACTTGGTTCCTACAACATTTTGGTTAGGACGTGGAACTAAATGCCATACCTCGTTCCTCGTGAAGTTGTTGAGCTCCTCTTGCATTGCCATCACCCAATCCGAATCTTGGAGTGTGTAACACCCAAATTCTGAATTGGGAATTGGTAGAAGAAATTTGAACAAAGTATCATAATGTTTTGGAAATTGGGAAATAAGAAAATGATGGGAAAAGAAATTTTTCTTTTAAAAGAAACCATTTATACATCTCATGAAATAAATAACAAGGAGAATAAAAACTTAAGTTAGTAATATTAAAATAAGTATGGTTTATATTCACCTTTGGGTTTCAATTGATACATTTGAAAAATCTGAAAACTAAAATAAAAGTATAAATTTGGATTTGGACTAGAAATAGAAAAGAAAAAGGAAGGCTATATACTTATTAAAAATAAATAAGTAACCCAAACAGTAGAGTCTAAATTTCCTTCAGGATTATATTTGATTTTAGGAATCTGAAATTCAAAATAAAATTTGAAATTAGTTTTGAATATTTAAAATTGAATTTGAAAACAAAAACAGAAAACATATAAAAGAAAAAGAAAGTAAAAAGGAAAAACGTACCTGGGCCGAATCTCAAGCTCGCGGCCCACCTAAGCCCACGCTCCTGCGCACAGCTGGAGGAAGCGCCGACACGCGGGTCCCACCTGTCATCCTCTCGCGCTCGCGCCATACTCTATCGCTGACTGGTGGGCCTGCGCTGTCGGGATCTTCTTCTCCCGCGCGGACTCCGTAGCAGGCCGGGGATCTTCGCCGCGTTGATCTCGGGCCAATCTTACCGGTCACCGCCCCACTGCGCGCGCTCGGACTCGGACTGGGAAGGGTATAAATCGTGCCGCTCACCTCCCGCCCCTCATTGAGCTGTGCGATTAACCAACACCGCGCCGTGGGAGTTCCGCCGCCGCGACCAAATTCCCGGCCTCGTTATCGTCAAAGCATTAGAAAGGGTCGTGGGACCTCGCCGTGTCACCGGGGAAACATCTCTGCCAAGTATTCGTCGGGATTGAGCCTCGAGGCGGCCCCAATTGCTCACCGTCGTGCGTGGGCCACCGTGAAGCCGCTCCTCACCGTGGACAGCCTTCGCCACAACATTATCGACGGTGAGTTCTCCTCCATGCTGTTCGCGTTGCCCTCTAGATCACGTGGCACCTTTTAATTTGGGTTTGGCACTCGGGGGGGACGGATTTCGCGAGCTCCGGCGAACTTCGTCGCGGTCCGGTAGGCGGCGCCGCCGTGCGAGCTGGCTCTGTTGGGGCGAAGAACGTGGCCCGTTGGATGACCAAGCGACGGCCGAGATTAGGCCAAGGGATACCCCTTCGCGCTTTAGATCTGGACCGTAGGATCGATCGGACGGCCCGGACGTTATGAATCCTTCATTAAACCTAGATCGTTGATCTCGGATCCGAAGGTTGTTGTCGCGTACCGGTTCAGTTTATATCAGATCTAATCCGGGCGCTTGATTCCTGATCTGACGGCTGGAATTAGATTATACCCCTTCGTGCTGGCAGTCTTTTAAAAGAGCCCCTGGACTTTTTAAAATAGAACCCGCCGTCCTATGCGACTGTGCTCTGAGTCTTAGAAGATTTACCCAGAGCCCCCTGTGCTTCTGTTTAATTGAGGCCCAGTCCAGAGAGTTATAAAATCAGGAAAATGATTTAGAAAATGATTTTTAGTGTTAAAATAAATCCAGAAACTTAATTAATTCATAACTAATTCATTTTAACTCCAAATTGAGTCATTCCAATTCCTAAAATTTTGTAATAATATTCTCTACCATTTAGAATCACTGTTTTGACATGAACTCTGTCAGAAAATTTATTTATCATTTAATCATATGTTAATCACATTAAACCTTAGGAAAATCATAACTTGAATTCTACAACTCCAAAATTAATAATTCTTGTTCCTGTGATCTTATTTTAATATGTAGATTATTAATATGTATTTTGCATATATGTTTGGTGTAATGTTAATTTTGCCTATACCATGTATGTTTGTATTGCTACGACTAGCAGTGAGGTCACGTGTCACCTGAAGATCATCCTGGTACCTGGAATCTCAAGGCCCAGGCAAGTTGTGCCCTTGATCACTTCTTTTTACCCAGCCATGTTCTGATTAATCATAATGATCTGCATAGGTTAATTTGATGGGACCCAATAGGTTACCCTAGTTTGTCTATCTTTATACCTTGTTTACCACTGAACTTTCTGGGTAGTACTTGCTAGTGCTATATGTGGTTTTGGGTATGAAGATTACACTATTCATGATTATACTTTTGTTATCAGTTGTTATTTATGGTTCATGTTAAGATCATTATGTTAATTGGAACATGGAGCGACCACCCGGGAAAACAGTGCTACCACAAGGGTGGAATGGGACGCCCTTGGCTGATTAATTAGGAAAGCTAGTGGAAGACTACCTTACCCGAAAGGGGCAAGGGCAGTAGGGGAGAGGTCAGTGTAGGGAGGCCCTCGGGAGGATTTTGCTGCGATGGCGGTCCTGCAAGGGATTCCTGCACTGGATCTTCCTATAAACTGTAGCGGGTTTTCGGAAGCTAGTGGAACTTTGTAAAGGCCTCGTAGTGTTACCCTGCCTCGCTTCCTTGGTAGAGGTGAATGGGATTCATGACCCCTTGGCAGATGGGTAACACGGCTTGTGGGTAAAGATGCGCAACCTCTGCAGAGTGTAAAACTGGTATACTAGCCGTGCTCACGGTCATGAGCAGCTCGGACCCTCACATGATTAATTTATGGAACTAAATTCAATTTGTCATATGCATTGCATTGCAGGTGATGTTGATACTTTTGTTCTATTACTTAATTGGGATGGTATTTACTTATACTTAGTAACTGCTAATAAAATTTTGACCAACTTTAAAAGCAATGCTCAGCTCTAACCATCTTCTTTGGTAAGCCTTACACTTCACGTGAGCTCCCACCTTTGGCGAGTTCATGCACATTATTCCCCACAACTTGTTGAGCGATGAACGTATGTGAGCTCACTCTTGCTGTCTCACATACACCACAGGTCAAGACCAGGTACTGCAGGATGATGCTCATGGAGGATGCTGTGATGAGTTCGTGAGTGGTCTAGGTCGTCGTCTCCCAGTCAACTTTGGGGTTGCTGGACCGTTGTCTCCTTATAATGTAATTATTTATTTTGTATAGAACTCCTGTTATGTATAAAGATGTGACATTCGATCCTGTGCCACTATACATCATATGTTTGAGACTTGGTCCCAGCATACCTGGTGTTTATGTTAACCCCGGGTTTTGGATCCCTAAAATCCGGGTGTTACAGAAGTGGTATCAGAGGAATGTTGACTGTAGGACGAAACCTAGATAGAACTGGACAACCATTCTTTACCTACCTTACTCTGATTCTTTCTAAACTTACCTTAATCTTTTCTCATCCTATGCTGCTTTACTCTGATTATTCTTACCTTTTCTTTCTAAAGACAAATGTGGATTTCACACTTTGAAATCCTGTACCTAAAGTGACCTTTAGGAATAGGAGACCTAGTCCTAGGAACAAAACAAAACCATTTTTATAAGTATCTATGTGCTTGAATGTTTGTTCTTATGGTACTTGTCTGATTTGAATCTTTGATTGAGTGTGATGGGTTGTGGAGTAATGTCCACAATTACATCTGCATATATATCTAGGCGTAACGGATAGTATTTATAAAAATAACTAGACAAACTAGATTACCCCTCATTAAAGTATCTAGCCTAACAATATCCATCTCATCTTAAAAGACTCTATCCCACACTCATAGATCTATCTTATCTCAAAAGGTCTTAACTTATCCTAATGTATATAGATCCATCTTATCTTAAGAGGTTTTCTCTTATCTTAATAGACTCATCTTATCTTGAAGAGATTTTATGTCATCCTAATAGATCTAACTGGCCTTAAAAGATTCTATCTTATCGTTATGGATTGAAGTTATCCTAATAAGCATACTTAACCACCCTAGATTAACAAATCATAATCTAATGCAAATTAATTAGATCATATCTAGTCAAACTAGTCACACCAATCTAACCTAGATCTGATCAAATCTAAAGTGACTTATCAAACATGTTAGATAATACTGATGAAATAGTTTAGACTCTACCCCTATAGAACAGGTCTTAACTTAGTTCACCCTGTACTAAATTAAGAAGGACAGATCGACTTGGCCATATGCAACTACCTTAACCATCTGATAGTTGCATAATCTCTCAATTATAAACTAAGCAAGAGACTCTATCTTATCATAACATATCTAACTAATCCCAAAACATCCTAACATATTCTACCCTGTTGGACCTATCTAACCTAAACTAGTTTAATCTAGTCATATCCAATTTAATCTAGATCTTATCTTACCTAATGTGACCTGACCCAGTGTGGTCTAATGTTATCTAACTTAATGTGGTTCACTTAAACAGATTAATGACACTAGTAGAAGAGATTAGACCCCACTAACTATGTATTAACTTATCTTAGCACATTGGATCAATACAACCATGAGTTAACCCAACCCATAGAATCATGATGAATGGTATAACCTTTCTATTCCCACCCAACAACAAACAAACTTTTAACCTACATCTTGTAGTCTATCTCACCCATATATATCTCTCATCTTGACTGATTCTATCTTACCCTTGGATATTCACCTTATATGATTGGTTACCCCAATCTGGACATAAAACAAAGATTAAGCCCTACTAAAGAATCTTCAGATTATAACCAGCCTCTAGCTTATTCATTCCGCTTATTGAACAATTTCCTTTGCAAAACTATTACCATATGCTTCTAACTTTCATGGTCAATACCAGGAAAGGAAAGATTATCACGTAACTACAAAACAGAAAATGAGTCCTCCAAATCCTCCACCTGTTGAAATCGATCAAGTGGTTGCTACCCAAAGACTGGTAATACAACAGTTAACAGACATGGTGACCGAGATGCAGAATCAGATAAGACAACAACGCGAGGAAATACGTCAGGCCCGCCAAGAAATAAGGCAAGCACGGTTGGAGAGACAACAACAACAACAACCCCCACCACCACCACCAGCTTCACCAAGCTACATAGATATAAATTATGATGATTTGTAAGGTCTAGATGTTACTTTAGTTAGTAGATGATATGATATTATTCTAGAAAGAACAATAAGGTCTGTTGACCCTATGTTTTGTTAAAGAATTATACCTCATGCTGAAATTTCTTTGTTTGTGCATATGTTCCGAGAACAATATGAGCATACATCCCTTTTCTTACAAATCTCGAGGACGAGATTATTTTTAAGGGGGGTAGGATTTGTAACACCCAAATTCTGAATTGGGAATTGGTAGAAGAAATTTGAACAAAGTATCATAATGTTTTGGAAATTGGGAAATAAGAAAATGATGGGAAAAGAAATTTTTCTTTTAAAAGAAACCATTTATACATCTCATGAAATAAATAACAAGGAGAATAAAAACTTAAGTTAGTAATATTAAAATAAGTATGGTTTATATTCACCTTTGGGTTTCAATTGATACATTTGAAAAATCTGAAAACTAAAATAAAAGTATAAATTTGGATTTGGACTAGAAATAGAAAAGAAAAAGGAAGGCTATATACTTATTAAAAATAAATAAGTAACCCAAACAGTAGAGTCTAAATTTCCTTCAGGATTATATTTGATTTTAGGAATCTGAAATTCAAAATAAAATTTGAAATTAGTTTTGAATATTTAAAATTGAATTTGAAAACAAAAACAGAAAACATATAAAAGAAAAAGAAAGTAAAAAGGAAAAACGTACCTGGGCCGAATCTCAAGCTCGCGGCCCACCTAAGCCCACGCTCCTGCGCACAGCTGGAGGAAGCGCCGACACGCGGGTCCCACCTGTCATCCTCTCGCGCTCGCGCCATACTCTATCGCTGACTGGTGGGCCTGCGCTGTCGGGATCTTCTTCTCCCGCGCGGACTCCGTAGCAGGCCGGGGATCTTCGCCGCGTTGATCTCGGGCCAATCTTACCGGTCACCGCCCCACTGCGCGCGCTCGGACTCGGACTGGGAAGGGTATAAATCGTGCCGCTCACCTCCCGCCCCTCATTGAGCTGTGCGATTAACCAACACCGCGCCGTGGGAGTTCCGCCGCCGCGACCAAATTCCCGGCCTCGTTATCGTCAAAGCATTAGAAAGGGTCGTGGGACCTCGCCGTGTCACCGGGGAAACATCTCTGCCAAGTATTCGTCGGGATTGAGCCTCGAGGCGGCCCCAATTGCTCACCGTCGTGCGTGGGCCACCGTGAAGCCGCTCCTCACCGTGGACAGCCTTCGCCACAACATTATCGACGGTGAGTTCTCCTCCATGCTGTTCGCGTTGCCCTCTAGATCACGTGGCACCTTTTAATTTGGGTTTGGCACTCGGGGGGGACGGATTTCGCGAGCTCCGGCGAACTTCGTCGCGGTCCGGTAGGCGGCACCGCCGTGCGAGCTGGCTCTGTTGGGGCGAAGAACGTGGCCCGTTGGATGACCAAGCGACGGCCGAGATTAGGCCAAGGGATACCCCTTCGCGCTTTAGATCTGGACCGTAGGATCGATCGGACGGCCCGGACGTTATGAATCCTTCATTAAACCTAGATCGTTGATCTCGGATCCGAAGGTTGTTGTCGCGTACCGGTTCAGTTTATATCAGATCTAATCCGGGCGCTTGATTCCTGATCTGACGGCTGGAATTAGATTATACCCCTTCGTGCTGGCAGTCTTTTAAAAGAGCCCCTGGACTTTTTAAAATAGAACCCGCCGTCCTATGCGACTGTGCTCTGAGTCTTAGAAGATTTACCCAGAGCCCCCTGTGCTTCTGTTTAATTGAGGCCCAGTCCAGAGAGTTATAAAATCAGGAAAATGATTTAGAAAATGATTTTTAGTGTTAAAATAAATCCAGAAACTTAATTAATTCATAACTAATTCATTTTAACTCCAAATTGAGTCATTCCAATTCCTAAAATTTTGTAATAATATTCTCTACCATTTAGAATCACTGTTTTGACATGAACTCTGTCAGAAAATTTATTTATCATTTAATCATATGTTAATCACATTAAACCTTAGGAAAATCATAACTTGAATTCTACAACTCCAAAATTAATAATTCTTGTTCCTGTGATCTTATTTTAATATGTAGATTATTAATATGTATTTTGCATATATGTTTGGTGTAATGTTAATTTTGCCTATACCATGTATGTTTGTATTGCTACGACTAGCAGTGAGGTCACGTGTCACCTGAAGATCATCCTGGTACCTGGAGTCTCAAGGCCCAGGCAAGTTGTGCCCTTGATCACTTCTTTTTACCCAGCCATGTTCTGATTAATCATAATGATCTGCATAGGTTAATTTGATGGGACCCAATAGGTTACCCTAGTTTGTCTATCTTTGTACCTTGTTTACCACTGAACTTTCTGGGTAGTACTTGCTAGTGCTATATGTGGTTTTGGGTATGAAGATTACACTATTCATGATTATACTTTTGTTATCAGTTGTTATTTATGGTTCATGTTAAGATCATTATGTTAATTGGAACATGGAGCGACCACCCGGGAAAACAGTGCTACCACAAGGGTGGAATGGGACGCCCTTGGCTGATTAATTAGGAAAGCTAGTGGAAGACTACCTTACCCGAAAGGGGCAAGGGCAGTAGGGGAGAGGTCAGTGTAGGGAGGCCCTCGGGAGGATTTTGCTGCGATGGCGGTCCTGCAAGGGATTCCTGCACTGGATCTTCCTATAAACTGTAGCGGGTTTTCGGAAGCTAGTGGAACTTTGTAAAGGCCTCGTAGTGTTACCCTGCCTCGCTTCCTTGGTAGAGGTGAATGGGATTCATGACCCCTTGGCAGATGGGTAACACGGCTTGTGGGTAAAGATGCGCAACCTCTGCAGAGTGTAAAACTGGTATACTAGCCGTGCTCACGGTCATGAGCAGCTCGGACCCTCACATGATTAATTTATGGAACTAAATTCAATTTGTCATATGCATTGCATTGCAGGTGATGTTGATACTTTTGTTCTATTACTTAATTGGGATGGTATTTACTTATACTTAGTAACTGCTAATAAAATTTTGACCAACTTTAAAAGCAATGCTCAGCTCTAACCATCTTCTTTGGTAAGCCTTACACTTCACGTGAGCTCCCACCTTTGGCGAGTTCATGCACATTATTCCCCACAACTTGTTGAGCGATGAACGTATGTGAGCTCACTCTTGCTGTCTCACATACACCACAGGTCAAGACCAGGTACTGCAGGATGATGCTCATGGAGGATGCTGTGATGAGTTCGTGAGTGGTCTAGGTCGTCGTCTCCCAGTCAACTTTGGGGTTGCTGGACCGTTGTCTCCTTATAATGTAATTATTTATTTTGTATAGAACTCCTGTTATGTATAAAGATGTGACATTCGATCCTGTGCCACTATACATCATATGTTTGAGACTTGGTCCCAGCATACCTGGTGTTTATGTTAACCCCGGGTTTTGGATCCCTAAAATCCGGGTGTTACAGAGTGCTTCCTCTACCCTGTGTGGCTCAATAGAGGAAACAAAAGAGTAATGCTCACAAAAATGTGCAACTCGAGATCGAGTGGTTACCCCCTTATGAATGTCGCCAAGGATGGTGTCGACGGGGTGATCTCGTTGGATTGCTTGGTGGACTCTTGGGTGTGGCGGCCTTGGTTCTTCATCCTCCTTGTCTTGACCATTTGCATCTCCCCCTTGATCGTTGCCGTCATCTTGAGGAGGCTCATCTCTTTGATCTTCTTTTTCATCAACTCGAGCCTCGTCCTCATTTTGAGTTGGTGGAGATGCTTGCGTGGAGGAGGATGGTTGATCTTGTGCATGTGGAGGCTCTTCGGATTCCTTAGGACACACATCCCCAATGGACATGTTCCTTAGCGCGATGCGTGGAGCCTGTTCTTTACCTATCTCATCAAGATCAACTTGCTCTACTTGAGAGCCGTTAGTCTCATCAAACACAACGTCACAAGAAACTTCAACTAGTCCTGAGGACTTGTTAAAAACTCTATATGCCCTTGTGTTTGAATCATATCCTAGTAAAAAGCCTTCTACAGTTTTAGGAGCAAATTTAGATTTTCTACCTCTTTTAACAAGAATAAAGCATTTGCTACCAAAAACTCTAAAATATGAAATATTGGGCTTTTTACCGGTTAGGAGTTCATAGGATGTCTTCTTGAGGATTCGGTGAAGATATAACCGGTTGATGGCGTAGCAAGCGGTGTTGACCGCTTCGGCCCAAAACCGATCCGGTATCTTGTACTCATCAAGCATGGTTCTTGCCATGTCCAATAGAGTTCGATTCTTCCTCTCCACTACACCATTTTGTTGTGGAGTGTAGGGAGAAGAGAACTCATGCTTGATGCCCTCCTCCTCAAGGAAGCCTTCGATTTGAGAGTTCTTGAACTCCGTCCCATTGTCGCTTCTAATTTTCTTGATCCTTAAGCCGAACTCATTTTGAGCTCGTCTCAAGAATCCCTTTAAGGTCTCTTGGGTATGAGATTTTTCCTGCAAAAAGAACACCCAAGTGAAGCGAGAATAATCATCCACAATAACTAGACAGTACTTACTCCCGCCGATGCTTATGTAAGCGATCGGGCCGAATAAATCCATGTGTAGGAGCTCCAGTGGCCTGTCACTTGTTATGATGTTCTTGTGTGGATGATGAGTGCCAACTTGCTTCCCGGCTTGGCATGCGCTACAAATCCTGTCTTTCTCAAAATGAACATTTGTTAGTCCTAAAATGTGCTCTCCCTTTAGAAGCTTATGAAGATTCTTCATTCCAACATGGGCTAGTCGGTGGTGCCAGAGCCAACCCATGTTAGTCTTAGCAATTAAGCAAGTGTCGAGTTCAGCTCTATCAAAATCTACCAAGTATAGCTGACCCTCTAACACTCCCTTAAATGCTATTGAATCATCACTTCTTCTAAAGACAGTGACACCTACATCAGTAAATAGACAGTTGTAGCCCATTTGACATAATTGCGAAATAGAAAGCAAATTGTAATCTAAAGAATCTACAAGAAAAACATTGGAAATGGAATGGTCAGGAGATATAGCTAGTTTACCCAAACCTTTGACCAAACCTTGGTTTCCATCCCCGAATGTGATAGCTCGTTGGGGATCTTGGTTTTTCTCGTTGGAGGAGAACATCTTCTTCTCCCCTGTCATGTGGTTTGTGCACCCTCTATCGATGATCCAACTTGAGCCACCGGATGCATAAACCTACAAAACACGTTTAGTTCTTGACTTTAGGTACCCAAACGGTTTTGGGTCCTTTGGCATTAGAAACAAGAACTTTGGGTACCCAAACACAAGTCTTGGAGCCCTTGTGTTTGCCCCCAACAAACTTGGCAACTACCTTGCCGGATTTGTTAGTCAAAACATAAGATGCATCAAAAGTTTTAAATGAAATGCTGTGATGATTTGATGCACTAGGAGTTTTCTTTATAGGCAACTTAGCACGGGTTGGTTGCCTAGAGCTAGATGTCTCACCCTTAAACATAAAAGCATGGTTAGGGCCAGAGTGAGACTTCCTAGAATGAATTCTCCTAATTTTGCTCTCAGGATAACCGGCAGGGTACAAAATGTAACCCTCGTTATCCTGAGGCATGGGAGCCCTGCCCTTAACAAAATTAGACAATCTTTTAGGAGGGGCACTAAGTCTGACATTGTCTCCCCTTTGGTAGCCAATGCCATCCTTGATGCCAGGGCGTCTCCCATTATAGAGCATACTTCTAGCAAATTTAAACTTTTCATTTTCTAAGTTATGCTCGGCAATTTTAGCATCTAATTTTGCTATATGATCATTTTGTTGTTTAATTAAAGCCACATGATCATGAATAGCATCAATATCAACATCTTTACATCTAGTGCAAATAGAAACATGCTCAACATTAGATGTAGAGGGTTTGCAAGATTTTAATTCTACAACCTTAGCATGTAATATATCATTCTCATTTCTAAGGTTGGAAATAGTAACATTGCAAACATCAAAATCTTTAGCCTTAGCAATCAAATTTTCATTTTCTACTCTAAGGCTAGCAAGAGATACATTCAATTCCTTAATCTTAGCAAGCAAATCATCATTATCATTTCTAAGATTTGGAATTGAAACATTACAAACATTTGAATCAACCTTAGCAAATAATTTAGCATTTTCATTTCTAAGGTTGGCAATAGTGTCATGTCAAGTGCTTAGTTCACTAGATAGTTTTTGACATTTTTCTATTTCTAGAGCATAAGCATTTTTAACCTTAACATGTTTCTTGTTTTCCTTAATTAGGAAGTCCTCTTGGGAATCCAAAAGGTCATCCTTTTCATGTATAGCACTAATTAATTCATTTAATTTTTCCTTTTGTTCCATGTTAAGGTTGGCAAAAAGGGTATGCAAGTTATCCTCCTCATCACTAGCATTTTCATCACTAGAAGACTCATATCTAGTGGAGGATTTAGATTTAACCTTCTTCTTTTTGCCGTCCTTTGCCATGAGGCACTTGTGGCCGACGTTGGGGAAGAGGAGTCCCTTGGTGACGGCGATGTTGGCGGCGTCCTCGTTGTCGTCGGAGGAGTTCGTGGAGCTCTCGTCGGAGTTCCACTCGCGGCACATGTGGGCATCGCCGCCCTTCTTCTTGTGGTACCTCTTCTTTTCTCTCCTCTTGCCCTTCTTGTCGTTATCCCTGTCACTGTCACTTGATAATGGACATTTAGCAATAAAGTGACTGGGCTTACCACACTTGTAGCAAACCTTCTTGGAACGGGATTTGTAATCCTTCCCCTTCCGTTGCTTGAGGATTTGACGAAAGCTTTTGATGATTAAGGCCATCTCCTCATTGTCGAGCTTGGAGGCGTCAATTGGTTGTCTACTCGGTGTAGACTCCTCCTTCTTCTCCTCCGTCGCCTTAAATGTCACCGGTTGTGCTTCGGACGTGGAGGGTTCGTCAAGCTCGTTGATCTTCTTTGAGCCTTTAATCATACATTCAAAGCTCACAAAATTCCCGATTACTTCCTCGGGAGTCATTAGTGTATATCTTGGGTTGCCACGAATTAATTGTACTTGAGTAGGGTTAAGGAAAATAAGTGATCTTAAAATAACCTTAACCACCTCGTGGTCATCCCATTTCTTGCTCCCGAGGTTGCGCACTTGGTTCACCAAGGTTTTGAGCCGGTTGTACATATCTTGTGGCTCCTCTCCTTAGCGAAGACGGAAGCGACCGAGCTCCCCCTCGATCGTTTCCCGCTTGGTAATCTTGGTGAGTTCATCACCTTCGTGCGCGGTCTTGAGTAAGTCCCAAATCTCCTTCGCATTCTTCAATCCTTGCACCTTGTTATATTCCTCTATACTTAGAGAGGCGAGGAGAATGGTTGTGGCTTGGGAATTGAAGTGCTCGATTTGGGCCACTTCATCCACATCAAAGTCTTCATCCCCTACGGACGGTACCTGTACACTAAACTCAACAACATCCCATATACTTTTGTGGAGTGAGGTTAGATGAAATCGCATTAAATCACTCCACCTAGCATAGTCTTCACCATCAAACGTTGGTGGTTTGCCTAATGGGACGGAAAGTAAAGGTGTATGTTTAGGAATGCGAGGGTAGCGTAAGGGGATCTTACTATACTTCTTACGCTCTTGGCGCTTAGAAGTTACGGACGCCGCGTCGGAGCCGGAGGTGGATGTTGACGAAGAATCGGTCTCGTAGTAGACCACCTTCCTCATCCTCTTTTTCTTGTCCCCACTTCGATGCGGCTTGTGGGAAGAGGATTTTTCCTTCTTTTCTTTGTGGTGTGAAGAAGAAGATCTTTTCTCCTTCCGTTTGGAGGAGTCCTTCTTCTTCTCCTTCCTCTTGGTGCGGGACTCTTCCGATGAAGTGCTCCCGTGACTCGTAGTGGGCTTGTCGCCGGTCTCCATCTCCCTCTTGGTGTGATCTCCCGACATCACTTCGAGCGGTTAGGCTCTAATGAAGTACCGGGCTCTGATACCAATTGAAAGTCGCCTAGAGGGGGGTGAATAAGGCGAAACTGAAATTTACAAATATAAACACAACTACGAGACGGGTTAGCGTTAGAAATAAATACAAGTCCGAGAGAGAGGGCGCAAAACAAATCGTGAGCAAATGCGGAGTGAGACACAATGATTTGTTTTACCGAGGTTCGGTTCTCGCAAACCTACTCCCCGTTGAGGAGGCCACAAAGGCCGGGTCTCTTTCAACCCTTACCCTCTCTCAAACGGTCCCTCGGACCGAGTGAGCTTCTCTTCTCAAATCAAAACCGGGAACAAAACTTCCCCGCAAGGACCACCACACACTTGGTGTCTCTTGCCTCGGTTACAAGTGAGTTTTGATCACAAGAACAAGTGAGAAAGAAAGAAGCAATCCAAGCGCAAGAGCTCAAAAGAACATGACAAATCTCTCTCACTAATCACTAAAGCCTTGTGTGGAATTGGAGAGGATTTGATCACTTGAGTGTGTCTAGAATTGAATGCCTAGCTCTTGTAAGTGGTTGAGAAGTGGAAAACTTGGATGACTTGAATGTGGGGTGGTTGGGGGTATTTATAGCCCCAACCACCAAACTAGCCATTTGGGTGGAGGCTGTCTGTTCGATGGCGCACCGAACAGTCCGGTGCACACCGGACATGTCCGGTGCGACAGCCACGTCACCCGACCGTTAGGGTTCCGACCGTTGGAGCTCTGTTGCTGGGCCCGCCTGGATGACCGGTGGTGCACCGGACATGAACTGTAGAATGTCCGGTGCGCCTGTTCGCGCGTGCCTGACTTCTGCGCGCTCTGGCGCGCAATAAATGCACTGCAGGTAGCTGTTGGCGCCTGAAGTAGCCGTTGCCCCGCAGTTACACCGGACAGTCCGGTGTACACCGGACATATCCGGTGAATTATAGCGGAGCAGCCGAAGCGAATTACCGAGGCTGGCAAGTTCAGAGTCGCTTCATCCCTGGAGCACCGGACACTGTCCAGTGTACACCGGACAGTCCGGTGAATTATAGCGGAGCGACTCTGTGCGTGGAGAATCCTGGTGCACCGGACATGTCCGGTGGTGCACCGGACAGTCCGGTGCCCTAGACCAGGGTGCCTTCGGTTGTCCCTTGCTCCTTTGTTTGAACCCTTTCTCTTGATCTTTTTATTGGCTTATGGTGAACCTTTGGTACCTGTAGAACTTATAAACTTGGGCAAACTAGTTAGTCCAATTATTTGTGTTGGGCAATTCAACCACCAAAATTAGATTAAGAAATAGGTGTAAGCCTAATTCCCTTTCACCTTTACATATATCAATAACTCCATAGCAACTCTTCGAGGTTTAATTTGGCTTTTCATCTTTAAGTCGGTTCCTCTTTTGCGCCGTCATGCCGAAGCTTTTCTGCACATAGCTTCGTGATCGTCTTATCCTTCGTCGTGGTCGCTTTCCATCCCAGCCAAGCTTTGTCTTAACCATGCTCTTGTATACCCGAAACCTGACTCCAAAGAAACCTGTTCACATGTTTCACTCGGAAAACATTGTCAAATCATGTTTTGAGGACCTTCGGAAGCCGAAGGCCCCCAACAGTAGCCCCTCGCGATATTAATTTACTGCAATGATAAATTCATATTGCGACATGGACGAAGGCTTTAAGCCGAAGGTCCGAAAAAACACCTTCCTTCTGCTAGAATAGCAACAGTCATTGACAAGCGGGACCCTCCAGTTTTTAACGCGCTAGCTGTATAAATAAGAGCTCAGCACCAGCCTATTTGGCGCGCTCCCTTGTCACCTGCTTTTACTCACCCAACTTTTTAGCCTGCGCACAACAACACTTGCTTGGTTTTAAATTTTTAAGCTTCGGTTTCGAGTGCGCTTTGTCAGCATTTGCGAAGATGTCTGAAGATAAGAAAGTTGTTGGTGCTTCAAAGCTAAGCCTTTCTGAGGGGATGCACCTAGGCTTTCTTGAATCAATGTCAAAGACTAATACAGAGAAGATTACCAGGGAGATTCTGGAGGGTTTATCTGAAGATACTGGTGACAGTGAAAGTTACGATGTGGATAGTGGTGGTGAAGATTCCGAAGATCGACCCTGGCGACCAAGCCATGCAGTTTTTGGTAAATCGAGTATTAAAGAAAATCATCTTGTCAATACGAGAGGCAGATACTTTCGGGACTTGTCTGTTGTGAGGGCTGACGAAGGAGAGAAGACTTGTCCGACTCCCGAAGAAAATGAGGTCGTGATATTCCGAAGCTTCTTAAAAGCTGGATTACGATTTCCCTTGAGCAGTTTTGTCGTGGAAGTACTGAAGACATTTGAAATCTACCTTCACCAACTTACCCTCGAAGCAATCATAAGGATGAACATCTTTGTGTGGGCCGTGAGGAGCCAAGGTTTGGAACCTAACGCAAAAAGCTTCTGTAACATACACGAGCTATTGTATGAGACAAAACCTTGGGGCAAAGAGCAGTATCACAACAACTTTGGCTGCTACAGCTTCGGCGCTCGGTCTAGGTCAAGCTGCCCTGTGCCAACCTTTCGAAAGAGGTGGCCCGGCGACTGGATGACGGAATGGTTTTATGTGAAAAATGACTTGAAATCACGTGAAGATATCAAGGGTATCATTATGCGCCCTATCTGGCAACGCTTTGGCCTCCGGAAGCCGAAGGTGGAAATGAATGAAGCAGCCGAAGAATGCCAGAGAGCCTTCGGCGTTGTATGCTCTTTTATTGGAACAAGGGATTTGGTCCAAGAACACATTGCTTTCAGAGTATGGCCACTTGCGGAAAAGTGGGAAATGCCAGAGAGAACCATTAAAGAGACTGACGAAGGTGGACTAGTTAGGCTAAAATACACATTCAAGTACGGAGATAAGTTTGTTGAGCCAGATGATGACTGGTTAAAAAGTATTGAGGCCATAAGTGTCGAATTGCTTGGGGTATACTTGAAGGTCGAAGATACTGCATTATCAGCGGCCTTCGGAGACCGAAAGAAGAAAAGACTTAACCGAGTATTTGATGCAATTGGGTTTGTCTACCCCGACTACCATTACCCAGCGCGGGGCCAAAAAAGAAAGAATACTTCTGCAAAGGAAATTGCTTCAGCTGCTCCTAGCGAGCCAGCGCCGAAGAGAAAAAAGGTAAAGGTTCTCACACACCGGCCACGTTATATTGAACCGGCCACAGTGCCTGAGTTTATTGGTGAGACCTCTTCGGCCACCGAAGCCAGAGAACCAACTCCAGTGCCAAAAATCGAAGAAATGGCCGAAGTACCAGCAACAGAAAAAATAGAAGAACCGAGGATTGAAGAAACAAAAACATTAGAAATTTTAAGTCCTTCAACAAAAATTGAGGCAACAAAGAGCCAAAAGGGGCCAGCAGCAACCCCGAAAAGAAAAAGGATGGTTAATGTGCTGGATGTATTGGAGACGATTAAGTCTTCAAGCACAACTCCGAAAAAAATTGTTGAGACTTCCGAAGCGCATACTGAAGCCTTTGTTGCCGAAGCTTCAAAGCAGCAATCTGAAACTGAAGCTGGGCCTTCAGAGCCCACCAAGGTAAAATCCTTGAAAGCCGAAGAAGCAAAAATGACAAAACCAATTTTGGTTGAAGAAACTGGCACTGCTGCCCCCGAAGCATCCTCCAAAGCCCTCGACTATATTGTACGACATGCTTCAGGAAAAACATTATCTGAAGAAGAAATTTTTGAAGCTAATCACTATGCCCGAGAACTGAAGTATCCAAAAGGGGTCTTAGTATTCAATGGTACAGACGAAGATGACTTCTTATACTGTCTCCCAGATAACAGAGAATTATCTGTCTGCCGGGAGATGGCTAGAAGCATGGGGTTCCCGAAGCTTGAAGCTGGCCTCTGCGCCATGACAAAGGACGATCTTGCGGATAGCCTTGCATACAATAGTCTGAAGGTACAAACATTGTGAATTTTGAAGTTTATGAATTTTGAATTAGTCTTTTATTCTTATGTTGATCCATTCATTCTTTTGAATAGGGCTTAATACTCAGCAATGCCTTAAGGGCACAAAAGAATGCTGAAGATGAGAGCTGCACTATTGCTCTCAATAACCTTCGAATAGAGGTTATCAGGCTAAGAAACGAAGCCTTGGAAAAGGACAAAATTCTGCTTATATTGGTGGATAAGATAAAGGAAGACGAAGCTAGTTCTAAAGCTCAAGCCGAAGCTCAGAAGCACGAAATCGAAGATCTTCGGAAACAATTAGCCCGAGCTAAAGAAGAACGCTTACTTGAAGAAACGAAGCAAGAACTTAGTGATCAATGGGCAAATCATTTAGAAGGAAACGTTGAAGAACTTCGTTCATCCAAGAAAAGGTGCTATGACAAATCTATAGAATGCGTTAAGAAAATAAAAAGCTAGCTTCGCCAGCGTTGGCGCGTTCTCAAGCGAGGAAAACTTCACAAGGGGTAACCCCGAAGGCCCAATCGGATGGATTAATCACGAAGCTGAGGCATTTGAGGAAATTTTGAATAACCGTGGAGACATATGTGCTTTTTCGGGTGCCAGGGGGATTGCTACTATTTTGGAGAGGAGAGGCTGCGAGCATGTGAAAACTTTAGCACAATCCGAAACTGCCTTATCCTCCGAAGATATAAAAGACCCCTCGGCCGAAGCTAGCATGGTTGGTGGAAAATTTTTCACCGACATCTGGGATAATGGTGGCTGGGAAATGGCCCAAGAGATTATTCAAAAAAGCAAAGAAGGTATCCATGATGCTAGACAAGTAGCAGAGGCTGCTGAGAAAAGCGCAGAGCCCGAAGGGCAAATAGGTATTAACTAGTGGTTTTTTGTCTCTTTGTTGTAATTTTTTGATTTCGAACTTGTTGACGGTTTGTAATAGTAATAAGTCCGTATCTACTCTTCCCTCAGAACCTGCTGAGTCATCTGCGGGCCCCCACATGAAGGGGGTGATGAAATTAGACAAATGGCCGAAGCCATCATGGATAAAGTTGTTGATCAGCTGCTAAATGAAGCTGCAGAAGTAGTTCTAAGGGAAGATTAAATGCTGCTGTAAAAACATTTAGAATATAATATTTGTTGAGAAACATGTGTAATATATTAACTATTTATTGTTCTATTCTTTACGATGCATGAAACATCATATACATACCGTTTTTGAGCCTTCAGCGAAAAAACACCTTCCCTTCTTTTCATGCTTCGTAAAGAATATCCATGTTTTCATAAAAACATCCGATCTTCGTAAAATCAATAACCGATAAATCTTTTCATTTCGGAGTTTGACGAAGATATGCTTCTTCAAAATTTACTTTTTCGTGCCTTGGTACTGTTTCTTCGAAACAATCTCCGAATATCAACATTGATCTGCTTCTTGTGTCATTGATGCAACATGATGTATGATGTTATGCTATGCAAATGATGTGATGTTATGCAAAATGATATTTGCCGAAGGTCGACATTTATTTTTCACTATAAGCCTCCCTTAGGAGCTTCTTCGCCTTTTACTTCAGCGGAATCAGCGTTTATTTTTCGCTGCAAGCCTCCCTTAGGAGCTTCTTCGTCTTTTACTTTCAGCGGAATCAGCGTTTATTTTTCGCTGTAAGCCTCCCTTAGGAGCTTCTTCGCCTTTTACTTTCAGCGGAATCAGCGTTTATTTTTCGCTGTAAGCTCTGCATTCCCTTCGGAATGACTTTTGAGCAGAAAACTTACACTGCGCTCCCTTAGGAACGACTTTTTATTACTTCGAAGAAGTTGCACTGCGTTCCTTAAAACAAATTTTTGATAATTCGAAGGTTCTCCGTGCCACCATAAATTCTTGTGTTTCGGCAACTCAAGCCTATGGAGAAGATATATTTTCATTATGATAATAAGCGAAACTGTTACAAGAAATTGAAAAAAAACGATAAAAGACACTTAAACTTCTCATAATTGTTCCTTACTAAAAAGAAAGTAAAACTGAATGCAAAAATGCGAAAAGCTGCTGTCGAGGTAGGATATTTTGTCAGTAAATGTGCTTCGACTCTGGTACAGTGCTATTGACTGTGCGAGCTTCGGACTCCTCTCTGAAGTCCCGCTGGGGGTGAGAGTGCTGACTCCCTTCTGGCTGCGGACCTCATTGAATTGGTGGTGGCGGTGGGAGCTGTTGCCAAGATGCTTGGGGTTGATTTGCCGAAGCAATAGAGGCTGCAGGGTGATTGCCTACATATTCTGGAATGTAAGGCGAATGGTACGAAGCAGTATGCATAACCTGCTTCGGCTGGCTCTGTTGCGCTGCAGCTTCTGCTAGCTCCTTTTGCTTCTGGATGGTAACATGGCACATCCTAGTGGTATGGCCCTTGCCTTCACCACAGAATAGGCAGTAAATTTTTCTTGGTTGATCTCCAAATCTTCCCCCGAAGCCCCTGGCGGCCGGAAAGAGCTTTGCTGTTGCCCCGAAGCTTGCGAGGAGCACTGTGGCCTTTGTTGTTGACTCCCTTTGTCATCACTTTGAGTAGAATTGTGAATTGACCTGACGTGCCTCGGATGGAATCTTCCTCCGAAGCCCCTGGTCATTTCAGAGAATCTGAAAGCTTCCTCCCTTCTTTGGCGAAAATCATTGTCAGCTCGAATATACTCGTCCATCTTCTAGAGTAGCTTCTCCAAAGTTTGAGGAGGCTTCCTGGCAAAGTACTGAGCTGAAGGTCCTAGCCGAAGCCACTTGATCATGGCCTCAATGACAATTTCATTGGGCACTGTTGGTGCCTGTGCCCTCAGACGCAGGAACCTTCGGACATATGCCTGAAGGTATTCTTCATGATCCTGGGTGCACTGGAATAAAGCTTGAGCAGTGACTGGCTTCGTCTGAAACCCTTGGAAGCTGGTTATCAACATATCTTTCAGCTTTTGCCATGAGGTGATTGTCTCTGGCCTAAGAGAGGAGTACCAGGTTTGTGCAACACTCCTGACAGCCATGACGAAAGACTTTGCCATGACCGCCGTGTTGCCACCATACGAAGATATGGTTGCCTCATAGCTCATCAAGAATTGCTTCGGGTCTGAATGACCGTCGTACATGGGGAGCTGGGGTGGCTTGTAAGACTGTGGCCAAGGAGTAGCCTGCAGTTCTGTTGACAGGGGAGAAGTATCATCAAAAACAAAATTTCCATGATGGAAATCTTCATACCAGTCGCCCTCGTTGTAGAAGCCCTCTTGATGAAGCTCTCTGCGCGGGGGCCTTTGGTTCTGGTCATCTTGAGCAAGATGTCGAAGCTCTTCAGAGGCTTCGTCTATCTGCCTTTGAAGATCAGCTAGACGAGCCATCTTCTCCTTCTTCCGTTGGACCTGTTGATTGAGCATCTCCAAATTTTGGATTTCTTGATCCAAGTCGTCCTCCGGAGGCATTGGACTGGTGGCCTTCCTCTTCTGGCTTCGGGCCTCCCTAAGAGAAACGACATCCTGATTGGGGTCCAGCGGCTGCTGAGTGGCAACCCATGTCGCTGAAGCTTTTTTCGACGGCATGACAAAGGTGATGCATGCCGAAGGTGTTCAAAACTCAAAATGGACATGAGTTCACCGGAGGTGGGCGCCAATGTTGGGGACTTGTTCTCAAATGCTTCAGATTAATGAAAAGTAAAGGTACAGACGTGATGCAAAAAGCGTATGTCCAGTCAGCTTGAACAGTATGGGAGTACTGTTCATCTATTTATTAGCACAGGACGCAACCCGTGTAAAATTACATTGATGCCCTTTACATATATCAATAACTCCATAGCAACTCTTCGAGGTTTAATTTGGCTTTTCATCTTTAAGTCGGTTCCTCTTTTCTGCTGTCATGCCGAAGCTTTTCTGCACATAGCTTCGTGATCGTCTTATCCTTCGTCATGGTCGCTTTCCATCCCAGCCAAGCTTTGTCTTAACCATGCTCTTGTATACCCGAAACCTGACTCCGAAGATACCTGTTCACATGTTTCACTCGGAAAACATTGTCAAATCATGTTTTGAGGACCTTCAGAAGCCGAAGGCCCCCAACAGCTTCGAAATTCATTTTCAGCTTTGGAATTAACACACATTTTTTATGATGTAGCTGAAGTTTCACCCCCACCGGAGCCATATGACCCCGAAGCTGACCCGACCATGAAGGAAGCATTGGATATGATAAAAATTGCTAATGAAGTTGTTGACGAAGTTGTCGACAGACTGCTAAATGAAGCCACTGAAAAAGTGTTGAAAGAAGACTAAAACTTTGTATATTTGAGAGTTTAATGCTTGTATATGGCTATTGTCTTTTGTAAGAACCAAACATCAAGTTTTTGTATGTATGTTAATGTAATGTATTTCTCTGTGATGCATGAAACCTTCGTACATACCATTTTTGAGCCGCTGGTGAAAAAACACATTCCCTTATTTTCATGCTTCATGAAGAAAAAGATTCCCATTATGTCGATTCAATACTGGGTATTATGTCACGGTTGCTACACAGTAATACTGCTGACGAAGATTCTCCTCCTATGTAAAAATATATCTACTAGAGGCATATCTTGTGCTACAACATGTTCTTTCATGGGCCGACAAATATTTTCTAAGAAGCAACTTTTCCTTGTTTCTCCACGGCTTTTTGCTGATGCAAAATGATATATGATGCGATGCTATGCGATATGATGTGATGGTATGATGCAAAATGATGTTTGTGTCGAAGGTAAAAACCCACATGAATACACCCATACTCTGCATCCCCTTGGGAACGACTTTGGAGTCTCTTCACCTTTTATTTAGGTGGTATTGCAGCTCTACATTCCCTTAGGAACGACTTTGGAGCTAAGCTCTGCATCCCCTTAGGAACGACTTTAGAGCTTCTTCACCTTTTACTTAGGTGGCATTTAAGCTCTGCATCCCCTTAGGAACGACTTTGGAGCTTCTTCACCTTTTATTTAGGTGGCATTTAAGCTCTGCATTCCCTTAGAAACGACTTTGGAGCTTTGTGACTTACTCTACATTCCTTTAGGAATGTCTTTGGAGGTATGTGAGCCGTTATTGTTACACTCGATGGTGTAACAACAGTCTTATTAGATCAGACTGAAGGTTATACCTTCTTGTATTGTCTTTTTAGAGAAAAATGTAAATACAGAAAATAAGTAAGAATACATTGGATTAAAACACTCTTTGGCAAAAGCATTCTGCCACCTTTAGTAGATATGCCTCGACTCGGGTACAGTGCTGTTGACTGTACGAGCTTCGGACTCCTCCTGAAGGTCACGCTGTTGCTGAACCTGACAATGCCCTTCTGGCTGTTAATTATGAGTCTGGGCAGGCGCCAGTGGCGGTGGTGGTGGCAGCTATGCCCAGTAAGCTTGAGAATGACTTGCTGAAGCAATTGAAACCGTAGGCTATTGATTGCCCACGTACTTCGGGATATACAGAGAGTAGCACGAAGTAGTATGCAGAACCTGCTTCGACTGATTCTGCTGTGCTTCGGTTTCAGCGATTTCCTCCTGCTTTTGGATCGTGACTTGGCACATCCTTGTGGTGTGTCCCTTGTCTTCGCCACAGAATAGGTAGTAAAGTTTCCTAGGCTGATTACCATACCTTCCTCCGAAGCTTCTCCCCCCTCTCCCTCTCGGGGTTGGTGGCCTGTAGGAAGTTTGTTGCATGCCCGAAGACTGTGAGCTGTGCTGGCTGCTCTAAGCATGATTGGCCCTATCGTCGTTTGCATTAGGATTGTGGATTGTTCTGACGTGCCTGGGGTGAAGTCTTCCTCCAAAGCCCCTAGTCATCTCAGAATACCTATATGCTTCCTCCCTTCTTTGGCGGAAATCATTGTTAGCTCGGATGTATTCATCCATCTTCTGGAGAAGTTTCTCTAAGGTCTGTGGTTGCTTCCTTGGAAAATATTGAGCTGTGGGTCCTGGTTGGAGCCCCTTGATCATGGCCTCAATGACAATCTCATTGGGCACTATAGGCGCTTGAGCTCTCATTCGCAAGAACCTTCGGACGTATGCCTGCAGGTACTCCTCATGGTCCTACGTGCACTGGAACAGAGCTTGGGTAGTGACTGGCTTTGTCTAAAAGCCCTAGAAGCTGGTGACTAGCATATGCTTTAGCTTCTGCCACGACGTAATTGTCCCCGGTTGAAGAGAAGAATACCATGTCTGAGCCACACTTCTGACTGCCATGATAAAGGACTTTGCCATGATAGCAGTATTGCCCCCATACGAAGATATGGTAGCCTCGTAGCTCATCAGGAACTGCTTCAGATCTGAATGCCCATCATACATGGGGAGCTGAGGTGGTGGCCACGGGGTAGCCTACAACTCTGCTGCTAGAGGAGAAGCATCATCAAAAGCAAAGTTACCATGATGAAAGTCATCGTACCATTCATCATCATTGATTGGGCTTTCCTGACGAAGCTCCCTGTGTTGGGGCCTTCGGTCTTGGTCATCCTGGGTAAGGTGACACATTTCTTCAGCAGCTTCGTCGATCTTCTTCTGAAGGTTGGCTAGTCGAAACATCTTTTCTTTCTTCCTCTGTACTTGCTGGTGAATCGCCTCTAAGTCCCTAATTTCCTGGTCCAGTTCCTCCTCCTAAAGTGTTGGGCTAGTAGCCTTTCTTTTCTGGCTTTAAGCTTCTCGCACAGAGAGTGTGTCCTGATTTGTGTCCATTGGCTGCAGAGCAGCCCCTGGCGCTGTTGTCTTCTTTGGCGGCATGACGAAGGTGGATGCTTGCCGAATGTGGTCGTTCGGGTTCACCGGAGGTGGGCGCCAATGTTGGCTACTTGTTCTCAAATGTTGTATATCAAGAACAAGGTAACACAATTGTTCATTATTACAGACCTTCGCTTTCCAAAGCATTATTTCCACATGGGCATAATGCTCATCAGACGAAGGTCAAGAAGGACATACCTTCATTTTTTAATACGCGAACAAGAATGCAAAATAATGAAGAGAGTAACTGCATCTTATTAATTCATTCACGTTCGTATTCCATAAAACACGTACGAATATTAACAGGATTAATATTACACTGGTACCTTTGGCTTGTTCGAAGGTGTGGATGCGAGAGAGTGATTACATCCAGCGTGAACAGTACGGTGCTACTGTTAATCTATTTATAGGCACGAGACGTAGCCTGGGTAAAAGTACATTCATGCCCTTGACATTCATCTATAAACATAATGCAAATCATTAAGGATTAGATAGGCTTTGTCCCTTTTCGGTCTTCATCATACTTGGTCTTCGTCATTACTTCGAACCGAAGCTCTTCGGCTATAGCTCCATTGTCCATTCTCATCACCTTCGGGTTATGTTTTCATCCTGCCATAAGAGAAAACCTTCATCCCGAAGCCAAAGCCCCCCTGTAGTAACCCATGTCATACTAGAAACATATGGTTAGTGACGTTTTTGAGGACCTTCGGAGGAAGAAGGCCCCCAACACTGAGCTGATGGTAACTGACCTCAAATCTATCTCCGAGAACACACTGGCTCCCCTCAACTGATCGAATAGATCTTCAATCCTTGGCAGAGGGTACTTGTTCTTGACAGTGACTTCATTCAAAGATTTGTAATCAATGCACATCATCTTTGTCCCGTCCTTCTTCTCCACAAATAACACTGGGGCTGCACAAGGCGAGGTACTTGGTCTGATGTAGCCTTTCTCTAACAATTCATCAATCTACTTCTTGAGTTCCACCAATTCTGGTCCGGACACTTGATAGGCTCTCTTGGAAATAGGGGCGGTGCCTAGGATAAGCTCTATGGCAAACTCAACTTTACGCTCGGGTGGGATGCCTGGTAACTCCTTAGGGAACACGTCGGGAAATTCCGACACAATTCTAATATCCTCAATCAGGTTGGCCTCCTTGCCATCTACAGACAAATGGTAACAGGCTCCTTCTTCTAATTTAGGCATGAAGAGTTCAGTTACTACTTCCTTGTCACAACTGACACTAACTTTACTGTCCTCTTGTCACAACTGACAGTGGCTTGGTTTCTATGCAGCCAATTCATCCCTAGGATGACATCTAACCCTTGAGTACCCATTACTACTAGGTTAGCAGGGAAGTCTATCCCCCTTATTTCAATCCTTAGATTTGGACACATCTTATTAGACTAAACCTTTCCCCCAACTGAATTAACTTTTAAAGGTGGAATCATTGGTTCTACGAGGATGTTATGTGCTTCTACCCATGATGTAGAAACAAAAGAATGTGCGGCACCAGTATCAAATAATACTTTTGCTAGATAGGATTCGACTGGAAACATACCTACTGCCACATCTTGTGCATCCTAGATTGCTTCGGCCTCCAAGTGGTTCACCTTTCCACGGTTGTAGGCCTGGCCACAACCTCCTGGTGCTTGCTGTGGTGCTCCTTGTCTTGATGGGGTGTTGAAAGCCGACGGCTACTGAGTTGCCTTCTTTGGGCAATGATCTGCCTAGTAACCTTGTTCCCCACAGTGGAAACATCCATGGCCTCCTCCTTGCGCTGGCGCTGCCTGATTGTTCTGGTTGGTTGCTGGGGCAGGAAGGCGATGTGCCTGGTTGTTCTGACGCTGGTACTGATTTCCTCCTTGCTGGTTGTTCTGACAGTGCTGCTGCTGCTGAGGGAACTGTCTCTGGTACTACTGCTGGCGCTGATGCTCATGCTGATGCTGGTGACCTTGCTTAAATTGCTAACGTGGGTTGCCTGAGTAGCGGGGATGGCTTCTACTCCCGGCCTTAGATCCACCAATCTTGCATTTCCTGTCCTCCATCTCTCGGTGCTTCCTTTCGGTTATTATGGCTCTATCGATCAAATGCTGCAAGGTAGGGAAAGTGTGGTTCATTAGCTGGTAGTGAAGGGGGTCAACCAAAGCTCTCAGGAAATGGTACTGCCTCTTAGCATCTGTATTGACATCCTCGGTTGCATATCGTGACAGCTGCAGAAACTTGTCCTTGTACTCACTGATAGACAGGGGGCGTTGCTTCAACGCTAGAATTTCCTCTTTCCTCACGATCATCAATCCTTCAGGCACATGATAACAACAGAAGTTGTCCCTGAACTCTTCCCAGGTGATAGCTTTAGGGTCTGCATGGTTGGTGAGGTAAGACTCCCACCAGGACTATGCTGCCCCCTTAGCAGGTGGGGACCATACAGAACCTTCTCACGATCATTGCACTGAGCGGTGTGCAACTCACGTTCCATAGTACGCAACCAATCTTCGGCGTCCATGGGGTCAGCAGAATGGGGAAAGACAGGGAGATGGCCCCTCATGAACTCCGCCTGCTTGCCTCTGGGCATCGGTGGCATCTGAACTTGCATCTGAGGTTGAGGTGGGGGTTGCTGCTACTGCACCTGCTACATTGCTGCTAAAGTCTGGCCAATCACTTGGACTGCTTGGGTTTGCATCAGGAACATCTATTCAATGGTCATCGGGGGTGGCGGTGGCAACTGCTGCTGAGGTGCTTCCTTCTAGGGTGCCTGCTGCTCTTGCTGAGCATGCCTTCCACCTCTGCGCCTGTTCTCAGACATCTGTAGAAATCACACACATATCAGATCTGACTCTGCAGTCTTTCAGCATAAGAAAAGATATACGGAAATCTTCATAACACTGAGCAATTGATCATCTTCACTGACTCTCAACACAGCCAACGTAGCTTCTTAGATAAAGAGGAAAGTGGAAATAAATGGGTTACCCAACTAAATAACTAACTTTATTAATAACTACACCAAGTGGTAGGGGATACCCACACCTTGGTGACAATCATTACAAAGATCCAACTTCATTACAAGTTCATTACGACAAGCATCAAAACATATGATAAGCAAACTAAGACTAAGACGCTGAATTAAGCATTATTACAGACTCCGACTCTATCGATCTATGGCTCCAAATCTATCTGGGTGTAACACCCCAGGTGTTTATTTCTCATTTGATCACGAGTATGGGTTTAAGCAAGAATTATCGGTGAGAATGTTGGCCTCTATGCCTTAATCATCTTCGTCTATTACGATTTCAACATCATATTTGTCTCTGTCTATCTAAGTCGTCCAAAAATGTTAGAGAAGTTTGGATTTTTGAAATTCTTCAAGATGTTGAATCTATGCTAATTGGATCGATCTAGTACGTGAATATGATTTTAGAAAAAGTTCAATTTTATAAATTCGACCACGATCCATATCCAAGAGGAACAAGGCGTAGAGTTATAAATTGTGCTTCTCTCTAGCCGAATGTCCAGATAGCAGCGAAATTCGTTTAGGTTCAACTAAATTAAAAGTCGACTAAAATATCGAATCCGATATCGTCGGGTTTAATCTGTCTACATCCCACTTCCGTGACGATACTGACATCGTCTCTAGAGGGATTTCGATTGCGATGCTGTGTTCGGCTCGCGTAGTTCAAAATTTATTTATTTCATAAAGTGTCAAGTCTGGTGCCAATTTAAAATTAATCAATTAAGGCTAATTGGAAAGATCACCTAAGTATTTCGCTCTTACTCGAGCGGTCTCTACGAAATCGGTAGACACTAATAGGGGAAGGCTGTTTAAATAAACGAACCTGAACTGACCAAAATCGGAACAATTGTTAGCCGATTCGGGTTCCTATTTCCAAGTCAAGAAAATAATGTGTGTAACCCAAATATCGTTTTAATTCGATCTATTTCCATCCTGCCTGAACAAATCCAAATGATCGGATATTAATAACTGGTAGAAATTTATCTAGTCCCGGGAATGTTCACCAAATCAAATTTAGTCTAAATTATATACCTGATACTATTTTCATCCAACACATTTATGCCTCTTTTAAACCTTAGAAATTAGATTTGTCTCTAGGTCTACGCTAACTAAATGCAGAAAATATCTCCTATTGGAATTTATCACAATTATCCAAACCGCTAGCTATCCTGGGTTCCTTCTCATCTTCGTGACACCTCCACCGCTACGTGTCTACTGCTTGTTTGCCGTTGTTTAACTAGGCACCGATCTTTATCTGCATGGACTCACCAAGGTACTCCATAGTCCATCCACGTACGTAGCAGCCCTCGACACCGCCGTCTTCATCTCTCCCAGCCGCGCTCGCCTGCAACCGAGCGTCTCCTCCAGCCCTCTCCCATGGCTGCCGCACCTGCTCTCTGGACACGCGCGCGTTCTGTTGTTTCCTGCGCGCGCTCCAATTTTTTTCCTCATCCACGCACGTCCTCTCTGCTAGGCCTGACCGTCGGTCTTCCTCTGCCCAGTCACCCCATCTTCCATGGCGCCGACCCGTCCACCCTGCCGTCGCTCAGCTCGCCCGTGCCCTTCTTCCTCCTTCTTCGCGCGGCAGTCTCCCTCTTCCCTAGCCGCGCGAGTTCAGCGTCCTCCCTGGCCATGTCAAGCTCCCATGCACGCTGGTCACCAAGTCCTCTCCCAGCTCGCCATGGATGTTGTCCGCCATGGTGCTCTGCATCTCGAGCTCCCTGCGCCGGATCCCTTTCCCTGCGTGTTGCGCAGCTCCCAGCTTCCCCGGCGTTCCTCCCTATGCCGCTCCCTACGTCTTGGTTGCCGGCGCCCTCCCTGCCATGGAATTCACTGCTCAGCCCTGCTCCCTTAGCCATGCTCAGCTCCAGTTTAGTGCCTTGTCCCTAGCTGCGCGCGCGTGCTTCACTGTTTGGTTGTCGTCACGGATCTCCCTGCGTCAGCCACCGCCCTTGTGGCTGTGCCGGTGCTCATCGCCTCACTCGCTGGTGACTCCTCGCTGCTGTCGCGTTGCCGTACTCGCTGGCCATACGCTCCTGCTGTGTCACTTGGCCCCCGTCGTCGCGCCGGCTCCCTGCTCGCCTCTCCTATTCCTGTCCTGTCCTTCGTCACCTTGGCACACTCGCATCCCTTAGGTCCCTTTCGCCTTCGGGCGACACGGCTGCGAGTTGAGTTTAATTTCGCCGAGTTACTCAGATTAAGTCCAACCGGTGTTGAGGGTTCGTCATGTGGTGGGTGGCGTGAAGATACAGAAGGAAGGATCTTGGCCGGTTATGAAGAAAATTGTTGAACGTTGGATGATGATGTGCGTGAAGTTCGTGAAGTACCTGCCAAGCGCTCGACAAATTGCCTAAATCAGAGAATCATTATCGATCTCGTAGATTCGAGTCAGATATTGGAATGGTGAGCTGATTTGTTATTCTTATTGACTGGTTTGATGGATGGATTGATTGGTATGTATGTCGTGATGATTATCCCGCTTGTAGCTCGGGCACGTGTTTATTTGACGTTTGTTGGAATACAGGCTACATGTAGCGTGGTGATTGTGTCCATGATTGCGAAGTCGTCGTGCTGTATAGCTAAGTTTAGGTTTAAAGACATAGGATATGCGAGAGGGATTAAATCGGTGTTTCCTATCCGATGAGTGGTCAAATTAATAATATGAAGGATAGGTCTAGTGTTGTTAGCAACTAGATGACAGATTCTACTAGCATGGTTTGTGTCGATTGTTATTTATTTGGAAAAGCGATGCCTTGCCGTAGTAGTAGCCATATTGTTGTATGTCTGTAATCGATTAAATGTCCTAGATAAATAACTGTTGTTACCCGAGATGATTTAGGAATTAGTAACATCAATAGGTCCATTTCAGTTGGAATCCAAGAACCATGTGAGTAGATATTGATTGTTGTCCTAAGTGTTTAAATAAGAATAGTATCGATAAGTCGATTTCAACTAAAACCTAAGAATTTCCTAATGGATAGTGCGCATAAGCGCTTTAGATTTTGGGTTGTTAGGGAAGCAGTTTTGTAAAACCCTATACTATATAATAATAATATGCTTGTTAGACCCGTTTAAGCTCAAGAAGTGTGCTTGTTGTACTTAGTGATATATCAATATCTAATATTTGCTTATGTGTGTTGTAATGCGCCTCGTTTTTAAAAGTGCAATTCTCTATTGTGTAGCATCATCATAGTTTGTGTTATTTGCTATATGATTCATGCATGCGCATTATGCATCTCATTAGGTGCGCTAGTTGATCACGTGATGCGGAGGACGACCCAAATCGACCCCAAGATGTCGTAAAGCACGACCTACTCCGAAAAGTGATGCTGATGGACCAACCTGAAGATGGACAGACGAAGCAAGTATCAGAACAAAGGCTGATCGTCAAGTGATCGACGTCTAACAAACATTAACCTAGTGTTCTTCCAGATAAGCCCCGGTGCATTTGCCACCTCCTTGCTGTTTTAAAATCTTTATCACCTTATATGATGCATTAGGTGATAGGAGTTGTGTGCTAAACCGTTGATGCATTTCCTTCCTTGGAAATTTGATTACCCTTCCTTGACACCCTTTTATGAAAAGGATTTTTATGATGCTTAGCCTTGCTCTAGAAAACAAAATGTTTTGTTTAAAAACAAAAGATGATGCTTCAAATTGGATGGGAAATTTTACAAAGAAAAACTTGTGATGGTGGATCCATCATGGCCATGATGGGTTCAACATCAGAAAAGATGTACCTCTGCCAGGTACCAAACTTTGGGGTTTAAATGATTAAAACGAGACCGCGCGGGTGACTTGCATGAGAAGAGAGTCTCAGTGTAGTGTCTCCGTCTGAGTCGCTTAAGGACCGTATCAATGTGGGCTTGCTGATCGAGGACCCTTTAACTGGTCACATGCCTCGTCATGGGTAAGCTTTGCCTCGGGCAGACTAATATCAGAAAGGCCAACACGCAATGGGAGTGGAGAGATGGCGAGAGTAGCATGTACCCTCCGTGGCAAGAGGCTGGACAGTGGTGTATCTGTACTCTCGGTTGGCGTGAACCCGGTCTGGTCTTAAGAAACCCGGTAGCGAGTTGACATATGCAAGGGTTAAGTGCTACATATGTCGTGTGATTGGAGATCCTCAGCTGAGTATTAATCGATTTGGATCGCCGTTACTTCTCGGATATGAAGACTTGGTCACTGACTTACACGTAGCAATCCAGTGAACTAAAGGGTTGATAAAAAGACGGCTAGTATAGGCCAAGTGCTTGAACTAGGATATCAAGAACTCTAGATGCAGGTAACTTTACTTAACCTGACAAGTAAAAATGGATTTTTAAGGATCCACTCATAGTAAGCTTTTCCGCAAATAGAGTCTTTGATTCTAGAGAAGCTTTACGTTGACTCCCTCAAGATAGCATATCCTTGAGAGTCTTTTTTTAGTCGGGTAAGTCTTGCTGAGTAATTGCTTACTCAGGGTTTTATTCCTTGTTGTTTTTCAGGTTATAACTTTATGCTGCTATTGATGGTGTTAAGTGCCGGTGGGCTCGGCCTTCTTATAAGTCTAAGTAACTCTTCTATACTTCTTATTGAGGATTGTCACTTGAGCTAGCATATATTTCAAATTTATAAATAATTTCTAACATTTCAAAGTTTATTTATTTGAACCACTTTTGTAACCATTCCGGTAAATATAATGTAAATTTGTTGTTGTGACACCCCAGTGTTACCTAGGGTTTCTCTCAAGTGCTAACCCAAGAATTAACATTTCATGTGAGCCAAATTAAGCATGAAGCATCTAATTAACTTAAGAATAAAAGATCCACTAAGTTCATATCTAAAGGAATCATGTTCAAAGTGGGAAAAATGTTAAAACCCTAATACCAACCCTAATTGAGCTAATTAAGTAGAATTGAAGAAAAGGGGCAAAAGACTATGAAAAATATAAAATCATGGCTTAGGCCAAATATAAACATTGAAGTACACTAAGTAAGCTACAATAAAGATTATGAAAGCTTGTCCAAAATAGTTTAATAAAATCTACAAACAAGCTTCTCAAGTAGGGATTCAATGGGAATTTCAGAAATTAAGAATTCTGAATTTCAGCCCTTGAGCTAAAGACCGAGCGTGTTCACCTTGATCCCTAGCTCAAATCCTAATGACCCCATTGACAAAATTTTGCCTAACTAACCCCTCTATCTCATGTCAGAAGATGGCATCGGAACGCATGCCTTGGACACGCCAAACCCGCGATCTTCTCTCTGTCATGGCAGTGAGACAAACCGGATTTCTCCCCTCTCTATCTCTTGATCCAGTTAGCAAAACTTGCAAGCCTCCACACACAAACGACAAAGGAATGTCAGAGGAAGAGATATCTCAACGAGATAATGTCCATAATCTCAAAGATTTGGAGCCAATCCGCGCTTGAACTCGACCTCTCTCTGCGCTGCTTCGTGCTCGACGCCGTGCCAGGCGCTAGAGCACGCACTGGCGTTCACCCGCGCATGCCCCGGGCGCTTGTCAGAGCCCTGCCCTCGGCCGTGCTCGCTCGTACCTATAAAGCCTCCCCGGGCGCGCCTCACTTCACTCTATGCTCACCTTCACCGTCCAGACACCCCTCCTTAGCTCTGGCGAGCTCTTTCCCGCCCGCCATTGCCACCTGAGCCTCGGCCACCGTGGCCAGCCCACTCCAGTTGCTCCCCAGCCACGCCAGCCGCTCAGATAGCTTCGCCAATAACTTGTGAAGCTCCCCAAGCTCTCGGACCCGGCAGAACTTCACCGGAAGGCCAAGATCGTCCTCGCTGGACTTCGGCCGCCCGCCTGCGCGCGTAGACCGAGCAATCCGGTGAGCCGTTCTTCAATTCCTCGCGCGCACACCCTCCTTGATCCCTGGTGAAGCTCTCTAACCCGTTTGATTGGTCAATTGTGCCCTGGATAGGCCGGACTCCTCGCCGCCGACGAGCTCCCCCGTCTGCGCACGTGGACCGGCCGACTCCGACCATCCTTGACGGCGACCCACACATCGGCGTGACCCTCAGGACCTCCCCTACACCCTCGGCCACCTCACCGGAGCAGTCTCGCCGCCGGTAAGCCCCTCCGCCCTTTCCTCCGCCGCGGGTACTATTTGATTTGGGGGAACGACATCGGGTTAGGATTAGAAAAACTCAGGGGGGTTTCTGAACTGTGAGCAACTCACTTGAATAGTAGCCCAAGGACTAGTCTGTAAGGAAACTTGAAAACACCCGCCAAGGACCCCGTTGCAAAGTAGTTTTCCTTTTAATCATTTCTGTTTAATCTTTTGAATGACCAAAGAACTTAGGAAATTCATAACTTGATAAATACTTAACCAAAAAAATTATTAATAAAAACAATTATTAGAATTATGGAAACAATTATTAGAATTATGGAAACAATTTCAAAATTGTTAATAAAAATCCAGTGGACTTGTAACCACCAAAACCCCACTACAAAAATGATAAACACCCCAGCCCATCATTTTAAGTAGGGTAAACAAATAAAACTTGATAATGAGGCATATTTCAATTAAATTATGAGCAACCCAAAAATGATGCAATAATGGGCAAATAAAATTTTGCTAGATCAATAATAAGATAGGCCACCAGAGAAAAATGCAAACCCATTTGAAAGATGCCAAATAACACCTATTGCCAATACTTCATGAAAAGGGCCAATTAATCCAATTAATTCCTACCACCCTTCCCTTAAACAAAAGAGATGCCAAACTTCAGAATGATTGCTCTTGCGCAAAGAAGAAGCTAGGAAAAATTAGAAATCTATTGTTTGATATTTTTCAAATATAGTGGTAGTAGAAAGCACCCCTTTGGCTAGAAAATTTGGAAAATCATGGTAAACTAACTAATGAGTATTAATGGCTAAAAATTTGTGCAAAGTCATGTTATAACATCTAAATGCCAGCAAAAATAAGTCTTAGAAAATTTCCTACTGTTAAATGGTAGTTGTAGTTCAAACCACCCCTTCTGCCCTAACATTTTATAATTTTGTCCAGAGAGAACTATTCACTTTTGAAGCCCCAAATTTTGGGACAGAGAATTATACACCCATAAGAAGCCACTGTAATTTTTGCAGAATTTTTGGAAATTTATTGAGACAACTTGTAGTTCAAACCCGCTCTAAAAACCTAAAGGAAACCGAGGGAAAGAAATACAAGATAAACCTCTCCCCAATAAGTTCAAGTTGAAATCTTAACAAATTCTCACTAAGACTTAAAAGGAATTCAGTAGAACCCCAAATTGGACTTACCACTTAGTTTAACTGAGTGTGATCTAAAATACTAAGTATACTACCAAAAATCTTTTGTAATAAGATTTAACTCTATCTAATTTAAGTGGATCATTCACCATCAAAGTTTAATTGCTAAGGCACATATCATATCCTGCATGTATCTTACTCATTGCATTTATTAGATTGAAATCTCGCTGACAGAGAGTACGTGCTCATCCCCGAGCAAGGAATTGTCCAAGAGGAAGACCAGGAGCAAGCTCCCGAGGCTGCCATCGAGGATCTCCCCGCAGCCCCAGCTATTGAAGGCAAGCCTCGGTTTTATGCATAACCGTGTTATTATATGCTACTTTACTACACTTAATGTTTGTAGGATTGCAATGTGCACTTAAGTGTAGGAGTTGCTTGAAACCTTAGTTGCATGAACTTAGGATTCCTTTTGAGATGAATACAAGTATGCTAGGTCGAGTAGCTGCTATGCTAATCAGGATCTCGGTAGAAGTCGAGTGATTTTTCTAGCACTCGCGCGAGGTCAGGAATTGATTGTATTCATCTTGATAACGGGATCTATGATGGTCTATGGACTTGGATCTAGGGTGGATGCCTTGTCCATGAGACGGGAAAAGGAATTAAGGATTAATTGTGGATACCTGAGTCAAGCGTTTGAACGTACTAAGCACATGTCGAGAAATATGGTAACCGATAAACCTAGTACCTGAGTGAAGCTGGGCGCGGACTTTATCCCTCACGCGACCTGAGACTGGTTCTCCCATGCTAGCTATGGTGGGTACAAGTGCGGTCACTGCACGGCGGCAGCCGAGGTCAGTGGAGCATTGTATGCCAAGGCGGTGAGGCCTGGCCGCGAACGGGGAATCGATGAGGACGGTTGACATGTATGGGGACGGAGTGCTCCTACATGTCGTGTGTTTAGGTTTACCTTGCAAGGATAAAAAACTCGATTCGAATCGTCTACTTCTCGTAGCTAATGAGACTGCTTGACCCCTTGTAATACATCGAGTAAGAAGTGAAATGAGGTTTACATGAGAAACTTGTTGATTGCACTAAATGCTTGCTACCATGTATGCTTAGAAGGAGCAAACTTAGCTAAGGTAATCATACTAGAAACTGAAAAGCTAAAAGATTGATTTTTAGACTCAGCTAGTGCTTTTGGCAAACCAAACCCCTCAGCCAAACAGCTTCATGGTCTACAGGTAGAGGAGTAGATTCCTCACACCGAGTAAGTCTAGCTGAGTATTAGTATACTTAGCCTTGCTTGTGGCATAATTTTTGCAGGTATGCTTCAAGATACGATTGATGGTGTGACTTGGCCTACCACCCTGCCACCGGGTTGGACGGTCGAATGGGATGCTGCTCCGGCAAGAGAGGAGCACGAGGAGTAGTGGGCTAGGCCTTGCCCTTTTCCTCGCTATCGACGACATCGATTATTCGCTGCATTGCATTTTGTGAACTTTTAATTGCTACTTGAAAAACTCCGATCTATGTAATAATTCAGTACTTTAATTTGAGGTTTCCTGCTTTATTGTATTTCTTCTGTGACTCACCCTTGAGTGAGATTGTAGAATTTGATCCTAGTTAAGTGGCTTTATTAAATTGAATCTGAGGGACTGACGGGTTATTCCGATTTAAGTGTGTTATGGCCCCTGGGGCGTGACCTAGGCACTTAAGCTAGCATAATTTGGGCGGTTCCGCCACAGCTGGTATCGGAGCAAATTCCACCACAAAGAAGGACAATAAACCATGAATACCAATTTTCAAAATCTAAAACTTGCTTAGAAACTGCTAAGAATCATAAGGACTAGACCGCTAGACTTAGGACAAAAGGCCTTAGAGATAGTGGGAGAAATAGGTGGCTAATTAAGTAGGCCCTGTGGGCCAGTACTTAGATTTCTAAAGGATGCCCTAGAAGCACCTTATATTCGGAGAGGAGACGTTACTTCCAGCATGCATGCATTCTAAAAGCTAAAAGGAATTAAAACTTGAGCTAACCCGCTTCCTTTTAAAACCATCCAGGCTCTTTTATTTTTCTTCCTTCCACCATAATCTTTACCTTTGATACCCTTCCGCAGATGAATTCACCCACCCTCGCCAGTGGAGGAGACACTCCTTTCAGATCTGACTTCCTTTCTCACGATGGTTTTCCTTCCATCTTGTGGGAAGTGCTTAACTCTGCCAGTTACCCTACGCCCCCTGTACACGGTGCAGTTGTATGAGGAGCATCGGGTACCCCATTACCGATTCTGGCTGACCTTGGAGGTTCATCCCCTTCAGCTGGGTTGGCGTTCACTTGACTCCGAGATGATTGGATTCAGGACGAACGACACCACTGAGGCAGTAGCCATGAAGACTCTGACGACTTTCTGTGGCTACCATCCCCTGGAGATGGTGATGCACCCCTTGGGACTCTTCCTTGCTGAGAAGAAGGATGACCCCATATGGTGTAACCGTGTGAGCCATGTGAAAGATGTGTGGGCAATGTACCCTGACTTGGTTCGGAGGGTCACCTTTCAGTGCATGAGTGCGCTGTACCGCCTTTAGGCCCTGTAGAGCAATGCTATGGCACACCTTGCTAACATCGCTCGAACCACCAAGCTCACCCTCGACAGCCGAGAAGATTTTGTGGTTGACCTGTCCTCCGAGTTGGTGGAAAAGGATTTGCAGGTGGAAAGGCTAAGTCAGCGCATTACCACCTTGGAGCAGCAGGTGGAGATCCAAGACAACACTATTGATGTCTTGGAGAACCAGCTCCATGATGTGTAGTGGGAACTCAAAGAAGCCAATGACCACCTAGACATGCACCACTTGGAGATGGAGGCCAATGAGGCCGAAAGCGAGGGAGAAGAGGCTCCTGAGGAGTTAGGACCAGCCCCTGGTGCCAATGGGACTACCTCCGTGATGCCCCCTTCACCCGCATCCAGTGTCGCTTCTACCACTCAGGGTTGATCAGTCACCTTGACGCTTTAGGCGGATAGAGACCTACGCGAGCTTAGTTAATGTCAGATTTGGACTAGGCTTACGGGTACTCTCCCCTAAATTGATGTAACCCTTGTGAACTTTTGAAATCTGTGGGATGTTTGTAACCATGTTATCTTCGTTTCGAACCTAATGTTACGATTATGGCATTTTTCCTTCCATATGAGATAATGGCTTGTCGTTCAAAATTGTGAGTTGGGATAACAATGGTGACAATCTCTATTTTCAGATGGCAGCTAGGTAGCATCGTGGGCATAACGAGCAAGTTCCCCCGCCACCTCCTCTAGCTCCCACAGTGCAGGAGCTGATGGTCCAGCAAAATGAGATTCTGCGACAGCTCTTGCAGCGCCAGCCCCACCCTCAGCAGCATGGTGGAGGCCAGCATTAGTGACCTCCAGCAGCGGCAACCTACCAAGAGTTCCTGAGCACGCAACCGCCCTTGTTCACCAAGGCAGAGGATCCGTTGGACGCCGACATGTGGCTCCGCGTCATTGAGTCCAAGTTTCCCCTCCTCACGGAAGACTGTCCTGATGCTACCAAGACTCGCTTCGCCGCACAGCAGCTTCGTGGATCTGCTCAGACTTGGTGGGACCACTTCCGTGCTATGCTCCCTGCTGATCATGAGGTATCTTGGGCGGAATTCAAGACTGCTTTCAGAGGGCACCACATTCCAGCAGGCATTCTCGATCGCAAGCTGAATGAGTTTCTGGCACTTAGTCAAGGAACCCGCACGGTATTGCAGTATGCCCAGGCCTTCAACGACCTGTGCCAGTACGCAGGTTACCATGCTAATTTTGATGAAAAGAAGAGAGACCGCTTCCGCAGGGGTCTCAACACCAAGCTGCGGGAACATCTCAACACTGTCCTGGCTGATAGCTTCAATGAGTTGGTCAACCTGGCCATCTCCCAGGAGGACTGTATTGTAGCTCACCGGGTAGAGAAGAAGAGAAAGGCACCAATGGCAGCACCATCCGCACAGGCTCAGAGGTTCCGGATTGTTTCTTGCAATTAGAGCAGAGGTTTTCAGCAGCAGGCAGGCAGATGGGTGATCAGGCCACCTCAGCAGCAGCAGCCGGCACCCACTCGCTTTCCAGCTCCCGCTCCAAGGAACAATCAGCCTTCGCAACAGCAGCAATTCCGTCAGGGCAATGGGAACAAGTGCTTCACTTGTGGCAATGTAGGCCACTATGCCAAGAATTGCCCAAGAAATCAGTAAAGGAAGATGCCAGCACCAAATCAAGACAAGGGAAGAAAGCAGAAGGTACAAGTCAGGCAAGGGAAGCTCAACTTCACTACTCTGGAGGAAGTACCTGAGGGAGCTCCCATCATGACCGATATCTTTTCAGTTTATAATCAACTTGCTTTAATTCTGTTTGATTCTGGTGCATCTCATAGTTTCATTAGCCAAAAGTTCAGTGCTAAATGTCAACTGCCTTTGTATCACTCAAAAGGGTCATTTATGATAGCCACACCTGGGGTAAAATTGCAACTAATCAATTAAACCAAAGTGTGCCTATCCAACTGGGAAGCCACATCGTCAAGACCACCCTTCTTGTTTTGGGTTTGGAAAATGTGGATATTATTCTGGGAGCTAATTGGATGACCCTGCACCAAGTAGTGCTTGATGTAGCCAGCCGCATCGTGGAAATCAATTCCCCGTTCTATGGGAACTTCACCTTAATTCTGCCCAGTCAAGGTTCTACTCAGTCATGTGCTTTCTCTATGATGGAGTTACCTTTGAAGGAGATCCCAGTGGTCTGTGAGTATGCAGATGTCTTCCCTGACGAATTGCCAGGAATGCCACCAGACCGGGATATTGAATTCGCCATCGAGTTGCAACCGGGAACGGCACCAATTTCCAAAAGGCCTTACCGGATGCCACCCACTGAGTTGGTAGAATTGAAGAAGCAATTGCAAGAGTTGCTGGACAAGGGATTTATTCGCCCAAGTACTTCGCCTTGGGGATGTCCAGCCCTGTTCGTGAAGAATAAAGATGAAAGCCTGAGGCTGTGTATAGATTACCGCCCTCTTAATACGGTGACTATCAAGAACAAGTATCCTTTGCCTCGTATCGATGTTCTTTTTGACCAGTTGGTTGGGGCCAAAGTGTTTTCCAAGATAGACCTTCGCTCCGGCTACCATCAAATCAAAATACGAGCAAGCGATATTCCGAAGACGACTTTCTCAACCAGATATGGGCTATATGAATTCTTGGTGATGTCTTTCGGGCTAACCAATGCCCCCGCATATTTCATGTATCTGATGAATTCTGTGTTCATGCCCGAACTAGACAAATTCGTGGTGGTTTTCATGGATGACATCTTGGTGTACTCGAAGAACGAAGAAGAACATGTCGGGCATTTGCATGTAGTGCTTCAACGTCTGCGAGAGCACCACCTTTATGCCAAGTTGTCAAAATGTGATTTTTGGCTAAAAGAAATCAAATTCTTGGGTCACACCATCTCTCAGGCAGGAATAGCTGTTGATCCTGATAAGGTTCAAGAGGTGATGAACTGGAAGCCACCCACGACTGTTCGTCAGATTCGGAGTTTTCTGGGATTAGCAGGTTATTACCGAAGATTTATTCCGGATTTCTCTCGAATTGCGAAGCCTATAACTGAGCTGTTGAAGAAAGAAGCCAAGTTTGTTTGGGGTTAGAAGTGAGAAGATGCCTTCCATGCATTGAGGCAACATCTGACCACAGCACTAGTGTTAGCGCAACCCGACAACAACAAGCCTTTTGATGTGTATTGTGATGCCTCTGGCACTGGACTAGGTTGTGTCTTGATGCAAGATAACCGAGTCATTGCTTACGCCTCAAGAGCACTCAGGCCTCATGAGCAGAATTATCCCACTCATGACCTTGAGTTGGCAGCAGTGGTTCATGCATTAAAAATGTGGAGGCACTATTTGATGGGAACCTACTGCAACATCTGCACTGATCATAAGAGCCTTAAGTACATCTTTACTCAGGCTGATCTCAACATGAGGCAGAGAAGATGGCTAGAGCTGATCAAGGACTATGACCTGGAGGTACATTATCACCCAGGAAAAGCCAATGTGGTAGCAGATGCCTTGAGTCGAAAATTGCAATGCAACTGTGTTCTGATGGATTCTCGCATTAACACCTTGTGTGATGAGTTGAGCAAGATGAAGATTGAAGTAATTCCTTCTGGTGCTTTGCCTCACATTTCTGTTGAGCCAACTTTGCAAAACCAGATCATCATGGCCCAACTCAGTGACTAGGGAGTGCAAATTATCAAGGAGAACCTCCATCAGAAGACTGAGAAGTATAAATGTTTTTGCTAGGATGGAAAGGGTATATTGTGGTTTGAAAGCAGATTGGTGGTTCCTAAAAGCAAGGATCTCAAGAAGAAAATCTTGGATGAAGCCCATCTCTCCAAATTCTCCATGCATCCGGGAAGCACCAAAATGTACCATGATCTGAAGCCCTTGTATTGGTGGACCAGAATGAAGAGGGAGATAGCCCAATATGTATCAGAATGTGACACCTATCAGAGGATAAAGGTCAGCCACTTGAAATCAGCTGGAGCTTTGCAACCCCTATCTATACCTTCATGGAAATGGGATGACATCAGCATGGATTTCATTGTGGATCTGCCCAACACCTCTCGTCATCATGATTCGATTTGGGTGATTGTGGACCGACTAAAAAAAGTGGCACATTTTCTCCCTATGCACACCACTGATAAGGCTCAAAAGTATGCAGAGTTGTACATTGACCGGATTGTGTGTTTGCACGGATTGCCCCGGACTATTGTTTCTAACCAAGGAGCCCAATTTATTGCCAGATTTTGGGAACAACTGCAGGAGTCTTTGGGAACCAAGCTAATCAGAAGTTCAGCTTACCAGCCACAGACTGATGGTCAGACTGAGAGGGTAAACCAAATTCTTGAAGACATGCTGAGAGCTTGTGTAGTCGATTGTGGCAGGAACTGGGATAAGCACCTCTCCTTGGCAGAGTTCGCTTATAACAACAGTTATCAATCCAGCCTAAGGATGGCACCTTTCGAAGCTCTTTATGGAAGAAGGTGTAGAACATCACTCAATTGGTCTCAGCCTGGAGAAAGAGAAGTTTTCGGACCTGACTTAGTGACTGAAGCCGAAAGGAAGGTCAAACTAATCAGGAAAAATCTAGAAGCTGCTAAGGCCAAGCAAAAGAGTTACCATGGTAAAAGAAGGAAACCTCTCCAGTTCGAGGTGGGAGATTTCGTGTATTTAAAAGTATCACCCACCAAGGGAGTGCAGAGGTTTGGAATCAAAGGCAAGCTAGCCCCTCGTTACATTGGACCTTATGAGATCATAGAAGCATGTGGACCCGTGGCATTTAATTGAAGTTACATCCAAAAATGTCTGCCATCCACAATGTGTTCCATGTATCTCAGCTGAAGAAGTGTGTTTGATTGCTGACCGAGATCATAGTAGAGCCAGAATTGGAGATAGAGCTAGATCTATCGTACCAAGAGTACCCTTCCAAGATTCTGGATTGCAAGGAAAGATAAACTCGGGCTAAATTGATCAAGATGTATAAGGTCCAGTGGAGTAATCACTCAGAGGAAGAGGCTACTTGGGAGACTGAGGAATTCTTGGGATCTAACTTCCCCGATTGCCTACCTAAGGAAATTGGTACGTAATCATGCCCAACCCCTCCTCCTGCCCTTCGAATCTAAATTTCAGAGATATAATCTTAAATCAGAATGAAGTAATTACGAAACAAAACTTAAAAGGACTTCCTTCTGGAGTTGCAAAGAGAATGACATTCAAAGAGCAGTTTGCCCTAATAGTAAAGCACCCACTTCCTGTAAGTCTCACCCTTCGCTTCACCCCGGGAGGACTCTGACCCGAATCTCAGGACGAGATTCCTTTATGGGGGGAAGCCTGTGACACCCTAGTGTCACCTAGGGTTTCTCTCAAGTGCTAACCCAAGAATTAACATTTCATGTGAGCCAAATTAAGCATGAAACATCTAATTAACTTAAGAATAAGAGATCCACTAAGTTCATATATAAAGGAATCATGTTCAAAGAGGGAAAAATGTTGAAACCCTAATACCAACCCTAATTGAGCTAATTAAGTAGAATTGGAGAAAAGGGGCAAAAGACTATGAAAAATATAACATCATGGCTTAGGCCAAATATAAACATTGAAGTACACTAAGTAAGCTACAATAAAGATTATGAAAGCTTGTCCAAAATAGTTTAATAAAATCTCCAAACAAGCTTCTCAAGTGGGGATTCAATGGGAATTTCAGAAATTAAGAATTCTGAATTTCAGCCCTTGAGCTAAAGACCGAGCGTGTTCACCTTGATCCCTAGCTCAAATCCTAATGACCCCATTGACAAAATTTTGCCTAACTAACCCCTCTATCTCATGTAAGAAGATGGCATCGGGACGCATGCCTTGGACACGCCAAACCCATGATCTTCTCTCTGTGCGCGGTAGTGAGACAAACCGGATTTCTACCCTCTCTATCTCTTGATCCAGTCAGCAAAACCTCCAAGCCTCCACACACAAACCACAAAGGAATGTCAGAGGAAGAGATCTCTCAACGGGATCATGGCCATAATCTCAAATATTTGGAGCCAATCCGTGCTTGAACTCGACCTCTCTCTGCGCTGCCTCGTGCTCGACGCCGTGCCAGGCGCTAGAGCGCGCACTGGCGTTCGCCCGCGCACGCCCTGGGCGCTTGTCAGAGCCCCGCCCTTGGCCATGCTCGCCCACGCCTATAATGCCTCCCCGGGCGTGCCTCACTACACTCTGTGCTCACCTTCGCTGGCCAGTTACCCCTCCTTAGCTCCAGCGAGCTCTTTCTCGCCCGCCATTGCCACCCAAGCCTCAGCCACCGTGGCCAGCCCACTCCAGTTGCTCCCCAGCCGCGCCAGCCGCTCGGATAGCTTCGCCAATGGCTTGTGAAGCTCCCCAAGCTCTCGGACCCGACAGAACTTCACTGGAAGGCCAAGATCGTCCTCGTCGGACTTCGGCCGCCCGCCTGCGCGCGTAGACCGAGCAATCCGGTGAGCCCTTCTTCAATTCCTCGCGCGCACACCCTCCTTGATCCCTGGTGAAGCTCTCTGACCTGTTTGATTGGTCAATTGTGCCCTGGATAGGCCAGATTCCTCGCTGTCGACGAGCTCCCCGCCTGCGCACGTGGACCGGCCGAATCCGACCATCCCCGACGGCGACCCGCACATCGCCGTGACCCTCAGGACCTCCCCTACACCCTCGGCCACCTCACTGGAGCAGTCTCGCCGCCGGTAAGCCCCTCTGCCCTTTCCTCCGCCGCGGGTACTGTTTGATTTGGGGGAAGGACATCGGGTTAGGATTAGAAAAACTCAGAGGGTTTTCTGAACTGTCAGCGACTCACTTGAATAGTAGCCCAAGGACTAGTCTGTAAGGAAACTTGAAAACACCCGCTAGGGACCCCGTTGCAAAGTAGTTTTCCTTTTAATCATTTCTGTTTAATCTTTTTAATGACCAAAGAACTTAGGAAATTCATAACTTGAGAAATACTTAACCAAAAAATTGTCAAACCAATTTTGCTGGATTCTAAATATTATGGACTACCAACTAAAAATACTAAACCCCATGCTTTCTATTCTAAATTTTAGAGTTTAGAATTAAATACAGAAACTGACCAAACCTTAATTAATTAAAGAAAATTAGTTATGCTTCTGTGCTGAACCTAAGAAAATTTGTAGATGTTCAAACCACATTTAAACACTGTTTAAAAATAGTGGGAACCCCAGTATTGAAAATCTAAGTAGGGATATCTATTAAAAGCCATTTTTGCGCAAAACTTAGGAAAATTAGAAAGGCATTAGAAAATTAATGAACAGTGAATGCAATTATTTTTCCTAACCTAATTAAGTAACAGAGAACCAAGGAAAAATAAAAAGACCACTAGTCCAGAACAGAATTAAAGTGAAATATTTTATTTAGCATTATTCCAACTAGAAAATAATTATTAGAATTATGGAAACAATTTCAAAATTGCTAATAAAAATCCAGTGGACTTGTTACCACCAAAAACAAATAAAACTTGATAATGAGGTATATTTCAATTAAATCATGAGAAACCCAAAAATAATGCAATAATGGACAAATAAAATTTTGCTAGATCAATAATGAGATAGGCCACCAGAGAAAAATGCAAACCCATTTGAAAGATGCCAAATAACACCTATTGCCAATACTTCATGAAAAGGGCCAATTAATCCAATTAATTACTACCACCCCTTCCCTTAAGCAAAAGTGATGCCAAACTTCAGAATGATTGCTCTCACGCAAAGAAGAAGCTAGGAAAAATTAGAAATCTGTTGTTTGATATTTTTCAAATATAGTGGTAGTAGAAAGCAGCCCTTTGGCTAGAAACTTTGGAAAATCATGGTAAAATAACTAATGAGTATTAATGGCTAAAACTTTGTGCAAAGTCATGTTATAACATCTAAATGCCAGCAAAAATAAGTCTTAGAAAATTTCCTACTGTTAAATGGTAGTTGTAGTTCAAACCATCCCTTCTGCCCTAACATTTTATAATTTTGTCCATAGAGAACTATTCATTTTTTAAGCCCCAAATTTTGGGACAGCGAATTATACACCAATAAGAAGCCACTGTATTTTTTTCAGAATTTTTGGAAATGTATTGAGACAACTTGTAGTTCAAACCCACTCTAAAAACCTAAAGGAAACAGAGGGAAAGAAATACAAGATAAACCTCGCCCCAATAAGTTCAACTTGAAATCTTGACAAATTCTCACTAAGACTTAAAAAGGAATTCAGTGGAACCCCAAATTGGACTTACCACTTAGTTTAACTGAGTGCGATCTAAAATACTAAGTATACTACCAAAAATCTTTTGTAATAAGATTTAACTCTATCTAATTTAAGTGGATCATTCACCATCAAATTTTAATTGCTAAGGCACATATCATATCCTGCATGTATCTTACTCATTGCATTCATTAGATTGTAATCTCGCTGACGGAGAGTACGTGCTCATCCCCGAGCAAGGAATTGTCCAAGAGGAAGACCAGGAGCAAGCTCCCGAGGCTGCCATCGAGGATCTCCCCGCAGCCCCAGCTGTTGAAGGCAAGCCCCAGTTTTATGCATAACCATGTTATTATATGCTACTTTACTACACTTAATGTTTATAGGATTGCAATGTGCATTTAAGTGTAGGAGTTGCTTGAAACCTTAGTTGCATGAACTTAGGATTCCTTTTGAGATGAATACTAGTATGCTAGGTCGAGTAGCTGCTATGCTAATCAGGATCTCGGTAGAAGTCGAGTGATTTTTCTAGCACTCGCGCGAGGTCAGGGATTGATTGTATTCATCTTGATAACGGGATCTATGATGGTCTATGGACTTGGATCTAGGGTGGATGCCTTGTCCATGAGACGGGAAAAGGAATTAAGGATTAATTGTGGATACCTGAGTCAAGCGTTTGAACGTACTAAGCACATGTCAAGAAATATGGTAACCGATAAACCTAGTACCTGAGTGAAGCTGGGCGCGGACTTTATCCCTCACGCGACCTGAAACTGGTTCTCCCATGCTAGCTATGGTGGGTACAAGTGCGGTCACTGCACGGCGGCAGCCGAGGTCAGTGGAGCATTGTATGCCAAGGCGGTGAGGCCTGGCCACGAACGGGGAATCGATGAGGACGGTTGACATGTATGGGGACGGAGTGCTCCTACATGTCGTGTGTTTAGGTTTACCTTGCAAGGATAAAAAACTCGATTCGAATCGTCTGCTTCTCATAGCTAATGAGACTGCTTGACCCCTTGTAATACATCGAGTAAGAAGTGAAATGAGGTTTGCATGAGAAACTTGTTGATTGCACTAAATTCTTGCTACCATGTATGCTTAGAAGGAGCAAACTTAGCTAAGGTAATGATACTAGAAACTGAAAAGCTAAAAGATTGATTTTTAGACTCAGCTAGTGCTTTTGGCAAACTAAACCCCTCAGCCAAACAGCTTCATGGTCTACAGGTAGAGGAGTAGATTCCTCACACCGAGTAAGTCTAGCTGAGTATTAGTATACTTAGCCTTGCTTGTGGCATAATTTTTGCAGGTATGCTTCAAGATACGATTGATGGTGTGACTTGGCCTACCACCCTGCCACCGGGTTGGACGGTCGAATGGGATGCTGCTCCGGCAGGAGAGGAGCACGAGGAGTAGTGGGCTAGGCCTTGCCCTTTTCCTCGCTATCGACGACATCGATTATCCGCTGCATTGCATTTTGTGAACTTTTAATTGCTACTTGAAAAACTCCGATCCATGTAATAATTCAGTACTTTAATTTGAGGTTTCCTGCTTTATTGTATTTCTTCTGTGACTCACCCTCGAGTGAGATTGTGAATTTGATCCTGGTTAAGTGGCTTTATCAAATTGAATCTGAGGGACTGACGGGTTATTCCGATTTAAGTGTGTTACGGCCCCTGAGACGTGACCTAGGCACTTAAGCTGGAATAATTCGGGCGGTTCCGCCACAGTTGTAACTTATATAAAATTTGTATTAAGATTTCCGCTGCAAAAGTGATGGTGTGTGATTTGTGTTTACTTAATCTCACGATCATAGTTGTAAGAGGTTTATCCGGGGTCCATGGGACACTCGGACAGATCCTGTTAAGTTATCTGGTGCACATGCATGGCTATCTGAGGTCTTTGAGACAAGGACAGGTGCATGTGGGTCCGATAACTTGGGAGGTTCTGCCACTCTAGGTGCTGCAGTCAGGGGTGCCACAAGCAAAGCGACCACGGGGCGGTGAGCGGTAAGGGTGCTGAATCCTGATAGGAGCGGGGGAACCACCATCCTAATAGTGGTGCACTACCCGCTCAGCACGCAATTCTGCAACCTCTGCCTGAACCTTGCCCAACTCGTCAAGGGTGTGGTCTAGCTCGGCGTTGAGCACGGTGACCAGGTTGACCATGTTGTTCAGCCTGGGATTGCCCTCACCAACATGCGAGACAATCACACCTCCAGTGCTGCCGGTCGAACGACGAGGGTAGTACTTCAGGTCGAGGCCATCAGCTACCTTGCTGAACAAAGAGCAGTACTGTGAAAGCGTACGTCATGCAACATCTTGCATGGCTTCCTCGGCAGTATCCCTCTCAGTGATAGAGTAATGCTCTAAGAAGGCCTTTGCACCCCGGAGATCATCGTCCGGACGGCGCACCAAGCTAGTAGCCTCCCACTGGTCCGAGTATAACCCGCGACGATGCTGGTAGACTACACAACGATACTCAATGGGCCAAGTGTGTCGATCGAAGGCCCGATGCAGCAAGGTGTCGAGAGCGTCGTGGAAGTGACACCTGCGAGCGGCATCGCGAGTGATGGGTCTAGCGATCGATCCCTCCAGCTTCTGCTCCTCCGAGAGCTCCGTGCTGTGGCTCGAACTACCACCGACGTTGTCGTCTCTGTCTCTATCAAGGTCTCCTCTAGTAGCCAGGATGCCCTATGGTGGTGCGGGGGGCATCTCTGGTTGAGGTGCAGGGGAAGGCAACCTCCTAGACTCCACATCCTGCTGAGGCGAGGGGGAAGAGTCCTACTGCTCCTAGCATTGGCACTCCTGCTCCTCGTGCAGGCGACGACGCAGTCTCCCCAGATGGCTTGACTGACCTATCACCGTGCTACGTAGTGGGCGCTCCGCAAGGCGAGAAGGCAAAAAGGGAATCACTGACTTACGTGCAGTGCATCTAAGACATGCCATCTACAAAATACATCGTAAGCATAAGAGTAAGAGTAGAACTATATGACCAACAAGTAAACAGAAAGCAACGTGAGACAAAAAATTTGTAAGATGAGAATATATATAAAAGTATAACATAGAATTGGTCAAGATGACCAACTTTTGAAATGACGCCAAAGGTCAAGGTAAGAGTAAGGGTCTATAGTCCTTAGTGTGACCATTCTAGTCAAGGTTAGCGGTCCTACAGTCAACCTGTCTTTGATACCACTTATGTCACACCTGGTTTTAGAAGGCAAACCGAATGCGAACCATATACGTGTCAGGATCAGAAACTCACGTACATAATTGGACATCATCACACATTGCTCAAAGTAAATATTAGAAATGTACTTTATTACATAAAGATGTCCAAGACACCCATAGAGTCCTTAACATAACATAGTCATTAACATTATCGAAGTGCGGAAGAGCGAACATAGTAGATATGGCCTTTACAGGCAGCCGACTGGGGGCTTGCCACTAACGTAACTAGAACTCGTCGTAGTCCTAGACTCCTCAAAGTCCTCCATGTTGCCTACATCACCTCCTAAGCACTGATTACAGTGGGGACAACCTGGGGTGGGGGTGGTTTTTAAAGCAAGGGTAAGTACACATCAACGTACTCAGTAAATGTCCCGTTTGGCTAAAGTAGACTAGCTGTATGTGGAGTTAAGGTTAGGCAGTTACTTTTAGTTGGTCAAGTATTTATTATTAATAGTAAAGCCAAGTTTTAGTAATAAACCTAGTTATTACCCAAAAGTACTCCCTTCAAGAGGAAATACCAGAGATTAGAGTCATAACCATCAATATAATCATCATAAAAGTATCCAAAGTTCTTCTAATCAAAGAGGATCCCAAGGCTGCTCTTAACCGTGAGCACGGCTGATATACCAGTTTCTAACACTTTGAAGAGGTTGCACACTTTACCCATGAGTCATGATCCCTTTTGCCTCGGGTCGATGAAACGCTCAAACACTACTAAGGTGAGTAGGCAAGGTTTCACTACATAGCCTTTACAGCCACCCGTTAGGTTTCTTTAGTTTGATAAACACATTACTTCTCCCCACAGGAAGGGTGACTAACAAAACCAAATCGAAAGAACCTCGGCAAACAGCCTCGGTAGAGCAAGTACTGTGCCCAGACCCCATTGACGGCCCTACGGCGAAGCCAACTACACCTCAAGTTCCTCTAATTAATCAGCTAAGGGCGTCCCATTCCACCCTCATGGTTGTATTGTTATCCCGGTGGACACTCAACGAATAGGTCCTTACGGAGAGGTACTCAGGAAATAGCCTGAGTCCCCTAAAGTATCACAAGATCATCATCGAGATAAAATCATCATATCTTAAATATTCACATCATGTTCGTTAATTAAGTTAAAGCAATAACATAAAGCTAACCATGATAACCCAAAAGGTAAACAAGGGTAAGGTAAATACAGACTAGTCAATCCTTAGGTTTCAATAAAGTAATGCGGGACAGTGAATTATAAAGTAAGTAGGACATAATAGGTCAGAGAACACTTGCCTTCACCAGGTTGCTGCTCAGGAACGTCTACGGCAACACACTTAGGAACCACGGGCTGCTCGTTGTCTAAACAAAGTGATCATGCATTCAATACATTTGGGTAAAGACAAATGAACAATACACCAAACATATACAACCAAGTGAACATAAGTTTGATAGAGCAGAGTAAACACAAAAGGTTCCTGGATGATAATGAATCTCTAGGTCATAATCCTTGATTAGCTCGAGCCATCTTCTTTGTCTCATATTTAACTCTGACTGGGTAAAAATGTACTTTAAACTCTTGTGATCAGTATACATATGACATACATTTCCTAGCAGATAATGACGCTAGATTTTAAGGCCATGAACCACTGTTGCCAATTCCAAATCGTGCATTGGGTAATTTCCTCATGTCGACGCAGTTGTCTTGAGGCATAAGCTATAACTGGCCTTCTTGCATCAAAACACACCCAAGTCCAATGCCTGATGAATCACAATATACATCAAACGGCTTCTCAATATCTGGTTGAGCCAAAACCGGTGCAGTGGTCAGTAGTGTTTTCAACTGTTCAAAGGCCTCATTACACTTGGGAGACCAACTAAACTTAACATCATTCTTTAACAACCCCATGATATGTTTAACAATCTTGGAAAAGTCTAGGATAAACCTACGGTAATAGCCAGCTAGTCCAAGAAAGCTTCTGACTTGATGCACTGTGGTAGGAGATTTCCATTCCATAATATCCTTAACTTTGCTGGGATCAACAGTAATTCCCTTAGCCGACAAAACATGCCCCAAAAATTGGATTTCCTCCAACCAAAACATGCACTTGCTAAATTTAGTATAAAGTTGATGTTCTCTTAAGCACGTTAAAACAATCCGCAAATGCTCTATATGCTCCTCTTTATTCTTGGAATAGATCAAAATATTATCGATAAAGACCACTACAAACTTGTCTAATTTTGGCATGAACACTGAATTCATTAAGTACATGAAATGGGCTGGAGCATTTGTTAATCCAAAGGACATAACCAGATACTCGAATAATCCATATCGAGTTGTAAAATCCGTCTTAGGTTTATCTTCGGGCCGAATTATTATCTGATGATAGCCTGATCTGAGCTCAATCTTAGAAAATACCTGGGCTCTAGTAAGCTGATCGAATAGAAGATCAATCCTAGGAAGAGGGTACTTGTTCTTAATGGTGACTTCATTAAGGGGTCAATAGTCCACGCACATCCGTAGGGTTTGGTCTTTCTTCTTAACGAAGATGGCTGGACAACCCCATGGTGACGAACTTGGTCTGATAAATCCCTTCCCCGGCAATTCTTGCAATTGCGTCTTTAGTTCTGCCAATTCATTGGGAGGCATACAGTACGATCTTCTAGAAATAGGAGCTGTACCGGGTTTTAACTCAATCACAAACTCTACGTCCCTTTCGGGAGGTAATCCAGGCAAGTCTTCAGGGAATACATCCAGAAATTAATACACAACTAGAATGTCTTGTATCTCTTGCACTATGGCTTCAAAAGCTCGTTCGGTTGTCATGACTAGGACAGATACAGGGACAGAAAGCCTGACTTCTTCTTGTCCATGACTTAGCTGAACAGTCCTTTGATTGGCATTAATAATAGCCTTATTTTGGGTTAACCAATTCATGTCCAGAATCACATCTACGTCTTGCCCTTTTATAACTATCATATTGGTGGGGAAGTCATATCCTGCTAATTTCACGGGTACGTGGAATACTACTTCCTTAGTAAAAATTTGACCCCTAGGTAATTGAATAATAAGACCCTTCTTTGATTCAACACTAGGTATGCAATGCTTCTCAACAAAAGATTTGCTCATGAATGTATGAGATGCACCAAAATCAAAAAGAATGACAGCTGGGTGATTGGCAACAGAAAACGTACCCATCATCACAGGCTCTCCTTCCGGTGTAGTAGCTACTTGAGTATAATAGACCCGTCCGGTTCGCTTTTCACCTTTGCTTGCCTGATTGCTTGCCATATTTCCCTTGCCTCGAGAAGTATTTCTGGAAGTCTTTTGGAAGTCTGGTTTGTTTTGCTTTGGAGGACAATCTTTGATGAAATGTCTAGACTTTCCATAGTTGAAGCAACTGTTAGATGAATTGGGTAGGGCTGCGAAACGAGTACCAGGGGCACCCGGCTGAATAATTTGAGTAGGGGCAGCAGTTGGACGGATGAAGACCGACTGCTTAAAAGGATAGGAGGATGGACGAGGAAAAGGGCGATTTCCTCGTATAAGGAATTTGTTCCCTAATGCAAGGGCTACAATTTCGTTGTAATGATCATAGTCTTTAACTCCATGGATCAGGCATGGATTAGCTCCCAATTTGGAGAAGTGTCACTAGTTTCATGGTTTTAGCACTAACCTAGTCTGACAGCACAAGTTGGGAGATATTTTACACTAGGTTCCATATAGTTTTATGGCTAGGTTCCTTACACAAATTTGTACTACTATAGTAGCTCTACAACTTTGCTATAGTGACTTATAGCAAACCTCTCATGGATCAAGAGATATAGGAGTCCAAATTTGGCACATTCACACTATTTTTCAGATTTCAGGGTTAGGGTGACTCATACACTTTTGCAAATTACTCCAAGTTTCACCACAAAACTTGGGAATCTCTAACCATAAAAGTTGCTCAGTTTTTGTTACTCTATCACTTTGATATATACACTTTTGACTAAAAGTGCACATAATTTGAAATCACCTTATAGGGCACTATTTAGGATTTCTAGGTTCCAAATTAGGGTTTTAAGTGTCCTCGGGTACACTTAGCACTTAAGCTCTCTAAGCCAATATTTCTTGAACATTTCTATCAACTTGTTAAGATCATCTTTTTAGTGCTCATCTCACAAGGCCACATGCTTCTAATCCTTGAAGAGAGACATTCCAACCTAGGGTCAAGAATCTCTCTTACTGAGTCAGATCATCACACATGTTTGTTTTGAAATTTTAGCCTAGTGGATGCATCCTAGGTGTATCATACATAATGTAATGCCAATGCATATGATGTCATGCCATAGTTTTAGTTCTCGTAACACCAGGGATGTTACAGATTTCACACCTTGAAATCCTATATCTACAAATCCCTAAAGAGATAGTGATGAGGACATCACTCCCATACAAATAATGCATGGGCCAACAACACGAGCACGTGCACAACATATAAATCTCTAGGTTCGTTCTTACCTAGTCAATTGTATTTTGGAGCTTACGGTTTGTGCCATGGATGTTTTGATGATAAGAAACCTTGGAGAGGACCATAAAGGACTTGAGAAATGCCATGATGTAAGGGAGGAGAAGCTAGGACGTTCACAACAAGAGAAAGCCGAGTCCGACCCAACTTCATCTCCACCTTGGAGCCCAGGACTAGTCTGCACTAAAATGTACACTCAAGACGCATCTAAACTCTGATTAGGTTGGTATTTATATGTATGGAAAGATAAGGAGATAATATTTCCAAACCAACTAGAACCACCTTAAAATTCATTCAAAGTCAACGGGAATCGTCGAAACAAGTCAGCGTTCAGATTCTGTTTTGGTGCTTCGACACCATCTGTTGGGCTATTGGGTCGTGTATCATGTTGGTGCCCATTAGGGGTACCTCCAGGGGTTGTGCCTGCCCCTAACCTCTATTTTAACAGTAGTCATCACCACGTTAGGGTTTGGGTTTTTCTTAGATCATATCTGTCGTCGAACAGTATCGTCGTTTATTAGTTTGTGAGACCCCAACTCGTGATCAATGCAGTTTTGATTGCGTTCTTCCTATTCTTGCTTGTGTTCTTGATTGCACTTGCAGGGATAAGCCTTCATGGCGAGGTCACTCGTGGGTCATAGGTAACAACCAACGGAGCAGTGGTGTAGTGATTGCGAGGATCCGTTCGCTCGGAGCCTTGGATTATCAAGGTTGAGATCTCCACCCAATCAAGTTATCATACCTCACGGAAGATTGGGCCTTCTCCTCTATCAAGTGGTATTAAGATTCAGGTTACCCAAGAGGTATAATCTTAACTTTAGATTTAGTTCATCCCGTAACCCACAAAAAAGCCAAAAAAATATCAGTGTTGACCTACAAACTCTTGACCTACAACCTTCGCCTTAGCCTTTGCACAATTTGGTTTCAGATTCCTCGTATTGAGTTTGTGTCATAGGTGTGACGGAACCTCCCAAGTCATTAGGCCCACCTACAGTTGTCCTTGTCCAACGGACCTCAGACAACCCTTTAGGTGCCCCTGAATCACTTGACAAGTTCGGTATCTGCTTTTCTTACTTTTCCCAAGAGCGTTTCACCCATCACGCAGACATTACAGAACATCGGAGATACGGTAATGCGGAAGCGATTACAAAAGTTTACATTTATTCAAAAGTAGGACAAAGTTATATATTACAGACCTGTAATTAAATGAGTGCTTAGTAGTATTATTACAAAACCAGGGGAGGCAAAACTCCTCCCGATAAGTTCTTACATAAAAGTTTTTATGGAGGACTAGGTCCTCCCGTAGCTTCATTGTTTCTTTTCTTCATTTACACCTTGGTACAAAAACAACAAAAGTTTGCTGCTTCCTCACCTAAAAACAATAGGGAATAAAACCCTGAGTATGGAATTACTCAGCAAGTCTTACCCGACTAAAGAAAAGACTCTCAAGGGTATGCTGGTTATAAGGGAGTCAAGGTAAGGTTTCTCAAGGATCAAAGACCCTGTTTTGCAGAAATGCTTACTACGAGTGGATCCTTAAAAATCCAAATTTTACTTGTCATGTTAGGTAAAATTACCTGTATCTAGAGTTCTTTCTACCTAGTTCAATCACTTGACCTGCACTAGCCAATTTCTTAACAATCCCTTTATCCTTACTGAAGTTCTACATATAGGTCAGTGACCAAGTCTTCATAACCGTGAAGGTACGGCGATCCGAATCGATTATACTCAGCTGAGGATCTCCGATCACACGACATATGTAGCACTTAACCCTTGCATATGTCAACCCGCCACCGGGGTTCTTAAGACCAGATCAGGTTCACGTCAACCGAGAGCACAGCTACACCACCGTCCAGCCTCTTGCCACGGAGGGTACATGCTACTCTCGCCACCGCTCCATGCCCATTGCATGTTATCTTATTCTGGCCTTAGTCTGCCCGAGGCAAGGCTTACCCATGACGAGGCATGTGACCAGTTAAAGGGTCCTCGGTCATCAAGCCTACATCGAGACGGTCCTTAAGCGACTCAGATGGAGACACTACACCGAGACTCCTATCTCGTGCAAGTCACCCACCTGGTCTCAGTTTAATCATTTCAGCCCAAAGCTTGGTACCTGGTAGAGGTACATCTTTTCCGATGTTGAACCCATCACGGCCATGATGAGTCCAGCATCAAGTTTTGTTTTCAAAAACATCCCAACCACTTTTGCCATATCATCTTTTGTAAAAACAAAACATTTTGTTTTTCTAAAGCAATGCTAAGCATCAAAATCTTTTGTAAAACAGGTGATCAAGGAAGGTAATCAAATTCAAGGAAGGTAATGCAGGAATTGTTTTATCATTCAACTCCTATCACCTAATGCAACAAGTAAGTGATAAAGATTTTTAAATCACAAGGAGGTGGCAAATGCACTGGGGCTTGCCTTCGTTTATAGGTGAGTCAGGCACGGATCCACAGATGTCAAAGTAGAAACAATTCCCTGACTGAGGTTCCGAAGGTGGAGGTGTCTTCTCTTCGTTTACTTCGACTTCTTCTTCGTTTTCTAAACATAACCATATATATGTGTATATAAGAATGAATGCCATGTAATGCTCATGAGGGTGCAAAGATAAGAATTTATTATCTAAGGTTCTTGAATACAATTTTCCTTCACGGTTCACCGGAAAACTAGGGTTTCCGGAGGCAATAGTGAAGTTCAAAGAGCAGGGGTGGGGGTTTTGGGTTCTAATTCTCAAACAAGGTCCAAATCAAACCAAACTCTACCCAAGGCTTCTAAATAATGTGTAAAGTTCATATAAAAAAGTTTGGGCATTTTTGGAATTATTAACTATTTTCTAAAAATCCAGAATCAACATTTTAAGCTATTTTAAATACTCCAAAATTCCCAATTTGATCTAAAAATCATGGAACTATTTTTATTAAATACTATGGAAAATAAGGAATCTAAGAAAATTGGTTTGACATTTTTAGGATTTTTCTACAATTTTCTATAGATTTCTGAAGCTTCATAGAAAAAGAAAAAGAAAAGGTTGGAACAGTGCTAGGCTAAATCCAGCCCACGCGGCCCAAGTCCAGAGGAAACGCACGTGCGCGCCCAAGCGCCTGCAGATTTTGCAACGAAGACCCTGGCGCCTTGAATAACCACAGAAGAAACCCGCGCACTATTTCGGGGAGTCACTGAGAGTTTACAGAAAAACCCCTAGGTTTCTAATTCTTTACCGACTGGAGTCCACGACGGTGAGCAGTGCAGGGCCGCGCTCCAGCGAGCTAGACTGGTCGGAGGAAGCCAAGACCGGTGCTCCCGAGCAGCGGACATAGGATTGAACCGTTCCCGATCACTTCCCCTAACTTAATTTCAGAAATGGTGACCCGATTCGCTCTGGCCGCGGTGACCGAGGGTGTTGTGGACAGATGAATGTGTTCCTGGTGATTGGTGGCAGTTTAGTTCAATTCGATGGTTCGGCAAGCATCACTGGGTTATGAGAATACTCAAACGAGAAAGAGGGGAGGATGAACTGACCGGAGTTGTACTAGCCGCGGTGAGGTTGGTTTCACGGTGGCGGAAACCCGAATTAGGGGAAATCCAGAATTAGAGCTCGCTGGTGGTTGGTTTCACGGTGGCGAAAACACGAATTTGGGCGACGACGCACGGCGGTCGGAGGGACAGGGAGTTACTGGCGCGCGTGAACTCGTGTCTACCGTCGTGGCGACCTCACCGGCGATGATTAGATGGCTATAGGGAGTCATGGCGACACAACGGAGGTACCAGAGCACGTGGCGCAAGATCGGAAGACGGCTGTCGCCTGCAAGCTTATCAGCTTAGGCTGTAGTGCAAAAAGAGGGTACGGCGGCTAGCCGGGGTGACATCCAGCTCAACGGCGGCGAAGATCTTTTGACCCCGCGATGTTATCGACTTACCCCGAGTAGGAATCGGTACACCGGCGGCACGAATCTTCGCGCAGAGAGGTCGCCGGCGGCGAGGCTGTCACACTGGCGGTCTGATCTGATTCTGGCACTGTACCATGGCGATCTCCATTTAGTTGGCCTGACAGTGAACCTTTGAACTCGATTTTCTCTCAAATCTCTATGGCAACTCACACCGAGTTCTGCAGCAAAGTTGTTCCTCTATAATAGCTCTACAACTTTGTTATAGCAACCCTAGGTGGATTCTCACCGGATCATAATCGAAATGGCTCTCAAACTTGGATCTAGGTCACTGTGAGTCTGAAATTCAGACTGTATCAGCCTGACAGTCCAACTTTGGGCTTAATTTTCTCCAATTTCTTCTCAACAAATATACTTACACCTTTAAGCAAAGTTGTTCTCCTTTGATAGGTCTACAAATTTGATGCAGTGACGTAGGGCAAATTCTCACAAATCTGAAAGCTACAGAGCTCCAAAGTTGAGCCAAAACTCTTATTTCAGACTTAGTTAATATAGAGTTCACTTGGTACTTTTTGCAAATAAACCCAAAACTTCGGGTTTCACTTGCAAATCCCAATATTTGTGAACCATATGACTTAATATGCTTTAACATAGTAGTTTTCTCACTTTAGTCCAAATGTGCACTGTTTTTGCACATAGGCCCCTAGGGTTTGGATTTAGGGATTTCCAGGGTTTTAATTAGGGTCTCTGGTATCTCAGGGGTGTAAATGCAACTTAAACCCATTCTTAGTAATATTTTATGACTATTTTACTTAAACTTTAGGGTTCTCTCAATTTGGGTCTTGTTTTACCCTCTTAATCCCTATTTAGGGTTAAGTTTCCTATTCCAGGGTTCTATTTGCAAAACATCAAAATAATACAACTTGTTTGAAATTTTTACCTAGTGAATGCACTCTAGGTGTGTCAAACATATGCAATGCCAATGCTTATGATGTTATGCTCCAGTTTTAGTAACAGTAACACCAGAGGTGTTACATCCTTCCCCCCATAAAAGAATCTCGTCCCGAAATTAAAAGTCCTAGGGAAAGTAATGGAAAAGAAAATGCTTCACATTTTTATTTCCTGAGTTTTGGTACAAGGCAGGGGTGGGTTTGGGGCTCACTCCTTTATATCAACAATGTTTTACACTTTACAAATTAAAAGAGGCTAAAAAGCCTAGGAAATTCTTATCTAAGAAGTCTTGAGTTTCCCAAGTAGCCTCATCTTCGGAATGTTGGTTCCACTGTATCTTGTAAAACTTGAGAGTTTTCTTCGGGTAACTGTAACACCCCAAGTGTTACCTTGGCTATGGCACCTCTATGCACTACTAACTGTCATCACATGTGGAAGAAACTTAAGGAGAGGAGCATAAGAATCTTGGAGACCATGTATTAACCAAGAATGTTAGTGACCTAAAAGCATTACTCAAGCTTTTGTGCACTTACCACCTTGGGCAAGAAGGGAGTAAACCCTGGACCTCTCTTGAACCCCTATCTCCTAAAACCATGGTTGAAGGGGGGAGAGATTAAGCAAATGTGCAAATCATGACCTAACCTTTGGCAAAAGTTAAGTAACATATTAATCAACAAATATGGAGAGGAAACATTGCAAAAGGACCACTGAAGAAACCCCAAATCCATTCTTTAAGTAGAGAAAGAGCTAGAGCTCTCTAATTCTCTCTAAGTCAAAATCTACACCTAATCTAAAGATCCACCGTGTTCACCTTGAAGATGGCACCAAAACCACCTAAGTTCTATACCAAAAATGTGGCATACCACCTAGGGCACCCCCTGGAAAAAGTTGAGACCGAGCCCTTGACGTTTGACATGTCTTGGCATCATTTTTGTCGCGCAGCGGACAAGGAGACAAGCCAGATTTGGCGTCCGCATATCTTCTGACCTAGGGCTTATCTTCCCTTGGAACTCACATACAAGAGATAGCCATAGGTGCCAGGAAGAGGTCTGCACCGGATTTTTGCCAAGATTCGCACGTATGCGATCTCAGCAAGCTTTTGAACATGGGCAGAAGAACACCTCCACGTGTTCGACGCGCTCTGCGCGTGCCAGAGCATGCCCGCGCCCGACCCCGCGCGCCCCGTGCCACGCCAGGCCACGCCCGCGTCCCCTCCTCGCGCCTGCGCCTATAAATCACCCTCAGGCGTCGACCGTACTCCTCCGCGCACGCTTGACCTCACCGGAGCCCGAAACCACCGGCGTTTGCCCCGTGCACGGCGTGCCCGCGGCCACCCGAGCCCCTGCCACCGTAGACCAGCCAACAGAGCCCTTCCCAACCCCGTCCAACCCTTGGAATAAACTGTGCACGCCTCGGTGAAGCTCCCCGAGCAAGGAATCGGAGTTTGCTTCGCTGGAGAAGCCAGTCCACGGTCGCCGGACTTCACCCGACCACCGGTGAACGTAGACCGGGTAATCCTCGGTTCCATTCTTTGATTCCTTGTGCACATAGCCTCTACGTCACCCCGTGAAGCTCATCGTGCCATTTGATTGCACTAGATCGCCGTGGTTTAGCCGGAACACCCACCGCCGACGAGATAACCCGCCTGCGCACGTGGACCGGACGATTCTGGCCACCACCGCCATCGAGCCATACCTCGCTGTGACCGCCAGGACCTCCCGGAGCCAACCCCACCCCTCGCCGGACCTCTCTCGCTGCCGGTAAGCCGCGCCGCCCTTTTCATTTCCGCGGGTACTGTTTAAACCTAGGGAGGGACCGCGGGGGAGAAGAAGAAAAGGCTAGAGGGTTTTGCGCATTGTCAGTGACTCAGGGGAATAGTAGCGCAGGGATATAACTGAGAGGATTAGTTTGGAAAGAACCCGAGGACTTCGGTGCAAAGTGGTTTTTCCAGGAAACCTTTTATTTAACCTGATTTAAATTCAAACAAAACTTGAATAATTCATATCTTCTATTTTATTCACCCAAATCAAGTCAAACCAATTTTGCCATATCTTCAATAATGTAAACTACTTGAGAAAAATAAAAAAACTCCTAAGTGTTATAGAAAACTTTAAGGTTCTGATTTAAATATTAATTTGGCCAAAAGCTAAATAATAGGAGGAAAAATAGTTGCACTATTAGACTGAGGCTAAGAAAAATTGGAGAAGTACCTAATTACTTCCTAACCTGTTTAAAAATAATAAACTCCTCTGTACACCCAGTTAAGATAGAGTTTACCCTTTAAACCCTTTTTAGCCTAAAGTTAAAGAAAATATTAATGAAGGTTTAAATAAGGCACCAAGGAGCACCCATATTTTTGTTAGTCTACCTACTCAGTATAGTTCACTAGAAAAATTTCTTATACTCAGGTTTAGTACAAAATAGTTGGGATACCTTTTATTTTAAGAAAACAAGGAAAACTTAGAAAAACCCTAGAAAAATAACCCCAAGGAGAAAACACCCCAAACCTTGGGATAACTAATGATTTGTTATTATGAACATAGGAAAAATATGGAATCTATTGTTTGATATTTTTCAAATAACAAGTTAGTTATAAGCACCTTTTTGGCATAAAACTTTAGAAATTCACAACTAAATATCCAGTATGACTTTCTCTATGATTTTTAACACAAAGGCCTAATATCACCTATGAGTCTGGGAAAAAATAAAACTTGGTCCAGAAACCTCAATTAAATCATAGCTATAGTGTAAAGTGCCCTTATAAAACTCATCCTTGTTAATTTTGCACAAGTAGTATCTGAATCAAGAACCACCTCAAATTTATAGGACAAATTACAGTGACAACTAGTAACCCATTGTAATTTTTTATAGATTTTTTTTGAAGAAGTTAAACCACTATTGTAGTCCAAACCCACACTAGAATTCATAATTAGAAATGAAAAAGGGGAAATTGATAATGGAAACTTGTGTCACCCTAACCCAACTAGCAAAACCCTTTTTAATTTGCCCACTGAAATATGTAAGGGAAAAATACAAATCCACTATGCTTATTCTCCACAACACCTAAACATAGAGTGATAAGCATAAACCACTAAAAGCCACGTATGACCAAGAAACCCTAAGTTGCTAACTAACTTAGTTCTTCTTCCTTTAGCATAATGTTGTTAAATTATGCATAATCATAACATGCATATTCTTATTCATTGCATTCGATAGACTGCAACCTCGCTGACGGAGAGTATGTCCTCGTGCCGGAGCAAGGTGTTGCTCAGGAGGTGACCCCGGATCCAGCACCAGAGCCTGCCCCAGAGGATCTGCCTGCCCCAGCTTTGGAAGGCAAGCCCCGGTTTATGCATAACCTGTTCTATATATTATTTTTACTACACTTAATATTTGTAGGCTTGTATTGTGCACTTAAGTGTAGGAGTTGATTGAAACCCTAGTTGCATGAACTCAGGAATCCTTTTTGAGATGGATACTAGTATGCTAGGTCGAGTAGCTGCTTGCTAAGTAGGGATCTCGGTAGAAGTCGAGTGATTTTTCCAGAACTCGCGCGAGATCAGGAATTAGTTGTACCCACTTTCATATCATACTGATGATTGGTCTGTGGACACGGATCCATAGGGATGCGTGGTCTACGAGATGAAATTGGAATAAGGATTAACGTGCGGATACCTGTGTCAAGCGTTTGAACGTACTAAGCACATGCCGAGAAATATGGTAAATCGGTAAGCCTAGTACCTGAGTGAACCTGCCCGCAGATTGCCCTCCTCACGCGACCTGAGACGTGGTCTCCCATTCCGGTTATGGTGGGTACAAGTGCGGTCACTGCACGACGGCAGTCGGGGTCAGTGAGGCATTGTACGCCAAGGCGGTGAGCCCCTTTCTGTTGCCAGGGAATCAATGGGGACGGTTGAGGTGTGTGGGGACGGAGTGCCTCACCACATCGTGTGTTTAGGTTTACCTTGCAAGGATAAAAACTCGATTCGAATCGTCTGCTTCTCGCAGCTAATGAGACTGCTTGATCCATTGTACTGCATTGAGTAACAAGCGGAAGTGTGATGATGTGACAAAGATGCTGATTGTTAAATTTGCTTGCTACCATGAATGAGTAGATAGTACACCTCTAGTCTTAAGAGAGTCACACTAAAACTTGACAAAGCAAAAACTTGGTTTATAAACTCAGCTAGTGCTTTTGGCAACCAAACCCCACAGCCAAACAGCTGCATGTCTAGAGGTAGAGGGGTAGACCCCTCACACCGGCTATGTCTAGCTGAGTATTAGTATACTCAGCCTTGCTTGTGGCATAATTTTTACAGGTTCTTTGGAGGACATGGTTGCTGGAGTGACTTGGTCGTCCGTCTTGCCACCGGGTTGGACTGTCGAGTGGGACCCCACCTCGGCAGAGGAGGAGCATGAGGAGTGATGGGACAGGCTTTCCCATCTCTCTGTTTATTTATCGTTAGTTTCGTTCCGCTGCACTTTGAACAGTAATGGCTACTTTTGCAAAAACTCCGATGATGATGTAATAATTTAATACTCCTGAATGTATGGTTTATGCTTTATTTTATTTGCTCTGTGACTCACCATCGAGTGAGATTGTGGTACTTGATCCTGTTAGTGGCCTCGTCAGACTAGATCCGAGGGATTGACGGGTTATTCCCATTTAAGTGTGGTCTAGCCTCTAAGGCGGGACTTAGGCACTTAAGTTGGAATAATTCGGGCGGTTCCGCCACAGCTGGTATCGGAGCTTGTACCACCACAGAGGAAATCAATAAACTATAAATATCATCCTTTTCTAAGGTAAAACTTGATAGAAACAAATGTTGGATAGATCGTATGACGATCAGGATAGACCTAGGACGGAAGCCTTAGGATGATGGAAGGGTAGTTAGGTGGCTAAGTGATTAAGCCCTACAGGCTACTATGAGGGATGGGAGTTCTTCCCTATTCACTTTACGTTGATGTGAGGTCGTTCAAGACGAGCATGCATACATTCTTAATTAAACTAATAGATAATTGGGTAAGGACTTTAATACAAAATGATGACCAACTAAGTACCCCAGTACCATTATTGTAGTTAGAGAGAGGCTGAGTTGTGATTCCTTTTTCTTTTTATAATTCTTTTTCTTTTACTTACGCTTAACCGTACACAGATGACCTCCCACGGATCCTCGGACGAAGGGAATGCACTGTCCCACACTGACGGACTTGCACGAGAAGGTTTTTCCCGCATTTTGTGGGAGGTACTTCAGGGAGCTGGTTACATGACGCCTCCTCAGTACGCGGTGCAGCAGTTCGAGAAGCACCGAGTGCCCCGCTGTAGGGTGAGGATGACCCTGGAGCCTCATCCCCTGTAGCCCAGCTGGCGTTCGCTGAACTCTGAGTCCTTTGGATACCGGGCTGAGGATACGATTGAGGCGATTGCTCTTCACGGATTGACCACTTTCTGTGGATTCCACCCCTTGGAGCTGTCCACTCACCCCATTGGCTTGTTCCCCGCTGAAAAGGAGGACGACCCAATGTGGAAGGACCGAGTGGAGCATGCTAAGGACATCTGGGCTATCTACCCAGGCCAGACTGCTCACTTGACGGTACGGTGCATGAATGCCCTGTATCGTCTGCAAGTGATGCGTGGTGAGGCAATGTCCCATCTGATGGCATTATTGGAGGCAACCAAGATCACCTTGGACAACAAAGAGGAGCTTGTGGTTGACTTGTCCACTGAGATGGTAGAAAAAGATCTACAAGTGGAGCAGTTGTCAGATGAAATTCACAAGCTTGAGGAGCTAGTGGGGACGAGGGAGAACACCATCGAGGTTCTCGAGGATCAGTTAATTAACACCCAATAGCAGCTTGCCGAGGCTAACGAGCACCTGGATATGCATCACCAGGAGATTCAAGACATGGAGGCCAACGAGGATGTCGACATCGAGGGAGGAGAGGAGCCTGCCTCCAGTTTGGACACTGCGGGCTCAGGGAGACCACCTTCCCCCGAGTCGAGTGTTGCCTCGTTCGCTCACTAGGTCGCAGGGATAGAGTTAGAAGTCTGTGATGGTAAGACTCCTCGAAGCTAGCTTAGCTTTTGCGCCCCTTGGGTACTAGGCTAGATAGAGTTGAGTCTTTTTTGGGCTATTGATGTAATCGTGATAAACTCTTTTGGAAGCATGGTTGGTGAATGCTGTCAGTCTTAATTTAAGGGCTATTGATGTAATCGTGATAAACTCTTTTGGAAGTATGGACGATGTGAAATCTTTTATGATTATGCAATATATATTGGTTTTGCTCAATTGACTCTTTCGCCACAATTGAACCTTGAACCTCAGAAATGTGATATTAAGAATATACATGATTTTTCAGATGGCAGGAAGAGCGCGTCGTGGACAGAATGAGCGCATTCCCCCACCACCACCATCATCGCCTACTCTGCAGGAGCTGATGGCTCAGGAGAACGAGATCTTGAGACAGCTAGCTCAGCGTCAGCCGCCACCTCAGCACTATGGTGGTGGTGACCATCAGCGTCACCCGGCCGTAGCTACTTACCAGGAGTTCCTCAGTACTCAGCCACCATTGTTCACCAGGGCAGAGGACCCACTTGATGCTGATGTATGGCTGAGGGTAGTGGAATCCAAATTCCCACTACTCAATGGAGTTTGTTCCGAAGTGACTAAGGTCAGGTTCGCCACCCAGCAGCTTCGTGGACCCGCGCGGACATGGTGGGACCACTACCTTGCTATGCAACCAGTTGACCATGAAGTGGATTGGAGAGAGTTCAAGGCAGCTTTCAGGGGACACCATATTCCAGCTAGCATTATAGACCGTAAGCTCAACGAGTTTCTGGCACTCACTCAAGGGAACCGGATAGTGCTACAGTATGCTCAGGCCTTCAATGACCTGTGCCAGTATGCCGGATATCATGCAGACACCGACGAGAAGAAAAGGGACAGGTTCAGGAGGGGGCTCAGCACTAAGCTCCGTGACCGTCTCAACACCATCAGGGCCAACAGCTATAATGAGTTAGTCAACATGGCCATTTCCCAGGAGGACTGTATCATAGCTCGTCAGGCAGAGAAGAAGAGGAAGACCCCTGTGGCAGGACCTTCAGCTCAGCCACAGCGCTTCAGGATTGTGTCTGACACACAGAACAGAGGACCTCAGCAGCAGCAAGGGCGTTGGGTGATCCGACCACAGCAGCAGCAGCAGGCACCCAACCGCACCCAGTTTCCAGCTCAGAGGAGCAATCAACAGCAGCAGCAATATCGTCAGGCCAATGACAACAGGTGTTTCACTTGTGGCAACACCGGACATTATGCCAAGAATTGCCCCAGAAACCAGCAGAGGCAGGGGCAGAATGCCAATCAGAACCAAGGCAAGAGGCAGAAGGTGCAAGTGAAGCAAGGCAGGCTGAACTTCACTACCATGGCTGATATTCCAGAGGGAGCACCCGTCATGACTGGTATCTTTTCAGTTTTGAATTATCCTGCTATTATTCTTTTTGATTCGGGTGCATCACACAGTTTTATCAGTGCCAAATTTAGTGCCAAGTGTCAGTTACCTTTTCACCACACCGGTGGGGGTGTTACAATTTAAACACCGGGAGGCAGGGTTGCCACCAATCAAATCAACCGGCAAGTGCCTATAAAATTAGGTAGTCTGGTGATTAGGACCACCCTTCTCATCTTAGGATTGGATAGCGTGGACATCATATTGGGAACGGATTGGTTATCCAGGCATCAGGCAGTGTTGGATATTGCAGCAAGGGCCATTGAGATTCACTCCCCTGCTTATGGCGAGACTACTTTATATTTGCCTGACTAGGGTTGCACCCGTTCTTGTGCATTCACCCTGATAGAGTCCCCAGTTGAGAGGATCCTAGTAGTCTGTGACTACCCAGATGTCTTTCCTGACGAATTGCCAGGAATGCCACCTGACAGAGACATCGAGTTTGCGATTGAATTGCAGCCTGGGACTGCTCCTATATCCAAGAGACCTTATAGGATGCCTCCAGCAGAATTGGCAGAGTTGAAAAAGCAACTACAAGATTTGTTGGACAAGGGGTTCAGTCACCCAAGTACTTCACCATGGGGATGTCCGGCCCTATTTGTGAAGAAAAAGGATGAGAGTTTGAGAATGTGTGTTGATTACCGCCCTCTCAATGCGGTGACCATCAAGAACAAATACCCACTGCCCTGCATCGATGTTTTGTTTGATCAGTTGGTGGGAGCCCAGGTATTCTCCAAGATAGACCTTCGCTCGGGCTACCATCAGATCAAGATCCGTGCCAGTGATATTCCGAAAACGGCTTTCTCGACCAGATATGGGCTCTATGAATTTTTGGTGATGTCTTTTGGGCTGACCAATGCCCCGGCTTATTTCATGTATCTGATGAACTCAGTATTCATGCCAGAGCTGGACAAATTTGTAGTGGTTTTCATTGATGATATCCTGGTCTATTCCAAGAATGAAGATGAGCATGCTAAGCATCTGCACATCGTGCTTCAGCGACTGTGCGATCATCGTCTTTATGCTAAGTTGTCTAAGTGTGAATTCTGGCTGAAGGAAATAAATTCTTGGGTCACACAATTTCTCAGGATGGAATATCAGTTGATCCTGAGAAGGTACAAGAAGTAATGGATTGGAAATCTCCTACCACAGTGAGACAGATTCGGAGTTTTCTGGGATTGGCAGGGTATTATCGACGATTCATTCCGGATTTCTCTAGAATTGCCAAGCCAATGACCGAATTGTTGAAGAAGGGAGTCAAGTATGATTGGAGCCAGAAGTGTGAGGATGCCTTTCATACACTAAGGCAACATTTGACAACAGCACCAGTGCTAGCTCAACCTGATAACACCAAGCCCTTTGAAGTTTATTGCGATGCTTACGGTACTGGATTGGGATGTGTCTTAATGCAAGATAACAGAGTAATTGCTTATGCCTCCCGAGCACTTAGACCCCATGAGCAGAACTACCCTACACATGATCTGGAGTTAGCAGCTGTGGTTCATGCTCTTAAGATATGGAGACATTACCTGATGGGAGCTCACTGTAACATTTACACTGATCATAAGAGTCTCAAATACATTTTCACTCAGGCAGATCTAAATATGAGGCAGAGAAGATGGTTAGAGCTAATCAAGGACTACGATTTGGAGGTGCATTACCATCCTGGCAAAGCCAATGTTGTGGCGGATGCCTTGAGCAGAAAGGCCCAGTGCAATTATATGAGCATGGATGCAAGAATCACCACCCTGTGTGATGAGTTGTGCAAACTAAACTTGGAAGTTGTTTCTTCAGGTGCTTTAAATTACATCTCGGTGGAGCCCACATTACAAGAGCAAATAGTTAGGGCACAGATTGAAGACAAGGGTGTTCAGGTTATTAAGGAAATGATCAAGTAGAAAGCAGAAAAATACAAATGCTTCCGGCAGGACAGCAAAGGAATCCTATGGTTTGGAGATCGATTGGTTGTGCCCAAGAACCTTGAGCTCAGAAGGAAGATATTGGATGAAGCTCACCTTTCAAAATTCTCCATGCACCCGGGCAGCAATAAGATGTATCATGATCTCAGATCCTTATAGTGGTGGACCAGAATGAAGAGGGAAATTGCTAAATATATCTCTGAATGTGACACCTGCCAGAGAATCAAGGCCAGTCATTTGAAGGTAGCAGGCCCTTTGCAACCCCTTCCCATACCATCTTGGAAATGGGAGGACATTTGCATGGATTTTATCGTGGGATTGCCCAATACCTCCCGGCACCATGATTCCATTTGGGTTATTGTGGACAGATTGACTAAGACCGCTCATTTCTTACCAGTGCATACCACCCACAAGACCGAGAAATATGCAGAGATCTATGTTGATCAAATAGTGCATTTGCATGGCATTCCGAAGACCATTGTATCTGACAGAGGAGCACTGTTTGTGGCACGCTTTTGGGAGCAGCTACAAGAATCACTTGGGACCCAGGTAATACGAAGCTCAGCATACCATCCTCAAACAGATGGCCAGACAGAAAGAGTAAATCAAATCCTCGAAGACATGTTGCGAGCCTGTGTGCTACACTATGGTAAAAATTGGGACAAGTGTCTTTCCTTGGCAGAATTCTCCTATAATAACAGCTATCAGTCCAGTTTGAAGATGGCACCTTTCGAGGCCTTATATGGGAGAAGGTGTAGGACACCGCTAAATTGGTCACAAGCCAAAGAGAGAGAAATTTTTGGATTAGACTTGGTACTTGAAGCAGAGGAAAGGGTCAGAGTTATAAAGAAGAACATAGAAGCTGCTCAGGCTAGGCAAAAGAGCTATCATGACAAGAGAAGGAAGCCTCTACAGTTTGAAGTGGGAGACCATGTTTATCTTAAGGTGTCACCCACTAAAGGTGTTCAGAGATTTGGAATCAAGGGTAAGTTAGCTCCTCGCTACATTGGACCCTATGAGATCAAAGCAAGTTATGGACCCATAGCCTATCAATTGGAATTGCCACCCCACATGTCAGCAGTTCACAATGTGTTCCATGAATCTCAGCTGTGGAAATGTGTCCGCCTACCCACTGAAGTGCTACCTGAACCAGACATTGAGATAGAACCAGACTTGTCCTATCAAGAGTACCCCGTCAAAGTGCTGGATCAAAAGGAGAGATCAACGCGGACCAAGTCGATCATAATGTATAAGGTTCAGTGGAGTCACCATTCAGTAGAAGAAGCTACGTGGGAGACTGAGGATTTTCTACGTTCTTGCTTTCCCGACTTTCTGCCCAAAAGAGTCGGTACGTAATCCAAAACCCCACCCCCACCTACCCTTTGAATCTAATTATAAGAAAAACTTAGATGTTTAAGGTAGTATAGGCTCTAAAAATGACTCAAAAAGGACTTCCTTCTGAAGTTGCAAAGAGGATAACATTCGAAGAACAGTTAACTAGAGAAACTTAAAGAAAAGCAGAAACCACACACCAGCACACCTTCATGGCACCCTCCTGAGGACTCTACCTAAAATCTCGGGACGAGATTCCTTTAAGGGGGAGGGCTATAACACCCCAAGTGTTACCATGGCTATGGCACCTCTATGCACTACTGACTATCATCACATGTGGAAGAAACTTAAGGAGAGGAGCATAAGAATCTTGGAGACCATGTATTACCAAGAATGTTAGTGACCTAAAAGCATTAGTCAAGCTTTTGTGCACTTACCACCTTGGGCAAGAAGGGAGTAAACCCTGGACCTCTCTTGAACCCCTATCTCCTAAAACCATGGTTGAAGGGGGGAGAGATTAAGAAAATGTGCAAATAATGACCTAACCTTTGGCAAAAGTTAAGTAACATATTAATCAACAAATATGGAGAGGAAAAATTGCAAAAGGACCCCTTAAGAAACCCCGAATCCATTCTTTAAGTAGAGAAAGAGCTAGAGCTCTCTAATTCTCTCTAAGTCAAAATCTACACCTAATCTAAAGATCCACCGTGTTCACCTTGAAGATGGCACCAAAACCACCTAAGTTCTATACCAAAAATGTGGCATACCACCTAGGGCACCCCCTGGAAAAAGTTGAGACCGATCCCTTGAAGTTAGCATGTCTTGGCATCATTTTTGTCGCGCAGCGGACAGGGAGACAAGCCAGATTTGGCGTCCGCATATCTTTTGACCTAGGGCTTATCTTCCCTTGGAACTCACATACAAGAGATAGCCATAGGTGCCAGGAAGAGGTCTGCGTCGGATTTTTGCCAAGATTTGCACGTATGCGATCTCAGCAAGCTTTTGAACATGGGCAGAAGAACACCTCCACGTGTTCGACGCGCTCTGCGCGCGCCAGAGCACGCCCGCGCCCGACCCCACACGCCCCGCGCCACGCCAGGCCACGCCTACGTCCCCTCCTTGCGCCCGTGCCTATAAATCACCCTCAGGCGTCGATCGTACTCCTCCGCGCACGCTCGACCTCACCGGAGCCCGAAACCACCAGCGTTTGCCCCGTGCACGGCGTGCCCGCGGCCACCCGAGCCCCTGCCACCGTAGACCGGCCAACAGAGCCCTTCCCAACCCCGTCCAACCCTTGGAATAGACTGTGCACGCCTCGGTGAAGCTCCCCGAGCAAGGAATCGGAGTTTGCTTCGCCGGAGAAGCCAGTCCACGATCGCCGGACTTCGCCCGACCGCCGATGAACGTAGACCGGGTAATCCTCTGTTCCATTCTTCGATTCCTTGTGCACATAGCCTCTACGTCACCCCGTGAAGCTCATCGTGCCATTTGATTGCACTAGATCGCCGTGGTTTAGCCGGAACACCCGCCGCCGACGAGATCACCCGCCTGCGCACGTGGACCGGACGATTTCGGCCACCACCGCCGTCGAGCCATACCTCGCTGTGACCGCTAGGACCTCCCAGAGCCAACCCTGCCCCTCGCCGGACCTCTCTCGCCGCCGGTAAGCCGCGTCGCCCTTTTCATTTTCGCGGGTACTGTTTAAACCTAGGGAGGGACCGCGGGGGAGAAGAAGAAAAGGCTAGGGGTTTTTGGGCATTGTCAGTGACTCAGGGGAATAGTAGCGCAGGGATATAACTGAGAGGATTAGTTTGGAAAGAACCCGAGGACTTCGGTGCAAAGTGGTTTTTCCAGGAAACCTTTTATTTAACCTGATTTAAATTCAAACAGGACTTGAATAATTCATATCTTCTATTTTATTCACCCAAATCAAGTCAAACCAATTTTGCCATATCTTCAATAATGTAAACTACTTGAGAAAAATAAAAAAACCCTAAGTGTTACAGAAAACTTTAAGGTTCTGATTTAAATATTAATTTGGCCAAAAGCTAAATAATAGGAGGAAAAATAGTTGCACTATTAGACTAAGGCTAAGAAAAATTGGAGAAGTACCTAATTACTTCCTAACCTGTTTAAAAATAATAAACCCCTCTGTACACCCAGTTAAGATAGAGTTTACCCTTTAAATCCTTTTTAGCCTAAAGTTAAAGAAAATAATAATGAAGGTTTAAATAAGGCACCAAGGAGCACCCATATTTTTGTTAGTCTACCTACTCAGTATAGTTCACTAGAAAAAATTCTTATACTCTGGTTTAGTACAAAATAGTTGGGATACCTTTTATTTTAAGAAAACAAGGAAAACTTAGAAAAACCCTAGAAAAATAACCCCAAGGAGAAAACACCCCAAACCTTGGGATAACTAATGATTTGTTATTATGAACATAGGAAAAATATGGAATCTGTTGTTCGATATTTTTTGAATAACAAGTTAGTTATAAGCACCTTTTTGGCATAAAACTTCAGAAATTCACAACTAAATATCCAGTATGACTTTTTCTATGATTTTTAACACAAAGGCCTAATATCACCTATGAATCTGGGCAAAAATAAAACTTGGTCCAGAAACCTCAATTAAATCATAGCTATAGTGTAAAGTGCCCTTATAAAACTCATCCTTGTTAATTTTGCACAAGTAGTATCTGAATCAAGAACCACGTCAAATTTATAGGACAAATTACAGTGACAATTAGTAACCCACTGTAATTTTTTATAGATTTTTTTGAAGAAGTTAAACCACTATTGTAGTCCAAACCCACACTAGAATTCATAATTAGAAATGAAAAAGGGGAAATTGATAATGGAAACTTGTGTCACCCTAACCCAACTAGCAAAACCCTTTTTAATTTGCCCACTGAAATATGTAAGGGAAAAATACAAATCCACTATGCTTATTCTCCACAACACCTAAACCTAGAGTGATAAGCATAAACCACTAAAAGCCACGTATGACCAAGAAACCCTAAGTTGCTAACTAACTTAGTTCTTCTTCCTTTAGCATAATGTTGTTAAATCATGCATAATCATAACATGCATATTCTTATTCATTGCATTCGATAGACTGCAACCTCGCTGACGGAGAGTACGTCCTCGTGCCGGAGCAAGGTGTTGCTCAGGAGGTGACCTCGGATCCAGCACCAGAGCCTGCCCCAGAGGATCTGCCTGCCCCAGCTTTGGAAGGCAAGCCCCGGTTTATGCATAACCTGTTCTATATATTATTTTACTACACTTAATGTTTGTAGGCTTGTATTGTGCACTTAAGTGTAGGAGTTGATTGAAACCCTAGTTGCATGAACTCAGGAATCCTTTTTGAGATGGATACTAGTATGCTAGGTCGAGTAGCTGCTTGCTAAGTAGGGATCTCGGTAGAAGTCGAGTGATTTTTCCAGCACTCGCGCGAGGTCAGGAATTAGTTGTACCCACTTTCATATCATACTGATGATTGGTCTGTGGACACGGATCCATGGGGATGCGTGGTCTACGAGATGAAATTGGAATAAGGATTAACGTGCGGATACCTGTGTCAAGCGTTTGAACGTACTAAGCACATACCGAGAAATATGGTAAATCGGTAAGCCTAGTACCTGAGTGAACCTGCCCGCAGATTGCCCTCCTCACGCGACCTAAGACGTGGTCTCCCATTCCGGTTATGGTGGGTACAAGTGCGGTCACTGCACGACGGCAGTCGGGGTCAGTGAGGCATTGTACGCTAAGGCGGTGAGCCCCTTTCTGTTGCCAGGGAATCGATGGGGACGATTGAGGTGTGTGGGGACGGAGTGCCTCGCCACATCATGTGTTTAGGTTTACCTTGCAAGGATAAAAACTCGATTCGAATCGTCTCCTTCTCGCAGCTAATGAGACTGCTTGATCCATTGTACTGCATTGAGTAACAAGCGAAAGTGTGATGATGTGACAAAGATGTTGATTGTCAAATTTGCTTGCTACCATGAATGAGTAGATAGTACACCTCTAGTCTTAAGAGAGTCACACTAAAACTTGACAAAGCAAAAACTTGGTTTATAAACTCAGCTAGTGCTTTTGGCAACCAAACCCCACAGCCAAACAGCTGCATGTCTAGAGGTAGAGGGGTAGACCCCTCAGACCGGGTAAGTCTAGCTGAGTATTAGTATACTTAGCCTTGCTTGTGGCATAATTTTTACAGGTTCTTTGGAGGACATGGTTGCTGGAGTGACTTGGCCGTCCATCTTGCCACCGGGTTGGACTGTCGAGTGGGACCCCACCTCGGCAGAGGAGGAGCATGAGGAGTGATGGGATAGGCTTCCCCATCTCTCTGTTTATTTATCGTTAGTTTCATTCCGCTGCACTTCGAACAGTAATGGCTACTTTTGCAAAAACTCCGATGGTGATGTAATAATTTAATACTCCTGAATGTATGGTTTTATGCTTTATTGTATTTGCTCTGTGACTCACCATCGAGTGAGACTGTGGTACTTGATCCTGTCAATGGCCTCATCGGACTAGATCCGAGGGATTGACGGGTTATTCCCATTTAATTGTGGTCTAGCCTCTAAGGCGGGACTTAGGCACTTAAGTTGGAATAATTCGGGCGGTTCCGCCACAGTAACCCTGTCCTTTTGATCTAAGACTCGAATGGGATGTTCAGAATATGTCAAGTCTTGTTCAAGGACAACATCTGTCACTTTAATGGTTCGATCTGGAACCTGAAGACATTTCTTTAGTTGAGACACGTGGAACACATTATGTACAGCAGACAAGGCTTCGGGTAGTTGGAGTCGATACGCCACTGGCCCATATCTTTCAAGAATGAGGAAAGGACCAATATATCGTGGTGCAAGTTTTCCTTTATCCCCAAAACGCGATACGCCCTTTATTGGTGAGACCTTTAGGTAGACATAGTCTCCCACCAGAAAATATAAGGGCATTCGTCGTTTGTCCGCATAACTTTTCTGACGAGCTTGAGCTTTCTTCAAATTATGAGTTATTTTCCGAACCTTTTCTTTGGTCTCTTTCACCATATCAGGCCTGAAGAAGTACCTTTCAACAGGTTCAGACCAATTTAGCGGAGTACGACATCCTCGTCCATATAAAGCTTCGAAGGGTGCCATCTTGATACTTTCTTAATAGCTATTATTATATGAGAACTCCGCTAATGGTAAACATTCATCCCATTTTTGTGGGAATTCCAGCACACATGCTCGCAACATATCTTCGAGTATCTGATTGACCCTCTCAGTCTGCCCACTTGTTTGAGGATGATAGGCCGAACTGTGGAGCAATTTGGTACCCAGGGATTTATGAAGTTCTTCCCAAAATTTGGATACGAATTGAGGTCCACGATCCGACACTATAGTCTTCGGAATACCGTGCAAACTGAGAATACGAGCAATGTATAGTTCCGCATAGGTGAGAACTGGGTAATATGTCTTGACTGGCAGAAAGTGAGCAATTTTCGTGAGCCGATCAACAATAACCCAGATAGAGTCATACCCCTTTGCTGTCCTGGGCAATCCCACAATAAAGTCCATACTTATATCTTCCCATTTCCATGTTGGTATTGGTAGAGATTGTAATGGACCGGCAGCTTTCAGGTGTATGGCCTTGACACGTTTACAAGTGTCACATCTAGCCACATAGCGTGCAATTTCAATTTTCATCTTCGTCCACCAATAATGTTGTTTCAGATCTTGATACATCTTAGTGCTTCTGGGATGAATAGAATAGCGACTAAGATGTGCTTCGTCTAAAATTTGCTAGCGGACCCCTTCATTTTTAGGCACCACTATGCGGTTGTTAAACCATACCACTCCTTGATCGTTTTCTCGGAAACAATTTGCTTTTCCAGCCCTTATCTTCTCACGTATATGTTTCATACCCTCATCATTTTTCTGTGCGTCAATTATCCTTTATAAGATGACTAACTCCAGCTTCAAGTGATTTGAAGTCTCATGCTGAATCATTCCCAGGTTCAAGTTTTCCATCTCCTGGCACAATGTAATGTCAGAAGTCCTCATAGTTAAACAATGGCAGGAAGCCTTGCGACTGAGTGCATCTGCCACCACATTGGCTTTGCCCGGGTGGTAATGGATCTCTAATTCATAATTCTTGATTAGCTCGAGCCATCTCCTTTGTCTCATATTGAGTTTAGACTGGGTAAAGATGTATTTCAAACTCTTATGGTCTGTATAAATATGACAGACATTCCCCAGCAAATAATGACGCCAGATCTTCAGGGCATGAACCACTGCAGCTAGCTCGAGATCATGAGTGGAATAATGCTCCTCATGCCGGCGCAACTGCCTTGAAGCATACGCAATTACTTGGCCCTCTTGCATTAATACGCAGCCGAGACCACTGCCTGATGCGTCACAATACACATCAAAGGGCTTATTAATGTCCGGTTGAGCCAATACCGGAGCAGTGGTTAATAATGTCTTCAATTTCTCGAAAGCTTCATTACACTTTGAAGACCAATTGAATTTAGTCTCATTCTTCAATAGACTTGTGATTGGTTTCACAAGCTTGGAAAATCTGGTATAAATCGGCGGTAATAACCAGCCAATCCAAGGAAACTTCGGACTTGATGAACAGTGGTTGGGGGTTTCCACTCTAAGATATCCTTGACCTTGCTGGGATCTACCGCAATCCCCCTGGCAGATAGAACATGTCCCAGAAATTGAATTTCTTCCAGCCAAAACGCGCATTTACTGAACTTGGCATATAATTGATGTTCTCTCAAGCGCGTTAATACGACCCGTAAATGCTGAGCATGCTCCTCTTCATTCTTTGAATATATCAAAATATCATCAATGAAGACCACCACAAATTTGTCCAACTTGGGCATGAATACCGAGTTCATCAGATAAGTGAAGTGGGCAGGAGCATTTGTCAGTCCGAAAGACATTACCAGGTATTCAAATAATCCGTACCACATAGTGAATGCGGTCTTTGGTATATCCTCAGGCCGAATACGGATCTGATGGTAGCCCGATCTAAGATCAATCTTGGAGAATACCCTCGCTCCAGTCAGTTGATCAAATAGAATGTCAATCCGCGGAAGAGGGTACTTGTTCTTGATAGTGACCTCGTTCGGGGGTCGATAATCCACGCACATCCATAAAGTTTGATCCTTCTTCTTAACGAATATGGCTGGACAACCCCATGGTGACGAGCTTGGCCGGATGAATCCTTTCTCTAGTAGATCTTGTAATTGAATCTTCAGTTCTCCTAGCTCATTTGGAGGCATTCGGTACGATCTTCTAGAAATGGGAGCCGTACCGGGCTTCAACTCAATTACAAACTCTACATCTCTTTCAGGTGGCAATCCAGGCAAATCCTCTAGAAAGACATCCGAGAACTCGCATACTACCGAAATATCCTTGATTTCCGGTACAATGGCTTCATAAACTCTGCTAGTAGTTCTGGTTGGAATGGGGATAGACAGAAGAATTTCTTCTTGGTTATGACTCAACCTGATGGTTCTCTGATCAGTGTTGAGGGTTGCTTTATGTTTGGCCAACCAATTCATGCCCAAAATCACATCTACATCCTGGCCTTTCAGAACAATCATATTAGTAGGAAAGTCCCGTCTGGCCAAAGTTACGGGCACTTGGAAAGCCACTTCCATAGTAAAGATTTGTCCCCCAGGTGACTGAATTTTAAAACCTTCTTTTGATTCATGGTATGAAATGCAATATTGCTCCACAAATTTCTTGCTGATGAATGTATGTGAAGCACCATAATCAAAGAGAATGATTACGGGATGATTGGCCGTAAGGAACGTACCCATCATTACCGGTTCACCGTCCGGTGTGGTGGCCACTTGCGTATAATAAATTCGTCCTGTCTTCTTGGTATTTTTGCCCGCACTTCCCTTGGCTTGAGAAGAATTCCCAGTACCTTGTTGATTGTTTGTACGATTCTGCTTCGGATAAGGGCAATCCTTAATAAATGCCCAGATTTTCCGCAATTGAAACATCCTATTGATGAACTGGGAAGGGCCAGGAAACGAGTGCCAGGGGCACCCGGCTGACTTGTTGCAATGGGGCAGCATTGGGACGGATGAACACTAGTTGCTTGAATGGGAAGGAGGGTGGGCGTGCTGATGAACGACCCTGATTAAAAGGCCGGATAACTAACCGTTGCCTTTTCTCGGGGCCCTGAGTAGGCCTGTTACCTCCACTCCCCTTGATCTTTCCAGAACTTGTATATTTAGATTCGACTGCCAGCACTGTGCTGACAGCCCTTCCGTAGGTGAGGTCGATGCAAGTGGCCATTTTCCTTTGCATCCAATCATTTAACCCTCTCATAAAACAATTCTTCTTCTTCAAATCAGTGTTAACTTGGTCGATTGCATACTGGGACAAGTGATTAAATTTATTGAGATACTGATTTACAGTATCCCCTCCTTGCTTCAGCTTCATGAATTCCTCTTGTTTCATGTGAAGTACCCCTTCAGGTATATAATGTTCTCTGAAGGCTAGCTTGAATTCATCCCAGGTTATCTGATGATTGGCCGGCTGAACGGCCACAAAGTTTCCCCACCAGGTGCTGGCAGGGCCACGCAATTGCTGGGCTGCGAACAGGGGCTTCTGGGTTTCAGAACACCGAAGAAGTCCAAACTTCAGCTCGATGACACGGATCCATTCGTCCGCCTCTAAAGGGTCTTCTGCCTTGACGAACAACGGTGGGCGCGTCTCGGAGAAGTCCAAATAAGAGGTCTCACAGGGCCCTTGCGGATAGCCCCGCCCGCCTTGTTGTTGAAGCTGCTGACCTGCCATCTCCCGTAGGAAAGGGGTATTATCCGTTGTCGCGTTTACCAAGGCGGCGATAGCCTCGGCAAGTGTGGGAGGGACTGGAGGTGGGTTTGGTGTTGCCTCCCTCCCACGGGAGGTACTGGCACCATCCTGAGCACGATTCCGGGAAGGCATCTATGGCAACAAACATTTGAAAAACAATATGATATGCCAAAGAAAACCATCCATTTTACATAACCAAAAAGAGTAATGTTACAGACTCTAATTTTTACAACAGGAGTACAGTACCCATTATACAATACCACTACTATTTCTACAACTATACTATTCCTACTTCCTATCACTCTTAGTGGCCTCACTATCGGGCGTAGGAGACCACTCATCAACCAACTTCATAGAGGGAGGGGGCCTAAAAAGGTCCAATTCACCACCAAAAGCTTCTCCCGCTACATGAGAAGGTACGGCTTCTGTCCCGACAGAATCCGCAGGCAGATTGGGGTGCAATTGTGAATACAGTACATGAACTTCTTCATGTAGAGTATTACAATAAGCCTGCAGGTTATCGATGGCTGAGCTAAGCTCTTCTACTCTGGCTCGAGCTTTTGCCTCCTTAGCCCAGGCAATCGAACGAGACTGAACTGCCCAGTCGAGTGCTAAATCTCGATCTGCGAGCTGATCCTGCAGGTGGCAGATGTCGCATCTTAATTCATTGATTCTGTCGCCATCCGCAACCCAAATGTTAGTCCTGCGTCGGAGTTCTGTTTGAAGCTGATTCACTTGTGCTTCAAGATCCCCGATCAGATCATCACTTCCACTACTGCTATCCTCGTGTCTTGGGGCAAGTTGATGACGCGGTACCCCAATTGGGCCGGTATGCTTGCGCGCGGTTTTCCTCGTGCGCGGTGGCATTTTTCTAAGGGGAAAATCCTATTAACATAATTCTTAGCATGATGCATGTGTAATTACAGAACCAACCTTAATTGATTCAACCTTCTATACATTGCACTCCTCTTATCTGGTCTTTCATATAGATTCTTCAGAAATAGTGGGTAAGAATGGAAGAAATTTTTCTAGATAAGTCTTTAGAAAATCCTTTTGAAGATGCCTCATAATATCTGCAGAAAAGGGCTTCGCTCCGATACCAGCTGTGACGGAACCTCCCAAGTCATTAGGCCCACCTACAGTTGTCCTTGTCCAACGGACCTCAAACAACCCTGTAGGTGCCCCTGAATCACTTGACAAGTTCGGTATCTGCTTTTCTAACTTTTCCCAAGAGCGTTTCACCCGTCACGCAGACATTACAGAACATCGGAGATACGGTAATGCGGAAGCGATTATAAAAGTTTACATTTCTTCAAAAGTAGGACAAAGTTATATATTACAGACCAGTAATTAAATGAGTGCTTAGTAGTATTATTACAAAACCAGGGGAGGCAAAACTCCTCCCGATAAGTTCTTACATAAAAGTTTTTATGGAGGACTAGGTCCTCCCGCAGCTTCATTCTTGCTTTTCTTCATTTGACACCACCTTGGTACAAAAACAACAAAAGTTTGTTGCTTCCTCACCTAAAAACAATAGGGAATAAAACCCTGAGTATGGAATTACTCAACAAGTCTTACCCGACTAAAGAAAAGACTCTCAAGGGTATGCTGGTTATAAGGGAGTCAAGGTAAGGTTTCTCAAGGATCAAAGACCCTGTTTTGCAGAAATGCTTACTACGAGTGGATCCTTAAAAATCCAAATTTTACTTGTCAGGTTAGGTAAAATTACCTGTATCTAGAGTTCTTTCTACCTAGTTCAATCACTTGACCTGCACTAGCCAATTTCTTAACAATCCCTTTATCCTTACTGGAGTTCTACGTATAGGTCAGTGACCAAGTCTTCATAACCGTGAAGGTACGGTGATCCAAATCGATTGTACTCAGCTGAGGATCTCCGATCACACGACATATGTAGCACTTAACCCTTGCATTTGTCAACCCGCCACCAGGGTTCTTAAGACCAGATCAGGTTCACGTCAACCGAGAGCACAGCTACACCACCATCCAGCCTCTTGCCACGGAGGGTACATGCTACTCTCGCCACCGCTCCACGCCCATTGCGTGTTATCTTATTCTGGCCTTAGTCTGCCCGAGGCAAGGCTTACCCATGACGAGGCATGTGACCAGTTAAAGGGTCCTCGGTCATCAAGCCTACATCGAGACGGTCCTTAAGCGACTCAGACGGAGACACTACACCGAGACTCCTTCCTCGTGCAAGTCACCCACCTGGTCTCAGTTTAATCATTTCAGCCCAAAGCTTGGTACCTGGCAAAGGTACATCTTTTCCGATGTTGAACCCATCACGGCCATGATGAGTCCAGCATCAAGTTTTGTTTTCAAAAACATCCCAACCACTTTTGCCATATCATCTTTTGTAAAAACAAAACATTTTGTTTTTCTAAAGCAATGCTAAGCATCAAAATCTTTTGTAAAACAGGTGATCAAGGAAGGTAATCAAATTCAAGGAAGGTAATGCAGGAATTGTTTTATCATTCAACTCCTATCACCTAATGCAACAAGTAAGTGATAAAGATTTTTAAATCACAAGGAGGTGGCAAATGCACCAGGGCTTGCCTTTGTTTATAGGTGAGTCAGGCACGGATCGCAGATGTCAAAGTAGAAACAATTCCCTGCCTGAGGTTCCGAAGGTGGTGGTGTCTTCTCTTCGGTTACTTCGACTTCTTCTTCATTTTCTAAACATAACCATATATATGTGTATATAAGAATGAATGCCATGTAATGCTCATGAGGGTGCAAAGATAAGAATTTATTATCTAAGGTTCTTGAATACAATTTTCCTTCACGGTTCACCAGAAAACTAGGGTTTCCGGAGGAAACAGTGAAGTTCAAAGAGCAGGGGTGGGGGTTTTGGGTTCTAATTCTCAAACAAGGTCCAAATCAAACCAAACTCTACCCAAGGCTTCTAAATAATGTGTAAAGTTCATATAAAAAGTTTGGGCATTTTTGGAATTATTAACTATTTTCTAAAAATCCAGAATCAACATTTTAAGCTATTTTAAATACTCCAAAATTCCCTATTTGATCTAAAAATCATAGAACTATTTTTATTAAATACTATGTAAAATAAGGAATCTAAGAAAATTGGTTTGACAGTTTTAGGATTTTTCTAAAATTTTCTATAGATTTCTAAAGCTTCATAGAAAAAGAAAAAGAAAAGGTTGGAACAGTGCTGGGCTGAATCCAGCCCACGCGGCCCAAGTCCAGAGGAAACACGCATGCGCGCCCGCGCGCCTGCAGATTTTGCACCGAAGACCCTAGCGCCTTGAATAACCACAGAAGAAACCCGCGCACTATTTTGGGGAGTCACTGACAGTTTACAGAAAAACCCCTGAGTTTCTAATTCTTTACCGACTAGAGTCCACGACGGTGAGCAGTGCAGGGCCGCGCTCCAGCGAGCTAGACTGGCCGGAGGAAGCCAAGACCGGTGCTCCCGAGCAGCGGACATAGGATTGAACCATTCCCGATCACTTTCCCTAACTTAATTTCAGAAATGGTGACCCGATTCGCTCTGGCCGCGGTGACCGAGGGTGTTGCGGACAGATGAATGTGTTCCTGGTGATTGGTGGCAGTTTAGTTCAATTTGGTGGTTCGGCAAGCATCACTGGGTTATGAGAATACTCAAACGATAAAGAGGGGAGGATGAACTGATCGGAGTTGTACTGGCTGCGGTGAGGTTGGTTTCACGGTGGTGGAAACCCGAATTGGGGGAAACCCAGAATTAGAGCTCGCTGGTGGAGGGTTTGGGGTGCAGGTAGGTGCAGAAGCTGCTTGATTACATGACGGAGCTGAGGGCGCGGTCAATTTATAGAGCCTGCAAGCGGTGGCCGCGAATTTGGGCGACGACGCGCGGCGGTGAGAGGGACAGGGAGTTACTGGCGCGCGTGAACTCGTGTCTATCGTCGTGGCGACCTCACCGGTGATGATTAGATGGCTATAGGGAGTCATGGCGACGCGACGGAGGTACCAGAGCACGTGGCGCAAGATCGGAAGACGGCTGTCACTGGCGAGCTTATCAGCTCAGGCCGTAGTGCAAAAAGGGGGGTACAGCGGCTAGCCGGGGTGACATCCTGCTCAACGGCGGCGAAGATCTTTTGACCCCACGATGTTATCGACTTACCCCGAGTACGAATCGGTACGCCGGCGGCACAAATCTTCGCGTAGAGAGGTCGTCGGCGGCGAGGCTGTCGCGCTGGCGGTCTGATCTGATTCTGGCACTGTACCATGGTGATCTCCATTCAGTTGGCCTGATAGTGAACCTTTGAACTCGATTTTCTCTCAAATCTCTATGGCAACTCACACCGAGTTCTACAGCAAAGTTGTTCCTCTATAATAGCTCTACAACTTTGTTATAGCAACCCTAGGTAGATTCTCACCGGATCATAATCGAAATGGCTCTCAAACTTTGATCTAGGTCACTGTCAGTCTGAAATTCAGACTGTATCAGCCTGACAGTCCAACTTTGGGCTTAATTTTCTTCAATTTCTTCTCAATAACTATACTTACACCCTTAAGCAAAGTTGTTCTCCTTTGATAGGTCTACAAATTTGATGTGATGACCTAGGGCAAATTCTCACAAATCTGAAAGCTACAGAGCTCCAAAGTTGAGCCAAAACTCTGATTTCAGACTTAGTTAATATAGAGTTCACTTGGTACTTTTTGCAAATAAACCCAAAACTTAGGGTTTCACATGCAAATCCCTATATTTGTGAACCATATGACTTAATATGCTTTAACATAGTAGTTTTCTCACTTTAGTTTAAATGTGCACTGTTTTTGCACATAGGCCCCTAGGGTTTGGATTTAGGGTTTTCCAGGGTTTTAATTAGGGTCTCTGGTATCTCAGGGCTGTAAATGCAACTTAAACCCATTCTTAGTAATATTTTATGACTATTTTACTTAAACTTTAGGGTTCTCTCAATTTGGGTCTTGTTTTACCCTCTTAATCCCTATTTAGGGTTAAGTTTCCTATTCCAGGGTTCTATTTGCAAAACATCAAAACAATACAACTTGTTTGAAATTTTTACCTAGTGAATGCACTCTAGGTGTGTCAAACATATGCAATGCCAATGCTTATGATGTTATGCTCCAGTTTTAGTAACAGTAACACCAGAGGTGTTACAATAGGTAAAGGTCTTGTTGCTGGTTTAGATTTGTTTTGGTTCAGTTTGATCCATTCCATCCGCTTCCATCCTACAAAATTTATCTTCAAAATAGATCTCATCTACAAAACCGATCCTAACCGATCCTATTTTATCTCATTATCACGTTCTTATTAGATTATTTTCTGTCTAGTTTGGTATTTTAAGCATACATCTCGCATACGAACTCAGAATTTTATGTTCGTGTACTTTCTGGAAAGCTTAGAAAATTATCTACAACTTTTGTATTTACGAGTTTTCCAGAAAACATCATTCTCAAAGTTTTATCTGCTTTTGAAGTAAATCTGTTTGGAATCCTGAAACTTCGGACTAGTCTGTTTTCGGGGTCATTATCTCCCACTTCCTTTATCCAAAACAGGCTATCCGTGTATCTAATAGAAAGAGAAAAATGAGATCTACAACTTTCGTGTTGTGAGTTTATGCGTTTGAGGTAGTTATAATTGTCAAACGTTCTGTTAAAGTTAGATTAGAAAATCTATAACAGACGAATGAGGTGTTTTTATACTATTGAGTTGTATCTTGTTTTTGCGGAATTATGTGAAGAAAAAGAGAATATAAAATGCAAGTGCACAAAAAAGCCACACAAAACAAAGAAAAATAAAAATTAGAAAAAAGAGAAAAAAGTGTGCGCATAAGCAGGAACACCATTGATTTGTGCACCTGTATGATTAATCTTATTTCCATTTTGTTTTCTTGTTGTATCTGGATCCTTGTTACATCCTTTGTGTCTTCCTCCAACTGTTTGAATAAATTCTCTAGGCCAGTAGCTAGGATGAGTACTTGGAACACTTATTCAACATTGCTATATGTTACTGACTTGTATGCCATAAATATATAATAGTGAGCCTTCCCAAAGCTCCACCTTTTTCTCGAGCAGAACAGTTACTCATTTGCAATCACACCCACTTTCTTTGGGCTGTCACATCGGCCACCGTTTGCCACCTACATTGCTGTAAGAACCTTGTAAGAACGGGGTAAGACGCTTCATAACTTGTGTTCCACCACCATCCTTGAGAGTAGTTGTAGGATTCACACCTTTTGCTTGTTGCTTTGTTTCTGATTTGTACTAACAATGACATGAACATTTCATCTAGAGCTTTGTGACATGATGAGAGATATGTGTGATGCAGTCAACATGAACACTGAAAGGTTGAAGAGAGTTTTAGGACTTGTTGAACAGATGAACACGATGGATACTCGTCTACCATAGCCTACAACTTCTTCAACAGTGATTATATTCATGCTCTTCCATCCTATGATGGTATATATGCTGAAAAATATATTGAGTGGGAAACTAAGATAGATTGTCTTTTTGCAAAATATTTTATGTGTGAACGGAAAATATCAAAAAGGCAACTAGTGTTTTGACCCATTCTGCTTTATCTTGGTGGGAGTTCTTAACTCCATATGATAAACCACAAACTTGGGCTGATATGAAAATTCTTATGAGGGAATGATTTGTTTCTTCCAATGATGTCATACCTTCAAATAAACTTGAGTTACCTTTATTATATGATGATTGTACTAGTAATTATTGTGATAAAAAAGAGTTGTGTGATGATTCTTCTATTACTTATATGCTACAACTTGAGCACAAACTTGATATTGTTTCTTTCAATCCTATTAGTTGTACTAAAATAAGAACTTTCAATCCTATAACTAGTGTGAATGATGAGCTGAAATTGTTATCTTCTTTAAATACTTTGGGCTATATTGAATTTTATGTTCTATGTAATCTAAATAATTTAGAGTTGAAACTTTCTTTTTGTGCTGATTTGCCATGGTTATATAAACATACATATCATGTTATTGAAAGATATAATTGGAAAGGAGACTATATGGTACATCGAGTATATATTTGTTCAAATATGAAATATCCTTTTGGCATGAAACAAGATGATCAATTAGAGGGCTGTGTTAAAGCTAACCATATCATTGTTTTAATCCACAACTCTCATTGTAACTCCGATTTTAGCCATTCTCGAACCTATGATCTCGTAGCAACAGGTAGAACATTATTACGCAGTTTGTTCTCATGTTTGGTGTGATGTTAATTTCTCCTATGCACATTGCTTGTTTGTATTGTTATGAGTAGTCGAGCAAGTGACTGAGGAGCTCGGAGCACAGCAGGTGGAAAATACTGAGCAGGAGCTCCTGGAAGGCAAGTTGTGCCCTTGATCACTCTTCTTTGCCTAATAATGTTCCTATTAATTACCATGCTATGCTCACGTTAAAATGATGGGACCCAATAGGTCATCCTAGATTGGTTTCCTTTACACCTTGCTTACCATTGAACTTTTGGGTAGTATGTGCTATTGATCTATGTGGTTTTGAGTGTTAAGGTTCATATGAATCATGATCATGCTTTACTATTGCTATTGGATTATTTAATGTTCATGATAAGATTATGGTGTTAACTGAAACATGGAGCTTAACTTGAGATAACTGTGCTACCTCAAGGGTGGAATGAGACGGCCTTGGCTAACTAATTAGGAAAGCTAATGTTAGTTAACCCTTTCCTGATGGGGGCAAGCGGGGTGGAGGAGTGCAGGTGTAGGGAGGTCCTCGGGTCGGACTGTCGTTTTAGCTTTTCGGACGAGGGATTTCTATACCTCTTTCAGCTCAGAAACCATAGCGAGTTCTCTCCTCTAGTGGAACTTTGTAAATGCCTCGTAGTGTACCCTTTTCTACTTACCTTGGAAGTGTTTAAAGGTCCAATCAACCTGAGGCGACAGAGGGAACACATCATGTGGGTAAAGATGTGCAACCTTTGCAGTCGTGCTCGCGGTCAAGAGGAACTCGGGACTCCCGCATGATTAACTTATGAAATTAAACTTAATTTGTCATTTGCACTGCATTGTGGGTATTATTATTAATTATGATCTCTTATTTTATTGGGATGATTTTACTTATACTTAGTAACTGCTAATAAAATTTGACCAACTTATTAAAAGCAACGTTGTGCCTTAACCATTATTTGTTGATCAGCCTTACACTATACACGAGCCCACACCGTAAGTGAGCTCATGCACATTATTCCCCATACTTGTTGAGCAATGAACATCTGTGAGCTCACTCTTGCAATAAAACTCCCCCACAGGTGAAGAGCAGGTGCCACCCGAGGAGGACTACAACGACGAGTTCGACGAAGTCTAGGTGTCATCTCCCACTCAACTTGATAGCGCCAAGGGATAATAATGATATTAGTTTGTTCTATTTATTATCAGTTATTTTTTAAGATATTTCGTTATGTAATAAAGATGGTGACGTTCGTCTCTATACACTGAGCCATTATATGTGTAGATCATCTTTGATGCACATATGAGATACACCCGGGTTTGCTCTTAAATCTGAGTCTGACATCTTGCAAATCTTGAACAAACTCATTTATTCGAACTCATAACAGTTGTTTTCCAATCTTTGTCCGAAATCTGATTTCTCGAATTTTTGATGTATGTCCATATATTTTGTCTAAATCCGTATTCTCAAGCAAAATCTCAAATGTGTTGGCCTCTAATTAATTTTTATACGAATCGACTTGTTATCACTGAATCTGATCCAAATTTGAACTGACATCGACACTGATTTTTAAAACATCGCACCTTGCCCTTTTTGACTAAAAATCTGAAAGTCAATCAAAACCTTAAGCTAAAAATTTGTTTCCAAAATGGTGCGCGAGAGAAATTCCGAGCGACACCAAATCAAATTCTTGGTCTAATTTTTTTCCTTAGTGTCCCATTTGTCGGACGTCTATTCTCTCCGTTCTCCATACCAGCAAATCCCGCAGGAGATTTTTCTGCCTTTAAATAGTTTCCTTAGCCTAGAAGCAACCACTTTCCTTCTCCTATAAGCAATCTTTGCTTCTATCCTAAGAAACCACACTTCCTTAGACCCAAAGCAACTAGCTCCCCTCTCTCTTTAAAAGACCCCACCAACCACCTTCTCTCCCTCCCTTCTCCCGCACGCCAAATCCCCTCTTCTCTGTTTGGCTGGCGCATGAGTAGGATGACGCTTCCCCCTGGACACGTGCCCTCCTCCTACTCTAGCCCCCCTCAGCTCGATGCCATCCATGGCGCCCCTCCTCCCCTCCACTCGGCTAGAGCAGGTGAGCCCCGGTCAAAAATCCATAACTCGAGTTTGGTAGCTCCTAAATTAGTGAGACTTGTTTTGTTAGTTTCCTTATGAAGTGTTATACCTATCAATTCTATAATACTACATGTTTTATTAGAAAAAATCTACTGTACAAATTTGATTAAAACTAGTTTAGAAAATCTATGAATTTTTTCTTTCCATATTTTGAGTTTTAGGTGTCCAAACAGAATGAGACTTGTTTTGTTAGTTAGATAGTGTGATGCTCTAGCTAAACAAAATACAAAACTCATGTATTATTTGTTGTTTTCTTGGTGTATTAGTTAAAAATGTTAAATAGGAAAAAGATTATTGATTTGCTTGTAATTTTTGGGTTTCAAGCTCTAGTGCTCGAAATGTCTTGAAATTTTTACAGCGGACTCTACGAGTGATGCTTGCTTACTGGTAAAAAGTTCATGATTTTATGGTGCATGTATCACTGAGTTAGTAATTTAACTTGTTTGATGCACATTAGGTTATTTTAAATGATTTAAAATAATATACATATGTAAAAATGGAAAATGGTGTTCCACTGTCTCTACATGATGTTGTAGTGGTCTAATAAAACTTAATATGGTCACACATTCACAGAAATAATTAGTTTTAGATTTTACTTGCCCTCAAATGCCTTATTGTATTAATAATTTGTCATTTTTGTAGTAATTAATATATAAAACCCAAGAATGCAAAATTTGTACATTAGTCATGATTTGTTATTATGGATACCTCATAAAAATCTTAGCTTCAAATTAGATAGGCTCATATGATGCTAAAATAATACCCATTATATAATTATAAGAAGAGTCAGTGAAAAATGAGGGGTAAGCAAATCATCTCTCTTGGAATGTTTGAGTGGTACCTTAATATAACTTAGAGATTTTATGGTTATGTCATGATAGTTTAGAGCAAAGTAATTGTAGTGATTCATCATAATTTTGTGTGGTAGGGATTGGTTTTCAGTTTTGGATATTGCAAGAAATGTTTTAGTGCATATATAGGCAACAAATGGTGTGTGATGAAGTATAGATTGTGGTATAAATGGTGTGGACAATGTGTTGGTAGACTTGTATGCGTGTTTGTGAGGATTGTGGTCATGCTTATGAAATAGTCACATCATATGGTGAGATTTAAATTGTAATGTGATTTATGCAAAGAAAATGTTTAGTGCTTCTAACTCTTTGGCGATGAGAGCTATTAGTATTCCTTGCGTGAACTCCTAAAGAATGGTAATATGAATGTCTTGTCTTAGAAAATATCATCTTCTAGGCTATTTGTTCAAGTTAATGAATCATAAAGGGTAGAGACTTAATTATGGTTCATTAGTGGTTGTCATATTGATTTCATCATGTCAAGGGGTTAGAATTCAACCGGCTAGTTGTCGAGTTCGGTTAGAGTTATTTTATTAAGTTGAATTGTATGGTGAAGTGATGACATGACTTCGTAGCCATCACACCATCTATTGTGTGTCTATGGTTGTGTGTTAAAACAACTAAAGTAGCGAGTGAATGGTAATTGTAGAAGTTAACTAGAAGTTAAATCATAATACTTGTTATTAGGACTGCATAAATAGTTTTAGATATACAATTAATCTAATGAAGTAAATTATGTTTTATATAGATGTGTTCTATACAAAAGTTGTAGTTAATTTATATATCCATCTTGTCCTAAAATTTCATGATCTTAGGATTAATGGTTTAGAAGTTATGCTTCTCACAAGTCCAATACTTGAATCTGTCCAAATTCTATACAGATTTTGATGATTAGACGTTAATATTAGAATCAGTGCTTGCTAATTACAAAGAAGTTGTATTACTTTTCATAAACTTTCTAAAAAGTCTAGAAACACATTTATTTGATCTATAGAACCCTATTTATGACTGTTTTAAGTTGCACATTGAAATCTGTCCCAAACCTGAACAGCAATGCTTTTTACTAACACTTGAGCTAGTTAATTACCAAATCATCTTAAGATGATCATAATAAAGTTGTATATAACTTTCTTATCTTGGTTGTGTTAAAATTTCATAACCATAGGCCTGATAGTTTGAGAGTTATGAATTTTACAAAATGGTTGTTGTGTTCTGTCCACTCTCTAAACAGTTTTCGAAAGCTGTGTTGTTTGGATTGATTAAACTTGGAATCACTTCTTGGTGATTATAAAAGTTGTGTAGTAATTTTTCTAAGCTTTTCAAGAAGTCTTAGATCACCCTTTTTGGTGGTCTAAAGGTAAGTTATAGATGTTTGAAGTGTGGAGTGAGAATCTGTCCAAATCTGGACAGAGAAGACTTTCTGTGTTAACTTCCCTTAATATGCATTAAATCAACCTGAGATGTTCATAAATGATTCAGAGAATTTTATTATCTTTCTAGAAAGTCTAGGATCACTTGTTTTGGATGCATGAGTCTTAAGTTATGTATTTTCGCAGTAAGAAGTCCGAATCTGTCCAAATCTAGACAGAGTTGTCATTCTAGCAATAATCGACTTTGTTAAGTGTCTAATCACCTTGAGTTGATAATACCAAAGTTGTAGATCACTTCTTAAGCTTTCCAGAAAGTCCTTGTCCACTATTTTTGGATGAATGTTGTTTGAGTTATGATTAAAGCAAGCAACCACTGTGCTGCTGTCCAGAAATTTGCAAGTGCTCATTTGATTGTTAAGTTCACTCTTTGGGCTAAAAAGGTTTTGTTAATGCTTAATTGATGTAATATTTCAATGGATAAACTTAAGTTAACATATGTCCCATGATTAATGTACTTTTTCTTTATATAGTTGGTTGTGGATAGGAGTTCCATAGTCTTTGTTACCTACATCCTATTTAAACTTGTATTGTCTTGGTTGCTCTTGTGTGGTCAATAGGAGAACTAATGAAAGAATAGAGCAATTGTGACGAATGCTTGTACTAATGATGTCGTGTTTGAGTTGGTTAAGTATAGATAATGTTCGTCGTCTTTCTAGTAGTGTTGAACTCGTATGCCTGATGACGTATAGATAGCTAACGCTTGCGTATAGTCGTTTACTATGTCTTAAGATTTAATGTTTAGTTTGCTACCGTGTGCCTTGGCGTGCCTTGTGCTATTTTCCGTCATGTTCATACATATGCATCATGCATCTTATTTAGGACCGAGAGGTGATGATTGCACAAAGTGAAGTGGAGCCGACCACAAGACGAAGTCGGTGGACAAACCCAAAGAAGGAAGAGCACCAATATAGGAGATGCTCGCCAAGCGAGTACCCTCTAGCAAACACTAACTAGTGTTGGATTCCAAGAAAGCCCTAGTTTTAAGCATAACCTTTATATATTCTTACTGCATTTATGTTTGTAGGCTTATATTGTGCACTAAGTGTAGGAGTTATTTGAAACCCTAGTTGCATAAACTCAAGTTCTTTATGAGATGAATACTAGTATGCTAGGTAGAGTAGCTGTTATGCTAATCAAGGGTTTCGATAGAAATCGAGTGTAGTACCCTAATATCCCATTTTTGGTATTTGGAAAATCCTCCTATAAGATTTTAAATAGATGACCCACTTAAACATATTATTAAGATATCGCTTTTGATAATAAATTTGGAGATATTGTTGAACAGGAAAACTTAAATTAAAATACCTTTTAATAAGGATTAAACATTAGGAATTATCTTCTTAAAATGAAAAGGTATCAAATGATTGATTAGTTGAACTATATTCTTATTAGGTCATACATTCAAAGAGTAATTTCATTTACAAGAAAGTTTATGTGTGTGCATCACTAATTAGAAGCATATACTTAAAGAAAGAAAATAATAAATAAAACATTTAAAATAGGTATAACTTGATTCTCATGCCGGTATCCTTTTTTATTGTGCATTACAATTAAGTATAGACTTTAAACTTTAATTGAAGTCCATTTGAAATTGGAAATATATATAGGAATAAATATATCATTTTAGGCTAGTACTTTTATTTGAGCACTTGATCCCTGTGTGAAACCTATAAGCAAATTTGAATTCAAATTATGAATTGAGTGGGAATATGGAATTAGAAGATAGAAATAGAAAAAGAAAATAGAAAGCAAAGAAGGAAACCCGCTTTGGGCTGAATCTGCTGCACCAGCCCACTTTATCCCGCCACTGGCCGGCCCAGTCTCCTGCATTCGCGCACCGGCCTCTTGCTCACGGCGCGTCGCGGTCACTCGCTGCCTGGTGGGCCCCATTGACCAGACTCTAGGTTCTTGCGCACGAGAACTTGGGTGGTGACCAACGTCTGGGCCCCACTAGTCAGATTTATCTTCTCCCCTCCCTATCTCTTCTCTGCTTCGTGCGCTAACGGGTGGCGGACTCCTTCACGCCCACCGCAACAACCCGTCCGAAGATCTCCTGGGTTTTGCCTCACCAAATATGCCCTGGGCTGCTTTCCTCTCAGCCATATAAACTGAGCCCGACCTCCTTGATGACCATCAAGCACCAGAGGAGAACAGGGAAGGAGCCGCTGGCCGCCACCTCGGGTCCCCGGCCATGTGATCGCGCTTGGTGAGCATGGGTGATCACCCCATGACGCTGACCATGTACAGGGTTGCGGGCTAGCACAAGTGGGCTCAACGTCGTCGTAATTGCTTGTCGCCATTCATGCATCACGTCATGCCGCTGCTCACAGTGGGTGGGGATCCTCACTTCACGTTTGTCGGTATGGTGTTGCTCACTCTATTCGCTGCACCTCTCTCTACATGTACGATAGTCCTGGGTGGGAATCGTTGTACTATGGCGGGGATGGGTGCTCGCCGGCGTGCCCTGCCGTCGGCCGGACGCGGTGGCGCCGCCCTTGGCCGTGCGTGTTTGGGATGGCACGCAGGGGCCGTTGGATTGTGCATCAGTGGTTGAGGTTAGATCTTTAAGCGTACCCCTGCGATCTAGTGTCTTGGCCGTTGATCTCATGTGAACGGCCCAGATTAGAATTAGAATACCCCTTCAGTTATTTAAATCCTAACTGTACATCTTAGATCATGCGGTCGGCCTCGCTTATCGATTCGATATGATCAAGATCTAATCGTTGCCGCTGATTGAAGATCGGGCGGTTCAGGATGCAAGATACCCCTTCGGCTGTGTGGATTTGCATAAGAGCCCCTGCTCTTTTTGTGAACTAACCCGCCATCCTAGAACTATAGTAGATAGTTTAATATAGGCCCCTAGTATTTGTAGTTTGAACCCCAAATTTCTCAGTAATCATGGCCGCAGTCCAATCCACGGGTGAATTGATTTAATTAGATGTAGAAATAATTTTTAGTAAAAAAAATAATGTCTTAATCTTGGAAAATTCATAACTTGATGAATTTAACTCCGATTTGATTCGTTTCAGCTGCGTTATCTTCGTATAAATATTTACTACATAGTAATAGCATTGGTTATACCATATCTCATACTTTTATAGTCAGATATTTAATTAACCTATGTTTACTAGAGTAACTCTTCTAATCAAAACTAATCTGCCTATAATTACAACTTGCTTAAAATATGATCTCTAGGAAAGTTATAATTAAGATTAAAATTGGGTTAACTATTATAGAATATTCTCTCATATGGTGTATATTAATAAATTTATAATATAGTTTAATAATTGAACGACATAGATCTTTTGAAAATCACAACTCTTTAACCGTAACTCCGATTTTAGTAGTTCTCGAACCCACGATCTCGTAGCGACGCGTAGATTATTATTATGCAGTTTGTTCTTATGTTTGGTGTGATGTTAATTTTGCCTATACACTGTTTGTTTGTATTGCTACGACTAGCGCGAGGTTACGAGTCACTTGAAGAGCAAGTTGGTACCTGGAATCTCAAGTCCCAGCCAAGTTGTGCCCTTGATCACCTCTTTTTACCCAGTCATGTTCTTATTAATCATAATGATCTGCATAGGTTAATTTTTATGGGACCCAATAGGTAACCCTAGTTTGACTATCTTTATACCTTGTTTACTACTGATTTTTTTGGTAGTACCTGCTATTGTTTATGTGGTTTTGGGTATGGAGATATACATTATTCATGATCCTACTTTTATTATCTGTTTGTTATTTACTGTTCATGATAAGATCATTATGCTAATTGAAACATGAAGAACCACCCGAGAAAACAGTGCTACCACAAGGGTGGTATGGGACGCCCTTGGCTGACTAATTAGGAAAGCTAGTGGAGGATTACCTTACCTAAAAGGGGCAAGGGCAGTAGGGGAGTGGTCAGGGTAGGGAGGCCCTTGGGTTGATTTTGCTGCGATGAAGGTCAGGCGAGGGGTCCCTGCATTGGAGCTTCCTAGAACTGTAGCGGGTTTTCTGAAGCTAGTGGAACTTTGTAAAGGCCTCGTAGTGTTACCCTGCCTCGCCTCCTCGATAAAGGTGTATGGGAAGTCGCGATCCCTTGGCAGATGGGTAGCATGACTTGTGGGTAAAGATGTGCAACCTTTGCAGAGTGTAAAACTGGTATATCAGCCATGCTCACGGTCATGAGCAGCTCGGACACTCACATGATTAATTTATGAAACTAAATTCAATTTGTCATATGCATTGCATTGCGGGAGCTGTTATCACTTTTGTTCTACTACTTAATTGGGTTGGTATCTACTTATACTTAGTAATTGCTAATAAAATTTTGACCAACTTTAAAAGCAATGCTCAGCTTTAACCATCCTCTTTGGTAATCCTTACACTTCATATGAGCTCCCACCTTTGGCGAGTTCATGCACATTATTCCCCATAACTTCTTGAGCGATGAACGTATGTGAGCTCACTCTTGCTGTCTCACACCTCACCCCATAGGTCAAGAACATGTATCGCAGGATGAGTTGCATGGAGGATGCTGTGATGAGATCGCGAGAGGTCTAGGCCATCGTCTTCTAGTCAACTTTGGGTTGCTGGATCGTTGTCTCCTTATGATGTAATTATTTATTTATTTTATACAGAACTCCTATTATATAGTAAAGATGTGACATTCGTTTCTGTACCATGATTCATCATATGTGTGAGACTTGGTCCCAGCATATCTGGTGAATATGTTCACGCCTCTGAGGTCAGGAATTGGTGCCCCAAAACCCGGGTGTGACATCGAGTGATTTTTCTAGCACTCATCTGAGGTCAGGAATTGGTTTTATCTAGTTTTGACAACATGATTATGATTGTTTGGGGACATGAATGCCTAGGGGATGCTCTGTTTATGAGATAGAATCGGAATAAGGATTTATGTGTGGATACTTGTGTCAAGCGTTTGAACGTACTAAACACATACTGAGAAATATGGTAAATCTCGCCTAGTGCCTGAGTGAACCTGTGCGCAGACTTTTTCCCTCGCTAGTCCTGAGATGTGGTCTCCCGTGCTAGCAATGGTGGGTACAAGGGCAGTCGCTGCACGGCGGCAGCCGGGGACAATGGGGCATTGTATCTCAAGGCAATGAGGCCCTGATCCGTTGACGGGGAATCGATGGGGACGATTGATGTGTGTGGGGATGGAGTGCCCCTACATGTCATGTGTTTAGGTTTACCTTGCAAGGTTAAAAACTCGATTCAAATCGTTTGCTTCTCGCAGCTAATGAGACTGTTTGATCCGTTGTACTCCATTGAGTAATAAGTGGAAATGAGGTTACATGCAAAAAGATGTTGATTGACTTAATGTTTGATACCATGTATGAATACCTAACTGCTCATCTAGCCTAAAGTATTATTCTAGGACCTGAAAAGCTAAAATTTGATTTAGACTCAGCTAGTGCTTATGGCAACCAAACCCCTCAGCCAAACAACTTCATGGTCTAGAGGTAGAGGAGTAGACTCCTAACATTAGGTAAGTCTAGCCGAGTATTAGTATACTCGGCCATACTTGTGGCATAATTTTATAGGTACTTTCTTAAAAGAAATGGATATTGGTGTGACTTGGCCATCCACCCTGCCACCGGGCTGGATGGTCGAGTGGGATGCTGCCTCTGTAGGAGAGGTCTAGGAGGAGTAGCGTGGCCAGGCTTTGCCATGTTACCCAGTATCTTCGTTAGTTATTTCCGCTACATCAAAAACTATGATTTACTTCTTCTAAAACTTCAATAATGTAATCACTATTGGTACTTCCCTAATTTGTGGTATTGTGCTTTATAGTATTTCTCTATGTCTAACCTTCGAGTGAGCAAGTGGTACTCGATCCTTATTGAGTGGTTTTATCGGACTACATCCGATGGATTAACAGTTTATTTGGATTTTAGTGTGTTGTTGCCTCCAAGGCGAGACTTGGGGCACTTAAAATGGAATAATCTGGGCAGTTCCGCCACAATTGCGTGCTCTCCTTCCTTGACTGTTACTCAGGATATCACTAGATCAGTCTGGTAGAGGAGGACCAGGAGAAAACAACGTTCATTATGCCCTTCGAGGCCTTCTACTATACCTCTATGATGTTCGGCCTCAAAAATGCTAGAGCACATTATCAAGGTTCGTCTTATTCTGCCTACCCTCCTACAAATGATTCTCCTCGTGAGTCATCTTTTGCAGAAGATTGGGCAGAGGCTCTCTTCCCATCCTATCCTATCCTCCGCCTCCTCCTCCTCCTGGCTCTTTTGGCAGTGCTGGCGATTGGTGAGCTGGCTTCTACTTTTTGGTCTTTCGTGCCAAAAAGGGGAGAAGTGTTTGACAAAGATGAAGAAGGTTGAAGCTTTTGGAAGATGGTGGCGTGTCTGTGGCTTTTGGAGTGGCCTCTTTATCATATATGTTATCTATTTATGTATTTGAACTATGGCATGTAATAAGTACTCTATGTGATGATGTTGGTGGAACAATTTATGATGTGTGTTGGTCATCGGGCCATGGACAATCTAATCATGATCTATCTATTGCAATAGCTATTAGAACCTCTATGTTGCCTTATTATGTCATTTGATATTTTTGCTTCTCTTGATAATATGTGATGAGTTAAGTCGAATTATTGTTATTTGCATCACGATTCTTTATATGACACTTTGATTGCACCCCTTGAATAATTGTGTATTGTGTGTATTTGTTCACCTTCTCTAAATGTGTTGCAAGGTTGACATATTAAGTAAACCTTGAAGTTCAAATCATATGCACACATTTAGGGGGAGCCACACACACAAGTATTCAAAAGCTTATAAGTTCTTAAATCTTTATATTTTTCAACTTTTGTTTTGGCATCAATCACCAAAAAGGGGGAGATTGTAAGTGCAATCAACCCCAAATGAGGGTTTTGGTGATTAAATGACAAAATGAATAAAGTTTCTAACAAAGTTTGCTCCTAGCATTTGCTCAGTTATTGTTAAAGACATAAGGAGTATCAACTCTAGCATTGAAAGAAAAAGGAAGTGCCAAGGACAAAATATTTACATCTTTTGACTCCTAGACGTGATTCCATGCGACGATCGCTTAAATTCATACACTTTTTGAGTCAAAGGATTCATTTCTTCGTTTAAGTGAATTTCACCAAGGTTTGTGTTTGCAAAGCCCAAGTTTCTCTAACTTCATAAGCTATTTCGACAACCTATTTCTTTGGACACTCTATGATTTCAACTGAATTGAGGTTTTGGGGGTTAGGAAAACTCCCTGCTCAAAAGCAGTTCTACCTGCCCTCAATGGCAGTTCAACCTGATTTGAGCAGAGAGCTCTTTGCTCAAAACTCGTTGAACCGGCCTCGGGCGATTCAACCAGGGTTTTATGCCCCCTCTCTGGTCAAAATCGATTGAATCGACCCTAGGGGTGGTTCAACCGGTGTTAGGGTCAGACAACTGTTCCAACCTCTGTCTGCCAGTTAGACTGATAGGCCAAGCGGTTGAACCGGCCCTAGGGTGGTTCAACCGATTTTGGCAGTTAACTTCCAGTCAAACTAAACTTTTTGAACTTGGTTTGGCTCTGGTCAAAACTAGTTTAACCAGTTTTGGGGGCGGTTCAACCACTTTCCACGCAGAAAGTTCCAATCTTTACCGGCTTTTGAGGGGTCTCTATAAATACCCCTTGAGTCTCTCTCCTCATTCTCTCTAGTTGCTCCCTGAATTCATTGCTGACCTAACTTGAGGCAAAAGCTCACACCCTCTCTCTCACACCCCAAATCGCTTGATTGAAGAGCCCTTGGTGTGAGGTTTGTGCTCGTGACTCTCGGATTTGGTGTTCCTAGGAAGCCCTAGTCGGTCAGTGCGCCAGGTCAACCCCCAGGTGCCGGTATAACCCCCTGGTCCAATATCCATCCCCTCGCGTGGGAACCACACCATAAATTGTGGTTCTGTTTTTTGCGTAAATAGCGTAAATAATTTATATAAATAGCGTAAATAGTTCATCGAGATAGCATAAAAACCCTTGACAGCACGTCCTCTTCCAGACATGCATGCAGTTTCAGATCCGAAAATTATGGTAGATCCAAAATTGTTGTGCATGCGAAAAATTTACATGTAGGACGATGTGTGGGCGCAACCCAGGTTTGAGCGTAATATCTTCAAGATTTAGCGTAAATTATGTCAGATATAGCATAAATGTAGTTACTGTGGTCAACAAGATGATTTTTATGATAGTTAGAACACCATAAATCATGCGCACAATTTAGGATAGTTGTCGTGTATCTCGATTCACACGAGGTTGTATAAATCAATACAAAAAAGCGTAAAATGGTGCATAACTTAGCATAAACTACTGCTAACGTTATAGCAACCAAATGATCCCACTATTTCAGGCAAAAAATACACACGATTTAGGTTACTTGTCATGTATCTCGCTTCACCCAAGGTTGTCGTAAAATACATTAAGAAGTATCGTAAATTGGCGTAAATGCATCAAGAAGTGTCGTAAATTGGCGTAAATGCAACAAAAAGTGATTTGAGGTAATTGTAGTGTAAAACAAAACAAGAAATATCATAAAAAACATTTAAAAAATTCATAAGTCAAGATTGTCATAGAGGCACTTGTTTAGTGCACATTATGCAAAAATGTAAGCCTAACCATCTAATGGAGGATGATACATTCTGTCTAAACTAGCATAAAATGCTCCTGTAAAGTGCATCAAAAATGATCTTTCCTTCCATGAGTTGAAGTTCTTTTCCTACTATTGGTCCATGTGTTGAGGTTCTTTTGCTCCCATATTCTAATCTGCGGAAGAGAAAAAACACATCAGAGAATTTGAGTAGGAATAGCCATAAAATGCAGAGTAAAAGAAATAAAAACAAACCTGATGTAGCAGCTCATATTTTGAGTTAAAAAGGAACACACTGAAATGACTCGATCTTTTCCATCAGATGGCCTAACATGCCATACAAATAACAAATCAAATAATATTCCACAAAACTGTTCAAACAACATTAACAAGGTAGGGCATAGAAATTAAGTAGATTTGCAAAGCAGAGTATAATCTTGTAGTTGTACTTTGACTCATGGCAAACAACATTGTCCTGCTCGTCCACCAAAATGCATCTGTGAAAAAAAATCAAGCAAGCATTGTGATCATAGTTCTCCAGAGGTTTAGGACATACGTGCTTGGTACATGATGAACATACAAACTAGTAGCACCATCAAGTTTTGGAATTTCAGCATGATATTTTAAGCTATTTAGCCCCTCCTCCCCACCCACCCCCACGCCCCGAAAGGTTTTAGCACTGGGTTCTCATCATGAGGACATGGTTTCACTTCGAATACATTTAGAAAGAATGTAAGGCCAACATGGTTTAAGGAACATGTTGCCTGTCTAGCTTTTCCACAAAAAAGGTTCACATCTCCAACTGTAATGCCTGTCTAACTTTTCTCCATAGAAATAAAGAATGTGCAAACACGTTTATAGATGAAGTAGCCGCTCTAAAAATGCAGGATGCATACAAGGAGCACAAGCCAAGTGCTACCAAAGAACAATTAATAAACAGAAAGGCAGCAGTACTGCAGGTCCTAAAGTTTGAACTCCCCAAGGCCAAGGCCAAGATATGTTACATACTTATTATGGCAGTAGTTAGTTACTAACTAGATCAATTTATCCATCAATTAATTCAATTGACTGATGTCACCTGTAGATGTAGGAAGTAGTAATTAAGGATTTATTTGCTAATTATTTATGCATTGTGTATCGATTGTTGAATTCAAGATCTATATGTTATTTAGCACAGATATATCCATTTTACGGTTGTTTACCAAATTGTCAAATGCATTTTTACTAGAGTGTATAAAACCTTTGATACAGGTGTGACATATGATATACCCCATGGAAAAAATTCAGAACGGCCTATGGTGTTCAGAACTGCGGCAACTGCCTATGATGTGGGTGTGGCATAAGACATACTTCGTCCTCTGGGTGGAACATGTGCAGAGCGGACCTCGGTGCCATGGCCTAGGGTGGAACTGGCGTGCGGCGTACCTCGGCTGCTCGATGACGGGAGAGGAGGTTGGCCTGCCTATGCTGGTCGTCGGCTCCAGTGAGGATCTCGTCTAGTCATCCTGTCGGGCGGGCGGGCGGCCTGAGCGGAGTTCGGGTCGGCCACGGCTCCGCATGGGTGCGGGAAGATCTGGTCAGAGCTGGGGGCATGAATGGGGGCACGGCCGGCCAGCACCGGTGGCTCGGAGTGACGAAACTCTAAGGCTCTGTCGCACCTTGCCCGGAGGCGTCTCGTCGGCAGCACAGCGGACGACTGGATAGGTTGCGTGGAATTGAAGCTAGGGTGTTTTGCCGTGATCCTGGTCTGATCTTCTTATAGGCTGCGCCAAGAGTGATCCAAACCAAACTGGTAGATCGGTGGCGTGGTTGGGGCTTTTCCTTTTTTTTTTTGGGAAATGGAAATATGTTCCGGCCTTTTGAATTTTCATGCATACAGCCATACAACTCAAATATTACATCATCCCAACAATTTGTGGATCAAACAAACTTCAACTTAAAACATGATATAAAATAAAAGATCTCAAACACTAAACCACGTCAATCCTTGCATTAGACTGCTACCCGTAACTCGTGAAGACCTTCATGGCCACCACCTCCAAAGACTGACACACGACTAGGATTTGCTGTTGTGTTCTTCCTTCTGCAGGAGTCTTCAAAATCTGAACCAATGTGTACCTCTGAAAATCACCTGTATAATTGATGGTATATATCATTACGATAAAGCCAAATCGACTAAAACAAAGCCGCAACGCCAGAAAGAAGCAACTTTTTATGCATACAACCTTTGTTGGATTCCCAATCCCCTATAATATGATTAATATTAACGGGTGGGTCTATTTTTAAAGTAAAATAAATAATTCTCCAAATAGTTTTAGCTATGTAGAAATCAAAGAAAAGATGTTGTATGTTCTCGTTCTGATTACAAAAACTGCAATTCAGACTTCCTTGCCATCTATGTTTGGCTATATTGTCTTTGGTTAGGATCACCCCCTACCTAGATACCAAAAAAGATCTTAATCTTAAGGGGTAATTTCAGCTTCCAAAGCAAACAACCACGATTATAATTGGGGATACTAATTAAATTATAGTACATGGATCGCGTTGAGAAAGTCCCATTCCTATGAGCTCCCCACATCCCTCACCGGAGTCAGATTAACCGTAGCCAGTAAGTGTATCATGATCTGCCATTCTACAAGCTTAATTCCAACAATGGATCTCCGGAAAGAAAGATTTAGATTTTCATGTGACATCACTTCTGCAATAGTTGGGGCTTTTCTTAGTTAGAGCTGTTGAAATTATATATAATATATGAATATATTACATTATCATTGAACCAAATATATATGTATTTAACTATTTACTCATTTACTCTTGTTGAAAGCTAATTTAATCTTGCTGAATTGTTGCTACATTAGAAAACTGTTTAATTCTGTTTAAACACGTCTAAACAATAATTAGAGCCTCACCGTTTGTCTACCATTTATTGTTTATGTTAACATTGAATGGGAGCATTTGCCTTGATATCCTCAAGGAACAGTGGAGCCCTGCACTGCTCATATCAAAGGTCCTCCTCTCCATCAGCTTGCTGCTCACCGACCCCAACCCAGACGACCCCCTCATCCCGGACCACATGTACAAGAAGAACAAGAGGCAGCACTACGAGGAAACCGCATGGGCCTGGACCTACAAGTACGCGATGGGATGATTCTGTCTTGCCAACCAATACTACCATTGCAAAGAAAATCATCATGACGCTGTAAGAATTTGAGTTGAACTGGTTTCCATCATGTGTGATGGTATTAATATAGACTAGATGGCTGCGTCAATTGTATTAGCTTCTCAGACCAAGGTTCCTCTGTGTGTACAGTACTTCTGAAGCTTGATAGTCTGAATTAGGGCGGAAAACGAGCCGAGCCGAGCTCGGCTCGGCTCGGCTCGGTGCAGCTCGGTGGCTGACCGAGCTCAGCTCGGCTCGGCCATTTCACAAGCTAGGGAAGCAGGCTCGGCTCGGCTCGAAGGCGGCTCGCGAGCCAGCTCGGCTCGACTCGCGAGCCACACCCTGATATTATATAATTGTATTATATAATGAATTATTAGTATATAAATATGAAATATATAGATATCTTTTATTATTATAAGTAATCTAAATTATTAATTGTCATATATCTATAATGAAATGCTAAGGAACAAACTGACAATCTATAAAATTAGCCAATATCCATAATTATTCTACATATTAAGGACACAGCTCGCGAGCCGGCTCGGCTCGCTACGGGAACGAGCCCAAAAGGCAGGCTCGGCTCGGCTCGCTCGAGGCTCGCGAGCCGAGCCGAGCCGAGCCGCTCCGAGCTCGAGCCGGCTCACGAGCCTCGAGCTTATTTTCCAGCCCTATAGTCTGAATTCTATGCCAAAACCTTGGTTTACGCTTTATTTCCTGTGATCACATAATTTGCATGTGATGCATAAGTTAATATTATGTTATACACTGAGGGCCTTTTGCGGCCGAGAACATAATATTTGTATTGCAAAGGTTTGAGACATATTTCAATAATAACTATCACATTTAAACAAGGTTATTTGACATGTCTAACCAATGTGCTTTCTCATCATGATTTTTCAAAGGTTATTTGACATGCATAATCTCCATTTTATTACAACCAAACACATTAATTTATACAAGTTATGTAACATAAATTGTTATATTCTCTACCAATTACCATGGTCTACCATGATCAGATACTAATCATTGCAAGATCACCAAGGCAGAGTCCAGACAAGGGAGCAATTTCAAAATTTGTCTTATGCATTTGAATTTTATGAGAACTCAATTCCATAACAAGCAAACATATTTTTTTTAACTAAAATGTGGTTAGCTTCAGAATTTTACATCACAAGATTACAAAAAATATAGTGTTCATACAGTGTCCTCAAAAAATAGAGTTTGATTTTTTACAACCTAGCAATATATACTTCTATCTGATTGCATGTGGACATGGTGCACCACCCAATGTGTTCAGTAAAATCCCAGACAAGGGGTAGGTTAGAATTATTTTGTATTTTCCCATGTTCCTAAAAGTTGTTTTTGGTCTCTATGATCTATATTTGCTTCTGTACCATCGCTAGAGTTTAGTTTCTTAATATGAGACCTAACTCCTGTGCATTTGCAAAACCAAATTTGAATTTGAATAAAAGATTGAAATTTGGAATTGTAACACCCTGAATTTTAGGTATAAAATTTCTTTCTAATTATCTACCAAATTCAGGTGTTACTCTCGTATCTCTCTCTAGTCTCTCTCTCTCTGTTTCTTTTAGTTAGAATTAAGTTAATTAGGAGATGGATAAATTATTTATTTTGTCAAAACAATATGAGTCATGAAATGTTGCATCATGCTGAGCTTAAAATATTCTTTGAATTATTGCACATGTTTGATTTAATTTGAATTTGAATCTTGGTTTGAATTTGAATTGAAAAAACCTAGGGAAAATAAAATAGAATAGCATTAGAAATCCAGAGAAAAAGAAAAAAGCCATTTCAGCCCAACCGGCCTAGCTCAGCCTAGCCAGGCCACGCCTGTGTCGCCTGACAGGTGGACCCCAAATACCAGCGACCGCCCGCGTCCACGCACGCGTGCCCTATCTCCCCCCTCTCTCTCGCAGCCCGGTGGGCAAGGCCTGTCGGCGCCAAACTCCCCTTCGCGCGCGCGTTCCCTTCTCTCACTGACAGGCGACCCCCGCCCGTCAGCCCCTGTGCCCGTTCGGCCGTTCGCTCTCGCTGGCACGTGGGCCCTGCCCATCAGACCCGTCCACCTCCTCCGCAACTGTCGTGCCCATGGCGTGCGACCCGCCCGCCAGACCCGCGCCCACATCTGCACGCCCCGCCCATGTCACCCGAGCACTAGGTAAAGCCTCGCACACCCCCTCAGCTCGCCCCTGCCTAACTTTCGCGCCTTCCCCACCCTCGCACTCGTCCAGCCGCGGAACCGTTGCCCCCTCGCCGTCACCTAACAGTTCCGCCGTCGCCGCTGGACTTCTGCCTGTGCTTTGGCCACGGTGAGCTCCGCCTGAGCTTGGCGCACCGGGAACTCATAGTGGTTTCCCCTTTCCTCAACTCTACCGCCCGGTCCGCGCTCAGCCTCTTCCCTACGCAGGTCAGAGTTCGCCACCGCCATGATCCTTTGACGTCCGGCCAACCGGAGCCTCCCCGCGCCACGCCAAATTTCCCCGAGCTCCGTCCCGAGGTGAGATGTCCGTTCCCACACTCAATTTCCCCCTATTCTGCCCTATTTTTGGCCAAATCAACTTCACCGGTGATGGCCGTGCCGGTTTGCCGCGCCTGCGTGGTGCCGGTCTCGTGCCCCTGTGTTAACCCGTAGTGTTCTCCTTACCCTGTCGTAGCTAGCCAAGGCCTTAGCGCGCCCTAGACCTCCTCTCCCCGGCTGGAATTCCTCGCCGAAGTTGCCTGAACCGCTTGGAGCACCTGCCCTTCGTCATTCTCCCGTTTCTGGTCCTGTACTTGCAGCTGGTATAACAGCCGTGCTCACGGTTAAGAGCGGCCTTGGGATCCTCTTTGATTAGAAGAACTTTGGTTACTTTTATGATGATGATTAATGATGATGGTATAATTATGATCTTTGGTATTTCCTCTTGGAGGGAGTACATTTGGGTAATAACTGGGTTTATTACTAAAACTTGGCTCTAATAATAGTAATAAATACTTGACCAACTAAAAGCAACCGCTTAACCTTAACTCCACATACAACTAGTCCACTTTAGCCAAATGGAACATTTGCTGAGTACATTGATGTGTACTCACCCTTGCTTTACAAACCACCCCACCCCAGGTTGTCCCCACTATACTCAGTGCTTAGGAGGAGATGCTGGCAACATGGAGGACTCTGAGGAGTTTCAGGACTACGATGAGTTCTAGTTTTTCTTAATGGCAATCCCCCAGTCAGCTGCCTATGAAGGCCTTATCTACTACGTTTCATATTTCCACACTTTGATGATATTAATGTTAATGACTATGTTATAGACTCAATGGATGTCTTGGACATCTTGTTGTAATAAAGTACTTTTCCGCTATTTACTTTGAGCAATGTGTGATGATGTCCAATTATGTAATCGTCGTGTACGTGAGTTTCTGATCCTAGCACGTACATGGTTCGCATTCGGTTTGCCTTCCAAAACTGGGTGTGACATAAGTGGTATCAAAGCCTTGCTGACTATAGGACCGCTAACCTGGACTAGAATGGTCGCCCTAAGGACTATAGACCTCTACCCTTACTTTGACCTTTAGTGTCATTTTAAAAGTTGGTCATCTTGACCAATTCTATGTTATTACTCATCTCACAAAATTTTTGTCTCACTTTTCTTTCTGTTTACTTGCTGGTCATATAGTTCTACTCTCATTCTTGTGCTTACGATGTCTTTTGTAGATGGCTCGTATTAGATGCACTGTATGTAAGTCAGTGATCCCCTTTTTGCCCTCTCGCCTGGTGGAGCGCCCACTGCGCAGCACGGTGACAGGTCAGTCCAGCCACCTGGAGAGACTGCATCGTCGCCTGCACGAGGAGCAAGAGCGCTGATGCCAGGAGCAGGAGTAGCAGGACTCTTCCCCCTCGCCTCAGCAGGAGGTGGAGTCTTGGAGGCAACCTTCCCTTGCACCTCAGTCAGCGATGCCCCCTACATCACCACAGGGCATCCTGGCTGCTGGAGGAGACTTTGATGATGACGACGTCGGTGGCAGTTCGAGCCATAGCACGAAGCTCTCAAAGGAGCAGGAGCCATAGGGATGGATCGCTAGATCCATCACTCGTGACGCCGCTCGCGGCTGTCACTTCCACAACGCTCTTGACACCTTGCTGTGTCGGGCCTTCGACCGACACACTTGGTCTATCGAGTATCGTTGTGTAGTCTACCAGCATCATCGCGGGTTTTACCCGGACCAGTGGGAGGCTACATACTTGGTGCGTCGTCCAGACGATGATCTCCAGGGTGCAGAGGCCTTCTCAGAGCATTATTCTATTATTGAGAGGGATACTGTCGAGGTAGCCATGCAAGATGCAGCATGACATGCACTTTCACAGTATTGCTCGTTGTTTAGCGGGGTAGCTGATGGCCTCGACCTGAAGTACTACCCTCGTCGTTCGACCGGTAGTGCTGGAGGTGTGATTGTCTCGCCCGTTGGTAAGGGCAATCCCAGGCTGAACAGCATGGTCAACTTGGTCGCCGTGCTCAATACCGAGCTAGACCACGCCCTTGACGAGTTGGGCAAGGTTCGGGCAGAGGTTGTGATATTGCATGTTGAGCGCACAACACGCCACTATCTGGATGGTGGTTCTCCTGCCCCTGTCGGGATTCAGCACCCTTACAATTTGTCGCCCCATGGTCGCTTTGATTATGGTACCCCTGGCTGCAGGACCTAGATAGATTTGGATCCATAGATCGACGGAGTCGAAGACTGTAATAATGATTAATCCAGCGTCTTAGTCTTAGTTAGAGTTAGATTGCTTATCATATGTTTAGGTGCTTGTCGTGATGAACTTGTAATGAAGTTGGATCTTTGTAATGATTGTCACCAAGGTGTGGGTATCCCCTACCACTTGGTGTAGCTATTAATAAAGTCAGTTATTTAGTTGGCCAATCCCTTTATTTCCACTTTCCTCTTTATCTGAGAAGCTGTATTGAGAGTCAGTGAATATGATCAATTGTTTAGTGCTATGAAGATTTCTATATATCTTTTCTTATGCTGAAAGACTGTAGAGTCAGATCTGATATGTGTGTGATTTCTATAGATGTCTCAGAACAAGCGCAGAGGTGCAAGGCGTGCTCAGCAGGAGCAACATGCACCCCAGGAGGAGACAGCTCAGCAGCAACAGTTGCCACCGCCACCCCAGATGACTATTGATCAGATGTTCCTGATGCAGACCCAAGCAGTCCAAGCAATTGATCAGACCTTAGCAGCAATGTAGCAGGTGCAGTAGCAGCCACCCCCACCTTAGCCTCAAGTGCAAGTTCAGATGCCTCAGGTGCCTAGAGACAAGCGGTCGGAATTCATGAGGGGCCATCCCCTTTCTTTGCCCATTCTGCTGATCCTATGGACGCCAAAGACTGGTTGCGTACTGTGGAGCGTGAGTTGCACACTACTTAGTGCAACGATCACGAGAAGGTTCTGTATGGTCCTCGTTTGCTAAGGGGAGCAGCACAGTCCTGGTGGGAGTCTTACCTCGCCACTCATGCCGACCCTGAAGCCATCACCTGGGAGGAGTTCAAGGACAACTTCCATCGCTACCATGTGCCTGAAGGACTAATGATATTAAGGAAGGAGGAGTTTTTAGCATTGAAGCAAGGCCCCCTGTCTGTCAGTGAGTACAGAGACAAGTTTCTGTAGATATCACGTTATGCACCAGAAGATGTTAATATAGATGCTAAGAGGCAATACCATTTTCTAAGAGGTTTGGTTGACCCCCTTCACTACCAGTTGATGAATCACACTTTCCCTACCTTCCAACATTTGATCGACAGAGCAATCTTGACTGAAAGGAAGCGTCGGGAAATGGAGGACAGAAAACGTAAGATTGGTGGATCTCAGGCCGGGAGTAGCAGTTCAAGCAAGGTCACCAACACCAGCATCAGCGTCAGCACCAGCAGCAATACCAGAGACAATTCCCTCAGCAGCAGCAGCAACAGCAGTACCATCAAAGCAACCAGTAGGGAGGAAATCAGTACCAGCATCAGAACAACCAGGCAGCTCGCCTTCCTGCCCCAGCAACCAACCAGAACAACCAAGCCGTCCAGCGCAAGTAGGAGGCCGCGCATGCTTCTATTGTGGGGAACAAAACCACTGGGCAAAGCACTGTCTAAAGAAAGAAAACTCACCAGTCGCCAGCAGTCAACCCTTCAGCAAGACAAGGAGCACCATAGCAAGCACCATAAGGCCGTGGTCAGGCTTACAACCGTGGAAAGGTGAACCACCTGGAGGCCGAAGCAATCCAGGATGCTCAGGACATGGCAGTAGGTATGTTTCCAGTCGAATCCCATCCAGCGAAAGTATTATTTGATATTGGTGCCACGCATTCTTTTGTTTCTACATCATGGGTAGAAGCACATAACATCCCCATAGAACCAATGATTCCACCTTTAAGAGTTAATTCAGTTGGGGGAAAAGTTCAATCTGATAGGATCTATTCGAATCTAAGGATTGAAATAATGGGGACAGACTTCCCCGTTAACATAGTAGTAATGGGTACTCAAGGGTTAGATGTCATCCTAGGGATGAATTAGCTACACAGAAACCAAGCCATTGTCAGTTATGACAAGAGAACAGTAAAGTTGGTGTCCCCATCTGGAAAGGAAGTAGTAACTGAGCTGTACTTGCCTAAACTAGAAGAAGGATCCTGTCACTATTTGTCGGTAGATGACAAGGAGGCCAACCTGATTGAGGATATTAGAATTGGGTCAGAATTCCCCGACGTGTTCCCTGAGGAGTTACCAGGCATGCCACCTGAAAGTAAAGTTGAATTTGCCATAGAGCTTATCCTAGGCACCGCCCCAATTTCCAAGAGAGCTTATCGAGTGTTCGGACCAGAATTGGTGGAACTCAAGAAGCAGATTGATGAGTTGTTGGAGAAAGGCTACATCAGACCAAGTACCTCGCCTTGGGTAGCCCTAGTGCTATTTGTGGAGAAGAAGGATGGAACAAAGAGGATGTGCATTGATTACAGATCTTTGAATGAAGTCACTGTCAAGAACAAGTACCCTCTGCCAAGAATTGAAGACCTATTCGATTAGTTGAGAGGAGCCAGTGTGTTTTCAAAGATATATCTGAGGTCAGGTTACCATCAACTCAGAATCCGACCCTCAGATATACTGAAGACAACATTTATCACCAAGTATGAACTATATGAGTTCACGGTCATGTTATTCGGTTTGACGAATGCGCCAACTTACTTCATGTACCTGATGAATAGTGTGTTCATGGACTACCTCGACCAGTTCGTAGTGGTGTTCATTGATGATATCCTTGTGTATTCCCAAAATGAGCAAGAGCATGAAGAGCATTTGAGGAAAGTACTGTAGAGGCTACGAGATTGTAAGTTGTATGCTAAGCTTAGCAAGTGCGAGTTCTAGATTGGTGAAGTCCTGTTCTTGGGTCATATTATAAACCGAGATGGACTAGCTATGGATCCAAAGAAAGTAGGAGCAATTTTGGACTGGAAAGCACCGAAAGATGCCCGAGGAATCAAGAGTTTTATCGGAATGGCCGGTTACTATCGGCATTTCATCGAGGGTTTCTCCAAAATTGCTAGGCCAATAACAGCCTTGCTAGCAAAGAAGGTTGAGTTTAAGTGGACCCCAACGTGCCAAGAGTCCTTTGAGACGTTGAAGAAGAAGTTGACAACAACACCGATATTGATTCTGCCAGATGTTCACAAGCCATTCTCAGTATATTGTGATGCTTCGTACACCGGACTGGGATGTGTGTTGATGCAGGAAGGGAAAGTAGTGGCATACTCGTCCCGCCAGTTGAAGGTTCATGAGAAGAATTATCCCACTCATGATCTGGAGCTAGCAGCAGTGGTTCATGCACTGAAGACCTAGAGACATTATATATATGGACAGAAGTGTGATATCTACATAGATCACAAGAGTCTCAAGTACATATTCACTCAGTCAGAATTGAACAAGAGGTAGCGAAGATGGCTAGAGTTGATCAAAGACTATGAGCTGGAGATACATTATCACCCAGGCAAAGCAAATGTGGCTACAGATGCTTTGAGTAGAAAGAGTCAAGTTAATATGTTGGTCGCTCACCCAATGTCGTACGAGCTAGCAAAGGAATTTGATAGGCTAAGTCTCATATTTCTGAGTAACACTCAAGGAGTGACAGTTGAGCTAGAACCCACTCTAGAGCAAGATTTCAGGAAAGGTTAGAAAGACAATGAGAAGATCAATGAGGTCCGACAGCTGATCATGGATGGGAAAGGCCCAGATTTCTGTGAAGACACAGAGGGAGTGGTGAGGTTCAAGGGTAGACTGTGTGTTCCCGATATCAAATCGATCCGGGAACTGATTCTTAAGGAAGCTCATGAGACAACATATTCTATACACCCTGGTAGCAAGAAGATGTACCAAGACCTGAAGAAAAGATTCTGGTGGTACGGTATGAAAAGGGAGATAGCAGAGTATGTTGCCAGATGCGATAGTTGTCAGAGGATCAAGGCAGAACTTCAGAGGCCCGCAAGTTTGTTGCAGCCGTTGCAGATTCCTCAGGGGAAATGGGATGAGATTGGGATGGACTTTATAGTCAGTCTGCCCCGCACTCGTGCTGGTTATGACTCCATCTGGGTAGTAGTGGACCGTTTAACAAAGGCGACCCATTTCATACCAGTCAAGACCACCTATAACAGTGCAGGGTTGACAGAATTATACATGTCTCGAATTGTGTGCTTGTATGGCGTTCCAAAGAAGATAGTATCAGACAGAGGCACCCAGTTCACTTCTCATTTTTGGCAGCAGTTGCATGAAGCGTTGGGCACACATTTGAAGTTTAGTTCCGCTTATCACCCGTAGATAGATGGTCAAACAGAGAGAACCAATCAGATTCTTGAAGATATGTTGAGATCTTGTGCTCTGCAAGATAAGTTAGGTTGGGACAAGAGGCTACCGTATGCAGAATTCTCCTACAACAACAGCTATCATGCCAGTCTGAAGATGTCACCATTCCAAGCACTCCACGGGTGGAATTGCATAACTTCGTTGCATTGGGACCAACCCGGCAAAAGGCAGGTGTTCGGTCCAGATATTCTGCTTGAGGCTAAAGAGAACATCAGAATGGTTCGAGAGAATCTAAATACAGCGCAGTCCAGACAGCGAAGCTATGCTGACACCCAAAGAAGAGAATTGAGTTTTGAAGTGGGAGATTATATCTACTTGAAAGTATCACCGATCAGAGGAATCAAAAGGTTTGGAGTCAAAGGCAAGCTAGCACCTCGATACATCGGACCGTACCAGATTCAAGCAAGATGTGGAGAAGTGGCATATCAACTCAGCCTACTAGAAAATCTGTCAACCGTGCATGATGTATTCCATGTGTCTCAGCTGAAGAAATGCTTGAGAGTACCAGAAGAGCAATTGCCAACGGAGGACCTTGAAGTTCAAGAAGACCTGACATATATTGAGAAGCCAACTCAAATTCTAGAAACAACGGATCGGGTCACTCGAAGAAGCACCATCAGGATGTGCAAAGTCAAATGGGGTCATCACTCAGAAGAAGAAGCAACCTGGGAAAGAGAAGATGATCTGAGAGCCAAGTACCCTGAACTTTTTGCTAGCCAACCCTGAATCTCGAGGGCGAGATTCTTTTTAAGGGGGATAGGTCTGTAACACCCTGAATTTGGGGGTATAAAATTTCTTTCTAATTATCTACCAAATTCAGGTGTTACTCTTGTATCTCTCTCTGTTTTTTCTTTTAGCTAGAACTAAGTTAATTAGGAGATGGATAAATTATTTATTTTGTCAAAACAATATGAGTCATAAAATGTTGCATCATACTGAGCTTAAAATATTCTTTGAATTGTTGCACATGTTTGATTTAGTTTGAATTTGAATCTTGGTTTGAATTTGATATGAAAAAACCTAGGGAAAATAAAATAGAATAGCATTAGAAATTCCAGAGAAAAGGAGAAAATCCATTTCAGCCTAGCCGGCCTAGCTTGGCCCAGCTAGGCGCGCGCGCCCGCGTCGCCTGACAGGTGGACCCCACCTGCCAGTGACCGCCCATGTCCTCGCACGTGCGCCCTCTCTCCCCCTCTCTCTCCCGCTGCCCGATGGGTCAGGCCTGTCGGCGCCAAACTCCCCTTCGCGAGCGCGTTCCCTTCTCTCATTGACAGGCAACCCCCGCCCGTTCGGCCGTTCGCTCTCGCTGGCACGTGGGCCCTGCCCGTTAGACCTGTCCTCCTCCTCCACAAATGTCGCACCCATGGCGTGCGCCCCACCCACTAGACCCGTGCCCATGTCTGCACGCCCTGCCCATGTCACCTGAGCACTAGGTAAAGCCCCCCACACCCCCTCAGCTTGCCCCTGCCTCACTTTCGCGCCTTCCCCGCCCTCGCACTCATCCAGCCGTGGAGCCGTTCCCCCTCGTCGTCGCCTCACCGTTCCGCTGTCACCGCTGGACTTCTGCCAGTGCTTTGGCCATGGTGAGCTCCACCATAGCTTGGCGCATCGAGAACCTATAGTGGTTTCCCATTTCCTCAACTCTACCGCTCAGTCCGCACTCAACCTCTTCCCTGCGCAGGTCAGAGTTCGCCGCCACCGTGATCCTTCGACGTCCGGCCATTCGGAGCCTCCCTGCGCCACGCCAAGTCTCCCCGAGCTCCGTCCCGAGGTGACATGTCCATTCCCACGCTCAATTTTCCCCAATTCTGCCTTGTTTTTGGCCAAATCTACTTCGCCGGTGATGGCCGTGCCGGTTTGCTGTGCCGGCGCGGTGACCAGCTGATTTAGCCCGGTCTCATGCCCCTGTGTTAGCTCGTAGTGTTCCCCTTACCCTGCCGTAGCTAGCCCGAGCCTTAGCGCGCCCTAGACCTCCTCTCCCTGGCCGGAATTCCTCGCCGGAGTTGCCTGACCCGCTCGGAGCACCTGCCCTTCGTCATTCTCCCGTTTCCGGTCCCGTTCTTGTGGCCGATAGTCTGCCAGTGAGTTCTCCTGACCCTCTTGACCCGTTCTAGCCCTCCCCGGTGACCGCGTCTGCCTCGTCTCCAGTGATCTCGCCACTGCGGAGAAGGCGATGCCGGCCACCAAGTTGTAAATCCCCGCACGCCCCATCGCAACTGTCCGCCCCTGATCCAACGACTCAGATCCGCGGATAACGTTTTGCGCCCGCGCGCTCTACCTCTGGGCCCTGCTAGTCAGCGCCTGCGCCACTAGCGCTGGGCCCGATCGGTCAGCCTACCTTGACCCTCTGTTCGCTGACGCCCCACCCCCACTTGTTAGCCGCACTCACTCGCCCGCGCCCGCGCGCTCGTTCCCTGATCTAATCCTGGCCATCCATCTACCATCTAGCGGTTAAAAAAGCCCAATACCCCTTCAGTATTTAGTTTTGTAAAAGGAACCTCCAGTTCTCGGGTAATAGAATCCGCCGTCCCTGAGTATTGCGCGCATACCCCTGACCTTCTAAATAATCATAGAACTGAGCTTAGTTTCATATTTCAAACATCAAAACTTGTTTATTTCATATCTTTTTCATGTGAACTTCAAATTTAGTGATTCAAATTGCAAAATGTTCATAGGAATATTCTCTGTTCAAATAAGTTATGTTCATCCATAGTCTATGACTCTAATTTTTTTATCTAAGCTATAGGTTCGATTATGTGTTAATTTATTTATTTAAGAAAATAAATAAAAAGGAAAACCCTAATGGTGCTTAGGTGTTTAATTTTGTGAGGTTAATATTATGTCATGTATGAAGTTATCCATGTTATAATTTTATGTCTCACTAAAATTAGTAGAACTAAACCATGTAATCCATAATGTCTAGGGAATCACTAATCTCTAAATGAATTAGTCCCTAGCATTTAAGTCTATCCTTTGTATTCATAATGTCTTGTCAAACATGTGTTCACTTTATTGTACATGTTTGGTGTGCTGTTCATTTGTACTTCTCCAAATGTATTGAATGTATGATCGCTTTATTTAGACAACGAGCAGCCCGTGGTTCCTGAGTTGTGTTACCGAAGATCTTCCTGAGCAACAACCTGGTGAAGGCAAGTGTCCTCTGACCTATCATGTCCTACATACTTTATAATTCACTAGCCCGCATTACATTATTGAATCCTAAGGATTGATTAGTCTGTATTCACCTTATCCTTGTTTACCTTTTTGGGTTATCATGGTTAGCTTTATGCTATTGCTTTACTTTAAATCAATGAACATGATGTGAATATTTATGATACGATGATGTTATCTCGATGATGATCTTGTGATACTTTAGGGGACTCAGGCCATTTTCCTGAGTACCTCTCCGTAAGGACCTGTTTGGGGAGTGACAACTTAGGATAACTGTGCAACCATGAGGGTGGAATGGGACGCCCTTAGCTGATTAATTAGAGGAACCAAGGGTGTAGTTGGCTTCGCCGTAGGGCCGTCAATGAGGTACGAGCACAGTACTTGCTCTGCCGAGGATGGTTGCAGAGGTTCTTTGATTTGGTTTTGTTAGTCACCCTTCCTTTGGGGAGAAGTACTGTGTTTATCAAACTGGAGAAACCTAACGGGCGACTATGACCTCTAGGAAATCTTTGTAAAGGCTATGTAGTGATACCCTGCCAAGCCACCTAGGCAGTGGTCAATGGAGATTGGCTCTTTCCGGGCAGAATGGGAATCATGACTTGTGGGTAAAGTGTGCAACCTCTGTAGAGTGTTAGAAACTGGTATATCAGCCGTGCTCACGGTTAAGAGTGGCCTTGGGATCCTCTTTGATTAGAAGAACTTTGGTTACCTTTATGATGATGATTAATGATGATGGTATATTTATGATCTTTGGTATTTCCTCTTGGAGGGAGTACATTTGGGTAATAACTGGGTTTATTACTAAAACTTGGCTCTACAAATAGTAATAAATACTTGACCAACTAAAAGCAACCGCTTAACCTTAACTCCACATACAGTTAGTCCACTTTAGCCAAACAGGACATTTGCTGAGTATGTTGATGTGTAGTCACCTTTGTTTTACAAACCATCCCACCCCAGGTTGTCCCCACTGTACTCAGTGCTCATGAGGAGATGTTGGCAACATGGAGGACTTTGAGGAGTTTAGGACTACGATGAGTTCTAGTTTTTCTTAGTGGCAAACCCCCAGTTAGCTACCTATGAAGGCCTTATCTACTACTTTTCGTATTTCCGCACTTTGATGATATTAATGTTAATGGCTATATTATAGACTTAGTGGATGTCTTGGACATCTTGTTGTAATAAAGTACTTTTCCGCTATTTACTTTGAGCAATGTGTGATGATGTCCAATTATGTAATCGCTGTGTACGTGAGTATCTGATCCTGGCACGTACATGTTCACATTCGGTTTGCCTTCCAAAATCGGGTGTGATAGGAATAAGAAAGAAAAAAAAGAAAAATGGAACTTACCTAAATCTGGGCCTACTTAAGCCGCTGGCCCAACCTTTAGTGCGCTTAGCCCACCTCACCCACGCCTATCAGTCAATGACATCGCTGGACCCGTGTTTTAGCCCATTCCTATGAAGACGCACACCCTTGCATTTTTGTTCTAGGTCATCGACTAGTGGGGCCCACGCCTCAGCTTCCCTTCGTCCGCCCGAGGACCTGCACCCGCTACCAGGTGGACCCGCCTTGTTAGCTATTCCTTCTCCACCATAACTAGCTCTAGTTAGTTGCATCTGCCTCCACGGATTCCACTATTCAGTTGCGTGAATCCGAGGAGGATTCGATCCCTCCACCCCTCCCATCTGGCATCCCTCACGTATGTATATGTGGGCTCCATTGGTCCCTTCGTGCCACCACCGTTAGTGCTCCTACCGTGTAGCACCTAAAATTCTATTTTGGGAAACGACTTCCAATAACAATTTCATTCCTTTATAGAATATATCTTTCTAAACTAAACACATAATGATAAGTAAGAATTTGGTATTCAATAATTATATCCAAAACTTAAAACTAAAAGGTTGGAGCAACAAATAAAAGAGAGACTTCAAACTACTTACTATTTCCTTTATAAACTATTCAAATAATACGCCCTTAACATATAGTTGAACTAAAATAATTCATGGGAGATTATGTATTAACTTCTCCTAAGTAGATATGTAATGAAGATTATATTTTCTAACTGTGCATTCAAGATAATGTTTTCTAAGTAAATAAATAAATACCATGTGTATATTTCATTATGGAAGTATTCATCTATATATATATCTATATATATATATATATATATATATATATATATATATATATATATATATATATATATATATATATATATATATATATATATATATATATATAAAGAAAAAAATGCATCATGCTAGAATTTTGGATGTGCATTTAAAACACAGATTTGAATTCAACTTTGAAAACTGGAATTTAAAAAAAGAAATAGAAAAATATAAAAGAGAAATAACTTCCCCCTAAGCTTGGGCCTATTCCTCAACCGGCCCATAACTGCTCACCCTTCTCTCCTGGGCCGCCCGCGAGGGCTGCCTGGCGGCCCAGCTAACAGCATCCACGCGGCCAGTGGCTCCTCTGGTGCATTGCCACTGCGCTGCGGGCCCCACTTGGTGGCCTCACCTCACGCACCAACCTGCACTACCTTTGACGTGTGGATCTAATATTTCAGCGGGCATCCCTTCTTCCTTATCTCTTCCGAGCTCTGCGGAACACCGTATCAAATGCCCGACGACAGCTCAATCTTCCTCCGCGCAACAAGAACTCCAGCATCCGTGCCAGGAATCACGCGACATCTTGGCTAGACACCCCTCCACCGATGGCCTATAAAACTCGGGTCCTCTCCCTCATCCATTGGCACCCAGGCTCCATAAATTCATGCATGAATTGGGTGGGAGAGAGAGAGGCCCGCCCTGACCGTCGCCATTGCCGCCGGGTGGCATCGTGGGGGAAACGCAACGTCTGCTTAGGGTTGAGGTCGAGACTAGACTCCGGGACCTCTGGATCTTGACCGTGTGAGTTTCTGGTCATCAGGGCGTCATGAAGCATGAGCAGTCCCTCACCGAATTCCATGGTCGACTGACGCGCCTCCTGGTGCCGTGGATCGGTTCTTCTCTGCCAAGGTAATTTCGCCCTCTTCGCCTCTTCGCCATGTCCTCGTGATGGTTTAGCTTCTGCCAATTTGGAATATGGGGCATCGGGGTGCTTGTTGACGAGCTCATCGGCGGAGCGCCACGCGGTGTCATTCCTTTATCGTGGTCTGTTTCACCTGTGCATCGATTGGAGACAAGGGCATCCACTGGAGTCACCTTCCGCGCCTCTGAATGTAGTACCGACCGGATGTGGCGGGGAATTCGGGAGCTCCGACATGCAGTGCGCCAGTGGGGGTCCACCGTGGGCTCTATCGTCGTTGGGTCTAGCCGGTAGGAGGAAGAAGGGCATTGACCGTTGATCTGCGATTGGGCGCGCATGATTAGATCTAGGGGGAAACTGAATCCTAATGTTGGATCCAGCTGGAACGGTCGAGATTGGATCACAACATAACCTTTTGTGCGTTCTGATCTCAACCATGGGTGTGTGATCGGACGACTTTAAATCACCGATACCCCTTCGCGGGTCTGAATTGCTAAAAAGTCCCTAAACTCCGTAAAAATGAACCCGCAGTCCTGTCTGGTGGAATCATGAGTCTTGGGAACTTTTGCTAAATAGCCCCTGTTCTTTCTGGATTTTTGCGCGCTGTCCAGAGGGAGATAAAAATAGAAAAATAATTAGGGAAATTGATTTTTAGTACAAAAATAAACTCATAAACTTGTTTAATTCATATTTAATTCATTCTAACTCTGAATTAACCCATTCCAGTTTCTATAATTTTGTCATATTATTGTTTATCATTTTGTGTCGTTGTTTTGACATGAAAGCATATTAAAATTGATATACTAATTAATCTTGTACAAAACACATAGAATCTTTGGAAATCCATAACTCAAAATCTATAACTCCAAAATTAATGATTTCTGTTCCTAGAATCTTATTTTAATATGTAGATTATTAATATGTATTTGTTCTTATGTTTGGTGTGATGTTAATTTTTGCCTATACCATGTTTGTCTGTATTGCTACGACTAGCGCGAGGTTACGAGTCATCTAAAGAGCGAGTTGGTACCTGGAATCTCAAGTCCCAGGCAAGTTGTGCCCTTGATTACTTATTTTTACCCAGTTATGTTTTGATTAATCATAATGATCTGCATAGGTTAATTTTGATGGGACCCAATAGGATACCCTAGTTTGACTATCTTTATACCTTGACTCCACTAAACTTTTTGGGTAGTACTTGCTATTGCTTTATGTGGTTTTGGGTATGGAGATACATTATTCATGATTACACTTTTATTATCAGTTTATTATTATTGTTTATGTTAAGATCATTATGTTAATTGGAACATGGAGCGACCACCTGGGAAAACAGTGCTACCACAAGGGAGGAATGGGACCCCTTGGCTGATTAATTAGGAAAGCTAGTGGATGACTACCTTACCCGAAAGGGGCAAGGGCAGTAGGGGAGTGGTCAGTGTAGGGAGGTCCTTGGGTTGATTTTGCTGCGATGGCGGTCAGGCGAGGGATCCCTGCATTGGAGCTACCTAGAAACTGTAGCGGGGTTTCTGAAGCTAGTGGAACTTTGTAAAGGCCTCATAGTGTTACCCTGTCTCGCCTCCTCGGTAGAGGTGTATAAGAAGTCATGATCCCTTGGCAGATGGGTAACATGACTTGTGGGTAAATATGTGCAACCTTTGCAGAGTGTAAAACTGGTATACTAGTCGTGCTCACGGTTATGAGTAGCTCGGATCCTCACATGATTGATCTATGGAACTAAATTCAATTTGTCATATGCATTGCATCGCAGGTGTTGTTATTACTTTTGTTCTATTACTTAATTGGGTTGGTATTTACTTATACTTAGTAATTGCTAATAAAATTTTGACCAACTTTGAAAGCAATGCTCAGCTCTAACCATCCTCTTTGGTAAGCCTTACACTTCACATGAACTCCCACTTTTGGTGAGTTCATACACATTATTCCCCACAACTTGTTGAGCGATGAACGTATGTGAGCTCACTCTTGCTATCTCACACCCCCACAGGTCAAGAACAGGAACCGTAGGATGAGGCGCATGGAGGATGCTGTGACGAGTACGTGAGAGGTCTAGGCCGTCGTCTCCCAGTAAACTTTGGGTTGCTGGACCGTTGTCTCCTTATAATATAATTATTTATTTATTTTGTATAGAACTCCTATTACATAGTAAAGATGTGACATTCGATCATGTTCCATGATTCATCATATGTGTGAGACTTGGTCCCAACACACCTGGTGATTATGTTCGCGCCCGGGCTTTGAACCCCTAAAATCCGGGCGTGACAGAAGTGGTTTCAGAGGAATGTTGGCTGTAGGACAAAACCTAGATTGAACTGGATAACCATTATCTACTTACCTTTGCTACTCTGATTCTTTCTAAAACTTTCCTTAATCTTTTCTCATTCACTGCTTTACTCTGATTATTCTTATCTTTTCCTTTCTAAAGACAAATGTGGATTTCACACTTTGAAATCCTGTGCCTAAAGTGACCTTTAGGAATAGGAGAACTACTCCTAGGAACAAAACAAAACTATTATTTATATATGCTTGAATGCTTATTCTTATGATATTTGTCTAATTTGGATCTTTGATTGAGTGTGATGGGTTGTGGATCAATGTCCACAACTACATCTGCATATATAGCTAGGCATAAAGGATAGTATTTATAAAATAACTAGACAATCTGGATTATCTCCATTAAAATGTATCTAGTATTCCGTATCTATCTCATCTTGACAGATTCTATCTTACCTTTGGACATTCACCTGATACAACTAGTTACCCCAATCTTGACATAAGACATCAAATTAGGCCCTGCCAAAGAATCTTCACTATATAACCAGCTATTAGCCTATTCATTCTACCTACCAAATGATTTCCCTTGCAAAACTATCTTACCATATGCTTCTAACTCAGATGGTCAATACCAGGAAGGGAGGAGGAATTGATCAACCTGCCAATCCATATAACCGAGGGTGCTTAGACAACAACAACAAGCAGAGATGAATCCCCCAAATCCTCCACTAGTCGGTGCTGATCCAGTTATTTCAGTCGAAATGCGAATAATGCAGCAAATGGCGGACACTATGGCAGACATGCACGCACAGATGTGACAGGAACATCAAGAGATGCGCCAACAAAGAGAGGATATACGCTAGGAGATGCGCCAAGAACGGGAGGAGATACGTCAAGAGAGAAGGGTGCAACAGCAACAACAGCTAGCACCACTGCCTCCACCACCATCACTAGTTCCACCCCGGGACAAGCACCGGGAATTTATGAGCCACAAACCATCAACCTTCTCCAACTCTGTGGATCCGCTACAAGAAGATGACTGGCTAAAGTCTATAGAGAAGATGCTCAACATAGCTCAGTGCTCGGACAGAGAGAAAGTGCTCTATGCATCAGGTTGTCTTACTGGTCCCACTGCGGATTGGTGGGATGCGTCCTGCGCTGCTCATGCTACCGTCGACACCATTACCTGGGTAGAATTCTCCACTCAATTCAGGAATTACCATATTCCTGCTAGACTCATGAAGATTAAAAGAAAGGAGTTTTTATCCTTTAAGCAAGGATGTATGTCCGTGAGCGAATACAGGGACAAATTTATTTAGCTATCTCGATATGCTCCTAGGGATGTTTGAGGATGATGAGAAGAAACAAGAGCTCTTTCTGGATGGTTTGATTGGACCCCTACAATATCAACTGGTATCGCACACATTCTCGTCCTTCCAAAGACTACTTGACAAAGCTATTGCTGTGGAAAACAAGAGGTGTGAGTTTGGAGAGAAAAGAAGGGCTGCTAACCAAGGACAGGCTAGAAGTAGTTCCCGTCCTCGCTATACTACCATTCCAAGTACACCAGCTCATGGCGGTTCCGGGCAGCAAACTCAACAGGCATCAACTGCTCCTCCGCAAGCAAGCACCCCAGCAGGACCTGTTGCTCCGAACACATCCACCAATAGGGCATGCTTCAAGTGTGGACAATCGGGACACTATGCCAACTACTGTCCCAACTGGGCTGCCTACACTACACCAGCTCCAATGAAGCAAGGTCAGGCTTCGGCAGGAAAGAGTCAGCCCTGATCTGTCAACCGGGGACAAGCCCATCATGCAGAAGTAGAAGTTGAACCAGGTGAACTTGAAATTCAAGAAGAAGTGCTAGTGGAAGATGAAGTAGTCGGTGAAGAAGTCAACGAGCAACAAGAGTAGAGCATAAATAGAAATAAACATATATATATATATATTACTATTTGTAAGACCTAAATATTAGTTTAGCTAGTAGTTAGCATGTTACTATTTTAGTAATAACAATAAGGTCTGTTTGACCCTGTGTTTTGCTAATAAGTTACGCATCATGCTAAGATTTTGTTTGTGCATATGTTTTGAGGCAATATGAGTATCCCTTTCCTTACAAATCTCGAGGACGATATTTCTGTTAAAGGGGGTAGGATTTGTAGCACCTAAAATTCTATTTTGGGAAATGACTTCCAATAACAATTTCATTCCTTTATAGAATATATCTTTCTAAACTAAACACATAATGATAAGTAAGAGTTTGGTATTCAATAATTATATCCAAAACTTAAAACTAAAAGGTTGGAGCAACAAATAAAAGAGAGACTTCAAACTACTTACTATTTCCTTTATAAACTATACAAATAATACGCCCTTAACATATAGTTGAACTAAAATCATTCATGGGAGATTATGTATTAACTTCTCCTAAGTAGATATGTAATGAAGATTATCTTTTCTAAGTGTGCATTCAAGGTAATGTTTTCTAAATAAATAAATAAATACCATGTGTATATTCATTATGGAAGTATTCATCTAAATAAAAAAAATATATATATATAAAGAAAAAATGCATCATGCTAGAATTTTGGATGTGCATTTAAAACATAGATTTGAATTCAACTTTGAAAACTAGAATTTAAAAAAAGAAACATAAAATATAAAAGAGAAATAACTTCCCCCTACGCTTGGGCCTATTTCTCAACCGGCCCATAACTGCTCATCCTTCTCTCCTGGGCATGCCCGCGTGGGCTGCCTGGCAGCCCAGCTAACAGCATCCACGTGGCCAGTGGCTCCTCTGGCGCATTTCCACTGCGCGCACGGGCCCCACTTGGCAGCCTCACCTCACACACCAACCTTCACTACCTCTGACGTGTGGACCTGATATGTCAGCAGGCATCCCTTCTTCCTTATCTCTTCCGAGCTCTGCAGAACACCATATCAAACGCCCGACAGCAGCTCGATCTTCCTCTACGCAACAAGAACTCCGGCGTCCGCGCCGGGAATCGTGCGGCATCTTGGCCGAACGCCCCCTCCATGGCCTATAAAACTTGGGTCCTCTCCCTCATCCATTGGCACCCGGGCTCCATAAATTCATGCACGAATTGCGGAGAGAGAGAGAGAGAGGCCCGCCCTGATCGCCGCCATTGACGCTGGGTGGCATCGTGGGGAAACACGGCGTCTGCTGAGGGTTGAGGTCGGGACTAGACTCCAGGACCTCTGGATCTCAACCGTGTGAGTTTCTGGTCATTAGGGTGTCGTGAAGCACGAGCAGTCCCTCACCGAATTCCACGGTCAACTGACGCGCCTCCTGGTGCCGTGGATCTGTTCTTCTACCAAGGTAATTTTGCCCTCTTTGCCTCTTCGCCATGTCCTTGTGATGGTTTAGCTTCTGCCAATTTGGAATATGGGGCGTCGGGGTGCTTGTTGATGAGCTCATCGGCGGAGCGCCGCCGCGGTGTCATTCCTTTGTCGTGGCCTTGGAGACAAGGGCATCCCTTGGAGTCACCTTCCGCGCCTCTGAATGTAGTATCGACCGGATGTGGCGGGGAATCCGGGAGCTCCAACGTGTAGTGCGCCAGTGGGGGTCCGCCGTGGGCTCTATCACCGTTGGGTCTGGCCAGTAGGAGGAAGAAGGGCATTGACTGTTGATCTCAACGTAACCCTTCGTGCGTTCTGATCTCAACCGTGGGTGTGTGATTGGACGACTTTAAACACCGATACCCCTTTGCAGGTCTGAATTGCTAAAAAGTCCCTAAACTCCGTAAAAATGAACCCGTAGTCCTATCTGGTGGAATCATGAGTCTTGGCAACTTTTGCTAAATAGCCCCTGTTCTTTCTGGATTTTGGCGCGTAGTCCAGAGGGAGATAAAAATAGAAAAATAATTAGGGAAATTGATTTTTAGTACAAAAATAAACTCGTAAACTTGTTTAATTCATATTTAATTCATTCTAACTCCGAATTAACCCATTCCAGTTTCTATAATTTTGGAATATTATTGATTATCATTTTGTGTCACTGTTTTGACATGAAAGCCATATTAAAATTGATATACTAATTAATCTTGTACAAAAACACATAGAATCTTTGGAAATCCAAAACTCAAAATCTATAACTACAAAATTAATGATTTATGTCCCTAGAATCTTATTTTAATATGTAGATTATTAATATGTATTTGTTCTTATGTTTGGTGTGATGTTAATTTTTGCCTATACCATGTTTGTCTGTATTGCTACGACTAGCGCGAGGTTACAAGTCATCTGAAGAGCAAGTTGGTACCTGGAATCTCAAGTCCCAGGCAAGTTGTGCCCTTGATCACTTATTTTTACCCGGTCATGTTCTGATTAATCATAATGATCTGCATAGGTTAATTTTGATGGGACCCAATAGGATACCCTAGTTTGACTATCTTTATACCTTGACCCCACTAAACTTTTTGGGTAGTACTTGCTATTGCTTTATGTGGTTTTGGATATGGAGATACATTATTCATAATTACACTTTTATTATCAGTTTATTATTATTGTTTATGTTAAGATCATTATGTTAATTGGAACATGGAGCGACCACCCAGGAAAACAGTGCTACTACAAGGGAGGAATGGGACCCCTTGGCTGATTAATTAGGAAAGCTAGTGGATGACTACCTTACCCGAAAGGGGCAAGGGCAGTAGGGGAGTGGTCAGTGTAGGGAGGTCCTTGGGTTGATTTTGCTGCGATGGCGGTCAGGCGAGGGATCCCTGCATTGGAGCTTCCTAGAAACTGTAGCGGGTTTTCTGAAGCTAGTGGAACTTTGTGAAGGCCTCATAGTGTTACCCTGCCTCGCCTCCTCGGTAGAGGTGTATGGGAAGTCGCGATCCCTTGGCAGATGGGTAACATGACTTGTGGGTAAAGATGCGCAACCTCTATAGAGTGTAAAACTGGTATACTAGCCGTGCTCACGGTCATGAGCAGCTCGGACCCTCACATGATTAATCTATGGAACTAAATTCAATTTGTCATATGCATTGCATCGCAGGTGTTGTTATTACTTTTGTTCTATTACTTAATTGGGTTGGTATTTACTTATACTTAGTAATTGCTAATAAAATTTTGACCAACTTTAAAAGTAATGCTCAGCTCTAACCATCCTCTTTGGTAAGCCTTACACTTCACATGAACTCCCACTTTTGGTGAGTTCATACACATTATTCCCCACAACTTGTTGAGCGATGAATGTATGTGAGCTCACTCTTGCTGTCTCACACCCCCACAGGCCAAGAACAGGTACCGCAGGATGAGGCGCATGGAGGATGCTGTGACGAGTACGTGAGAGGTCTAGGTCATCGTCTCCCAGTCAACTTTGGGTTGCTGGACCATTGTCTCCTTATAATGTAATTATTTATTTGTTTTGTACAGAACTCCTATTACATAGTAAAGATGTGACATTCGATCCTGTTCCATGATTCATCATATGTGTGAGACTTGGTCCCAGCACACCTGGTGATTATGTTCGCGCCCGGGCTTTGAACCCCTAAAATCCGGGCGTGACATGCCGATGAGAGCAAATAAGCCACCATCGAGCCAGCAGAGAAGGAGAGAGAGAGGGGGGAGAGAGCCACTGCATCCAGACTCGCCCCACTGTCGTACTACATCAGGTTGGGAACCAGGAAGGTTCACCGGAGCCAGGAACGCGTGCGCAACATTATCGAGCAGGGGGATCAAGTGAGGACCGGGAGATTTGTCGTTGGACTTTGAAGTTCATGGCCTAGCTGCTGTGCAACGTGAGCAAGTGTCTTTGTGGCCCTAACCACCGGTAACAACCCCTACGAGCTATTTGCATTCATCTCCGCTATGCGTAGCCCCTCCTTGATCGGAGTTCGAGTGCGAGGTTATGAGATTCGGGATCTCGGTGATGGCGCCGCCATGTGAAGCATCAGCGTGAACCATCAACACCGACCGCCGTGCTGATTCCCTAATGAAGTAGAGAGAAGGGGAGATGAATCGGAACCGTTGATTCTTTTGTGGGTCGCCCAGATTATATAATACAATACCCCTTTAGTATTTTAAATCGATGTCGTTGATTGGGTGATCGATGGCTTGGATTATAAGACGATGTACCATTTTGCTCTAGAAATCTGAGTCGCAGATCAGCGATCCGATGGCCAAAAATCACGCGCATTCACTAGGCTTGACAAGTTTGCTAATGAATCCCTAAAGAATGTCAAAATAACTTCATCGTCCATGTTAGTTATACAATCATCACAAATAAGTCCGAATATACCTCAAGCTTGTTCAAATTAGTATCCGTAGTCCTAGGATCACTGGTTTTTTGATAAAATAATTACGAAAATTGTTTTTTTAAATAAAATTAAATCTCAAAGTTTAGAAAACCCATATCTTTCAAGTTTTATCTCCGAATTTAGTGGTTCTCAAACCAATAGATTCATCTCAACTCGTAGATTTATTTTACGCAGATGTTATTCATGTTTGATGTAAGTTTATTTTATTTATTTTTTGTCTATTTTTATGCTTTGCTACGAATCGGGAGCGAGGTTAAGAGGAACTTGCAGCTCAACTTTGGGAAGTAGCAAGAGTTTACGAAACAAGGTACCAAATAAGGCAAGTTTGTGTCGTTGTCACGTTGTTTTATCTAATAATTATGTATTGTTATGTTCTCCCCTATGTATGCATAGTTAGGTTAAGTTGATGAGAACGTGATAGGTTACCTAGATTTGTTATTGCTCTACTTGGTTATGTGATATGATATTTGTGAATCATAATCATGTACTATAATGAGTTATTATTGTTGGTTACTGATGCATGAAAAGATCACATTGTTTAATTGGAATATGGAGCGTCAACCCGAGAAAATCGTGCACGCTATTAGTTTAGTCTCTATTTTCCTTTATATTTTGTGGATGCTTGTAAGCGGTCTTTAGGTGGCTACACTTAAAGAGTGATTAATGCAGTTATATTTGCAAACATTTAAAGTTATTGGTTGACAAAATTATATTGTAAGGATTGTAACAAATTTATTAACGTAGGAATTCAATATTACAATGGTGTATATATAGTATATTTAGATCATTTTATTCGCAATGTATGTTGGACTATTTCATCTCGATGGATTCTTCAAAGGAGACAAATGAAGTATCAGTTGATGATAGCCAATTGGACAAGCATTCAATAGATAACAATGAATAACCTCTTGATGCAAAAATAGATGAGCCTACCAAAGTTTCTATACATCACAACGGAAAGAGTATATCTGAAACAAAGATAAAAAATCTGATGCCAATAGATGAATGCAAATTTGCATTGCAACATAATAAACCAAAGAAGAACATGTCATGTGTAATTGTTCAAGAAGGTATTACAATTGTATATTAGTTATCTCTACTATTACTATTTTATCAGTTCGCATGTTTTAAACTAATAAACTTCGACCATTCTATGTTTGATTGTTTTCTAGATTATATGTGTAATCAAGGTGATATGGCCCTTATTGAATCAATTAAAAACATTCCTTATGCGACAATGGATGTAGAACTAGTATGTGTTGGCTCTCAAGTAATTTTCAGGAAATTTATGAAATGTCTATTTCAATCAGATCCTTATTTGGGCGACGAGGTAATATATTTTTTGGTATCCGTGCATACACATTTAGGTACTTTAACTAAATATAGTTTTTATACATGTATTTGTAGGTGATAAATTCTTATATATACTTATTGATAGCAAAAGAACATATGAAGCTGCGTCTTGGTGGTACAGTCCACATAGAGATTACATTTGTCAGTGATTTTTTAAAACAAGATGCTGGTGATGATCGAGAATTTGATGATATATACTGTGAAACCAGCGAAAGATCTCAAGTTGAGCAAAGAGTGTTATAATATCTTCAACATGACATGGTAACAAAATAATTTACTATATATTAGTTTAGTTATAAAGTCATCATATGATACTTATGAAATATAAATAATTATTTTGTAGCCATTCATACTTATAAACATTCGTGAACTTCACTAGTATCTTGTTATGCTTAACGCCAAAAGGAGAGAGATACATTAACTCGATTCACTGGGTTGTTCATTGGGTCATAAAGATCTCGATTGTGTTGTCAGTAAATAAAACCTATTACTAATTTTGTTTGTGGTTATGAGTAATTTTGTTAATGTGATTTACGATTATATTCTTTAATATATTATAATAATATATTTGTAGCTAAAGGGTTTGCAAAAGTAAATAGACCTTCAAGTTGCATTACATGAAACTTAAAGATCATAATTGGCTAGACCTTCAAGTTGCCTCTTGGACTTGGAAACTTATAGAGTTTAAAGATGCCAAGCAGACATATGGGTATATGTTTGATCTTTCTGAAACCGTTTCATTTAAATTGGAAACATATTTGATTTGTTTTTTAATATAATTCTTCATGTGGACTTTTCCTACTTAACTATATGGAGTACAGGACAGGAGTCAAACTATTCGACAATTTTACACAGGTATATCAGAAAAAGGTATCATATACATCTACAGTGATATGAAAAATAACACAATGTATTTTCTTACTTTGCATGCTGATATGAAAACTTTAGGCTAAAATTGGTCGCTATTTTATTGTCTTCGAATTTGAACAAGAGAAACAAATGTCCGTTATATAAAAATAATACAAATAAAAGTACAGAAGACAATGAGAATGACTCCAGTGATGTTGAGGTTTTAGAACCCTCCCCAAATCCTAACAAGAGGAAACAAAGCCCTCAGGTTAGCCTGAAAGATGATCCTATATTATTATGTTTTGGAGAAATATGTGCCAAAGAAGAGAATGATGTCACCCCTTCTCCAACGTGTAACACCCTAAATTCATCACCTAAAAGCAATCCAATTTAATCTATTGGTTTCCAATAGAAAGGAGAAATATTTTTGTTTTCAAATAATAAAAGGGTGATATAAATGAATGGAACAATTTATTTAATAGATCAAATTTTATCAAGTGTTTGATGCATTCATGCTGAAGCATATATTTTGTTTGATTTGAATTTTAGATCCAATTTTTGTAATTAATCTTGTGAAGAGAATCTCATTTGTTCAAATAATAATGAATTATTAAATAATAAATTTGGTGAAAATTGTATTTTGATTTGTTAATAATAAAATTGAGTTTATCCTAATTTTCAAAATATATATATTTATACACATTATTTGGATTTAGTTGTTGGTGCGAAATAATTTCATAAAATAAAATGAATTGTTAAATAATATTTTCAGAAATCATGTATTTTAGTTTTGTTAATAACAATATTGGGTTTATCCTAATTTTGGGATATATATATATATATATGTCAACACCCGGATTTAAGGAACAAAGCCGAGTGCATCTCATACATGCGCCAAAGAAGAAAACATATATAATAACGGAGTGTATAGAGATAAATGTCACAATAACATCAGAGTACTTATTACATAGCGGAAGTCTTACAAAAATAAAAGATAAATATAAAACAAACTAAATCCATCCTTGGCGCCAATAAGCCAACTGGGAGACGCCACCTAGATCAGATCGAACTCCTTGTTGTGTGGCTCCTCTTGAACCACCTATTCTTCTCCTATGGGGGTGTGAGACAGCAAGGGTGAGCTCACACATGATCATAGCTCAACAAGTTGTGGGAAACCAGTGTGCATGAACTCACCAAAGGTGGGAGTTCATGTGAAGTGTAAGGCTGATCAACAAAATAAAGGTTGAAGCTGGGCATTGCTTTTATAAGTTGGTCAAAATTTTATTAGCAGTTACTAAGTGTAAGTAAATGCCAAACCATAATAAATAATAGAACAAAATTAATAAATAATCCCATGTAATGCAAATGATAAATTGAATTTAAGTTCCATAAATTAATCATGTGAGAGTCCTAAGCTGCTCATGACCGTGAGCTCGGCTAGTATACCAGTTTTACACTCTGCAGAGGTTGTATCCTTTACCCACAAGTCATGTTACCCATCTGCCAAGGGATCACGACTCCCATACACCTCTACTAAGGAAGCGAGGCAGGGCAACACTACGAGGCCTTTACAAAGTTCCACTAGCTTCCGAAAACCCGCTAGAGTTTATGGGAAGAGCACTTGCAAGAATCCCCCGTCTAACCGCTATCACAGCAAAATCAACCCGAGAACCTCCCTGCATGCAACTCCCCTACTCTCTTGCCCCTTTCGGGTAAGGTAGTCTTCCACTAGCTTTCCTAATTAGTTAGCCAAGGGGTCCCATTCCTCCCTTGTGGTGGCACGTGTTTCTCAAGTTAAGCTCCATGTTCCAATTAACAATAATGATCTTGACATGAACATAAATAAAATAACAAAATAATTGGAACATGGATATAATGAAATATTAACCCAAAACCATGTAAAGCAATAGCATAACTACCTAAGTGATTCAGGGATAACAAGGTAAAGTGATAAACAGTCTAGGGTGACCTATTGGGTCCCATCAAAATTAAACCTATGCATGAATAAATGACATTAAAGAGCATTATTGGGTATAAAAGTGGTCAAGGGCACAACTTGCCTTCAATGAGCTCCTACTCAGCTACTTCTATCTGCTGGGCACCAGGATCCTCAACCACTGGCTCTTCAACTCGCCATAATACAAACAAGCATAGTATAAAGGAGAAATTAACAGCACACCAAACATGTAAACAAAATACATGATAATAATCTACACATTAAAATAAAATCATAGGAACAGGAATCATTAATTTTTGAGTTATAGATTTTAAGTTATGAATTTCTAAAGGTTTTATGTGCTTGATACGCGATTAATTGAGAAATTAATTTTCTTATTGTTTTCATGACAACACAGAGACTCTAGGTGATAAACAATAATATTACAGAATTTTAGAAACTAGAATGGATCAATTTGGAGTTCATATGAATTTTCTATGATTTATACAAGTTCTAGCAATTATTTTCATATTAAATATTCATTTTCTGATTCATTTATCCAATTTTAAGTGGGCTCTAGACTACGCACACTAAAACAGGGAATTGCAAGGGCCTCAGGGCAAAAATCTCTGACACAGAGAATAGCTCATGCGGATGGCGGGTTGATTCCGAAGAAAAGCGAGGGCGCAATTGCAAAAACGCCATGATGGCACACCGCGGGTTCAACCAGAGCCGTCCAATAGCCGATCAAGGGCCCTAGAGATCCCACGCCAACCCTAAAACTCTGCCATCCAGATTGAGATCGGCGGCCCGGATGTTCCAGTGCCGAAGGGATGACTCTGATTAAATCAGGGCCACACATTCTCCGATCTAGGGTCAGCACACTATCTTCTCCCCTGAGCCTGCCATGGCGGCGTTGCCCACTGCGGCGCACTCCACATCACAGATCGGCGATTCCGCCCAACGATGGGACCGCCCTGAGTTTTGACAGGCTCAAAGCGCAGCTCACGCATGGCGAAATTATTCCGGAACCCGAACAACCTAATGGGGGTAAGCCCCAGCCCCCGCCCATGGCATGGTGTGGCGCCACGACTCTAATGGTGCACACAGGCGGCATTTCCAGGTCCACAGACGGCCAACTCCTACCCCGCGGAACTCTACGCGACAAGGACCAGCAAAAGGAAACGATGGGGGAAACCCTTAAGTGCTATAGCGGCGTGATGAAATCCCACGACGGCGGTGGCGGTCTCCTGTCCCTCGCCCCGTTCGTACCGATCTCGACGATGCTCACGTGGGGATAGGTAGGAGTGGCGAATGCGCACTGGGGCCTTATACCTAGGTCGGGGGGGGGCAAATATCTACACAATCCCCCAGTCAAAGCGATGGTGGTTTACAACGACGTGCCCGCCATGTGCACAGGGAGGAGGAGCACGACGACTTTCGCATGGAGCAGTGAGATGGCTGGTAGCTGGGACCGCACGGCAGTGACTTAAGAGAAGGAGCACGCGCGGTATATGGATTACAAGTGTATGGCTGGTGGGACCCGCGTGTCAGGTGTGCAGGGCGCGCGAGTGTGCCCAGCGGGGCCGCGCGCGGTGGCGGTTTACTGGGCCGAAAGCAACGTCCGTAGCCCATGACGCCATTTCTCCATTCTTTCCTTTTTCTTTTGATTTTTATTTTCTGCTCTGTTTTATTCTTAATTCTTTTGAATCCAAACTTTGAATTCAAAAATTGTTGTGGATTTATTATTTTCAACTAACACACAATTTGAACATTCTAGTATCACTTTTATTTGTAATATTTATTTTGTATATATATTTTCTTTTCTTTCTCCACTTCTAAATTCTAGATTTTCTTTTATATTCTAAATTCCACTTTAGGACTTTATTATATTTCTTTTCATATGATTTTTATATTGTCACAAGATACACACAAAATGGAAACCTCAGCATGATGCATGATTCATTTGAGTATCTTTTGTTAATTATTTATTTGCGTAAGTAAGGTGTCCACATGAAATGATAAATAGAGATAACACACATATATATAAAGGAATATAATTTCTCCTTTTAGATTTTTCTTACAAAGTGGGTATTACAATATATATATATATATATATTGGATTTAAAAAAGATTTAAAAATAAAAAAACTTATGTAACCATTTATCTGGTAGGTCGCTCGGCTAAATCCAACCCGGCCCATTCAAGGCTTGCCTCCTCATGCCTTTGCACCATGACAAGTGAGTCCCACTCACCTCTTCCCTCCCCCCCCCACTTCTCTCTCACGCAGGAACACGGAACGAACCGCAACCGTCGGCTCGGCTTCCTCCTGGCCCCTCGCGACCCCACGTCGTGGAGCAGCCACCATCGCGTCCGGCGTCCGCCTCCTCATCTGCTCCCGCCCTATGCCGATTCACCTCTTCTCCCCACTCGCAATTAATGGCCGTCAGCCGCCACAGACCGCCCCTTCTCTACCACCAGCATTCCTCGACCTTCCCTTCTTCACCTATAAATGGTAGTCGCACTGAGCTCTTCCTCGGCCCTGCAGTCTGCGCTTTCTTGTCGTCGTTGTCACACACCAGTCCTTGTCGCGCCATGCCGTCGATGCCGCTAGCGTCCGTGCTTCATCGGAGCTCCGTGTCAACACTGCGACGTCGCACCGCCATGACCAAGGTAGAAGAATGTACAAATTGTGAGCTAGCCTTGTGATCTATAGTTAATAGAGGATCTAACCCCTACGACATTTTCTCTCTACAATTCATTTTTTCTTAGCCTAAATAAAATAAGAAGGAGTTTTGTTAATTCATAACCATGTGATTAATATTTTAATTAGTGTTTCTATTATTTTCTTTCATTTTTGTAATTTAATCTAAATTATGATTTATGGTTGCTAGGGAAATGATTTTCTGAATAAAAACTTAAAAAAGGTGTAGACCATACTTTCATACTAAGAATTGTAGATAAATAATCACATCTTTATTTATAAAATATAATTTAATGTTTGTACTCAAGTCATTTATGCATATGTGTATTGTTTATTCACATTACGAAAAATAGGGATTAAATATTGTTAAAATGGCTTGATTAGTTGCTCATACCTCATAACTAAATTAAATTGATAGTTTATATAATGTCGAATATAGTTTCCTTATTAATGAATTAGATCAATTAGTGCCTAAATTAAAACTAAAGATAAATAAGAGCTTAATTATATTTTTAATTTATTAATTAAACATATATACAATTTGTTCATAGCTAGTAATATAGGCTTGATTAATCTTTCCATCAAATTGAGTCTATATTATTTATATATATATCACTTAGTTTTCCTAAAGGATAAAATAAAGAAATTAGTGTTCATGGTCGTTTTATAATTAAAATGTTAGTTTATATATTGACTTTGGATATAGCTTTCTTATTAATAATATAGGCTATATGTTTTCTTAAATAAAAGTGAAGACAATTAATTGTTTCATTATCTCTTGCGTAGAACCTATGTAGTTATATATCTCAAGTTCTTTATAAATAAATGTTTTATTGTATGTTTTACTTCATAAATTAATAATATGTTTCATAACTCATTAACCTTAGATATACAACATATATCTTTTCTAAAAGGTTAAAAGGGTTAAATAATGTTATGATGTGTTATATCATCTTATGAACCCTTAATCTAAGACATATCACATAGAACTTCTAAAATGGTGAACCTAATATTTGTATATTTATAATTAAGATATATTTAAGCTTAGGTCTTGTTTTATAAAATATGAGCCAAACCTTTTTCAAAATAGCGCCTTCTTGTTATAGCCATTTCTTGTGATGTTTTTGAAAAGCAAATGTTCTTTTCGTTATGCTTTCTTTTAGCTTTGTCTATGATAAATGTTGTATGTTTTTTGAGTGGTGTTTGTTTTTTCTTGTTTGTTTATGTGATGTTTAGAGATTGATCTAGTAATCAAGCTCTATTCTATGAAAGAATATCAAGTTCAACCTTTGCACATAAAATTATTTCAATCTTGCAAAGATAAAAAAAATCAATCAAAATAGGCAATAAATAGCTTAGAGAGCACACTCTAGAGCTCAAATATAATATAACGCATGTGTACTCAACTTCAAGCAACGTTTAAGAGATCTATCACATTCATTTCACTTCTCAACTTGCAAAACCTTGTTTCATCCAACGGCTTTGTAAATATATCCGCCAATTTTCCAACGTGATCTCTTAAGAAGTGATGCCTTATATCAATATGCTTTGTTCTTGAGTGTTGGACAAGATTTGTAGCTAATTTTATCGCACTCTCATTATCACAGATAAAAGGCACATTCTTGAATGAAATCCCATAATCCAATAGAGTTTGTTTCATCCACAATAATTGAGTATAATAATTACTGGCCGATATATATTCTGCCTCGGCGGTAGAGAGAGCAATCGAGTTTTGTTTCTTAGAAGACCATGAAACAAGAGATCTCCCAATAAATTGACAACATCCGGAGGTGCTCTTCCTATCAACCTTGCAACCCGCATAGTCCAAATCTGAATAACCAATCAATTCAAATTGAGCACCTTTGGGATACCATAGACCAATATTGGGGGTATGCTTCAAATATCTTAGAATTCTTTTGGCGGCCTTCAAATGAACCTCTATAGGTGATGCTTGAAACTGAGCACACATGCAAACACTAAACATAACATCGGGCCTAGATGCGGTAATATAAAGCAAACTACCAATTATTGAACGAAAAAGTTTTTGATCAACAATTATACCTCCCTCATCTAAGTCAAGATGACCATTTGTTGCCATAGGAGTCTTGATAGGCTTTGCATTTTCTAAGCCAAACTTTTTGAGCATGTCCTTCAAATATTTAGATTGACTCACAAAGATTCCATCTTTCAATTGCTTAATTTGAAGACCAAGGAAGAAGCTCAATTTTCCAATCATAGACATTTCAAATTCCTTTAACATCATTTTACCAAACTCCTCACAAAATGACTCATTAGTTGAACCAAAAATAATATCATCAACATAAATTTGACAAACAAATAAATTTTTACCAATTCTTTTAGTGAATAGAGTAGTGTTAACCTTCCCAATTTTAAAGTCTTTAGAAAGCAAGAAATCCCTAAGCCTTTGATACCAAGCGTGTGGAGCTTGCTTAAGCCCATAGAGAGTTTTAGAAAGGTTGTACATGTGGTTAGGTCTTTTGGGGTCCTCAAAATCGGGAGGTTGCTCCACATACACTAGTTCACTAATCTTACCATTTAAGAAGGCACTCTTTACATCCATTTGATAGAGTTTGATGTTGTGAGCGCAAGCATAAGCAAGAAGAATTCGAATAGCTTCTAATCTTGCTACGGGAGCAAATGTATCACCGAAATCCAATCCTTCTACTTGAGTATAACCTTGTGCCACTAATCTTGCCTTGTTTCTTACTACCAAACCATCTTCATTATGCTTGTTTCGAAATACCCATTTGGTACCAATAACATTGTGGTTCTTTGGTCTCTCAACAAGCTCCCAAACTTCATTACGGGTAAAGTTATTTAATTCCTCATGCATTACATTTACCCAATCAACATCAAGTAGAGCTTCATCTACACGGTTAGGTTCAATACAAGATACAAAAGAGAAATGGTCACAAAATGAAGCAATACGATAGCGAGTTTGAACACCCTTACTTATATCACCCACAATTTGATTTACCGGGTGATCCTTTGCCATTGAATGATGAATTCTTGAAGTAATTTGAGAGTTACTAGTTGAAGCTTGAGAAGGGACCGATTGACTTGAGATATTTTGAACATGATCATTCTCAACTTCATCATTTTGTTGGCATTGGTGGTTTTCCTCATTTAGAGTTGAAGAGGATGGAATGACAACCACACTATCATCATCATCTTTCTTTGGCTTTATTTCACCAATAGGCATAGTTTTCATAACATTTCTCAATTGAATTCCACCAACGTCAACAAGGTTCTCATTTTCATCTTGAGATCCATTTGTTTCATCAAACTCAACATCATATGCTTCTTCAATAATACCATGAGTTTGTTGAAAACTCTGTATGCCTTGCTATTTGATGAATAACCAAGGAGAAAACCCTCATCAATCATCATATTTCTTCTCAAATTTAGAGAATCAACTACATTTCCTCAAAATATAGTATTTGCAACCGAACACTCTAAAATATGAAATATTTGGCTTTAAACCAATAAGCAGTTCATAAGGAGTCTGCTTTAATAGCTTGTGACAATATAGTCTATTTGATGCATGACAAGCGGTGTTTATGGCTTTGGCCCAATAAGAGTCTGACACATTATATTCTGCTAGCATAGACCTAGCCACATCAATGAGAGTCATATTCTTCCTTTCAACAATTCCATCTTGTTCCGGTGTATACTTGGAAGAAAATTCATGTTTTATACCCATTTAATCACAATATTCATCAATTCTAGAATTTTTGAATTTCGACCAATCGTCACATCTAACTTTCTTGATATCAAATTCAAATTGATTTTGAGCCAATATATCAAATGACTTAAGATTTTCAAACACATTTGATTTATCACGAAGGAAATAAACCTAAGTGAACCTAGAATAATTATCCACAATCACAAAAGATGTTGGTCCAAAGAGATCCATGTGAAGTAATGCCAATGGCCTATGAGTTGACATTTGACTCTTGTAAGGATGAGTATTTGCCGCTTGCTTCCCGGCTTGACATGAACTACACAATTTGTTCTTTTCAAATTTCACATCCTTCAAACCTCGAACTAAGTCATGCTTGGATAATTGATTTAATTGCCTCATACTAACATGACCAAGTCTCCTATGCCATAACCAACCTAGTGAAGCCTTAGATAATAAACAAGTTGTAAGCTTTGCCTCATTAGATGAAAAATCTACAAGATAAAGAATTTCATGTCTAAAACCTTTAAACATTAGATTGCTACCATCAATGCTAGTGTCGGAGAGAAAATCCTCCGACCGGGTGGTGGAATGCACCCGCCCTAATCCTAAGATGAGGGGGCCTAAGCGTTTTGCCAATTATGTGGATTTAAGATGAACACAATAGCACATGAGGGATTATAGTGGTTCAGGCCGCCGGAGCGTAATACCCTACCTCCACTGTGTGTATGTTGTATTGAGTGTGTATACTTGAGAGTATGAGCTTGTGTGTGTACTTGAGAGCTTGTCCCCTGTAACGTTGTGTGCCTTCCTTTTTATAGTTTAAGGGAGGCACATACAAGGATGCTGAGCCCTGACATGCGGGCCCAGGAGCATAATGGAAGGAATACATTATGTGAGTAATTAATGCTAGTAACGCCTGAGCAATCACCGGGAGTCTTGATGACCGCAGTCCATGCAGCATTGATAGCCGAAACATGCGAGTAATGGTGAGTAACAGCTCGGCCCACGTATCGTTGACTGAGCATGCCGCCTGTTAGTGGAATGGACAGGCGCACGTCTTATTCGCAATGAATGCGGAGGCGCGCGTGGCCCAGAGGCGTCATCCTAGGTTCCACCCATTGGCTTAAGCCACGCGTAGTATGCTACATGGCAGCATCGAGTCTCCGCCTGATCGGTGAGCAGGAGTATATGCGGACAGGCACGGAACCCACCAGACTAGGTCCGGACACGTGTCGACACCAGACCCCCGCCTGAGTCCTGTTCAAGGCCCGAGTATGTTATGTCCTGGGACCTTGGGACCCCATTGTGGGCGGCCCGGACCCCATACGGGGGGTCTGGATCCCATTCCAGGGGTCCGGCTTGCACACATGGAGGTCCTGGACCAACCTTGGAGGTCCGGACTGTATATTCAGGGGTCCGGTACTCTCCCATGGGGGTCCAGACTCACTGTTGATGCCTTGAAGTATATCACTTTCTCTGGACACGTGGCGGCTCCGGACCCGCCCCTGCGGTGGGGTTAGGCGCTGTTGTGGACCCAGAGTAATCACCCAAGGCTAGGGCGAATCATGGCTTGGTCCCACACACAGTACCTTTACCACGCGACTAAGAGATAGCCACGTGGGTACTGCATCTTTATACAGTAGCAAGGGGTACCCTAGTTTCAGGGTACCGACAGTGGCCCCCGGGCCCACCTCAGGGGAGGATGCGAGCCTACATGTGGGGCCAAAACTTGTACTTTGCTTCGACATGGCCTGATTGGTGATTGGCGCGTCGTTTTAGCGCGTCTGCTGACGTACCCTGTGTCAATCTCCTTTGGTCATGCCAACTGCCATATCTGTCCCCGCGGCTGACCGACCCATGGCCCCCATGCCTAGTGGTTTCGTCGGGCCACGCGTGGGGCGCCTCGTTACCGCTGCAATGGTTTAAAATATTACCTTCTGTCTTCTATAGCGGCCCCGAGGAGGTGCACTACCAGCGCGTGTGGCGGTTCGCTCTTTTCGCACCCAAAATCCGACTCACAAAGTGTATGACCTGTGGACCCGGGCCCCCGAGTCATAGACTGGGCTGCTTGGATCTAAGTGCCCGTTGCGCGTGATCTCCTGCAGCGATTGAGGGGCGCGCGGAAGGGTTTCCTTGAGCGAGGACTCTGGTTTCCTTGAAAAAGGGTTCACCCCCGCGTGCAGCAGTTACCCTTTCGCATTCTCTTCCAATCAACTGTGCCCTTTCGCCTTCGTGCTCCTCTGCGCCCCTTTGCATTCGCGCTCTTCTGCTCTACACCCACGCTGCCATAGATGCCATGACTTTGCTTGGCCATCCCGACCGCTTTCAGTCCGGAGGAAGCGCTCAACCTGGTGCGTGGCCTGCTTGGGTGGAGCGCGCCGGGGTTCGCCGGAAGAATCCATGCCGGCGTCGTCCCCCTTGGCAATCTCACCGCCGGGGAGTTCATTTTGTTCACCTCCTACATCTCTTGCGGGTTGGCGCTGCCAATCTCGCCCTTCTTTCTGCTACTACTGGAGGAGTTCAGGCTTTAGCTCCAACACCTCATGCCCCACTCCATTCTTCAGGCGGAGATGTTCGTAGGTGTGGCCCCCTGCACTTCTCCCTTCCGCTATTTCTTCGTGTTGGTCAAATCTGGGAAGACCAGTGACCACATCGGGGCCTACTACTTCTAGACGAGGCCAGATCCGGCAGTCGTCTACATCCCCACCCTTGGTGGAGCAAGGTGGGAGAACTGGCGTAGTGACTGGGTGATCGCTAGTGCCGAGACCAATGACCGCCTTGTCCTGCCGTCCGATGGGCCGGCCCTCGACCGCAAGCAGTGGAGGAGCAAGTCGTCCCTGTCGCTAGAGCTCCTGCCCATACTGGATAGGATCAAGGCCTTGGCCACGGACGACCTGACGTCAATGCACGTGGTCGACGACCTCCTGAAGCGTCGAATCATGCCGCTGCAAAGGAGACCGCGCCTGTGCTGCTGATTCACAGGCCCGAACGATATCAGCAGGATCCAGCGCGGGCCGGGGACCGATTTGTCCTGGGACGAGCTGGCTGTCCGGGTGGGAGGGATTACCGGGGAGACTTTTGTCCCTGAGTCCCTGATCCTCCCCCAGGCCATCCCGGCGCTCTGCAATGACCTAGGCTTGAGGACGGCGATTTTGGCCACACTGCCGACCCTCGACAAGAGCGGCGTGGCAGTTCGCTAGACCGGCGGCTGGGACCCCCTCCACGTGATCTAGATCTCCAATGCGCTGGCTGGAGGTCCCCAGCCCGCTGGTGCGACCCGCAGCATCAACCCCACCGTGGCCCCCAGCCCCTTGGACAAGGGCAAAGGGGATGCAAGCAGTGCCTCCGCCCTAGGTAGCTCCAGGGGGTCGGAGGAGGAGAGGTGACGTAGGCTGCGTCGGGCTGATGGGTCGCTTGTTTCGGACCCCCCAGAAACATCAGGGGACTGCTGGTGGGGCCAAGGAAGCCGGCTCCCAGGCCCAGAGCGTGCAGAGGCACGTTAGTCCTCCGGTCCCGCCGCCACCACCACCCTCTAGGGGTGATCACCCCCAGGGGTACTAGCAGCAGCAACAACAGCAGCGGTCGCCCCGCTTCTAGAAACACTGGAAAGTCCAGGGCCCCAAGTAAGTGTAGCCCCTTTTTCCATGAGTTTAATTATCATGCCGACAAGTCTTAACCCATCGTCTAATCGTCAGGGCTTCCTCCTCCAGCGCTCCTAAGGCCACGCCTCCTCCTCTAGGCACTAAGCCCACTGATGGGTCTGGCTCTTAGCAGCAGGAATCTACTGGGAGTGGTGCCGGCAGTCCGCCTCTGGCCGCTGCCCAGATAGCGCCAACGGCTTCTCATGCCCTAGCCGGGGGTCTAGCGGCAGCGGCACCAGCATCAGGCGGCGTCGCAGCGACAGAGGAGGTCCCAGCTAGGGGATCCACGCCTGCCTCCGACATCGTGCCCACTCCTGACGCTGGGGGTGACACCGAAGACGCATCTAGCTCCAACCCCTCACCTGCACTAAAGGAGATGGAGGTGGTGTTCGGGCGACGGCTCCGGTCAGGTGCCGAGGAAGAAGCAGCGCCAATCCCCCTCCCCCGCATGCTGTCCCGTGCTCACCAGGTCCTTAGTGACACTGGGGCAACAATTTTGCGGGAGTGGGAGGCGCTTGAGGCTGAGCACCAGCGCCTTAGCAACTGGCGCACCCAACTGGAGGAGCGCACCAGGACGGCATCCCGCTAGTTCATCTCCGAGTGGTCCCAACTCGAGCAGGACCATAAGGAGTACAAGAAGGACCTCTAGAAGGTGTATGCCAGGGAGCTAGAGGCGCACCAAAGGGAGAAGAAGGTGGCCAAGAGGGAGGAGGCCTTGAGCCAGAGGGAGGCCCTCACAACAGAGCTCCGGGCCAAGCTGAATGCCCTGGACCAGACCCTGGAAGCGCAGCGGGTCCAGCAGGTCAAGGCTGTGGAGAGGCTGCAACAGTGGCAGCAGGAGCCCAAGGGCAAGGCCAGCGACGCCACCCTCGCCGAGGAGAATCCGAAGGCGAGGGGAGAGTCCTTGGACAGGCGGGAGACGGACCTCGCCAGGTGGGAGACGGATCTTGCCTTTAGGGAAGAAATGCTCACCTGGTGGGGCGAGTTGCTGGCCAAGCACGAGCTCGAGGCGGAGAAGGAGGAAAAGGAGCTGGAGGAGCAGATCCGACAGTTAAATGCGGCACAGGCGACGTAGGGTTCCCAGGCGGTGGAGGCCACTAGGAAGGCCCTTGAAGATCTCCAGGCGGAGCACCGCACCAGGGTCCAGCGCATTGCCACGTGGGCCAGCGAGGCGAGCATGACTCTGGTGCCGCTAGGGATGAGCCCCATCCCGATGTCAGAGCTACCTGCATCGATCTCCGATGCGCTCCCAGTGCTAGACTCCGCCACTAATCGCCTCTGTCGCCTGGACCAGATCCTCGGTGCCCGCCTGGAGGCAGAGGGCAGCAAGCTCTACCGGGCGGTGATTGAGTATGTCTTGACATGCTTCCGGAGCCACAAACCCGCCATATCCTTGGCGCCGGTGATTGTGGGTCCGGTGGCTGCCACAGAAGACGCCGCCCCGGAGAGCATACAAGACACCGTGGAGCTGGTGGCCGAGCGCTTCCAGCGCGATCCTGCTGACGACGAATAGTTGTACCTATAGAGACAAGGCAAGGGTCCCGCTGGAGTGTGGCTTGTAATAATTTTTGGTTTTGTAAGATACTTTTGAGAACTATTAATCAAACAACACTTATCTGTATACTATTTGCCATTGTTATGTGTAGCGTCACCAACTTCCATCCGGTACCTGGCCCCCATGGTATGTAGGCTCAACGTGTCGAGGCTGGATACTAGTACACCAAAGAAAAAGTTGGTGGTCTGGCCCATAGGGGGTAGTCTCTACAGCTTAAGACTACCTACCTCTAGACGGGGACCTGGACCTACACACAGCTTCGACTTTGAAGTGTTAGTAGCACACCCATAGGATCCATCGTCTGGTATCTGCCATCCTTTGATTCATGCAATAGGACCTACAGGATTTAGCGTGGGAAGCCAAGCCGTATGTCTGGACCCACAGGATCACAGCTCCAAATACTAGGGTACCCATTGCAGAGTGGTGGAGGTGCAGGCTTAGAGTATGGAACCAGGCTAAGCGGCTACACAGCTCCGGACCACTCCAGGGAACAAGCGCCCATTCTCTAGAACCGGACCCGCAGGTTGCCGGACCCCCTACAGCAGTAGAGGGGTCCTGAACTGCAAGCCTGGCTTACTCAATTTGGGTGTCATCATACCAGCAAGGGTGGGAACTGTATGGGTGGGTTAGATAAAAAATAATGCTCGTAAACTGAAGTACAATGAACTATCACAAAAGCTCCTCTGGGGGTAAATTCTTTCCTTATAACTTGATATACATGGGTGCAGACCAACAGGCCGGGCTTACGAGGGCGGACCTCACCGGATTGACGTACACATATGCACAGCCCAGTTACAAAGGAAGAAAACTCAACCCCCCCAGTTTTGCTTCTATGGGTAGAACTTACTGAAATGCTCTATATTCCAGGGATTGGGAAGAGGCACTCCTTCAGTTGTGGCAAGGCGGACACACCCGGGTCGGCATATTTTCGTCACCTTGAAGGGTCCTTCCCAGCTGGGGGAGAGTTTGTGGAGCCCTTCTCGGTTCAGTACTCGCCTTAGGACTAGGTCCTCGACCCTGAGCTCCCTACTATGCACGAACCGTTGGTGGTAGCGCCTGAGAGCCTAGTTGTACCTGCATTTCGGATCACCGCTCGCCATCTGCGCTCGTCGATGAAGTCCATGTCCTCACGACGTAGTTGTTCCTGCATAGATTCATCGAAAGACTAGACCCATGGGGAGACCATAATGATTTTCGGGGGAAGCCAGGCTTCGGCCCCGTAGACCAGAAAGAATGGGGTCTCCCCGGTAGCTCGGCTGGGTGTGGTCCGGTTCCCCCATAGCACGGATGGAAGCTCGTTTACCCAATTTGCACCATGCTTTTCAAGCAGTCATAGGTGTGTGTCTTGAGTCCCCTGAGGATTTCTGCGTTTGCCCTCTCTGCCTAGCCGTTGCTCTTGGGATGAGCCACAGACGCAAAGCAGAGCTGGGTGCCGATGCCCTCGCAATACTCTTGGAAGAGCCGACTTGTAAACTGGGTCCCGTTGTCCGTAATGATACGGCTTGGGACCCTAAATCTACAAACAATTGACTTGAGGAAGGCAACAACAGCACCCTGGGTGATATTGACCACAGGGGTGGCCTTCGGCCACTTTGTGAAATTGTCGATGGCGACGAAGAGGAAATGGTACCCATCGATGGCCCTAGGGAATGGTCCCAGGATATCCACCCCCCGTATGGTGAATAGCTAGGAGGGTGGAATCATTTGCAGAGCCTGAGCCGGTGTGTGTATCTGCTTTGCATGGAACTGACATGCTTTGCAGGACTTTACCAACTCAGCTGCATCCTGGAGAGCGGTTGGCTAGTAGAAGCCGTGCTGGAAGGCCTTACCGACCAGCGTGAGGGATGACGAATGACTTCTGCACTCACCTCCATGGATCTCCGGAGCAACTCACGACCCTCCTCTTGGGTGATGCACCGCATGAGAATGCCGTTGGCGCCACGGTGGTAGAAATCCCCTTCTACCACCGCGTATCGTTTAGCCAACCATACTATGCTCTCTGCGGACACATGGTCTTCAGGAAGGATATTTTCCTTCAGGTAGTCCCGGATCTCGGAGATCCATGCATTGGGACCACTCTGAGCTACTGGCTATGGCGCTAAGAGATTGGCAGGACCCTCTGTAGCACACACAATCCTTGGTGGGTTCTGCAGATGTAACGCCACCGGGACCACTAGCTTCGAGGTGCTAGGCTCACCCCCTTCGCCCGGTTCGGCAGGCTGGGCGGTAGGTCTCAGCAGCCGCCTTTCAAAGACGCCCTCGGGCATGGGTGCCCAAGTTGATGCCCTCGTGGAGAGTTCATCTACCGCTGAGTTGTTAGCCCGAGGAACATGTTGCAGTTCCAGGGCCGTGAAGTCCTTTTCCAGCTTCCTTACGTGGAGGAGGTAAGCTGCGAGCCTAGGCTCGTTGCAGCTACATTCCCCGCAGACCTGTTTGATGATCAGCTGGGAATCCCCTTTCATGAGGAGCTAGCGGATCCCTAGGGATAGGGCCGCAGACAAACCGAAGATCAGTGCCTCATACTCGACCATGTTGTTGGTGGCCTTGAACTAAAGGTGCACCATGTACTTCACTTGATCTCCGCTTGGGTCGACGAGGACCACCCCAGCACCGCCACCTTGCTAGCGGGCGGACCCGTCGAAGAAGAGCATCCAGTCGGGCTCGGTGAAGACCGAGACACTAGGCTCTATAGGTGTGGGGTCCAAATCAGGATCCGGACCCCCAGGAGCACTTGGGGGAGTGGTCCACTCCATGATGAAGTCAGCCAGAACCTGCTCTTGATAGCTTGGCGAGGCTGGAAGTCCAGTTGGAACTCAGCAAGCTCCACAGCCACTTGGCGATGTTGCATGTGGCGTTAGAGTTGTGGAGGATGGCCCTTAACGGGAAGGAGGTCACCACCACAACCCTGTGTGCCTGGAAATAGTGGTGCAGCTTTCTGGACACAACAAGCACAGCATAGAGAAGCTTGTGCGTCTCAAGATACTTGGCCTTTGCCTCATGGAGGACCTTGCTGACGCAGTAGACCGGCTTCTGTATGGTCCGGACCCCAACGGGTGGCCCTGGGCCCTCAAGGTCCATGGCAGTCGGACCACCACCTTCCCCTAGGGGAACTTCCTGACTCCCCTGGGGATGTTGTGCCATCCTTTCGATGACCAGCACCATGCTCACCGCCTCTATAGCTGCTGCAATGTACAAGTACAACGGCTCCCCTGGCTCCGGAGCTACTAGTATTGGTAGGGACACAAGGTGCTGCTTCAACTCTTGGAAGGCTTGCTCTACTTCCTCGGTCCAAGAGAATGGTCTGGACATCCGCAAGAGCTTGAAGAAGGGTAGCGCCCTCTCAGCCAACCTTGAGATGAAGCGGCTGAGGGCTGCCAGCGACCCCGTAAGCTTCTGGACGTCCTTGATCTGGGATGGAGGCCTCATTGCCTCAATTGCCTTGATCTTCTCCGGGTTTGCTTCAATGCCCCGGTGCAAAACCAGGAATCCCAGCAACTTCCCTGCGGAGACGCCAAAGACACACTTCTCTAGGTTTAGCTTCGTGCGTGTTGCCTGCAGCTTGTCAAAGACCAGGGTCAAGTCTTCCACTAGGGTTGACCCTCTCGTAGTCTTGACCATGATGTCATCAACGTATATCTCTATCCTGTCCCTAATCAGGTCCCCAAAGGTCTTACTCATCGCCCATACAAACGTTGGCAAGGCATTTTTCAGACCGTAAGGCATTACAACATAACAGTAAAGCCCATCCACAGTTACAAAAGCGGTATGCTTCCTATCTTCCCTAGACATCTGGATCTGATGGAAACCAGAGTAAGCATTTAAGAAGGACAAGAGGTCGCACCCGGAGGTAGAATCCACGATTTGATCTATGCGTGGAAGTGGATACGGGTCCTTGGGACAAGCCTTATTAAGGCTGGTGTAGTCGATGCACATCCGAAGCTTCCCATTTGCCTTTGGAACGATGACTAGGTTGGCCAGCCATACAGGGTGATGAACCTCTTCGATGAAGCCAGCGTTTAGCAGCTTTTGGACCTCCTCACGAAGGAAGTCCTGCTGCTCAACGGACTGTCTCTGAGGCTTCTGACTCACCGGTTTGGCATCAGGGTGGATCTTCAGATGGTGCTCAATCACCTCCCTAGGGATCCCAGGCATCTGCGACGGTTCCCATGCAAACACGTCGGCATTTGCCTAGAGGAAGGCGACGAGCGCGAGTTCCTATTTCTCCTCCAGATTTCCCGTGATGCAGGTGGTCTGGGAGGAGTCCACGCCGACCTAGATGGTCTTGACGGGGACGCCGTCTGCTCCGGATGGCTGCACCTTTGGCACCTTGGTAGGCGCCTTGGTACCAGAAGTCGAGGGGTCCCTCCCTCCGTCATCTGGGCGAGCAGTTTCTGCCACCAGGGCGTGCAGCTTCTCGACAGCCGCAAGCGCAGCGGAGCGGTCGCCCCACATGGTGAGGACCCTAGCAAGGGACGGCATCTTGAGGACTAAGTACCCGTAATGGGCAATGGCCACGAACCGGTACAGGGCCGGCCTACCAATGATGGCATTGAAGGGGAGGTTAACCTCCACGACGTTGAACTGGATGTTCTCTGTGCGGAAGTTCTCCTTGGTCCCAAATGTAACCGGGAGTACGATGCTCCCAAGGGGATACACCGGTTGGGGGCCCACTCCAGAGAATGGACAAGAGGGTCCCAGCCGAGACCCTGGGATCTGTAGCTGCTTGAATGCACCATGGCTGATGACGTTGAGCCTAGCCCCATCGTTAATCAGAACATGGTGCAACCGCATGTTGGCGATGACAGGGGCGGTGATGAGCGGTAGTATACCGGCCCCTGCCAAGTTTTCGGGGCAGTCGGATGCCCTGAAGGAGATAGTGGTGCTCCTCCACCACTGATGTGGAGCAGCCTTCGGGACCCCTAGGACTACCGAAACGACCTCTCGGCGCAGGGACTTCACGTTCCTACGAGAGGTGAGCTCCCAGCTCCCGCCGTACATGACGTACAACTTCTTGCGGTGGCCGTTGTCGTCACCAGAGTCGGAGTCTCTAGTGAAAACGTCCTTGAGGACCCCCTCAAGTGACTGATACCCGAGGTCCCATTCTCCCACGGCCGTGTCACCTTTGTCGACCTTCTCCTTGCTAGGTCGACAACGAGGCGATGAGCCATCCTTGGAGGCCTGCTCGCACCGCTCACTGATGCGCTTTGCGAGCTTGATAATCTCTCGGCACTCCGAGACGCTATGGTGACTGTTGGGATGGACAAGGCATGAGCCACTGTTGCCTCCCTGTTGCCGTGGGCGCTTGTTGCGCTCGTTCCGGCCCTAAGCCGCGGCCGCGGCGACCGTAGCAGCAGACTGCGGCCTCTCGTGGCCGCGGTTCTTCTTCTTCTTGTTGTTACCGCCCTAGGTGATGGCACCTGAGCCACCCATCTGGGTAACTTCGGTCTGTGGTGCCGAGTGCCATGCACGGCCCTCGACAGCTCTGGCACACTTATCAGCCAGAGCGAAGAGCGTGGTGACGGTTTCCACGTCATGCGTCGCCAGCTTCTCCAACATCTTCTCATCATGCACCCCCTGTCGGAAAGCAGTGATAATGGAAGCATCGGAGACACGAGGTATAGTCCCTCATACCTTGGTGAAGCGGGCGATGAAAGCCCGGAGAGTCTCCCCGGGTTCTTGTCTTACGGCATGGAGATAAGCCTCCACGCCATGCTGCTGATAAGCACTGGCAAAGTTCGCTGTGAATCGTGCACAAAGCTCCCCCAGGAGTAGACGGACCCCGGGGTCAGGTTCATGAGCCTGGTCCGGGCCGGCCCAGTCAAGGCTACATGGAAGTAGCTCGCCATCACAGCAGTGTTTCCACCAGCTGCCGTAATGGCGGTGACGTAACCTGCAAAAAATCCAACAGGTTTGACGTACCGTCGTACTTCTCTAGCAGGTGTGGCTGAAACTTGGGCGGCCAAGTCACCGTGCGGAGGTGATCCGCTAGCGCGGCATAGCCCACATCGACCAATGAGACACCCGTGTGGATTTAGGCACCCCTTGGAGTTTGTGGCACAAACGGAGCAAAGTCCTAGTCAAGGTTGCGACCCTCGAAGTTTAGTCGGCGCTCACGCGCCCTCTCCAGAGAGACTCGTGCGTCCTCGCCCGCACGCCTACAGTTGAGTTCTGCCTGCAGGTCATCAGGCCTTTCCAGAGAGATTGGAGCATCCTCAACCGCACTCCTGCGGTTGAGCTCTACCCGCAGGTCCTCAGTCGGTGCAGCCTTTACTGAGGGTGAGCGCACTGATGCCGACGCCTCATGTTGATGCCAGAATGACCGAGGCCTAGGTCTGGCCGATCTAGAGTGCGCCATGCCGAGGAGACGGTCAACATCGTCACGCCACTGCTTCATGGCCACGGCGAGGCCGTGGAGCTCGGAGGGTGACGTAACAACTCCTTGGCTGCAGAGAGCGCCCCAGGAGCAGCCCTTGACGGAGCCCTGGATGTCTGTGCGGGAGTGTGCTGCCGCGCAGCGTGCACAGTAGCAGCACCAGGCGCAGGGCGGTTGGAGCCCCGTGGCATAGAAGATGTAGCCTCTTCCTCCATTAGAAAGTCCTCAGGGGACAAGCCGTGGTGCTCGACGATCTGAACCATAGTGCCGAGCATGAAAACAGGCAAAAACCTAATGCTAAAGCCCCCTACCTAGCGCGCCAAATGTCGGAGAGAAAATCCTCTGGCCGGGTGGCGGAATGCACCCGCCCTAATCCTAAGATGAGGAGGGGGCCTAAGCGTTTTGCCTGTTATGTGGATTTGAGATGAACACAAGAGCACATAAGGGATTATAGTGGTTCAGGCCACCGGAGCGTAATACCCTACCTCCACTGTGTGTATGTTGTATTGAGTGTGTATACTTGAGCATATGAGCTTGTGTGTGTGTACTTGAGAGCTTGTCCCCTGTAATGTTGTGTGCCTTCCCTTTTATAGTTTAAGGGAGGCACATACAAGGATGTTGAGCCCTGACATGCGGGCCTAGGAGCATAATGGAAGGAATACATTATGTGAGTAATTAATGCTAGTAACGCCTGAGCAATCACCGGGAGTCTTGATGACTGCAGTCCATGCAGCATTGATAGCTGAAATGTGCGAGTAATGGTGAGTAATAGCTCGGCCCACGTATCATGGACTGAGCATGCCGCCTGTCAGTGGAATGGAGAGGCGCACGTCTTATCCACAATGAATGAGGAGGCGCGCGTGGCCCAGAGGCGTCATGCTAGGTTCCACCCATTGGCTTAAGCCACATGCAGTATGCTACGTGGCAGCATCAGGTCTCCGCCTGAGCGGGGAGCAGGAGTATATGCGGACAGGCCCGGAACCCACCAGACTAGGTCCGGACACGTGTCGGCACCGGACCCCCGCCTGGGTCCTGTTCAAGGCCTGAGTATGTTCTGTCCTAGGACCTTGGGACCCCATTATGGGCGGCCCAGACCCCATACGGGGGGGGGGGGTCTGGATCCCATTCCAAGGGTCCGGCTTGCACACGTGGAGGTCCTAGACCAACCTTGGAGGTTCAGACTGTATATTCAGGGGTCCGGTACTCTCCCATGGGGGTCCGGACTCACTGTTGATGCCTTGGAGTATATCACTTTTTCTGGACACGTGGCGGCTCCGGACCCGCCCTTGCGGTGGGGTCAGGCGCTATTGTGGGCCCAGAGTAATCGCCCGAGGCTGGGGCGAGTCATGGCTTGGTCGCACACACAGTACCTTTACCACACGACTAAGAGATAGCCGCGTGGGTACTGCGTCTTTATACAGTAGCAAGGGGTACCCTAGTTTTAGGGTACCGACAGTTAGAGATGAAAACATTATCAACAGTGAAATTGCAACTAAAACCTAAATCACATAGTTGAGGTACGGATAGCAAATTGAAGTTTAGAGATTCAACTAAAAGAACATTTGATATGGAATGGTCATTTGAGATAGCAATTTTACCCAAACCTTTAACCTTCCCTTTGCGGTTATCTCCAAATGTGATTCTATCATAATTTGAACCACCTTCCTCACTCATTTGAGTGAACATCCTCGTATCCCCGGTCAAATGTTGAGTACAACCAATATCCAACACCCAATGATTTCCTCCCGCCTTGTAATTTACCTACAAAAGGAAATCAATCTCTTTTATGTACCCAAATTTGTTTGGATCCTTGGATGTTGGAATCAACATCATCATCATCCGAGCTAGCATCCGATTCCCGTTAAACTAGATAGGTTTTTCCATCCTTATTCTTGTGATAGAACTTCTTTTTATCATCTCCATCTTTGCCCTTGTTCTTCTTGTTTGGACAATTCATGGCAATGTGACCGGGTTCCCCACACCCAAAACACTTTCTATCATTAAAAGCATTTCTTCTTGATGTTTGGCCCCTTCTAAGTTGTCCCTTCTTCCTCATGAATTTGTTGAATTTCTTCACAAAGAGAGCCAACTCCTCATCACTTTCACTTCCATTTATCATCATATCAACTAATAACAATTATTATTTATACTCATGCAACAATAACAAGTTTATACTCATGCAACAATAACAATGCAATGAAATTTATCATCATATCAACTAATAACATCAAATCCATTGATTAATATTCATGTCATCAAGTTAAAACTAACAAGTACCATGCATAAATTAATATTAATCCAAATCATACTAGCACCAATGTGTCTTCGCGATATTAAACTAACTCCAATTACAATAGAGTTAACTCATGCTGACTCAATCCATACTACACCTGTCGAGAATAATCAACATCCTCCTAACTGAAATCACACTAGTGACTGTTTACAAGTATCATTCATTTCATAAGTATTCGCAACGTGGGGTAGGCACTTGGGCGATGCCGAGGCACAGGCACCGGGCGTGACTGGGGGTGGCGCCGTGTGCACGAACGGCGGCAAGCACGTGCACCGTGCGTGAGGACGACAGTGGGCACCGACGACGAGTGTGTGCACTGGGTGGCATGGGGTGTTGCGGTCGGTGGTCGATCCTATGCGTGGTGACAATGGTAGGATGCCTAGCGAGCGAGCGAAGAGAGGAAGAGACGCGAGAGACAGAGAGGGTGGGAGGGAGAGGGACTGCACAGAATATAGACAATCCCCGTCGATCATGCTTGTAGTGAGTTATTTAACTCTTGCCGGCTAAGCGTGGTTGATAAACTTAGGGTGTGTTTGGTTCGTGGCTAATTGTACCATTGTTGGGGCGAAGGCGAAGATGCTACCCTTCACTCTAGGCCTTCGTCACCTCGCTCGACCAACGGAGGCAAGATCACCGGCGCGGCCCACCCTTCGTCCTCCTCACTGCAAGACGAAGGCCTACGATGAAGTCTCTCCATCCTGCGTCCCCACCCTACCTGGAGGCCAATGTGGGATTCGGCCCACTGTAACAGGCCTCGCACGGAGAAGCGTGTTACGGGCCTGATTTGTAATAGCTTTTCTATAATGACGGTCTGTAACCCTCCCTTATGGGAATATTCTGGGTATAATCCAGGTGCCCGAGGGCATAAGCGTCCTTACATTGAGACGATAGGCAATCGAGCACCTATAAATACCCCCGTACAGTGCCCTTGAGAGGCTGAATCAACAGAGCAATTGCCATCCCACGTTAAACTTTGTTTGCATCCTCTCTACTCCCTCGTTGGATCAACTTGCCTAGGAGAGCAAGTTCCAACATTTGGCGCCCACCATGGGGCTTGAACAAATCACCCGCGATGGCACCCAAGAGAGCTAGTTCGAAGGCAGCCCCATCCGTCGATGAAGCAGTGAAGGCAGCGCTGCTAGCTGAGAAAAAGGGCAAGGCCCTCGCAGACAACACCCCTCAAGAAGCCTACGACGATGAAGCCCACAGCAAGAGACAGCGACACAAACACCCCACTCCCGAAGGCACCACACGCACCTGCAGCTCCGGAGGGCAACTACAAGTGTCGCCCCCAGGTTTCGCTCCACCAGAGGGCAAAGACGCAACATAGGATGGCGAGATCATCGGCATCTTAGCTGAAGAACAGTTGCAGCTTCCGTCCCTACGCATCAAGAACCGCAACCTCCAAAAATAGAGAGACATCCTCGAGGCCAAGCGCCAGCGTGTCACCGTGCAAGCCAAGGTGCACCAGATGATACGGGACGAGGAGCAGAAGGCCTAGGAGCTCGAGCAAGAGATCGCGCTCATGCAGAACGAAGGCCAAAACGACCTGCAGCACGCCCCCCCTCCAACAGTGCGCGCCAGTCGACGACTTCTTCATACCCCAGCGTGGACCCTTCATCCCGTAGGCTGCAGCTTTCCAAGGCATCAATTACCTTAACGAGCGAAGCCCCCTGGCACCGCATCTCCAAGCATCACCATGGCCCGCCAACTTCAGGGCAGGGACCTACCTAAAGTACAACGGCAGCACCGACCTAGCGCAATACATTATGACCTACCAAGTCACCGTCGCATCAGCCGGAGGGGACGACGCCACAATGGACAAGTCATTCATCATCACCCTCGAGGGTCCAGCCTTGACCTGGTACACCAGGCTGCCACCATTGTCCATCGACTCCTGGAAAGGACTCCGGGATAAGTTTCTGCTAAATTTCCAAGGGTACCGACCCGATACCGATGCCTTAGCCGAGTTATCACTCTGCAAGCAACAAGAAAAGGAAACCCTAAGGGAGTACTACCGCAAGTTCCTGACTCTCAAGTCCCAACTGCCTTCGGTTGACGACCACATTGCCATACACTACGCGATCAGTGGCCTTCGGGCTGGCATCCTATACAGTCACTGCATCAGGGACCCACCCAAAAATCTCCAAGAGCTCTACCAGTTGTTCGAGAAGTACGCCAGATCCGAAGAGCTCCATCAGCGCAAGGTCGAGTCTCAAAGGAAGCCCAAGGACCCTCCACAGTCCAGCCAAACCTAGACAAGGCCGTCGCAGTTAGACTCCGCATGGGACAGCCGAAGTCAATAGCAGGTGCACAACATAGCAAACCAGCACCCCGCTGGCGAGGCCCCTCGTCGTCAAGAATATCCCCCCAGGGCCGAGGCAATGGCATGCGAGGCCAGGGCCGGGGACGGGCACAGCCGCCGTGCAGATTTTACTGCTTGTTTCATGGCGAAGACTGCGCACACTCAACAAGGGATTGCCCAGAAACCAAGGCCACCAAAGACAGAATGTCTCGGGCACAACCAGCCGACAATCAAAGAGTTGTCGCGCACACATACCACCACCAACCATACAACAAGGCCCATATCCAGCACCCACCCAACGACGCATATCAACATCATCAGGAAGTACAAGTCCTTCCACCCCCGCCTCCGCCTCCGCATCAACCAAACCCACACCACCAAAATCACCCACCAGCGCCGAAGCAGGAAGACTTCGCCGATCAGTCGTATCGTGGAGTCATCCACATGATCACCCGAGGGTCTAAAAGCTCTCTTGTGGGTTTTGGTGTTTGGATGACAACTCAATTAAAGGACTAACAAGTGTACTAAGTGTTGAACAGGTGCTTAATGTAAAGCTAACAGGGTTCAACACAAGTGAACAAGTGTGATGGTCCAAGGACTAGATGATAGATAGATAATGGGCATCACACGTAAGATGGACATTGCATAAAGTGAGACTCGGGTGCGTAGCTCGGAGACAACTGATCAAGCCAAGGATGGAGGCAAGAAGAGCTTCGAGGTACCAAGTGCACGGGAGAAGGTCAAAAAGGCTGAGGAACCCAAAGCCAAGGGTGAAGAAGAAGACTTGCAAAGTCAAGGGTGATCGAGTTGAGAAGAGCTATGGCACATCAAGGATCACTAAATAAGGACGTGACTTACATCCAATGAGGAAACATCTATAGTTATGTGGTGTAAGTCATAAAGCTTAAGATCAAGCTCTAAGAAGGGAACAAAGTAACTAGAAGGAGAACAAATGTCAAAATAAGAACTGGAAACAGCCTAAAAGAGCTAAGTGCACTCTGACCTTTAGTTTGGGTTGTTCCTATGTTTGGAGATATTCTATGTGACCTTTGCAGGATGTTGGAGCTTAGAAATGTTAGTCTAGATCAAGTTAAGCTGACTTGATGATTTATGAGTCCAACATCAATCTTAAGCATGTCAAATGATAAAGAGGTAAAAATCCAAGAGAAGGTATATTTCTAGACTTAGTACATTGGTTTTTGTGTACTAACGTATTTGTCTAAGTGTTAGAAACAGAGAAAAGAAGAAAAGAAAAGAGATGCAAAAGGCTTGGCTGTGTACAGCCAAGACTCAGCTCAGTCTGGCACACCGAACTGTCCGGTGGTGCACCAGACAGTGTCCGGTGCGCCAGGCTGAACTCTGGTGAATAGGCCGCTCTCGGGAGAAGTCTGGCGACGTACGGCTATAATTCACCGGACTGTCCGGTGGTGCACCGGACTGACCGGTGAGCCAACGGTCGGCTGGGCCAACGGTCGGCCGTGCAATCCGCGCGTGACACGTGGCTGAGCTAACGGTCAGATGGAGGCACCGGACTGTCCGGTGCGCCAACGGCTCCAAGACTGCAACGGTCAACTGCGCCAATTTTGGAAGGAAATCGGGCACCGAACAGTGTCCGGTGGTGCACCGGACTGTCCGGTGCGCCACCCGACAGAAGGCAAGATTTGCCTTCCTGGATTGCTTCCAACGGCTCCTAGGCCCCTTGTGCCTATAAAAGGGACCTCTAGGCGCCTCAATCATATAGAAGTGCAGCCAACAAGTGTAGACATCACTCTGATCAATTCTCACTCTCCCTCTTGTGTGTGTCTCTCTAGTTTGTGTAGAAGGCAAAGCTATAAGCCTTTAGAGAGTGGAGAAGAGCTGCTAAGAGCTAGAGCAAGGTCTTGAGCATATCGTTACTCTGCCGGAGTGCTGCCAAGAAGATTGTAAGCAGTCGCGGTTTCGTTGTAACCAACTCAACATAGTGGAAGGCTCTATCTGTCTGACTGACAGATCTGAGCAAACGGAGGAAGGAGTTGAAATAAACTCCAAGCCCAGGTGTGGCTAACTCCAACGAGGACTAGGCAAGCATTTCAGGCTTGGCCGAACCTCGGGATAAAATCCTATGTCCACGTGCTCTGCTCTGTGTTGTGTGCTGATTCTGTCTTATTCAGTTTTATATCTGCACTTCAACACTTATCTGTGGTATAAGCTTTATTTGAAGTGCAGGACATTTTGAGATAGGATCTTCTATTCCGCTGCAACCTACTCGAAGGGTCGTCTCATTCCACTGTGTTCTAGTCTTCGAGTAGAGTAAGAATTCAAGTTTTAAAGTGATAATTTTTATTCGCCTATTCACCCCCCCTCTAGGCGACATCCAGACCCTGTTCCCGGGCCAAAGGGAACTTTCAATTGGTATCAGAGCTGGGCCTCTCCAGTGTGGGCTTAGCCGTCCGGAGATGACGATGTCGTCACAAGAGGTAACTGTAGAACTTCTTTTAGGCGATGGTTCTAATTACAAATCTTGGTCTGTCTCTATTTATAATGCTTTCATGCATGTTGATCCTGATTTGAGACAGGTCTTTAGTAGAAGTATTTTTCCCTCTAATATTAGTAAAAATCCTTCTAATGCTGAACTAAGATGTTTATCTCTCAATCACCGTGCTTGCAACATCTTAATTGACTCTCTTTCTAGAAGTGCTTATTTTGCCATCATGAGTAGTGATAGTGATTTATTTGTTGATGCTCATGATTTATGGAATAGAATTAAAGGAAAATATTCTGTGGCAAATTGTGATGCTCCTACTCCCTATATTACTTGTGATACTAACCGTTCAAAGGTAGAAGAAAAGTGTTGGGCACCAAACGATGAATCCACCTCGTCGACAGGTTTGTTCTCCACTAGTAATAAATGTTTTATTGCTAACAATGATGGTGGAGACGAAAGCCATGATGAGGAGGAATATGAGGATGATAGCGAGGATGAATCTTCATCACCACAAGGTGCATTTTCCTGTATTGCTTCCACTGACATTAATGACAGGGAAAATGAGACCGACGATGTGAAAGAAGAGGAGATTCGCCGTTTCTACATCCATCTCAACAAAGAGGACAAAGTGCTCTTGGTTAAGCTGTTGAGAAGGAACAAGGAACAAGGCGAGACTCTTCTCAGGCTAGAGGAGGCACTCATAAAAACAAACAACAGCCTGGAGAAGATGACCAAAGAACATGAGGAGCTAAAGTGCTCTCATGATGATTTGGTCCAACGGTATGATTCAATTTTATTTGAGCAAAGAAATAATGATGATGCTTTATCTTGTGTTGCTCAACTTAAAATGGAAAATGCCATGCTTGAGAGACAAGTAGAATTGTTAAGTCATGATAAACTTGCTCTAACTAAAAAATATGATTTATTGTCTTGTTATCATGATAATCTCTTGGATAGACATATCATGCTTGACGTTGCTCATGAGGTTGTAATTACAAACTTAAAGTCATGTGAACCTCATTCTTGCACAAGTGCACATTTGGATAATATATCACCATGTGCTAACCCCTGTCGCTCAAAAGGAAGCGAATGTTTGAATAAGCAACAAGTTGTAGGGTCAAAAGGAATTTGCTTGGGAACAAGAAACAAAGACAATTAAGGAGAAGATGCCATGCTCAACTTCCTCAAGATATCTGCGAAAACGTGGTGAAGAAGCTTGAGGAAGGAGAAACCGCAGCAAGGGTCAAACTCCTTGAAAAAGATGTTCCTAAGGCAATAAGTGAAGCAATCAACATGATACAGGAAAAAGGTAATGATTCAATTAATCATGTTATTTGCACTAATAATTTCTCTATGTCATCTAAAAGTAACAAGAGAAGAGGAAAACGGAGATGCTTCAAGTGCAAGGCATTAGGCCACCTCATCGCATCTTGTCCATACAAAGACAAGGACGAAGGGATAAGGAGATGTTTTGGATGCAACAACAAGGACCACATGATCACTTCATGTCCGGTCATGAAGAATCAAAGATGTGCATTCTCCAAGATGACTCTCACCAAGGAAAATGACAAACAGCAAGCGTCATGTCAGGTTGAGCGACGTTTCTGCTACAAGTGTGGTGAGCAGGGTCATCTATCCAAGGTATGTAATAAAGGTAAGGTTCCTAAGCAAGTGAATTTGTCTCAATCTCATTCGCTTAGGAGAACCAAATCATACACTTGTGCTAGATCTATAACAAGATCACCTAGAACTAGCATAAAGACTATTTGGGTACCAAAGGCACTTTTAGTTGAACGTCATGGACCCATCCCAAGATGGGTACCAAACTGTGCTAACTAGACCATGCAGGTGCCATGAGATGGACTGGAGACCATGGGAGAGCTTAAGCCGGTTAACTCAAACTCTATGCTTAAGTTGTTAATTGTTTTGGTGTTTATTCATTGACCCAAGGTTAAATTATTGTGAGACACTAATCCCATGTTCATCTCAAGTGAAATAAGTTGTAGAGGTCCTTAATCATTATTGGTGAATCAAGCAAAGGACCTTGATTGTGCATCTGGCTCTCCAAAGGACGGTACATGTGCTTCTTAAGTACATTATCAGTATTACTCTTAAAAGTTGAATGTCGTGCTATCTGTCCTTGGAGTAGTTAAGCTTTGAAGATTGCTTGCGTTGGATTCTTGTTAATAATTGATTCATGATTTCAAAGATCACATTCATGTTTGCTTAATCATGACTAGGTGCTCTATAAGTCATATCTTTTGAATCATTCATTGGGTAGCTTAACATTTGAGATATTTACCATGATTAATCCTTTATGTGTTCATGGATAAACCTGTATCTTTTTGTAAATCATGCTATACGTGTGTAATGAATAACCTATGTGTGCAAGCATGACATCTTGTTTAGTCCATGTTCACATGATTACCCTATTTTGGCACTATGTGTTATGCCTCTAATGCACCCTCTCGAGCTATGAAGTGCATAAACAATAGGGAACTTGTGGTAATAACTGGTGCTCTCATGGCCATACAGGTAAAAGGGAAAGGTATGGAAAATGGAACTATGCAATTTCATTAAATATCTTGAAGTGATTATAGCTATGTTCTTTCATTTCATTAGTAGTATCTTGGCTTAGGTGACTTGTGCCTTAAAATATTGTTTCTCTTGGTGTACCTAAGAAAATTTTTCTTGATGTGATTAGACATTGTGCTTTATTTGCATAATCTTGTCGTTTTCAATTGGCATATATGGTGAAATGATTATCATGTATGAAGCATGCCTAAGTTGCTTGTAAAATGTTTTACCTCTTGAGGCATGCATTGTTGTATTAAGTCAACCTTTCATTTGGTATTCAATTGGTATCTCTTGTGATGAAATTAAGAGTATGCCTTGACCAAGATATGTTGTGATCCCCTCTAGTTCTGAGAAAGCTAGAATGTGCAAAGTGCAAGTTATTCAAATACTTGATGCACAAGTTTAGGGGGAGCACACATAACTTGTGTCTTTTGAGACTAATTATTTTTGAGTAATCTTGTATAGTCTCAAGGTGGAAAAGAGAAGATGAGCAAGAAATGGAGTAATCAGGACTTGGGTACCTCCTTAAGTCAAGTAATTGGTATCTTAAGTCGTGACTAATCGCATTTTTTTTAGATTGCTCATGCTCTATAAATATTTGGTGTTACTAGATGCTTATCTTTAATATCATGGAGCTATAATAATAAATGAGTTTTCAATTGGTAGCCGTGATAGTTTGCTTCAATTGACATCTTTTGGTAATCACTAGAATAGAAGCTTTATCTTGTGCCACAATACTATAACTTGCTCTAAGCTTGGTGTCTTAGCAACAAGAAAAGGTTAGGACAAAGAATCAGGCACAAGTGTGGAGAAGGTCCCGAGAGATTAATGCTTTCAAGATGGGAAGTACACCACAACATGGTAAAGATACAAAAGGAAGTATTGATCTTTTTGCGTATATGTATCTTACTCAAATGTTGGTAGTGCATATGTTCAATAAGTAAGGGGGAGTTTTGATAGTGTGTTTTTCCTCCTTAACACCCTGTTGTCCCTTGACATCATCCTATGTTCTTACTTGAGTATGGTTTTGGTGTTTGATGTCAAAGGGGGAGAATTTGTGCATTAAAGCTTATCTCAACCTGAGAGGAAAGCTTATCCTAAGGGGTGATGTGTTAGTTTGAGCATTGTTAGTGTGTTATTGTGTTATTGATAATTCTTATCATATGCTTCTTGCAGTATTATACGTGTTGCATCATATGGACTAGTGCTTCCGCTGCTATGAATTAATTGGCATCTATTGTGTTCATTCTGAAATAGATAGTCATGTGGATAATGGTGCATGTGGTTAATGGTTTAATGGTGCTTTAAGATTGTTTTAAATTGGTATCTTAGTTTAAATTGGTATCTTAATGGTGAATAGTGGTAGGTTGATATTCTTGTGATATATCCACTCAATTGAATGGTGTTTAACTCTGATTCTGTGCATTTGTGTGTTATACACATCATGGTTTGATCCTTGACAATGCATCCCACAGGTGCTAAGGTGTAGCAATGCTTCGATTTAGCCTAAGTATGTGCATTTTGGCATTTAAAGCCAAAGCTAAGATTTTAATGTAAGCACATATTTAGGGGGAGCATTCTACAATCTTAGAACTCAAAATTTGTGCTTTAAATTTCACTCTTATGTAAGCTTTAATTGTGTTGCCATCAATCACCAAAAAGGGGGAGATTGAAAGCTCTCTTGTGGGTTTTGGTGTTTGGATGACAACTCAATTAAAGGACTAACAAGTGTACTAAGTGTTGAACAAGTGCTTAATGTAAAGCTAACAGGGTTCAACACAAGTGAACAAGTGTGATGGTCCAAGGACTAGATGATAGATAGATAATGGGCATCACACGTAAGATGGACATTGCATAAAGTGAGACTCGGGTGCGTAGCTCGGAGACAACTGATCAAGCCAAGGATGGAGGCAAGAAGAGCTTCGAGGTACCAAGTGCACGGGAGAAGGTCAAAGAGGCTGAGGAACCTAAAGCCAAGGGTGAAGAAGAAGACTTGCAAAGTCAAGGGTGATCGAGTTGAGAAGAGCTATGGCACATCAAGGATCACTAAATAAGGACGTGACTTACATCCAATGAGGAAACATCTATAGTTATGTGGTGTAAGTCATAAAGCTCAAGATCAAGCTCTAAGAAGGGAACAAAGTCACTAGAAGGAGAACAAATGTCAAAATAAGAACTGGAAGCAGCCTAAAAGAGCTAAGTGCACTCTGACCTTTAGTTTGGGTTGTTCCTATGTTTGGAGATATTCTATGTGACCTTTGCAGGATGTTGGAGCTCAGAAATGTTAGTCTAGATCAAGTTAAGCTGACTTGATGATTTATGAGTCCAACATCAATCTTAAGCATGTCAAATGATAGAGAGGTGAAAATCCAAGAGAAGGTATATTTCTAGACTTAGTACATTGGTTTTTGTGCACTAACGTATTTGTCTAAGTGTTAGAAACAGAGAAAAGAAGAAAAGAAAAGAGATGCAAAAGGCTTGGCTGTGTACAGCCAAGACTCAGCTCAGTCTGGCACACCGGACTGTCTGGTGGTGCACCGGACAGTGTCCAGTGGTGCACCAGACAGTGTCCGGTGCGCCAGGCTGAACTCTGGTGAACAGGACGCTCTCGGGAGAAGTCTGGCGACGTACGGCTATAATTCACCGGACTGTCCGGTGAGCCAACGGTCGGCTGGGCCAACGGTCGGCCGCGCAATCCGCGCGTGATGCGTGGCCGAGCCAACGGTTAGATGGAAGCTCCGGACTGTCCGGTGTGCACCGGACAGTGTCCGGTGCGCCAACGGCTCCAAGACTGCAACGGTCAACTGCGCCAATTTTGGAAAGAAATCGAGCACCGGACAGTGTCCGGTGGTGCACCGGACTGTCCGGTGCGCCACCCGACAGAAGGCAAGATTTGCCTTCCTGGATTGCTTCCAACGACTCCTAGGCCCCTTGTGCCTATAAAAGGGACCTCTAGGCGCCTCAATCATATAGAAGTGCAGCCAACAAGTGTAGACATCACTCTGATCAATTCTCACTCTCCCTCTTGTGTGTATCTCTCTAGTTTGTGTAGAAGGCAAAGCTATAAGCCTTTAGAGAGTGGAGAAGAGCTGCTAAGAGCTAGAGCAAGGTCTTGAGCATATCGTTATTCTGCTGGAGTGCTGCCAAGAAGATTGTAAGCAGCCGCGGTTTCGTTGTAACCAACTCAACATAGTGGAAGGCTCTATCTGTTTGACTGACAGATCTGAGCAAACGAAGGAAGGAGTTGAAATAGACTCCAAGCCCAGGTGTGGCTAACTCCAACGAGGACTAGGCAAGCATTTCAGGCTTGGCCGAACCTCGGGATAAAATCCTGTGTCCACGTGCTCTGCTCTGTGTTGTGTGCTGATTCTGTCTTATTCAGTTTTATATCTGCACTTTAACCCTTATCTGTGGTATAAGCTTTATTTGAAGTGCAGGACATTTTGAGACGGGATCTTCTATTCCGCTACAACCTACTCAAAGGGTCGTCTCATTCCACTGCATTCTAGTCTTCGAGTAGAGTAAGAATTCAAGTTTTAAAGTGATAATTTTTATTCGCCTATTCACCCCCCTCTAGGTGACATCCAGATCCTATTCCCGGGCCAAAGGGAACTTTTAGGGTCCAGCACAGACTTCGAGTCGAAGCGGCAAAAGAGGGATCACTACCGAAGTGTCAACCACGTCACCCTCACTGGCCCAGTCGTGCAGACGAAGTGGTCACATGTGCCACTAACCTTCAACGCCAGAGATGTCGATCTGCGCAGCGCACCCCATGTCGACACCATGGTAATCAACTGTAGTGTGGCAGGCTAGGACCTGCACAAAGTCCTAGTTGACAACGGCAGCCAGGCAGACATCATCTTCCTGCACGCCTTCGACCGCATGGGCATCAGCCATAGCCTACTCAAACCGTCGGACAACCCCCTATATGGCTTCAGTGGCAAGGGCACTTTCCCTGTGGGCAAGATAGAGCTACCCCTGTCATTCGGCGTAGGACCCAATGCACGAAGCGAATAGGTCACATTTGACATCGTCGACATGGTCTACCCCTACAATGCCATAATGGGTCAGGGCTCCATCAACAAATTTTAAGTGGCCATTCACGGCCTTTACCTCTGCATGAAAATCCTGGGCCCGCAAGGTGTGTAACAGTTTACGGTAACCAGCAGACTACGCGCAACATTGAGAGAGACTTCGTTCCAGGCCAGCGGAACGTACACTGCCTTACAACACAGCACGAAGTCTCCGAGGCGACCCGTCCAACCACCGATGAAAAAGTCAAGGCATAGCTGCAGAGCAACGACGGTACAAAGATAGTTCCCCTCGACCCGGCAACGCCTAAGCAGACGGTTGTAATAAGCGAAGACCTGACTTCGCAGGACGAGGAGAAACTCATCTCCTGTCTCTCCAGAAACAAGGATGTCTTCGCCTGGTCCGCCCTCGACCTGGTCGGAGTCAGTCGCACTGTCATCGAGCACAGTCTGGGCATCGACTCTTCGGTGCGCCCAAAGAAGCAGCGGTTGCGCAAAATGTCCGATGAAAAAACAGAAGCCGCCAAAGCCGAAGTACACCGCCTGCTGGAGGCAATTTCATCGAACCAATCGCCTATCCTACGTGGCTCGCCAACGTAGTCATGGTGCAAAAGAAAAGCAGCAAGTGGTGGATGTGCATCGATTTCACCAGTCTCAACAAGGCTTGCCCCAAGGATAATTTCCCGCTGCCACGGATCGACAAGATAGTCGATAGTGCAGCCGGATGCGAAGTCATGTCACTTCTTGACTGCTTCTCCGGCTACCACCAGATATATATGGAGGAGGAAGACAAGGCTAGCACCAGCTTCATCACACCCTTTGACACGTAATGCTTCATCAGAATGCCGGAGGGACTCAAGAACGCTGGTTCATCCTTCTCTCGCCTCACCAAGACGGTGCTCGAGAGCCAAATGGGCCGCAACCACGGTTTACAAAACTGTTTAGTCTACAAAAACCGCTACCCACCGGTAACGGTTTACCGTTGGTAAACCGGTGAAAACTGGTAAAAATCGACCGGTTTGACCAATTCAAATTAATTTGAATTTGAATCGGTTTACCGGTGGAAAACCGGTGAAAAACCGGTGAGAAACCGCTCTAAACCATCGGTTAACCGTGAAACAAATCGGTTTTTGTTGTTTTTATAGAAAAAATGAAATTTTATGACAAGATTTATTTCTAGTTTGCTCAATTCACATTCCATTGTAAATATTAATTGATCTACACGACATGTGTTCACCAAAATAACATACAACATACATATGAAACCATAAACATTAGTTCTCATGCAACAAACAACTAGCGAACTTCGCAATACTCAAATACAAGTTCTTTTATAACTCTCCAATGAGGCAACGACACATAGATCGACTTATTTCACAATACTCACATGTTCAGGTCGAGTCATAGTGATAGTACTTAGGCATGTTGGAAGTATCTGATATTGTTCCAATCCATCATAGTGATAGGTATGTATAAAATATATTAGATACAATATCGAGAAAACAAGAATAGCAAACAAATACTTATCCACAAAGCAAAAAAAACATACTGGTATGTGTGTTTGGTGTTTGTGTATTGCATGTGCACCTCACCAAGTGTTGAACTTTTCTCATGCTCAGCAAATCTTAGGAACACATACAGAAGAACTAGAGCTAAGAGTTCTAGATTGAGTTTTGTACACACGAATACTTATTAGAAGAACTGAAGCTACTTGATCCATGGAATCCATCTTGGACAGGAAATGAAACCAAAATTGACCACTAAATGTCTAAACTTAACTTGAGCTATGGGTTTCATCTTCATATATAGCATATAACATCTTCACATATAGCGTATAACATTAAACAAGACTAATATATACCTAAATTGATCACTAAATATTTAATTGTGGCATTAAATCTGGTTTACCGGCAAAAAATGGCGGTTTACCGGTCTAAAATAACGGATTACCGGTCCAAAAAACGGTTTACCAGTGGTTTTCGGTTTGTATGAATTTTTTCAAATTTTTTGAATTTGGAACGAATTTGAAAAAAACCGGTGGTTAACCGAAACCGTACCTCGGCGGTTTCGGTAAACCGACCGGTTTACCACCGGTTTTTACCGTTTTTGTAAACCTTGGCTGCAACATCTTCACGTACGTGGATGACATCGTCGTCGCAAGCAGAAACAAAGAAGACCACCAGGCTGACCTCGCAGAAACATTCGCAAACATGCAGGACTCATGACTTCACCCTCAACCCTGAGAAGTGCGTCTTCGGTGTTCGCCAAGGGAAAATACTGGGCTACTTGGTGTCGCACCGCAGGATCGAAGCCAACCCGACCAAGATTCAAGCAATCATCAACATGACACCTCCGCAGTCAGCCAGGGACGTCCAGCGTCTGACAGACAGGTTAGCCGCCCTTAACAGATTCATTTCCAAGTCCGCAGAGCGAAGTCTACCTTTCCTCAAGACACTGCACCGCGCAAAAGACTTCGCATGGGGACCAGAACAAGCGGCAGCCTTCGCATCACTCAAGCAGCACCTGTCAGAATTGGCAATTCTTACCAGTCCCGACCCCTCGCTGCCTCTGCTGCTCTACATCGCAGCCTCGCCACATGCAGTCAGCGCAGTGTTGGTCCAAGAGAAGGACAGAGAGGGCACGACCCGGCAGTGTCCAGTCTACTACGTCTCCGAAGTCCTCACGACTTCCAAATGCAACATGACGGAGTTAGAAAAAATTCCTATGCAGTCGTCATGGCATCGCGCAAGTTGCGCCACTATTTCAAGGCGTTCAAGGTGCGGGTCACCTCGGACAGGGGACTGGGCGAATTATTCAGAAATCTGGAGGCGTCCATCCGCATCGCCAAATGGGCAGCTGAACTCTCCGGGTATCATATCACCTTCGAGCCCAGGACAGCAATCAAGTTGCAAGTCCTGGCAGACTTCATCGTCGACTGGACAGGGCCGACACGGCAGCAAGAATAGCCATCAGAGAAGGTGTGGACTATCCACTATGACGGTGCATGGTGCCATGCGGGGGCAGGTGCGGCTGCAATCATCACGTCACCCACAGGTGTCAAGCACAGATACGCAGCACGCCTTAGCTTCGCTCCGAAGTCCGACAGATACACCAACAACATAGCAGAGTATGAAGCCGTCAGCCTGGGCCTTCACAAGCTAAAAGCACTCGGCGTTACCACCTGCATAGTCAAGACAGACTCCAAAGTCATCGCCGGCCAGGTCGAAAAAGAATATTCAGCGAAGGACCCCGCACTCATGCAGTATCTCATGGCTGTTTGCAGTCTCGAGAGGCAATTCAAGGGCTTCACCTTACAACATGTGGAACGCGCCAGGAACGAGGAGGCCGACGCGTTGGCCAAGGCAGCGGCCAAAGGCGAGACCTTGCCCTCCAATGTGTTCTATCACGTCATTGGCACACCAGCCGTCCGCAACCCAGAGGGATTACAAGTAAACAATGATGCCGAAGGCCATTGCATTGTCAACCTCATCATGACTGAAGATTGGCGAGCCCCAATAACACTGTTTCTGCAAGGATTTACCACCCGAGCGACATCAATGAGGCCAAACGCCTCAAGCACCGAAGCTGGGACTTCGCACTAGTCGGTGGCCAGCTATACAAGAAGGGGATCAGTCAACCCATGCTAAAATGCGTCACTGAAACCGAAGGCATTCAGATCCTACGCGAAGTCCACAACGGAACTTGCGGCTCTCACTCAGGGCCCAGGGCCCTCGCTACCAAGGTGATCCATCAAGAATTTTACTGGCCCGCTATAATCTGCACCGTGAATCGAGTCACGAGGTCGTGCGAAGCTTGCCAAAAGTTTTCTCCTCGCTCGGGCTACCCTTCATAGTTCACCAAGCTGATTGCCCACACATGGCCACTACAACACTGGGGGCTGGATATTGCCGGGCCACTACCTACGGCTCAAGGGAACCTCAAGTTCACCTTCATCGCCGTCGAATATTTTACCAAGTGGATCGAGGCTAGGGAAGTATCCACAATAACGTTGAAGACTGCCCAGAAGTTCTTCTGGCAAAACATTATTCGTCGGTTCGGAGTCCCGTCCGAGCTCACAGTCGACAATGGCAAACAGTTTGACAGCCAGGACTTCAGGGACTTCTACTTCTCCATCGGCACCAAGCTTGCCTTCGCCTCGGTGTACCACCCCCAATCCAACGGCGTCGTCGAGCGCGCCAACGGCAAGATTTTCACCGCCATCAAGAAAAGGCTCCTCGACGACAAGAAGGGTAAATGGGCCGACTAGCTACCTGAGGTAGTCTGGGATCTAAACACGACCAAATGCCGGGCGATCGGATTTACACCTTTTCGTCTACTATATGGATCAGAGGCCATGACGCTGCAGAAGATAAAGCATGGGTCGCCCCGAACAAGCACATCAGCAGTCTCCGACGTAGACGAACCGACGTCCAAAGACCTCATTGACGGAGACCGTGTCTTCGCCCTGCAGGCCCTCAACAAATATCAAGCTTAAACCAAGGCCTGGCGCGACCACGCAGTCGTCCCAAGAGAGTTCAACGAAGGAGATCTCGTACTTGTCCGGACCACCCGGACAGAGTCACGGGGCAAGCTGGAGCCGAAGTGGGAGGGTCCATTCATTGTCAAGTCGAAGGCGTCCCCCAGCGCGTACAGGCTAACAACGCCATCCGGCGAAGACCTGGAGCATTCCTGGAATATTGACAATCTCCGCAAATTTTTTGTCTAAACCTTCAAGGCACACGCGCCCTTGTAATTCACCAAACAGTACTATTCCGGCCCACACTCTTTTCCTCTCGGGGGGTGAGGTTTTTAACGAGGTGGAGCCATGTAATATACCTGCAGAAATCCCCCGCAAAAACTCAGACACAGCATGTCGAAAAAGACCGCATCGATGGTCTTCGGCATTCGACCACTCCGAAGTCACCGCGAGATGCAGCGCAGACTACCCTCACGTGCGATGCTCTGCGCAAAAGTCGCCTAAGGGTGCAGCCAGAATAGCACAATAAGTGCGCAAAATCGAAGTCTTTTCCTAAAAGACTCTCCGTGCAAAAGTCGCCTATGGGTGCAGCTGGAATAGCACAATAAGTGCGCAAAATCGAAGTCTTTTCCTAAAAGACTCTCCATGCAAAAGTCGCCTAAGGGTGCAGCCGGAATAATACAATAAGTGTGCAAAATCGAAGTCTTTTCCAAAAGACTCTCCGTGCAAAAGTCGCCTAAGGGTGCAGCCGGAATAGCACAATAAGTGCGCAAAATCGAAGTCTTTTCCAAAAGACTCTCCGTGCAAAAATCGCCTAACGGTGCAGCCGGAATAGCACAACAAGTGCGTCAATCGAAGTCTTTTATTTAAACACACTCCGCGCAAAAGTCACCCACGGGTGCAGTCGGATCAACGTAGGCGTGCAGCCACATCATACAATTTACAGTTACATACACTCAGCGAGGCATCATATATTACATTGACTCAACCTTCGGGATGATACCCATCTCCCTATAATTGAACAGCATTATCCTCAATTCCTCACCCTCAAAAAGATTTCGTAGCTCCCCTTCACCTATGCTCGCCCCAATCAGTGAGGACAACAATTCTCGTTTACCAGTCTAGTCCACGCAAAGACGGCCACGCTCCATCCCAATACGACGATGCCTACCACTTGCAAAAATTCACTCACTCTTTGCTTCGCCACCGCCATTCGCCGCCTATACCCAGTACTCGCACTAGGGAGACCCCCGAAACCCTCCACACGCGGCGAAGGCTCCGCTGCAGCCACATCTAACGCTGCAAAATAATCCAAGCCTTCATCCGAAGACTCCTCCGTCCATGAAATCGAACTCCCAGATTCACCATCAGACTCAAAACACTTAGACACAGAGCCAAACGATTTATCATCGGCAGGCACTACGGTTGGGGCCGTCACAAAATCAGTATTGTCAGTAGCGGTTGCTTGCGTAGGCCCAAACGTCGGAACCTGCGCAACAACCGAGGTTCAGTATCACACAGAAAAAAGTTTACACTTAAAACCCCTAACCCCTATTCCGCCACCTGCGAAGGCCTGGCCGCCGCCGCGGGGCCTTCGACAGCTGGTTCGACCACCGCCTTCGAGGCGTCCTCACCCATCAGCGCGGGGGCCAGCGTGGTCCTCGCCAGCTCTAGTCAGCGCGGGGGTCGCCGAGGGGCCTTTGCCCGCATCGGTCGACGGCGCCAGCTCCACCCCCGAGGCCTCGGGCAGCGTGTTGTCTAGATCGCCAAGGTCCTCAACCTCTTCGTCATGCGCCATCTGCAACAATAGCACATTCATTCAGCAAAACCACACATACACAAACATACCCACACATATAACCACACAAAATGAGCCCTTACCTGATCCATTGCCCGGTCGGACCTCTCCCGGACCGTCTCTCGGCCGTGAGGACCCCACATCCTATCAAAGAGCGCCCCCGCCCACCGCTTAAGAACCGGGTCCTCGACCTATAAGATTTCGCGTTCGAAGCCTTTGTCCGATTGGTTGAAGACCTCGAAATGCCCGCACCCCTCGCAGGACAAAGCATTCATGGCCCCATCGTAGGTGACGAGGGAGGCAAAGGACATGAGGCCCGTCACGATTGTCTAGAGCACCCATAGCTCCTCCTGTAGCCACTCAAGAAAGCGGAGGTCCACCTCTTGGCCGGGTGCTTCGAAGGTGGTGGTCCGCGCACCCAGCTCCTGGTACGCGTCCACGAGCTGCGCATGTGTCCGTTCGACCTCCGCGCACGTCGAGGCCTCGGTCTTGTCCATGCGATTGCACAGACTGCTGAGCATCGCCTCCAGCTCCTCGGCACATTGGCGGGCGGAGACTGGCCTCCACCCGCGCAAGTTTGGCCTCGGCTTGAGCGGCCTGCGCATTGGCAATAGCCTTGTTCGCGTCCCTCCTCTTTTCCGCTAGCCGACGCCGGAGATCCCCTTCTCGGCCTCGGCAGCAGCCAACCTCTCCGTTAGCCTGCGGCTCTTATTTTGCGCAGCCGACTTCTCCCAAACAGCATCCGCATGTTGCGCCCGAAGATGCTCGACTTCGGCAGCCAACTCTGAAGTCAAGGCACCCGACGCAACATGGTCGGTGAAGGCGGCCGCCTACCACAAAAAAACCATGAGATTCGCATCCACATAAAAACAATGAACCAGCAAAGTCCAACACGACTTACATGCTTGAGATGCTGGGACATAGAGCTCGCCAAATCCTTAGAGGCGGCGGCCGACGAAATCGCGCCGCTGACGCAGAAGTTGGACCACGGGTCCTGCGAAGCACCCTTCGTCTCAACCGCCGCCGCTGGCAAAGCGGACGCATCCGGACTCAGGACAACAGCCAGCTGCCCCGCATCTGACCCTGCACCATGATCTTGTGTAAGACCTAGTACCAGTTAAAAATAATAATAATAATAATAATAATAATAATAATAATAATAATAATACATATATAATAATAATACTTACCACTGAGATAATCCCCCACGCAGATGTCCGTGTCAAAATCGGCAACACGCGCCGCCGCCGCGTCAGTGCGTGCCGGCGACGGTGGCTCCCGCTCCTTCACGGGCTCGGCCGAGGGCGTCTTGCCCACGCCAGAAGCAGCCACCCTCGCACCCACCGAAGACTTGCTGGGCCCGGGGGCGGCTGGCTTCGCAGCCGGTGGTGGTTTGCCACTACCAGAGGCAGCAGTCTTCGCGCCTCCCCTCGCCTTCTTGGCCTCGCGGAAAGGGTCCCCGACCCTAGTGACCGCCCGGCGCTTCCACACCGCATCTTGGCGATCCTTCTCCATCACTGCCGATACAACAACAGCAATATTCCGTCCATAAGGAAAAATCTTCAACTCACGAGCCATACGAGACGTAAACATGTCTTCGCCGGCCGCGCGGGGGATCGGAATGTTCCTTGGCCATCGACCCCTGGTAAACTTCAGCATTCACGCCGAAGACTCCCGGAGCTCGGGCGAAGACATCCCTCCCCCGAGGGTCGCGCAAGTCCCCATAAACTCCACAGCAAAGCGATCAGAGACCCCCAAACCCCCCACTGCAGTACGTATTTTTCTCTTCTTCATGGCTGGGGCAGCCTCCCTCGAAGGGCCTTCCTCAACCACGGCCACTAGTTTTTTCCTGTGGCGGTCAGCAGCCGTAGCAGTGTCATCTCTAGGATAACCACCATATGGCAAATGGTTCAATTCGAAGACCCGATTCAAGCGAACATTGGACCCTCGGATATTCCAACTTCGCAAACTCTCCGTCCTTGGCGCATACCGCCCCACAATCCTCACCGCCCCGTCCTCCACTTCACGAACGAACGCGGCCGGGTCTCGGCCGCATAGATCCAAAGAGAAGGCCGGACTTCGCACCAGCTGCTGGCCCAAAGTAGGCATCTAGCGAGGGCATACTTCGCCCAGCACCCAGCCATGCGCCAGGGGCCACACTCCATAACCAATGAACTCTTCAACCAAATCACGCCCACTGCTCATGCGGGCAGCGCACCGGAGGGCCCCCTCGTCCTCATCATCTTCCGCCACTTCAAATTGTGGGAACGCCACATAAAAATGGGAGCACATCACGGCCGCGGGGAGCCCTGGGAGGCCTTCGACTTCGCCTCCTGAAACATAAAACCAGTAATCCCACCAGTTGCCCCACTTATTGTGAGCACAGGGAACTAACTCCATGACTTCCGCCGAAGTCTTACCGGTCCTCGGCGTGAAGGTGCACGATCCAAACTGTGCAATCTTGTTTCCAATCTTCTTTTTTTGCTAATGCAGACAGTAATTCTTGGCGAAGACCTCTATGGAAGGCTGTCCACCGTACGAAGTCGCCGCCCAGACATACTTCGCCAGGGCCACCACGGTGTTCGGTGTCAACTGGTGGACCTGGATCTCAAATCTCTGCAGGACCTCCGCCACGAAACGATGTGCAGGTAGGCGAAGGTCGGCGGTGAAGAATGCCTCAAACACGACTAACTCGCCCTCGGGCTCGGGGACTTCTTCTGCCCCCGGGACACGCCCAACGTCGTTCCCAAAATACCCCAACTGTTGCATATCCTGCACGTGAACCGAGGAAATCCTCGAAACACCGAACTCCACTGTGTAACTCGGCTGTAACTCCGTCGCAGCCAAATCGCTCAAGGTATCTTCGGATGACAAATCGGTCGGCGGCGTGTTTGCAGCAGATGAGGAAGAGGACGACATCGCTACGTACCGTCGGCGGCGGCGTGCGGTTTGTTTGACGCGGGCCAGATCTCCGATGCAGAAAGAACCAGGAGGGCAAGCGAGCAGGCGAGCGGTTTTCAAAAGCTAGGGTTTTCCGACGCACGCAAGGGTGAGAGTTAGCCGGCTGCGCCGCCCCTTTTTATACACACGGCGCGGTGCTTCGAAAAACCCACAGTCCAACAGTGCCACGTCCCATCAACGGTCAACTCAAAAACCTCCGCGGGACCACTTCGAGCGAGGGCAGCATCTCCACCATGTAGCGACGTCTTTCGCACCAGATGACCGAGTCGAACTGGTCCCTCGGAGGGCAAATGTTGGGGCGAAGGCGAAGACGCTACCCTTCGCTCCAGGCCTTCGTCACCTCACTCGACCTACGGAGGCAAGATCACCGGTGCGGCCCACCCTTCGTCCTCCTCACCGCAAGACAAAGGCATACGACGAAGTCTCTCCATCCTGCGTCCCCACCTTACCTGGAGGCCCGTGTGGGATTCGGCCTACTGTAACAGGCCCCGCACGGAGAAGCGTGTTACAGGCCTAATTTGTAATAGCTTTTCTGTAATGACGGTCTGTAACCCTCCCTTATGGGAATATTCTAGGGATAATCCAGGTGCCCGAGGGCATAAGCGTCCTTACATTGAGACGATAGGCAATCGGACACCTATAAATACTCCTGTACAGTGCTCTTGAGAGGCTGAATCAATAGAGCAATTGTCATCCCGCGTTAAACTTTGTTTGCATCCTCTCCACTCCCCCGTTGGATCAACTTGTCTAGGAGAGCAAGTTCTAACAACCATACTTTCTAAAATTAGTCGTTCGAATTAAAGAACTAATCTTAGATAAAAAAGTTATGTAAATTGTGGCAAGTTAGACAGTGAACTAAAATGTCTTTAATTCCTATCGACTAGACTAGACTTGTGGTTGATGGCGAGAGCCTATTTAGTTGACGTCAGCTATCAGGCTGACGAGAATGTTCTGGATGACTGTTGTGGGAGAGAGCAAAATAGCGAGTGGAGTGAAAAGCAAGGGATGTGGTGTCGATGTGCCCTTTTTCGACGTGTCGGCATTGTAATGTCAAAATAGTTTGAAAACAGGGTCATTAGTACCATCCGGTATTTAAAATGAGGGGATTATTCAAATTCAGAGTTGAGAGAGAACTTTAAAAGGGGTCAATCAAACTTTACTAGCAAAAGCACTCCCATCCCGCGGTTCAAAGACGCAAAGTCGATTTTCTAGAACAAGTATTATAAGGAGGAGCACAAGTTAACATACACCGTACATGTTACGAATCATCGCAGCACTAGGAAACAAAGGAGGTACACGTCTACTGTGAGTTTGTAATACATTACTCTAATTCTCCTTTTGATAAGAAATCCCGAATTTTCTTTCCATGTCAGAAACACATACACACTCGGTGCCCTGATGGGCAAGCTAGCAAAACAGAAACGACCTACCTCACTACCTGCAACTGGCCTTCTTTCATGTGATGTGCCTGCGGTTTGCATTCCTTTCGGTTCTTCTTCTATGATCCTGCTCTTTCGGTACCTGCTGGTCTCTCCAGGATAAAGATGGCCTTGCCATGTTCAGAGCCCCAGGTGATTGCATATACTGCCAGGTGTGGCTGGCGCAAGAAACGATCAAGTGCCTTGGGTCCTACCATCTCAGCGACTTGCTGTACGCTAACATCTCTAAGCAGTGGGTTGCCATTCTCTCCGGCAGAAAGGTCCAGCGCCCAACTGCTCCTCCTCTCCTCTTCTGCATCATGGCAGCACGCATGGGGCGAGAAGAAAACCGTCATCTTCAGAGGTGGCCTGGTAGGCAACAAGCCGCACCCCGGTGCCGCCGGAACGCGGCACCAAAACGCCAGCACGATGATCTGCTCCGGCAATATCCGGGACAACTCCGGCGACGAGGCAGCGTCAGCGACGCCACCACCGCTGGTAGCCCGAGGCCGTCCTAATACGTGGCCATGCTGCTGCTGCCCTCTCTCTCTGTCTCTGCAACACACTGGATCCCGACGGAACGCCTGGCTGGCCCTAGCGTACTCGCCTTCATCGATGCGAGCCCACGGAGGCGCGCTGGAACGGCACATGTCCACCGACGCAGCCAGCAGCGCGAGCTCCCCGACCGCGGCCTCGCTCACCAGCAGCTTCAGCTGGGACGCCATCGCCTTCAGGCACCGTATGGCCGTCCCGAACACGTCCATGCTCTCGGAGAGCCGGAGCACGATGTGCAGGAGGAGGTTCTTCTCCGGCGCCCCGCGGTCCTCGTACCGGTACTCGACGATCGTCTCCACGCCGCGGCCTTCGACGCACAGCGGCCAGAGGTCGAGGAACCGCAGCACGGCTCCTTGCTCCGCCTCGTACCTGAGGTGCTTGCCTTCCAGGAGACGCCTCACGACCGGGTTGCAGAAGGTGCAGTGCCGCAGCGAGCTGCCGGACTCGGCCACGTCCCGCACGAACCTGCCCGCGCAGTCCGCCATCCACTCGAACCTCCGGACGACGGCGGCGTCGATGCAGGGTGACGACGACGACGGCGAGGAGGAGGAGGAGGTGAGGAACGGGCGCGCCATGGCCCCAAGAACCCATCGTCTCCTGCGCTTCGGCTTCGCTTGGCCTTTCTGGTGGTTCGCTTCTTCTTCTACCTCCTCGTGCTGGTGGCTGGCTTGCGTGCTCTGCCGCCGCAGCCGCTGCTCGGTGATGAGCAGGCTCGTGCCCTCGATGAAAGCGAGCTTGAACATCTTCCTCTGGTCAAGGAGTGACACGTCCGTGATGGGCAGCTTCCCGGTCCTCTCTAAGGCGAACTCCAGCTGGCTGACGGCCATCTTGAGCCGCTCCGCGTTGTGGCCTGCAGCATCTGCTGCCTGGGCTTGCAGTTGCGCCGGCGCCGGCGCCTTGTCCTCGCGCTTGAGGCCGACCTGCAGCACGAGGGAGACGGCTCTGCTCACCATCTCCTGCGCAAGGGCTGACGCCACAGCTCCGGCTATGGAATCCGCCATGTCATATGGTATGGCGAGTGCAGCTGCAGCGACAACCACAACCACAGATACGTAGGAATGGAACGAAAGCGATGGTGTTGAGTTGCTGGTTGAGGCGATGGTCAGGGTTAGTAGAGGTACTGCTGGCTGGGAACTACTTGTAGTGGTTGAAACGACTTACGCACGCCAGGATTGCCGGAAAATAATGGGGACGCGACCGGCGGCGACTGCGAGTAGGAGAAGCTAGGTGGAGACATCGCCGGAGCAAGTCTGGAGTCTGGACTGGTGGCAGGCTCTTCTGATTTCAGTCAATTCAGTTCGCCTCGGCACGCTCTGCAGACTACTTTACTTCCTTTGAAATTCTATCCGCTAGAACTTGGCTCTGCTTTCTGCCTTCTGCCTTCCTTCTAGTAGACGAGGTCAAGCTGAGTGGTGCACGATACGCGGTAATAGCAGCGACGTCAGCTGGCCAACTGCATATCCCACGCATACATATGGTTGTATTCATCTGATTTGCTTTCCGTCTATGCGCTTCTTTTTCCCCTATTTTACAATTTACCAGCAAATGGCGCGCGCCCAGACGATTTTAGTTGTAATTAAGTTAAATCACACTTAATTCTAGATATCAATAATGATCTAGAACTGCCAACAGTGGAAAGCATACCACATTATCTCCATTCCATACCGAGTCCACAGCCGAGGGCTTTCTTTAATAGCAGCTATCCCCTGAAGAATCCTTGTATTTTGTTGAAAGGAATTTATTGGCCTCCTCAGCATGATTTGCACAACCGAGGTCTTACTCTTTCGTTATGCTTTAACATTTCTAGTTTATATGTTATTGGATATTTCAGTTAATTACTTGAATTCCTGAGGCTGGATTTCCTTACTTAATGGAGAGCGAAGCTCCCCTCAATTCTAGCCAGGATTCAAAGACCTATTCGGGCATAGCCCTCCTTTTCTTTCTTTACGAGGTGTCGACGGAACTCACTTCAGAGACAGAGTGACGGGTACTCAGAATTACGTTATTATAATATTGGGATAAAATATTGCAGACTAAGCTAGAAGAGAGGAGGGAATGTACGGATATTGAGGCGAGTATGAGTGCTGTTGGGGGCCTTCGGCTCCCGAAGGTCCTCAAAAAACATAGTTTGACAATGTTTTCCGAGTGTAATATGTGAACAGGCACCTTCGGAGTCAGGTCGCGGATATACAAGAGCAGGGTTAAGACGAAGCTTGACTGGAATGAAAAACGATCATGACGAAGGATAAGACGATCACGAAGCTATGTGCAGAAAAGCTTCGGCATAACGACAGAAAAGAGGAACCGACTTAAAGATGAAAAGCCAAATTGGACCTTGAAGACTATAGAGTTATTGATAAATGTAAGGGGCATCAATGTAATTTTACAAGGACTGCGTCCCGTGCACGCTGACTGGGCATGCGCTTTTTCGCATCACATCTGTACCTTTACTTTACATCAACTTGAAGGTACATTTGTAATTCGTTTTTATGAATTCAATAATAGAAATACATTGATAATAATACCGGTATTATTATTCGTGTATTATATATGATTGCTCTGTTTTACCATTTATCAACCTTACGCAGGTCTTTTCTTTTGTAACCTTCGTCCGAGATTCATTATATCCAAAGGGGTATACTGTTTTTAAGGACGAAGGAGTTTTACATTTAACACTTTTATGTTGTCTTGTTCTTAATTCATAGCATTTGAGAACAAGCCCAGAGCGAGAGGTGGAGCGGGCGGCTTGCTTCGCGGATCAGTAGAGAATGACGAAGATGTTTCAGTACATGCAGAGCCTTAGTGCTGCACAGGGTCTTGCTCCACCACCTCCGTTGTTTCCTCCAGCTAACCATGCTCAGTTCCATACTCTTGTAAGTATCAAAATTTTAATCTCGCGTGATATATATTCATCTGATCTCACACATGCAATCTCTTCTCTGTGCAGAATCAATCGGTGGTATCAAACAAACCTCATGGTTCGCCCAGCTCTTCGCCAAACCAGTCCAACCGCCCACCTTGCTGATGATCTTCTCTTAGTGGTGATTGTGAGACTTGTGTGACAAACTTGGTCTGAACTTATGTTTGTGAGTTGGTGATACTTATATTGGTGAAACTTGGTCTGAACTTAGACATGTTTGTGAAAAACTTGTGAGATTGGTTGTTTTTATGAGATATGTGGTCTCTATGATGTATGTGATGAATCTGTGAACTTTATGGTGTATAAGTGATATATGTTTTGTTTTATGGATGGAATAATAAAACAAACAAAAAAGAGGAATTTTGGTCATTTTGTCGAGTGTTACACTCGGCAAAGAGAGTTTTTGTCGAGTGCAATGACCAAAGCACTCGACAAAGAAGGCACACCTGGGAACCGGTAAAGCTTCTTTACTAGGTGTTGTAGTCATGGCACTCGACAAAGAAGCTCCCTTTGCCAAGTGTCTCCTAGCGCACTCGGCAAAGGGACTGTCAAAGGGGTCAACTGGTGCTCCCTTTGCCGAATGCTAGGCAGGCAGGCTCTCGGCAAAGAAGCCTACTTTGCCAAGTACAGTGTGTGGCTTTCGGCACAGAGGCTGTCGTGAGGGCCCACTGGAGCTTTTTTTGCCGAGCGCCAGGCCCGCAGTGTAACACCCTGAATTTGGGGGTAGAATTTTTTCTTCTTTTCTCTCACCAAATTCGGGCGTTACTCTCTTTTCTCTTCCTATTTCGCTCCTTCCTCCCAATTTCAAACCAGTATAGTGACAGGTGTCCGTGTTGTGTATGAACAAAACCTAAGTGTCATGGGTGTTGTATCATGCCGAAGCACATTTCTTTGTCTAATGTTGCATGTTCGTCTCATTCCGTCTCGGTTTTCGGTTCACGATTGGAGTTTGTTTGATGGTCGTGCGTGTCGTGGGTTTCGACCTGCGAAGTGGCCTGGCCCGGTCCGGCCCGGCCCGGCCCTGCGCGCCCCTGGCGCCCACACCCACCCCCATGCGCCCCCTCCTCTCCTCCCTCTCTCATTTAGATTTCCCGCGCAGCAACCTCCCTCTCCCTCTTCCACCTCTCTCTCCCCGTGGTGCCCTAGGGATTGGAGACGGCGATCGCCGGAATTTGGACCATGAGGTAAGCTCCCCTCCCCTCCCCTTCCTTTCTCCTCTCTCTCCCTCTCCCTCCCCTTCTCTTCCCTACGCCCCCCTCTCTCCCCTGCACGCGTGCCCCTGCCCACGGCGGCGCCCGCCCCTGCCCCCTCCCCGCGGCGGCGCTCGCCTGCCCCCTGCCCCTCCCCGGCGCGGCGGCGCCCGCCCCTGCCCCCTCCCCGCGGCGGCGCCCCCGGCCCCGGCGTGGTCCGCCCGCCCCAACCCCTGGCGCGGCCTGCCCCCGGCGCGGCCCTTGTGCGCGGCCTCGGCCCCCTGCGCGCGACGTCCCAGCCCCCGGCGTGACTCGCGTGGCCTCGTTTACCCGCTAACGCGTTCCCGCGTGCGTAAACCCACGCGCGCGGTGATTATTTCTGGTTTCTAGTTGATTTCAAACTCCGTTAGTTAGCGTGCTGCGTCGCGCGCCTCGTCGCGCGACGATTCAATTCAAGTTCGTATTTATCAACGTGTTGCGTCACGCGCTTCGTCGCGCGACGATTCAATTTAAATTTGTGTTTATTAATGTGCTGCATCGCTCGCTTTGTCGCGCGACGATTCTTTTAGTTTATAATTATTAAATTGTTGTGCCGCGCTTTGTCGCGCGACGATCTATTTTAATTTCAGGTTGTTTAAGGTGCGATGTCGCGCGTCCAGACGCGCGACGTTCCACTTTAAACTCAGCTTTGTTGGAGTATGTCGTCGTGCGTTTCGTCGCGCGATGCTTAACGTCTCTTTATAATTAGTGCAAGTGTCTTGTTGTGCGCTTTGTCGCGCAGCGAGTCGTTTACTTCTTAATGCAACCTAAATGTCGTGTCGTACGTCTCGACGTGCGGCCACTCCCTTTCATTCATCTTCAATTGTTTATAATGATTAAATGTGGAACTTGACTTTACTTTATGCCAAACGTAGTGTCCAAATTAATTCCCTTCTATTAAGCGAGTAGGTTAATTGATAATCATGTAACGTGATCGTTTCTCGACTGTCTGTTCCTCTTTCTCTCTTAACCGTAATTGCGAGCCCGCGTGGAACGTCTGTTTACTTACTGCATTCTATTTTATGGTGTACTGTTCTTTTGTATTAAATATGTGGATGTATGTATGTTTGCACTCGCATAGAGAACGATCCGGTCGGAGAGCCCGAAGAACTCGCAGGAGAAGCCCCTGAGCAGCAGTCGGTTGGTGGAGGCAAGTGTCCCTTGACCTATCTCTGTCCTATACATACTTTAATTCACCTCCCGCATTACACATTAATACCTAAGGATTTACTAGCTTTTGTTATCCATGTCCTTGTTTACCTATTTGGGTTGGATTATTATTGCTTAGTCTTATGCTATTGCTCAACTCTAATCAATGAACATGATGAGAATTATCTATGATACGCTGTTTTCCCTATTATTTATGATATCATACTTGTGGCATTTAAGGGGACTCGAGCGGTTTCTCGAGTGCCTCTCCGTAAGGACCTGTTCGTTGGATGACCGCCCAGGAAAATAGTGCAACCATGAGGGTGGAGTGGGACGCCCTTAGCTGAATAATTAGAGGAACCAGGGTGTAGTTCGCTTAGCCGTTGTGCCGTCAATGGGGCTCGGTGTATGCGGATCGCTCTGCCAAGGTTGATTTGTCCCTTGAGGAGGAGTGTGGTACATTTAGGAAACCTAACGGGCGGCTGAAGCGCCCCAATCCTCTGGGACTCAAATGTGATACAATTACTAGTCCCAGGAGGCTAGTAAACACATTTATACAACAGATGATTTCAGATCTGCTTAAACGAGACAAACCTATAAAGGTGGCGATCAACTTTAAGAGTTGGTCCACAACTCGGGACATATCATCAGAGTGGGGCTGAAGATCCCCCGATATACGCAGCGAAGCAAATCAGCGGTCCAACAGCCACAGGCAAGATTGGGAACAGTCGTAACTCTTACCCGATCTCCTTTTTCTGAAAAAAATAAATAAGCAAGGGTGAGTACAAACGTACTCAGCAGCCCACCTTCACCCGCGGAATGGGGAAATCAGATATAATGCATGGAATATGTGGAGCTCAGGATATTTTGTAGAAACAGCAATATTTTATGCAGGGTTGTTTTGAAAAACATTTTGTATTTTTGCAAAGCGCATCCTCTCCAAAAGGAGCAGAAAGTTTTTCAATATTAGAACAAAATCCCTTGGACTAAACCATCCAGGTATCTCGGCAGTTTCCCACTGGTTTTCCTTTTCAAAAACAGCTACTGGACTTCCCGTCCACCATAGCTCACGGCTGAACCGCCGAGCCTTTTAAAAACCATTTTTCTCAAACGCACCCCTTTTTTTGAAAACAAAACATTAATTGCCATACCATACCAGACTCGTCCATTCCTGTGGACACAGACTATTCGAATAGGTTTTCAAACTCTGCGCAGAGGTGTACACTTTACCCACTAGTCCGGCTCTACGATCTCATGATCAGTGAGATCCGAATCCGAATCTCTTTCTTTCCCCGCACGTCCTAACCTTAACGGTTATCCGGAAGGAGTCAGGCCACCACCATGTCCAAACCGGACAAAACTTTCCCCCTCCTTATCCTCCCGGTGCTCCCCAGCCTTCATAACCCTGGGGTTGGACCGTACGAGTTCAGATTGAGTGACTGCCCACACAGTCTCGAGTGGTTGTACTTGTCATGAGTACAGGTAGTGAAAGATGACAACCCGGTCCTTATACGAGGGGACAATCCTTCTCCTCACGCCTAAACCAGCTGAGTCATCACCTTAGGCCCTCCCCTAAACCAGGGAGTCCCTGATCATCCCTACTCAAAGGTGATAAGGGTGAAAACCCTTCATCATACACATTTTGAAAAGCATTTTCCTTTGAAAAACTCACACCTTTTCTCAAATCATTTGTATCAAATATATTAAGGATTGATTGCGGCAAGCGGCTTGGGTGGCCATAATAACTTGTCTCAAAATCATATCATGCATAAAATAACAGGCTGAGGGTTGTGGTTGAAAAATCATAGGTAATTTATGCGTCAAAGGGATGCAGTGAGCTTGTCGTGCTTATCCGGCGAAGGGGAAATAGAGCTCGCGGAACTGGCTTCTGGCTCCTGGCGTAGACTTGTAGATCTGGCCTCCACGAGACGGTACGAACGCTCCGACAACTATGCAACATGAACAAGCAAACATACAAACCAACAAGTATACCAACAAATATTTAGTATAGTGGTCAAAATAGTGATATATGGATGGGTAGAGTCTTGAGTAGAATATGTGTCATGTGGTGTTGAGATACTGCTGGTGGTGGAGCGAAGGTGCTTACCAGGAGGGTGGACTGGAGACGAAGCGACACTATGCGTGTAGCTGGCAGAGCGGAGTAACTGAGTGAGTGGGGTGTTTGCCTTGGCTGAGGGTGTTGTGTGTGTGTGGAGAGGGAGAGGGTAGATGGGTGTATTTATAGCTGGGTGTATGTGGTGTAGCACAGCGAAGTTCACTGTTGGTGAGAATAGTGATGAATGAATCGTCTGACTTAATATGAACAGGAGAGTTATAGGCAGAATATGGGACGAGAGTATTTTGGGATTTTTCTAGAACATGAACCATGCTTAAGGGATGGCATGGTTGGATAGGGAATAGTTTGATAAGAATTTAGAAACGAGAATTATTGGAATCTGAGTTTGGAAGCCTGGTTCGAAGGAATCTCAAGTTAAGCGTGCTCAACTTGGAGAAACCTAGGATGGGTGACCAGATTGGAAGTTCCCTACTGGAATGAAAATCACAGTCACCGGAGTTTGTATAACTGGAATATGGGTCTGGCTGGTCTTAGGTGGACTGGACAGCATGATGGATGAGTGGTTGAAATTTGGGGTAATCGGATGATCGATGAATAGTAACGGTGAAAAGTAACGGTAAAAAGTAACGGTAAAAAGTAACGGTAAAAAGTAACGGTAAATAGTAACGGTAAAAAGTAACGGTAAAAATTAACGGTAAACGGTAAAAAGTAACGGTAAAAAGTAATGGTAAACGGTAAAAAGTAACGGTAAAAAGTAACGGTAAATAGTAACGGTAAATAGTGACGGTAAATAGTGATGGTAAATAGTGACGATGAACGAACGATGAACGATGAATAGGAACTATGAACGAACGATGAACGATCGAATGATCGAACGAACGATCAGAATTTTGGCAGCATAACGGCGGGAAAAGGATTATTTGGACGAACGATCGAACGATCGGACGAACGGACGAACCATGAACGATCGGACGAACGATCAAACGATCGGACAAACGAACGATCGGAATTTCGGCAGCATAACGGCAGGAAAAAGATTATTTGGACGAACGAACGGACGAACGATCGAACGATCGGACGAACGGACGAACGAACCATGAACGATCGGACGAACGATCGAACGGTCGGACGAACGAACGAACAAACTAAGAACAGGGGGACGAACGATCGAAGAATGACCGAACGATCCTTGTGCTAGTGTGTGCTTGTGTGGGAGGTGGAGTGGGAGTGGGAGTGGGCGTGTGGGTGTGGGGGGGAGGGAGTTGCCATGAAATGGCTTGGGGTGGGATGAGAGGAGGCCCTTGCCCCTCTATTTATAGCCATGGTGGGGGGATTAGGGGGAGGGATGAGGGGATTAGTGGGAGGATGAGAGGATTAGTGGGAGATTAGCATGGATTTGTCTTATATGAGTGTAATTAGCTTGTAGAGCTCACCGTATGACACCGGAGGCATACGTATACGTATGAGCATGAAGAAAGTTATGAAGAAAATATTTGTAGGGACTTGAAAAATGATTCTGAAGGTATTTCTCAAGAGGAAAATACTTGGACATATATCGGTGGAATATTTGGGCAGTATTTCTGAAAGAGTTTGAGGGAGATCACTAGGGAAATATTTGTAGGATATTTTGAGGAGGATTTTAGAGAGAATATAGACCACTATATTTTATTTGTTGATATCAACTTGCAAACAAACATTTTGAAACAAAATTTGAAATTCATTTTGAATTTAGGGCAAGTTTGAGAAAATTTCAGAATTTGAATTTTTGGGATGCTACAGCGGCTACAGCCCCGGGGAATCTTTGTAAAGGCTACGTAGTGAGACCCTGCCTACTCACCTTGGGAGTGTTCAAGGGTCCGTACAACCCGAGGCAAAAAGGGAATCACGGCTCATGGGTAAAGTGCGCAACCTCTGCAGAGTGTTATGAAACCGATATATCAGCCGTGCTCGCGGTTATGAGCGGCCAAGGGAGCTCCAGTGATTAGTGGTACTTGATCAGAGATGTTCGGATTACAGGTGGCAATGAGATTGATGGTTCTTGGTATTGACTCTGGTAATGGTAAGTGGTACTCTTTCCGTTTGGAAAGGAGTACGTTTGGGTTAATAACGTGGGTTAAATCTAAAACTTGGCTTTCTCTACTAGTAATAATAATCTGACCAACTAAAAGCAACTGCTTGACTTACCCCCACATAAAGCTAGTCCACTACAGCCAAATAGGACGCTTGCTGAGTATGTTGATGTGTACTCACCCTTGCTCTACACACCAAATCCCCCCCCCCCAGGTTGTCCGCATTGCAACCACTGCTCAGGAGAAGATGAAGCCGTGGAAGGAGACTTCCAGGAGTTCCAAGACTACGACGAGTTCTAGGTGTGGGTTAGCGGCAACCCCCAGTCGGCTGCCTGTGAAGGCCGCGTTTATCTACGTTTCTTTTCCGCACTTTGATTTATTGTAAAGACTATGTGGATGTCTCAGACATATGATGTAACCGACTATTATTTCCCCTTTTAATACTATTTGAGCACTGTGTGATGATGTCCATGTTATGTAACTGCTGTGTACGTGAATTGCTGATCCTGGCACGTACATGGTTCGCATTCGGTTTGCCTTTTAAAACCGGGTGTGACATAGGTGGTATCAAAGCCGTGCTGACTGTAGGACCGCTAACCTAGAGTAGAATGGTCGTTCTAAGGACTATAGACCTCTGTCCTTGCCTTGACTTTGGTATCCCTTCAAAAGTTGGTCATACCGACCAAACCTATGTTCTACTATATATCATACCTTGCTGAAAATTATGTTTTATTCTAATCCTTCATTTATTTATGGTTCATTACTTGCTGGTCATACTAGTTCTGTTCTCACTCTTTTGCTTGCGGTGTCTTTTGTAGATGGCTCGTCTTAGACACACCGCACGGAAGTCTGTCATCCCCTTCTTACCCTCTCGTCTCGCGGAGCGTCCGCTTCGCCGTCCTGTGGCCGATCAGTCCAGCCATTTGGAGAGGCTGCACCACCGCGTGCATGAGGAGCAGGAGCGTCGACGACAGGAGCAGGAGCAGGAGCAGCAGGGCTATTCTTTCTCGCTCCAGCAGGAGATAGAGTCTGTGAGGAGCTGCTCCACCCTACTTCCCTTGGAGGCGTCCCCTGCACCGCCACTGAGCGCCCCAGCCTCTGGAGTAGCTGCTGGAGGACCCCAGACGATGGAGGTGGCGACGACAGCTCGAGCCATGACACCGACTTTTCTGCTGACCATGAGCAGGAAGGATGGGTTGCTCGACCGGTCACTCGCGACGCTGCTCGCGGGTGTCACTTCCACGATGCGCTCGACACCCTGCTACATCGGGCACTTGACCGGCGTACTTGGTCTATCGAGTATCGCTGTGTGGTCTACCAGCATAGTCGCGGGGTCTACCCGGACCGCTGGGAGGCGACCTGCTTGGTGCGCCGTCCGGAGAACAGTCTCTGGGGTGCTGAGGTCTGCTCAGAGCACTATTCCATCTCTGAGCGGGACTCAGCTGAGGCGGCCATGCAAGATGCCACACGGCGTGCGCTTTCGCACTACTGTTCAGTGCTCTGTGGGGTAGCTGATGGTCTCAACCTGAAGTACTACCCCCGCCGTCCATCTGGCAGCACAGGAGGCGTGATTGTCTCACCTGTTGGTGAGGACAATCCTAGGTTGAGCAGCACAGTCAACCTAGCCACCGTGCTAAACACGGAGCTAGACCATGCATTAGATGAGCTGAGTAGGGCTCGTGCTGAGATCGCCCAGCTGCGGGCTGAGCGCGCAGAACGTCGTCACCTGGATGATGGTTCCCCCGCTCCCGTCGGGACTCAGCACCCGTATCGGTCACCTCGGCGTGGACACCAGTCTTATGGCAACCCCGACTGCAAGACCAAGATAAATTTAGAGCCATAGATCGTCAGAGTCGGATCTTGTAATTAATACGAAATATATACATAGAAGCTATAGTCTTAGCGTCAGTCTCGCTCTTAGTTTGTTTTAGTTAGACAGGGTAGTTTGCTATATCCTGTGCATTTATGTTTGTCATGATGAACTATGTTTGATTTGGATCTTTGTAATGACTGTCACCAGAGTGTGGGTATCCCCTGCATTTTGGTTTACCTGTTATATGTTAATGGAGTTAGCTATTTAGTTGGGCAGCCTTTTATTCCACATTCCTCTTTATCTGAGAAGCTGTGTTGGTCTGTGTTGGAGATCAGTGAAGATGCTCATCTGTTCAGCGTTGTGGAGAACTCTATACTCTTTTCTTATGCTGCAAGATTTGCAAGATCAGTTCTGATGTGTGATTGCATTCTGCAGATGTCAGAAAACAGGCGCAGAGGAGGAAGGCATGCTCAGCAGGAGCAGCCAGCTCAGCAGGATGAGGTACCCCAGTAGCAACACCTGCCGCCCCCGCCCCCGATGTCCATCGAGCAGATGTTTTTGATGCAGACTCAGGCAGTTCAAGCTATCGGTCAGACTCTGGCCGCCATTCAGCAGCAGCAGCAGCAGGCCCCACCTCAGCCTCAGATGCCTCAGATGCCCAGGGACAAGCGTGCTGAATTCATGAGAGGTCATCCCCCAACGTTTGCTCATTCTTCTGACCCCATGGATGCGGAAGACTGGCTGCGCACTGTGGAGCGGGAGTTGCATACCGCTCAATGTGATGACAGGGAGAAAGTCCTGTATGGTCGGAGCAGCTCAGTCATGGTGGGAGTCTTATCTTGCCACCCATGCCCACCCCGACACTATCACCTGTGAAGAGTTTAGAGGTAACTTTCGTTAGTACCATGTGCCTGCAGGTCTGATGACAGTGAAGAAGGAGGAGTTCTTGGCTCTTAAGCAAGGGTCATCGTCTGTCAGTGAGTACCGGGACAGGTTTCTGCAGTTGTCTCGCTATGCTCCTGATGATGTCAACACCGACGCCAAAAGACAATACCGTTTCCTGAGAGGCTTGGTTGACCCTCTGCAGTATCAGCTGATGAATCACACCTTCCCGACATTCCAACACCTGATTGACAGAGCAATCATGACAGAGAGGAAGCGCAAAGAGATGGAGGATCGCAAGCGCAAGATCAGTGGACCCCAGCCTGGAAGCAGCAATCGTCCTCATTTCTCAAGCAATCAACCTCAGCAGTTCAGGCAGAACCAGCGTCCACCTCAGCAGCAGCAGCAGTTCCAAAGCCAGTTTCCTCAGCACCAGTATCAGAATCTCAGAACAATCAGTCAGGAGGAGGTCAGTTCCAGAGGCAGAATCAGCAAGCACCTCGTCTTCCTGCCCCAACAAACCAGCAGAATAATCAAGCAACACCAGCTCAGGTCGGAAACATAGCATGTTTCCACTGAGGAGAGCAAGGCCATTGGGTGATGCAATGTCCGAAGAAGGCAGCCCAGCAGCAGTCAGGCCCCAATGCCCCAGCAAAGCAGAATGTGTCTCAGCCTGGAGCAAGCAACCGCTATCAGCCGCGCTATAACCATGGGAGACTGAACCACTTGGAGGCTGAAGCAGTTCAAGAGACCCCCGGCATGATAGTAGGTATGTTCCCAGTCGACTCCCATATTGCAGAAGTGTTATTTGATACTGGAGCAACACATTCTTTCATTACTGCATCATGGGTAGAAGCACATAACCTTCCAATTACTACCATGTCAACCCCCATTCAAATTGACTCAGCCGGTGGTAGAATTCGGGCCGATAGCATTTGTTTGAATGTAAGTGTGGAAATAAGGGGGATAGCGTTTCCCGCTAACCTCATAGTAATGGGTACTCAGGGAATAGATGTCATCCTAGGGATGAATTGGCTAGATAAGTATTAGGCAGTTATCAGTTGTGATAAGAGGACAATCAAGTTGATGTCCCCACTTGGAGAGGAAGTGGTGACGGAGTTAGTCCCGCCTGAGCCGAAGAAAGGAAGTTGTTATCAGATGGCTGTCAATAGCAGGGAAGCAGACCCAATTGAGAGTATCAGGGTTGTGTCCGAGTTCCCAGATGTGTTTCCAAAGGACCTGCCAAGTATGCCACCAGAGCGGAAAGTTGAGTTTGCCATAGAGCTTCTTCCTGGCACCGCCCCCATCTTTAAGAGAGCTTACAGAATATCTAGACCAGAGTTAGTTGAACTTAAGAAGCAGATCGATGAGTTGTCAGAGAAAGGTTACATCCGGCCAAGCACCTCGCCTTGGGCCGCCCCTGTCCTATTTGTGGAAAAGAAAGATGGCACCAGAAGGATGTGTATCGATTATCGAGCTCTGAATGAGGTCACAATCAAGAACAAGTACCCCTTGCCCAGAATAGAAGATCTGTTCGACCAGTTGAGAGGAGCCAGCGTGTTCTCCAAGATAGATCTGAGGTCAGGTTATCATCAGCTCAGGATTCGACCTTCAGACATTCCGAAGACGGCATTCATTACCAAGTACGGGTTGTATGAGTTCACAGTTATGTCTTTCGGTTTGACAAATGCACCAGCCTTCTTTATGAATCTGATGAACAGTGTATTCATGGATTACCTTGACAAGTTTGTGGTGGTATTTATTGATGACATTCTGATTTATTCCCAAAGTGAAGAAGAGCATGCAGATCATTTGAGGATGGCATTGCAAAGATTGCGAGAGCACCGGTTATATGCAAAGCTGAGCAAGTGCGAGTTCTGGATCAGTGAAGTCCTGTTCTTGGGTCATATAATCAACAAAGAAGGATTGGCTATGGATCCGAAGAAAGTGGCAGACATTCTAAACTGGAAAGCGCCAGCAGATGCTCGAGGGATCAAGAGCTTCATTGGAATGGCCGGATATTATCGGCGATTCATTGAAGGGTTTTCGAAGATTGCGAAACCAATGACAGCGTTGCTAGACAACAAGGTTGAGTTCAAGTGGACCCAGAAATGTCAAGAGGCCTTTGAAGCACTGAAAGAGAAGTTGACTACAGCGCCTGTCTTAGTCTTGCCTGATGTGCACAAGCCCTTCTCGGTGTATTGCGATGCTTGTTACACTGGTTTGGGATGTGTGTTGATGCAAGAGGGAAGAGTTGTGGCTTACTCGTCCCGACAGCTGAAGGTTCATGAGCAGAATTATCCAATCCATGACCTAGAGTTGGCAGCAGTGGTTCACGCACTGAAGACATGGAGGCACTATCTGTATGGACAGAAATGTGATGTTTACACAGACCACAAGAGTCTGAAGTACATATTTACTCAGTCATAGCTGAATATGAGGCAAAGAAGATGGTTAGAGCTGATCAAAGACTATGAGTTGGAGATTCATTACCATCCAGGCAAAGCGAACGTGGTGGCAGATGCTTTGAGCAGAAAGAGTCAAGTCAATCTGATGGTCGCTCATCCGATGCCTTATGAGTTGGCCAAAGAGTTTGACAGGTTAAGTCTTGGATTTCTGAACAACACGCGAGGAGTCACAATTGAGTTGGAACCTACCCTAGAGCGAGAAATCAAAGAAGCGCAGAAGAATGATGAGAAGATCAGTGAGATCTGGCAACTGATTCTAGATGGCAGAGGCAAAGATTTTCGGGAGGATGCAGAAGGTGTGATATGGTTCAAAGACCGCTTATGTGTTCGGTGTTCCCAATGTCCAATCTATTCAAGAATTGATCCTCAAGGAAGCTCATGAGACAGCCTATTCGATTCACCCTGGCAGTGAGAAGATGTATCAGGATCTGAAGAAGAAATTCTGGTGGTACAGAATGAAGAGGGAAATTGCAGAGCATGTGGCTATATGTGATAGTTGTCGGCGGATCAAGGCATAGCACCAGAGACCAGCTGGATTGTTGCAACCGTTGCAAATTCCTCAGTGGAAATGGGATGAAATCGGTATGGATTTCATAGTCGGATTGCCTCGCACTCAAGCCGGCTTTGATTTCATTTGGGTAGTGGTGGACCGCTTAACCAAGTCAGTCCACTTCATACCAGTCAAGACCAACTACAGCAGTGCAGTATTGGCATACTTGTACATGTCTCGGATCGTTTGTCTTTATGGTGTGCCAAAGAAGATAGTGTCAGACAGAGGAACGCAGTTCACCTCTCATTTCTGGCAGCAGTTGCATGAAGCCTTGGGCACACATCTGAATTTCAGTTAGGCTTATCATCCGCAGACGGATGGTCAGACTAAAAGGACCAATCAAATCCTTGAAGACATGTTGAGAGCCTGTGCGTTGCAAGATCAGTCCGGATGGGACAAGCGATTGCCTTATGCAGAGTTCTCCTATAACAACAGTTACCAGGCCAGTTTGAAGATGTCACCATTTCAAGCGCTCTATGGAAGGAGTTGTAGAACTCCGTTGCAATGGGATCAGCCTGGAGAAAAGCAGGTGTTCGGGCCAGACATTCTGCTTGAAGCTGAAGAGAACATCAAGATGGTTCGAGAGAACCTGAAGATAGCGCAATCAAGGCAGCGAAGTTATGCAGACACAAGAAGAAGAGAGCTGAGTTTCGAAGTTGAAGACTTTGTCTATCTGAAAGTGTCACCGATCAGAGGAGTCAGAAGGTTCGGAATCAAAGGCAAGCTAGCACCCTGCTACATCGGTCCGTACCAGATTCTCGTAAGGCGTGGAGAAGTGGCCTATCAGCTTAGCCTACCAGAAAATTTGTCTATTGTGCATGATGTCTTTCATGTGTCTCAATTGAAGAAGTGCTTGCGTGTGCCAGAGGAGCAGTTTCCAGTTGAAGGTCTTGAAGTCCAGGAGGACTTGACCTACGTTGAGAAGCCAACGCAAATCCTTGAGACCGCAGATAGAGTCACCCGAAAGAAGACCATCAGAATGTGCAAAGTCAGATGGAATCATCATTCAGAGGAAGAAGCAACCTGGGAGCGTGAAGATGATCTGATGGCTAAATACCCTGAGCTCTTTGCTAGCCAACCCTGAATCTCGAGGGCGATATTCTTTTAAGGGGGATAGGTTTGTAACGCCCTGAATTTAGGGGTAGAATTTTTTTCTTCTTTTCTCTCACCAAATTCGGGCGGTACTCTCTTTTCTCTTCCTATTTCGCTCCTTCCTCCCAATTTCAAACCAGTATAGTGACAGGTGTCCGTGTCGTGTATGAACAAAACCTAAGTGTCATGGGTGTTGCATCATGCCGAAGCACATTTCTTTGTCTGATGTTGCATGTTTGTCTCGTTCCGTCTCGGTTTTCGGTTCGCGATTGGAGTTTGTTTGATGGTCGTGCGTGTCGTGGGTTTCGACCCGCGAAGTGGCCCGGCCCAGTCCGGCCGGCCCGGCCCTGCGTGCCCCTGGCGCCCACACCCCCCCATGCGCCCCCTCCTCTCCTCCCTCTCTCATTTGGATTTCCCGCGCAGCAACCTCCCTCTCCCTCTTCCACCTCTCTCTCCCCGTGGTGCCCTAGGGATTGGAGACGGCGATCGTCGAAATTTGGACCCCAAGGTGAGCTCCCCTCCCCTCCCCTTCCCTTCTCCTCTCTCTCCCTCTCCCTCCCCTTCTCTTCCCTGCGCGCCTCCCTCTCTCTCCCCTGCGCGCGTGCCCCTGCCCGAGGCGGCGCCCGCCCCTGCCCCCTCCCCGCGGCGGCGCTCGCCCGCCCCCTGCCCCTCCCCGGCGCGGCGGCGCCCGCCCCTGCCCCCTCCCCACGGCGGCGCCTCCGGCCTCGGCATGGTCCGCCCGCCCCGACCCCCGGCACGGCCTGCCCCCGGCGTGGTCCCTGCCCCTGGCGCGGCCCCTGCCTCCGGCGCGCAGCCCCCTGCGCGCGGCGTCCCAGCCCCCGGCGTGACTCGCGTGGCCTCGTTTACCCCCTAACGCATTCCCGCGTGCGTAAACCCACGTGCGCGGTGATTATTTCTGGTTTGTAGTTGATTTCAAACTCCGTTAGTTAGCGTGCTGCGTCGCGCGCCTCGTCGCACGACGATTCAATTCAAGTTCATATTTATCAACGTGTTGCGTCGCGTGCTTCGTCGCGCGACGATTCAATTTAAATTTGTGTTTATTAATGTGCTGCGTCGCGCGCTTCGTCGCGCGACGATTCTTTTAGTTTATAATTATTAAATTGTTGTGTCGCGCGCTTTGTCGCGCGACGATCTATTTTAATTTCAAGTTGTTTAAGGTGCGATGTCGCGCGTCCAGACGCGCGACGTTCCACTTTAAACTCAGCTCTGTTGAAGTATGTCGTCGTGCGCTTTGTCGCGCGATGCTTAACTTCTCTTTATAATTAGTGCAAGTGTCTCGTTGTGCGCTTTGTCGCGCAGCGAGTCGTTTACTTCTGAATGCAACCTAAATGTCGTGTCGTACGTCTCGACGTGCGGCCACTCCCTTTCATTCATCTTCAATTGTTTATAATGATTAAATGTGGAACTTGACTTTACTTTATGCCAAACATAGTGTCCAAATTAATTCCCTTCTATTAAGCGAGTAGGTTAATTGATAATCATGTAACGTGATTGTTTCTCGACTGTCTGTTCCTCTTTCTCTCTTAACCATAATTGCAAGCCCGCGTGGAACGTCTGTTTACTTACTGCATTCTATTGTATGGTGTACTGTTCTTTTGTATTAAATATGTGGATGTATGTATGTTTGCACTCGCATAGAGAACGATCCGGTCGGAGAGCCCGAAGAACTCGCAGGAGAAGCCCCTGAGCAGCAGTCGGTTGGTGGAGGCAAGTGTCCCTTGACCTATCTCTGTCCTATACATACTTTAATTCACCTCCCGCATTACAAATTAATACCTAAGGATTTACTAGCTTTTGTTATCCATGTCCTTGTTTACCTATTTGGGTTGGATTATTATTGCTTAGTCTTATGCTATTGCTCAACTCTAATCAATGAACATGATGAGAATTATCTATGATATGCTGTTTTCCCTATTATTTATGATATCATACTTATGGCATTTAAAGGGACTCGAGCGGTTTCTCGAGTGCCTCTCCGTAAGGACCTGTTCGTTGGATGACCGCCCGGGAAAACAGTGCAACCATGAGGGTACCATGAGGGTGGAGTGGGACGCCCTTAGCTGAATAATTAGAGGAACCAGGGTGTAGTTCGCTTAGCCATTGTGCCGTCAATGGGGCTCGATGTATGCGGCTCGCTTTGCCAAGGTTGATTTGTCCCTTGGGGAGGAGTGCGGTACATTTAGGAAACCTAACGGGCGGCTACAGCCCCGGGGAATCTTTGTAAAGGCTACGTAGTGAGACCCTGCCTACTCACCTTGGGAGTGTTCAAGGGTCCATACAACCCGAGGCAAAAAGGGAATCACGGCTCATGGGAAAAGTGCGCAACCTCTGCAGAGTGTTATGAAACTGATATATCAGCCGTGCTCGCGGTTATGAGCGGCCAAGGGAGCTCCAGTGATTAGTGGTACTTGATCAGAGATGTTCGGATCACAGGTGGCAATGAGATTGATGGTTCTTGGTATTGACTCTGGTAATGGTAAGTGGTACTCTTTCCATTTGGAAAGGAGTATGTTTGGGTTAATAACGTGGGTTAAATCTAAAACTTGGCTTTCTCTACTAGTAATAATAATCTGACCAACTAAAAGCAACTGCTTGACTTACCCCCACATAAAGCTAGTCCACTACAGCCAAACAGGACGCTTGCTGAGTATGTTGATGTGTACTCACCCTTGCTCTACACACCAAACCCCCCCCCCCCCCAGGTTGTCCGCATTGCAACCACTGCTTAGGAGAAGATGAAGCCGTGGAAGGAGACTTCCAGGAGTTCCAAGACTATGACGAGTTCTAGGTGTGGGTTAGCGGCAACCCCCAGTCGGCTACCTGTGAAGGCCGCGTTTATCTACGTTTCTTTTCCGCACTTTGATTTATTGTAAAGACTATGTGGATGTCTCAGACATATGATGTAACCGACTATTATTTCCCCTTTTAATACTATTTGAGCACTGTGTGATGATGTCCATGTTATGTAACTGCTGTGTACGTGAATTGCTGATCCTGGCACATACATGGTTCGCATTCGGTTTGCCTTCTAAAACCGGGTGTGACACGCAGGCACTCAGCAAAGTAGACAACTTTGCCAAGTGTTAGTGAATACACTTGGCAAAGCCTCCATCACCGTCACTTGTCGTCGTCATGGCAACTTTACTTTGCTGAGTACTAGGTGGCACTCGGCAAAAACTTTGTCGAATGCCCGACATAAAGCACTCGGCAAAGAGCCCGCTGCCAATATACAATTCACCCCAAAAGTTTTGAGTGATATTAAACTTTGTTGAGTAATAGGTGGCTCGTTACAACCAGTTTATAATATCTACTAATACTAATTATGTTACATGGTCTTGGTATTTATGCAATATGGAACGCTGCATAAAAAGTGGTACATTGGTAGACGCGTCTCTAGATTCGAGAGTAAAAACCTTAAGTTTTGAGCGTAAAATTCCCCAGTTATGTGCGTAAATACTGAGTCATGTGATAACTCTAGTGTGTTGTATTCACGATCCTATTTTTATGGTAGATCCAAAAATTATGGGAGTCGAATGCATGCGATTTCTATTTTTATGCAAATACCAAAAATTATGGCACATCATGGGAGTTTCCATTGCACGCGCGCAAATTTTGGATGATATTTTTGTTTTCACTGCACACATACAAAAAATAGGCTGATATGATTCACGCAGAGCATAAATTCTTATACAAAGTTGTATAAATACATACACTGTATAGCATAATTGATAAAAACCTAATATCAGTTCAACTAAGGGGGCGTTTGATAGAGCTCCCACAGCTACGCTTGTAGCGAGAATCACTCCTACCAAGCCAAACGAAAAAAATCTGAACTATTTTATGGTAGGAGTGGAGTGAACCTAGTCTCTACTTTATACTAGAAAGTGGGAGCCAAAAAACTTGCTTCTCACCACTCCCAACCTGCTTCCCACTTTTTAACCCCTCAGGAATCACTTCATAGCCTATTTGACAAACGGTTTTCGTCAAATAAATTCAATTTCGGTAGAGGATCACTTAGAATAACTCTATTAGAGAATCAGCTCTCGGAGCTCTACCAAACGAGCCCTAACAGCCCCACGGGAATTAGGGACAAGTATTCATAATTGTAAAAAATTATCACTAGAATGCATAAATAGTGTAAGTAGCAGGCATAAAACATAATCATCGATGGCATAAACATGGATCGAATAGTTCATCGCCGAAGGACGATCATGAGGCCGCTAGATCAAAGGACGCCTCAGAGGCCATCGGGTCAAAGGTGGTCGGAGGAGGAGGAGGCCCTCTGGTGCGCCACATTAGAGGAGATTGTTATCTTTGGATGCCACCATGAGCGGTCACCGTAGCCATCACCGCTCGCGCCTCGGAAGGTCATCACCACCACCACAAGTTGCGCCTCGGGAGGTTGCGGTCGCCACAACCGCTCATGCCTCAGGTAGACGTGGCCACCACCGTTCACGCCTAGGACAGTCACGGCCGTCACGGCGCTTGCGTCTTGGGCCGCCACTCATCGACATCGCCTGTGACCGCCGCTCGTGGACGTCGCCTGGGACTGTCGCTCACACCTCACGACGTTGTCGTCGATGTCCAGCCACCGCCAGGCCCCGAAAAGCTAATCCCTAGGGATCTGGGGTGTTTTTATAGATGCCCGGACCTGGTCTGGCTCAACCGGATGGCACATCTGGTCTAGGCTTCCTCTAGCTATTGGAAACCCATGGCTTGTAATATATAAACTATATGTAAACTATATATGTACATATTACTTATTTTCTCATTTAGGCAAATGCAACACACACATTATTTCTTTTGGAAAAATATTAGTTTGGATGTGTGATGAAAATTAGATGTTAATTCTGAATGAATATTTATTACTTATTTAGGAGAAGTAATATTTACCAAGAATTAACTCATATATATATATATATATATATATATATATATTTAAAGAGTATTTATGATTCATGAGGCGAATAACATGTTTGATGAAGTAAACTGCAAGTCTTTTTATCTTTTTGTTGCTCTAAATGTTTAAATCAAATTCCAATTTCAAGGTATTAGATCTAACTTTTAACTGCCCATATTTGAGTACTACCAAATCTTATTTATTTCACAGAGTATAACTTTGGAAGAAAGGAAATCCTCGTTTAAAAGCCATTTAAATTCTTGACCTTTTTAGAGAATCTTTACTAAGTCCCAAAATAAGATTTTAAGTGTTACACCACCTGCATTCAATGTGAGCGGCTAAGACGTGCCCTGCTATGCACAAGGTATGGACAGACTTTTGTCAGACCATACATGCACGAATGACCGCTCCACGCGTTACTGATGCGGCCAGTTGTGTGTCAGCGCCTCACGCAGGACTTGTATAGTGTGTCGCGTGGGTACCCAAACACAAGTCTTTAGACTCTTGTGTTTGCCCCCCAACATATTTGGCAACTACCTTGCCTGATTTGTTAGTAAGCACAAATGATGCATCAAAGGTCTTAAATGAAATGCTATGTTCATTTGATGCATTAACAATCTTTTTCTTAGGCATTTTGTGTCACACCCGGTTTTTAAGGGACAAAGTCGGGTGCATCTCATACATGTGACAAAAAAGACAACATATATAATAACAGAGTGTATAGAGATAAATGTCATAATAATCAGAGTAATTATTACATAGCGGAAGTCTTACAAAATAAAAGATGAATATAACAGGATCTAAAATCCATCCTTGGCGCCAGAAAGTCAACTAGGAGACACCACCTAGATCGAAACGAACTCCTCGATATGTGGCTCCTCTTGAACCACCTGATCTTCTCCCGTGGGGGGTGTGAGACAGCAAGGCATGTTCATCGCTCAACAAGTTGTGGGGAATGTGGCATGAACTCACCAAAGGTGGGAGATCATGAAGTGTAAGGCTTATCAACAATAGGGGTTAAAGCTGAGCATTGCTTTTAAGAAGTTGGTCGAATTTTATTAGCAGTTACTAAATGTAAGTAGATACCAAACCATAATAATAAATAATAGAACAAAATTAATAACAAATCCCATGCAATGCATATGATAGATTGAGTTTAAGATCCATAAATTAATCATCAGAGAGTCCTGAGCTGCTCTTGACCGTGAGCTCGGCTAGTATACCAATTTTACACTCTGCAGAGGTTGTACCCTTTACCCACAAGTCGTGTTTCCCATGTCGCTAGGGTTAGCTAGACCCTTAGACACTACCGAGGTGAATGGATAGGGATCCACTACGAGGCCTTTACAAAGTTCCGCTAGTTCCAAAAACCCGATACAGTTTATGGGAAGAGCACTTGCAAGAATCCCTCGTCTGACCGCCATCACAGCAAAATCAACCCGAGAACCTTCTTGCATGCAACTCCCCTACTGCCCTTGCCCCTTTTGGGTAAGGTAGTCTTCCACTAGCTTTCCTAATTAGTCAGCCAAGGGGTCCCATTCCTCCCTTGTGGTGGCACGTGTTTCTCAAGTTAAGCTTCATGTTCTAATTAACATTAATGATCTTGATATGAACATAAATAGAATAACAAAAATAACTGGAACATGGATATAATAAAATATTATCCCAAAACCATGTAAAGCAATAGCAAAACTACCCAAGTGATTCAGGGGTAAACAAGGTAAATAGGATAAACAGACTAGGGCGACCTATTAGGTCCCATCAAAATTAAACCTATGCATTGAATAGTGATAATAAAGAACATTATTGGGTAACAAAAGTAATCAAGGGCACAACTTGTCTGACACTTGAGATTCTAGTTACCAGGGTAATTCTTCAGATCCTTGTGACCGCACTGCTAGTCGTAGCAATACAAACAGACATGGTATAGACAAAATTAACATCACACCAAACATAAGAACATACTGCAAATAATGATCTACACGTTGCTACGAGATCGTGGGAACGAGAACCACTAAAATCGCAATCCTGGTTAAGGAGTTATGATTTTATAGAAGATCTAGGTGATTAGAATTATAAATTGGTTAATATAAATCATATGAGGTTATTCTCTAAATAACAATCTCGACTTTAATCTAAGTTATAAATTGACCATAAATTATATTCTAGCAGATTATAATGATAAGTGGTTTAATGAGACTAACCAACATAAGTTAAATAAAGATCTAATTATAAAAGAACAAGACATGGTATAATAAATGTTGTTATTGCATAGTAAATATTTATACGAGACTAACGCAACTTGAACGGATCAAATCGGAGTTAAAACAGGGGAGTTATGAATTTCCTAAGGTTTTATGTATTTGATACGAGATTAATTAAGAAATAAATTTTAATTCCATTTTCATGTTAAAACAGAGACACAAGGTGATAAACCACATTATTACAAAATTATAGGAACTGAAAGAGGTCAATTTGGAATTAATATGAATTTTATATGAATTAAACAAGTTTATGGATTTATTTTGATCCTAAAAACCTAGTTCTTTATAATTTCTGAATTTCCTAAGTGTTCTAGACCGAGGACATCATTACCAGAGAGTCCAAGGGCTAAACCATAAATTTTACGCAGACTCAGAAATCCCCGAGTTGGACGGCGGGTTATTTAGCTAATTCTTGGAGGGCTTATTCGCAAAGTTACGCGGCCGAAGAGGTATGAGGGCATTCTAGCCGTTGGATTAGACATCTACGGCATAGATCACACCGATGTTTTAAGTGAACCGACTCGACGTTGGCCCCTGGATCACGATCCCACGGTGCCGATTGAATGTAACGCAATCAAATCTAAACCGCCCAATACCCAATCAAAGCACGCAGTTATCCTAGCGGAGGGGTATATCCTAATATGATCTCAGCCGGCCGCCACCCATCCAATGGCCATGACATTGTCTTCCTCCCAAGACCACGTCCGTGGCAGCGTGGTCCGCGCGGTGGCGCTGTCACCGGCGCGTCGCAGTACTGCGCCCCAATGCGCGAATAACCACGCCGACCAACACCATGCGAATAGAAGCTCAGAATGAACTAGTTGAGGGCTAATTTACCTCAGATCTGGGCGGTGGTAGAGCTCCGCGGCGGATTCCCACCATGGACCCGATGTCGCTTTTGTCCAATTTTATGCGCGACAAAGTCGATCTCCTCCCTGGAGCAGCAAGTCGCCCTCCCCCGCTAATGCAGGACACGGTGCCGTACCTGTGCACCGTGGTGAGCACTACCCACGCCCGCGCACACCTGGTTCACGGCGGCGGTGCTTCTCCCTCCCCCTGGTGTTCTCTCTCTCTCGCTATTAACCCAGTGAATGGCTCTTGAGGAGGAAGAAATGGAGGGAGTGCAGGGTCCGCCCCCCCTTAATAACAAGATGATGCGGAGGGTTGGATCCACGATCCACGCACGTGCCACGGGCGGAATCTGTTGAGGCCGATACGTGCGGTGCTTCCATTGGAGTCTGCGTGAGGTGGGTGACGAGCCTAACGACCCGACCCACATGGCGGCGAGCATGAGAGAACAGAGGGTGGCTGGGGTGCGAGTCCCACCACGCAGGTGTGTGTGGGCACACGGACACACGCAGTGGTAGAATCGGGCGTCCCGCGCGGATGCGTAGAGCACTGGGCCGAAATGCAGATCCGCGACCTAGTTAGCTTTTCTGTTTTTTCTTTTCTTTTTACTCCTATTTGAATTTTATCTTTTCATTTGAATCTCCAAATTTGAATTTGCATATGAGTTTCATCCTTGAGTTAGGTGTCACATTAAAATAATAGTATAGAAATAATATTTTATTTATTTATCTTGTATTATTTTTACTCACATAAAATTTTCTTTCTTTCCTTTTCTAGGGTTTCTTTTAGATTGTCCAATTCTACTTTGGACTTTATTCCAATTCTTGTAATATCATTTTTTTTATTTTGTCATAAAATGCACACGAAATAAAATCCAGCATGGTGCACAATTTAATAGTATATCTTTTTATTAATTATTTTTTTTGAATATGGTGTTCACATGTGATGATGCCTAAAGGTCAAACTCACATAAGGAGAAATTGTTTCTCTATTTACATTATTCCTAACAAATTACAAATTGGGTATTACAAATCCTACCCCCCTTAAAAAGAATCTCGTCCTCGAGATTTAAGAAGGACTAGAGGAAAGATGGGGAAAATCTATGCGAAGGTCTTCTTCCCTCTCCCGAGTAGCTTCATCTTCTCCATGATGGCTCCATTGTACTTTGCACATCTTTATAACCTTATTTCTTGTAACTCGAGTCAAGGTGTCAAGAATCTTGATTGGATACTCCGTGTAAGTCAAATCACCCTGAACACTGAGCTCTTCCTTTGGTAACTGTTCCTCAGGGACACAGAGGCACTTCTTAAGTTGAGACATATGGAAAACATTATGCTCACAAGATAGATTATCAGGTAGCTCGAGTTGATAGGCCATCTCTCCAACTCGCCTAAAAACTCTAAATGGTCCAATAAGGTGAGGGAACAATTTGCCCTTAACTTTAAATCTCCTCATTCCACGAAGTGGTGACACCTTGAGGTACACATAATCTCCTTCCTCAAATTCCAGTGGTCTCCTTCTATTATCAGCATAGCTCTTTGGCCTGGTTTGAGCTACCCTCAAATTCTCTTGAATTATACGGACTTATTCTTCTGCCTCTTGAATAAGTTCAGGCCCAAAGAATTGTCTTCCTCTAGTCTGATTCCAATATAGAGGAGTCCTGCACTTCCTACCATATAGAGCCTCGAACGGTGACATCTTCAGACTAGCCTGTTAACTATTATATGAGAACTCAGCATAAGGTAGACTCTTGTCCCAACTACTACCATGCTGAAGGGCACAAGCTCTCAACATGTCCTCCAATACTTGATTAGTCCTTTTAGTCTGTCCATCAGTCTGAGGATGGTAGGCCGAACTAAAATTCAACTTTGTATCCATATTCTCATGAAAACTTTTCCAAAATCTAGAGGTAAACTGTGGTCCTCTATCCAAAATGATCTTCTTTGGTACACCGTGTAAGGACACAATCCGAGCAACATATAACTCTGCCAATTAAGATCCCTTATAAGTAGTCTTGGCCGGAATGAAGTGAGCCACTTTAGTCAATCTATCCACAATCACCCATATAGAATCATATCCTTTCGAGATACGAGGCAATCCAGTAATGAAGTCCATACCAATCTCTTCCCACTTCCACTCAGGTATCTTTAGTGGATGCAGTAGTCTAGTTGACCTTGCGTGTTCGGCCTTAACTCTTTGACACACATCGCACATAGCCACATGTGCAACCACATCTCTCTTTAGTCCATACCACCAGTACTTCTGCTTCAAATCCTGATACATCTTGGTACTCCCAGGATGAATAGAATAATCCGAGTCATGGGCTTCCTTCAGTATAGTCTCATGAAGGCTATCAATCTCTGGAACACATATCCGATCCTTGAACCATACGGTGCCTTGCTCATCCTCTGTGAATTCCGGACCTCGTCCTTCAGTAATCAGATCCTTAATCTCTTGCATTTTAGCATCACATTTGTCCTTTGTGGATTTCTTGTTCCAAAGTAGATTCCACATCAATAGTAACTCCTTCAGTGTGAGCAACTATCCCCAGGTTAAGTCTCCTGAAATCCTCAACAATCTCATCGGGTAGCTAGGAAACAGCAGCTGAATGAACATGCTCCTTTCGACTCAAGGCATCTATAACCAAATTTGCCTTGCCCGGGTGATAGTGAATCTCCAAATCATAATCCTTAATAAGCTCCAACCAACGGCGTTGCCTAAGGTTGAGATCCTTCTGAGTGAATATATACTTCAAACTCTTATGATCCGTGTATACTTGACACTTGGTTCCCATAATGTAATGTCTCCAAATCTTAAGCGCATGCACAACGGCTGCCAGTTCTAAATCTTGAGTGGGGTAGTTTAACTCATGTTTCCGCAACTGACGAGACGCATAGGCAATCACATGTCCTTCTTGCATGAGCACACATCCTAAGCCTTGGCCACATGAATCACAATAAATGTCAAATCCCTTCTGTAGATCTGGCATAACCAACACTAGTGGCGACATCAATCTCTTCTTCAACTGATCAAAGCTGTCTTGGCACTTCTCGTCCCACTTAAATTATCTTCCTTTCTCTAGAAGTGAGGTCATAGGCTTAATGATTATAGAAAATCCTTTAATAAATCTCCGATAATATCCTACAAGTCCCAAGAAACTCCGAACCTCAGTAACTGTAGTGGGTACGCTCCACTCCATAATCTCCTTGACCTTAGCAGGATCCACTGATATTCCGCCATTAGTAATGATATGTCCAAGGAATGGCACTTCACCAATCCAAAACTCACACTTGCTAAACTTGGCGTAGAGTTGATTATCTCGTAGCTTCTGTAGCACCAATCTCAGATGTTCCTCATGATCACTATCACTCTTGGAATAAATAAGTATATCGTCAATGAATACTACGACGAATCTGTCCAAATACTCCATAAACACATTATCATCAAATTCATAAAATAAGCTGGTGCATTAGTTAGTCCAAATGACATAACGGTGAACTCATATAATCCATATCGTGTCGAGAAAGCCGTCTTGGGGATATCCGATGGTCTAATCTTCATTTGATGGTAACCTGATCGGAGGTCAATCTTAGAGAACACCCTGGCACCTCTCGTCTGATCAAATAAATCTTCAATGCGGGGTAATGGATACTTGTTCTTCACAGTGACATCATTAAGAGTTCTACAATCCACGCACATCCCTGGAGATCCATCTTTCTTCTGTATAAATAAAACCGGCGCTCCCCCAAGGTGAGAAACTCGGACGAATGTACCCAGCCTCTTGTAATTCCGTTAATTGCTTCTTAAGTTCCTTTAATTCTTCTGAGGACATCTTGTATGACCATTTGGGAGTAGTAGTAGTCCCAGGTAACAGATCAATGACAAACTCAACTTCCCTATCTAGTGGCATCCCTGGTAACTCCTCTAGAAAGACATCCAGAAAATCTCTATCTGCACGGATGTTGCCACCCACAAACTTCTCATCTACTAAGAATGCTGCTAATCTGATGGTGGTAGTTACTGCAATTTCAACTTCAAATCTTTCTTCTTTGGAACTGGTGAGTTCTACGGTTCCCTTAGCACAGTGTATATAATGCCTTTGTCCTTCTTAACCATGACATACCAAGGATCACGTCTATAGTGCTCTCTTCTAACACTATAGGGGTAGCCCATCTGGGTTAGAAACAAAGGGTAAGAAAGAAAGGATTGTAGACAAGGCGAGTAATTACGAGGAATGTTACTGTGGGGGATTTATTAGCTAAGTAGATTAGTGTGTCACCTACTAAAGTTAATACCTTACCATATGGTTGTACATGCTAAGATGCCCAACTATAATGTTTCAATCAATCAAAGAAGAAAATCAAGCATTTATCATCAGAACAATCAACCAATTTTTTTAAATAGAGAAAATAATTTTAATTCTGTGTTAGGTTCCCTATCTCTTGGAAAGATCATAGTTGTAGGATTCCAAGGTGTGAAATCCATCTTGTCTTAGAGTAGAAAAGGTAAGAGTAATCAGAGTATGACAGCAAAAGGTGAGACATGATCAAGATAAGGTAAGTATGGAATGAATCAGAGTAAGATAAGTAGGTAAGGGTTGTCCAGTTCTATCTAGGTTTCGTCCTACAGTCAACATTCCTCTGATACCACTTCTGTCACACTAGGTTTTTAAGGGACAAAGTCGGGTGCATCTCATACATGCGCCAAAGAAGACAACATATATAATAACAGAGTATATAGAGATAAATGTCACAATAATCAGAGTAATTATTACATAGTGGAAGTCTTACAAAATAAAAGATGAATATAACAGGATCTAAAATCCATCCTTGGCGCCAGAAAGTCAACTGGGAGACACCACCTAGATCGAAACGAACTACTCGATATGTGGCTCCTCTTGAACCACCTGATCTTCTCCTGTGGGGGTGTGAGACAGCAAGGGTGAGCAAACACATGTTCATCGCTCAACAAATTGTGGAGAATAATGTGGCATGAACTCACCAAAGGTTGAAGATCATGAAGTGTAAGGCTTATCAACAATAGTGGTTAAAGCTGAGCATTGCTTTTAATAAGTTGGTCAAATTTTATTAGCAGTTACTAAATGTAAGTAGATACCAAACCATAATAATAAATAATAGAACAAAATTAATAACAAATCCCATGCAATGCATATGACAGATTGAGTTTAAGATCCATAAATTAATCATCAGAGAGTCCTGAGTTGCTCTTGACCGTGAGCTCGGCTAGTATACCAGTTTTACACTCTACAAAAGTTGTACCCTTTACCCACAAGTCGTGTTTCCCATGTCGCCAGGGTTAGCTAGACCCTTAGAAACTACCGAGGTGAATGGCTAGGGATCCACTACGAGGCCTTTACAAAGTTCCACTAGCTTCCGAAAACCCACTACAGTTTATGGGAAGAGCACTTGCAAGAATCCCTCGTCTGACTGCCATCGCAGCAAAATCAACCCGAGAACCTCCTTGCATGCAACTCCCCTACTGCCCTTGCCCCTTTCGGGTAAGGTAGTCTTCCACTAGCTTTCCTAATTAGTCAGCCAAGGGGTCCCATTCCTCCCTTGTGGTGGCACGTGTTTCTCAAGTTAAGCTCCATGTTCTAATTAACATTAATGATCTTGATATGAACATAAATAGAATAACAAAAATAACTAGAACATGGATATAATAAAATATTATCCCAAAACCATGTAAAACAATAGGAAAACTACCCAAGTGATTCAGGGGTAAACAAGGTAAATAGGATAAACAGACTAGGGCGACCTATTAGCTCCTATCAAAATTAAACCTATGCATTGAATAGTGATAATAAAGAACATTATTGGGTAACAAAAGTGGTCAAGGGCACAACTTGCCTGGCACTTGAGATTCTAGTTACCAAGGTAATTCTTCAGATCCTTGTGACCGCACTTCTAGTCGTAGCAATACAAACAGACATGGTATAGACAAAATTAACATCACACCAAACATAAGAACATACTGCATAATAATGTTCTACGCGTTGCTACGAGATCGTGGGAACGAGAACCACTAAAATCAGAATCCTGGTTAAGGAGTTATGATTTTATAGAAGATCTAGGTGATTAGAATTATAAATTGGTTAATATAAATCATATGAGGTTATTCTCTAAATAACAATCTCGACTTTAATCTAAGTTATAAATTGACCATAAATTATATTCTAGCAGATTATAATGATAAGTGGTTTAACTAGACTAACCAACATAAGTTAAATAAAGATCTAATTATAAAAGATCAAGACATGGTATAATAAATGTTGTTATTGCATAGTTAATATTCATACAAGACTAACACAACTTGAACGGATCAAATCGGAGTTAACACGGGGGAGTTATGAATTTCCTAAGGTTTTATGTATTTGATACGAGATTAATTAACAAATAAATTTTAATTCCATTTTCATGTTAAAACAGAGATACAAGGTGACAAACCACATTATTACAAAATTATAGGAACTAAAATGGGTCAATTTGGAATTAATATGAATTTTATATGAATTAAACAAGTTTATGGATTTATTTTGATACTAAAAACCTAGTTCTTTATAATTTCTGAATTTCCTAAGTGTTCTGGACCGAGGACATCATTACCAGAGAGTCCAGGGGCTAAACCATAAATTTTACGCAGACTCAAAAATCCCTGAGTTGGACGGCGGGTTATTTAGCTAATTCTCGGAGGGCTTATTCGCAAAGTTACGCGGCCGAAGAGGTATGAGGGCATTCCAGCCATTGGATTAGACATCCTCCGCATAGATCACACCGATGTTTTAAGTGAACCGACTCGACGCTGGCCCCTAGATCACGATCCCACAGTGCCGATTTAATGTAACGCAATCAAATCTAAACCGCCCAATACCCAATCAACAGACGCAGTTAGCCTAGCGGAGGGTATATCCTAATCTGATCTCAACCGGCCGCCACCCATCCAACGGCCACGACATTGTCTTCCTACCAAGACCACGTCTGCGGCAGCGCGTGGTCCGCACGGTGGCGCCATCACCGGCGCGATTCAGTACCGCGCCCCAATGCGCGAATAACCACGCCGACCAACACCATGCGAACAGAAGCTCAGAACGAACTAGTTGAGGGCTAATTTACCTCAGATCTGGGCGGTGGTAGAGCTCCGCGGCGGATTCCCACCATGGACCCGACGTCGCTGTTGTCCAAGTTCATGCACGACAGAGTCGATCCCCTCCCTGGAGCAGCAAGTCACCCTCCCCCGCTAATGCAGAACACTGTGCCGTACCTGTGCACCGCGGCAAGCACTACCCACGCCCGCGCACACCTGGTTCACAGCGGCGGCGCTTCTCCCTCGCCCTAGTGTTCTCTCTCTCTCGCTATTAACCCAGTGAATGGCTCTTGAGGAGGAAGAAACGGAGGGAGTGCAGGGTCCACCCCCCCTTAATAATAGGACGACGTGGAGGGTTGGATCCGCGATCCACGCGCGTGCCACGGGCGGAATCTGTTGAGGCCGATACGTGCGGTGCTTCCGTTGGAGTCTGCGTGAGGTGGGTGACAAGCCTGACAACCCAGCCCACATGGCGGCGAGCGTGAGAGAACAGATGGTGGCTGGGGTGTGGGTCCCACCGCGCAGGTGAGTGTGGGCACACGAACACCCGCGGTGGTAGAATCAGGCGTCCCAAACGGATGCGTAGAGCACTGGGCCGAAATGCAGATCGGTGGCCCAATTAGCTTTTCTGTTTTTTCTTTTCTTTTTACTCCTATTTGAATTTTCTCTTTTCATTTGAATCTCCAAATTTGAATTTGCATATGAGTTTCACCCTTGAGTCAGGTGTCACATTAAAATAATAGTATAGAAATAATATTTTATTTATTTATCTTGTATTATTTTTACTCACATAAAATTTTCTTTCTTTCCTTTTCTAGGGTTTCTTTTAGATTGTCCAATTCTACTTTGGACTTTATTCCAATTCTTGTAACATTATATTTTTATTTTGTCATAAAATGCACACGAAATAAAATCCAGCATGGTGCACAATTTAATAGTATCTCTTTTTATTAATTATTTGTTTTTGAATATGGTGTTCACATGTGATGATGCCTAAAGGTCAAACTCATATAACGAGAAATTGTTTCTCTATTTATATTATTCCTAACAAATTACAAATTGGGTATTACATTTTGATATGAGTTGTATGCCTAGAGCTAGAAGCCTCATTACTGTATATATAAGCATGCTGAGAAGCAGAATGAGATTTCTTAGCATGAATTTTTCTAATCTTATGCTCAGGATAGTTTTAAGGATATAAAATGTAACCTTCCCTATCCTGAACCATGGGAGCCTTTCCCTTGACAAAGTTAGAAAGCTTGTTTCTAGGGGCATTAAGTTTGATGTTGCTTTGGCTCCCATGTTGGAAGCCAATGTCATCCTTAATGCCAGGGTGTCTCCCATTATAAAGCATATTATGAGCAAATTTAAATTTTTCATTCTTAAGCTCATGCTCGACAATTTTAGTATTTAATTTATCTATGTGATCATTTTGTTATTTAATCATAGCAAGGTGATCATTCATAGCTTCAACATTAACATCTCTACATCTAGTGCAAATAGTAACATGCTCAATAGTAGATGTAGAAACTTTGCAGGCATTCAATTCCTCAATCTTAGCAATTAAACTAACATTTTCAGTTCTAAGACAAGAAATTGAATCATTGCATGTGTTTAGGTCTTTAGACAAGTTTTCGCATTTTTCAATTTCAAGAGCATAAGCATCTTTTAGCTTAACAAATTGTTTAAGTCTTTAGTCAAGTTTTCGCATTCCAAGATCTCATCCTTCTTGTTAATGGTTTTTATCAACTCATTAATTTTTTTCTTTTGTTCCATGTTAAGGTTTGCAAAAAGAGAAGACAAATCATCATCATTTTCACTAGAGCTGCCCTCATCATCAGAAGTATTGTATTTGGGGATATCTCTAGAATGTACCTTCTTCTTTTTGCTATCCTTGGCCATGAGACATTTGTGTTCGATGTTGGGGAAGAGAAGACGTTTGTTGACGGCGATGTTGGCGGCGTCCTTGTCGGAGAAGGAGTTGGTGGAGCTCTCGTCAGAGTCCCATTCCCATCCTATGTGTGCTTCGCCACCCTTCTTCTTGTTTTAGTATGTCTTCTTCTCCATCTTCTTCTTCCCTTTATTGTTGTCGTCCCTATCACTATCACTTGTATATGGACATTTAGCAATATAATGACCAGATTTACCACACCTGTAGCAAACCCTCTTAGAGCGAGGTTTGTAGTCCTTCCTCTTCCTTTGCTTGAGGATTTTCCAAAAGCTCTAGATGATAAGAGCTATCTCCTCATTGTCAAGCTTGGAGGCGTCAATTAGGAGTATACTTGTTGGTTTAGGCCCTTCCTTCTTTTCTTCTGTTGCCTTGAATGCAATGGGTTGCACCTCGGGTGTGGAGGTGGCGCCTTGCTCCAAGTTAACAATATGTTTGGAGTCTTTGATGATAAGTTCAAAGCTCACAAACTTGCCAATCACCTCCTTGGGAGACATCTGTTTATATCTAGGATCTCCATGAATTAATTATACTTGAGTGGGGTTATAAAAGACAAGAGATCTTAAAATAACCTTGACCATTTCATGGTCATCCCACTTGGTGCTCCCAAGGTTGCGGACTTGGTTCACCATTGTTTTGAGCCGGTTGTACATTGCTTGTGGCTCTTCTTCCTTGTTGAGGACGAACCGACTGAGTTCTCCCTCAATTGTTTCCCGCTTGGTGATTTTTATCACTTTGTCTCCATCGTGCACCGTCTTGAGGACGTTCAAAATTTCTTTGGCACTCTTCAACCCTTGCACCTTGTTGTACTCCTCTCTACACAAGGAGGCGAGGAGTATGGAGGTGGCTTGGGAGTTGAAGTGCCTTATTTGGGCGGCCTCATCAGAGTCGTAGTCCTTGTCGCCCACCTGTGGTGCCTGTGCTCCAAACTCAACAGTATCCCAAATACTTTCATGGAGTGAGGTTAGATGGTGCCTCTTTTTGTCACTCCACATGCAATAATCTTCACCATCAAAATATGGTGGTTTGTTTAAGGGAATAGAAAGTAAGGGAGCACGTTTAGAAATGCGAGGTTAGCGAAGGGGGATCTTACTATACTTCTTACGCTCTTGGCGCTTCTAAGATGTCGACTCAGCGCTGGAGGTTGAGGGTGAGGAAGAATCGGTCTCGTAGTAGACCACTTTCTTCATCTTCTTTTTCTTTTTGTCACCCTTCTTATGTGACTTGATGGAGCCGGCGGATTCATCCTTGTGCTCCTTGTGCTTGTCGCTGGCCTCCTTCAACAAAGACCTTTCTTCATTCTTCTTACCCAAAGATTCGGGCTTTTCCCTAGTGACCATCTCCCTTTTGGCGTGTTCTCTCGACATCACTTTGAGTTGTTAGACTCTAATGAAGTATCAAGCTCTGATACCAATTGAAAGTTGCCTAGTGGGGGGTGAATAGGCGAAACCTAAAAATTATAAACTTTGAACACACACTTCACCTGGGCTTACGATTAGAAATAAATAATAGTGAATTCGGAGTGCGGAAGATAGTTCTTGCTATGAGTTGCTCAATCAATGTGGATAACTTTGGGAGCTAACTCAAAAACATTGTGAGCAAGAAAACTTTTAGTGAGAGGGGAGAGGGAAGAAACAAATCGAATGGTGAAGATCAACACAAATGACGATTTGTTTCCCGAGGTTCGGTTCCAATGAACCTACTCCCCGTTGAGGAGGCCACAAAGGTCGGGTCTATTTCAACCCTTTCCCTCTCTCAATCGGTCACTTAGACCGGTTGAGTGCTTCTTCTTAATCTCACGGGTCACAAAGACCCTGCAAGGATCACCACACAATTAGGTGTCTCTTTCTTGCTTTACAAAACACTTAGAGAGTTTAGAGAGAGATGAAGAAAGCAACCAAGCAACAAGAGCAACAATTGAAACACAAATCACCCTCTCTCAAGTCACTAAACACTTTGATCACTTGACTTGATTATGGCACTTGGAGAGGATTGAAGGCTTTGAATGTGTCTTTCGAGTGTATTATTTGCTCTTGTAATGAGTGTAGAGAGTGGAAAGCTTGGATGACTTGAATGGTGGTGGTTGGGGGTATTTATAGCCCCAACCATTATTCTAGCCGTTGGCTGTTCTGTCTATTGACGGGCACACCGGACACTGCATTGTTCATTGTCGGATACACGCCATGTCAGCCGACTGTTGGGGTTTAGAGCAGTTGACCGTTGAATTCGCCTGTCCTTGTGGTGCATCGGACAGTCCGTTGCGACCTGACGTCGCAGACTGTGTCTGACTTTCTAATGTTCTGAACCCATAGCAGTCGCGTGGCAGTCGACTGTTGGCAAAGATGACCATTGCTCGTGGGCTCACCGGACAATCCGGTGACACACCGGATAGTCCGGTGATTTTTAGCCGAGTAGCGCTGCGTTTTCCCGAGAGCGGCTCGTTCGCTGGGCACGCCAGCCTAGGCACCGGACACTGTTCGGTGCACACCGGACAGTCCGGTGCAAATCTGTTTTGCTCATACTTATAGAATTGCCCCAATGGTTATTTTCCTTATATGTGTATATGAACTTTATGCACCTGAGAAAAGATCAACTAGGCAAATTAGTTAGTCCATAAGGTTTGTGATGGTTGTCAAATACCAAAATCGATTATAGGAAATGGTTGATGCCATTTCTCTTTCAGGGGCGGAGGACACGTCTTGTGAGAAGATCTGCACAACGACTGAGGGAGAAGATCTCTATCTGTTGTACATTTACTGCTCCAAATTATATGATACTAGATTGCTAGAGTCTAACTATCGGGGCTCAACTCCCTTGTACATGCCCCTTAGACTATAAAAGGGAAGGTACATGCATTATAAGAGGCGAGCTTACTCGGACTCATCTTCACTCAAGCTCTCACCAATACAACTCATAGTAGACGTAGGGTATTACTCTCCGGCGGTCCAAACCACTCTAAATCCCGGTATTCTTGAGTTCTTGCATCTCCACAGGCAAACTGTAGGTAGACTTCTCGTTCTTAGGATTAGACGGATCTATTCCGCCACCCGACTAAAGTTTACCTCCTACAAATACTTTTTAGTACTCGAGAGTGTAGGAGATGACTTTTAAATTTTGACATACTGACTTTTTGTTTACATGCCTTCTGCAACATATGTAAATAAAACTAGTACTTTTCGATATTAAATTTAGATAGTATTTAATTATAACTTATGTGGACTATTATTTAGGTATTTTCTTTTCCAACTCACTTGGTGATCAAACTATTATTTTTTAAGTCTTTTATTTAAATTTTCCTTTACTAATTATGCATTACAATATTTCATGGAGTCTTTACTTACATATTTTTATTTCCAAACTCATATAAAAATCAAGTTTTTATTTATCCTTAATTTATCATACCAAATTTACTATTTATTAATATTGTTATCTATGAACATTTTAATTTAATCGAATATGTTAGTTCATCATAAAATATAACGGTGTACGATCTTTTTCTAATTATTGTCGAAATATTTAGAACCTATTGTCGAACGTGACTGTTTTTATAAAAATTTTAATAAAATAGATATATAGTTTCTAGTGAATCTAGAATATTATTATTAGGTTGCAACTTTGATTATAAATTTATTTATAAACTGGACGTTGGAATATTTTTCTTGAAGTAGGAATATTTTTGAGGCAAAGTTGGAACACATGTCCTCAAAGCTGGAATAGTATTCTAGCTCGTGAAAATAAAACAATTCTATTCAAAAAATAAAAACTGATCCCACTTAATAAATTGATAAGTTATTTATGATTTTCATAAATTATTTTTATGTCATTCCAGTATGGACATCACCTATGGTGATTCGTTATCCTAGATGATTATCCACTCTAAAATGACTGTCATGATTTTTGTAAATCATTATTTAAATTATTTTAGGACCGGTGGTCTTCACCAAATATTTGGTGACAGATAGTGTTGTTCTATATATATTCTTTGGGATTTGCCAAATGATACCTGAATAAACTCATGTGAGGATAGACCTCTTGCCGTAAAAAATAGCACAGTTAGGTTGTCCGCACCGGTCGACTGCTGTTCATTTGAGAGGTTTTTCTTTATTTTCTTAAAAAATATATATGTGGCCAGCCAACTGGGCCACTACAAGGCTCGGAGGCCGAGCGGCCCAGCCGGCTGGGAGGTGGCCTGGGCACTTCGGTGCCTCTGCCTGAGACCACAGAAAGGCAGCGAGCAGGAGGCCGAGTGAACAGTTGGGCGGCGGCGGTAACCGCTGCTCCGTTCTCTCCGGCTTCCTCGTTCCACGACCGCAGATCGCTCCCCTCTTCTCGGTAACAGTCTCTCGCCCGACTCCTTAAGTGGATCCCCTTTCCCTGTACTCTCTCTATCTCTCTCAAGGAAACGCAGAGATAGAGAGCTCTACGGTTCCATTCAATCCACTGTTCCGGCAAGAAATCCTTCGATCTGCTCGATTCCGGGTGTCCTGGTCTCGTTCGTATCGTCGGCTGTCTGTTGTTCTCGGTGGTGGTGGTGGTGTGGTGCTGTTGACGCCGTGCCTTGGTGCTGCTCGTTGATTTTCTGGTCTCTATCCACCGTGGCCTGGTGCTTGGGCTCCCTGCTGCGCGGTGTTCCTCTTCTCGGGCTGGTGCCGTGGACGTCTCCCTCGGCTCCGGCAGCGGCTCTAGTATCTCCGTCAACCTCCCGCCATGCATGTCCGGACGTGGGCGGCGGAATTGGTTTTCTGGGACAGAACCTTGTGTTCGTTGAGCTGGTCTTCTCATGTAGACAATCTACGTGCTGTGAGTTATCTGTTGCCTCTCTATATTTATTGAGTAATTTTGTGTAATCTGCTAGTATTATTTATTTGGGTGTGATTACACAATTTGTGGGCAGAGTTGATTGCTCGATGATGATAGCGGTGTAGTGAGACGACGTGACAGTCTGGGTTTTAGTGTGTTGTTATTTTCAGCATTGATATTATTTGTGCCAAATTATATCTCTATTTGTTGAGTCTGTTTACCTGTGTTAAATTCTGCTATATTATTTAGCTCACAGCTCCTTACTATTAGTATTTAAACTTGATTATTAGGCTTATTATATCTGATCTAAAACTCTGATTTGGTAAGATAGGACTGTCACATTAGTCAAGGATCTTTGATCACCAATTAGCGTTGGAGGGCTGTTTATTACAGCAACCCACTATTTTGAGAGCAATATTATAATATAAACAATCAAGTTTATGTGTCTAATATGTCTTCTTCATCTACTAGCCATGCTTAATGTTCAAATAGACTTGAGTAGCTATGTTTCATGTATTCATGTACCAGAATTGCTACTGTTCATTGCTGTTATAATTACATATGACATCTATCTGAGTTATATATCTGTTTTATTCAGAATTAGAATATTTAATCTATCTAAATATGTTGAAAGCATGTCACTTATTTCTCTAATTTTACAACAATCCAGAAAACCAATTTATATAATGGCCTCCAGTTCTGATGTCATTAAGCCCGAAGCGTTCGACGGTGCTAGCTTTAAGCGCTGGCAGATTAAGACTCGCATGTGGCTCACTGACCTAAAATTATTTTGGGTAGTGACGTCGGTTGTTCCCCAGGCTGCATCAGATGATTCTGATGATGCAGCGAAGGCCGCCGCACTAGCGGAGAAAGCCAAGTGGGACGAAGCCAATGAGGCATGCTTGTCTCATCTGCTAAACGTCTTGTCAAACTGCTTATTTGATGTGTACTCTGGTTTTACCTCCGCTAAGGGTCTATGGACTGAACTTAAGAACGAGTTCTCTGAAGTTGACAATGGCAATGAGTCATTCACAACGGAAAACTACCTCAACTATAAAATGGTTGAGGGAAGGTCTGTTACAACTTCTTGTTAGGGACTTGGTCCAATATGGCTGCGTCCTACTAGACAGTTTTCAGGTGAATGCAATACTGCCAAAGCTCCAACCTTCTTGGCGAAACTTTGTGACTTCACACTGCCACATGAAGAAGCAAATGACTCTAACTGAGTTGTAAGCTGCGATTAATGTGGAAGAGCGTGCAAGGTCTAGTAACAAGCCATCCCAGCAACTCCAGGCTCACGTTGTTGAGAAGGGTGGAGATAGAAAATTCCAGAAGAAGAAGAAGAACTCTCCACAGAAGAATCTGAACCAACCTAAGTCCAAAAAGATGAAGAAGAAAAAGGAGGACTTTATCTGCTATGTTTGTGGTGTCTCCGGGCATACAGCTCGGAGGTGCAAACTTAGGAAGGGAAAAGGTCCTCCACCTCAGCGCAAAGAAGGGAACATGGTGGTTAACTCCACCCCAGGGTATGCACCTTAGGCCTTTATGGCAAGTCCATCAGATGGCTAGTGGATGGATTCCGGTGCTACTGTTCATATTTGTGCTGATCGATCCATGTTCTCTTCATTCCAGGGATGCAACAGCGCATCAGTCTTGATGGGAAATGGTGTTCTGGCAGTAGTTCGAGGTACTGGACAGGTCTACCTGAAGTTAACTTCAGGGAAGACGCTCGTGCTGAAGGACGTGCTCTATGTGCCCTCGGTGAGCCAAAACCTCATATCAGTGTCGCTGCTATGTCGATAGGGTCTCAAATTAGTGTTTGAGTCTAATAAAGTGGTCCTGTCTAAGTTTGGTACTTTTGTTGGAAAGTCATATGAGTCAGGCGGTTTGTTCTGTCTTTCTGTTTTGAATAATCATTCTTCTTACCATGTTAATGTGGTCTGTAATAATGATTCCATTAATGATATATGGCATTCCCGTTTGTGTCATGTGATTTTTGAGGCCATTAAGAGATTAAGTGACATGACTTTAATTCCTAAATATAAACATGTTAAAGGTGTAAAATGTGGTATTTGTGTGCAAGCTAAGCAGCCTAGAAAACCGTTTCATACGGTTGAAGGTAGAAGTACCACTCCTTTAGAATTAATTCACTCAGATATATGTGAGATGAATGGTATAATCACAAAAGGCGGTAAAAGATACTTCTTACCTTGATAGATGATGCTACCAGGTTCTGTTATATTTACTTACTCAGAACCAAAGATGAGGCACTAGAACACTTTAAGATCTATAAGACTGAAGTTGAAAACCAGCTAGACAAGAAAATTAAAAGGCTACGGTCTGATAGAGGAGGTGAATACCTTTCCAACCTTTTTGATGAGTATTGCAAAAAGTGTGGAATCATTCATGAAACCACCGCTCCATATTCACCTCAGTCAAATGGGGTAGCTGAAAGGAAGAACCGAACAGTGTGTGACTTAGCTAATGCTTTATTGCAAAGTTTGGGGATGCCTGACATCTGGTGGGGTGAGGCAGTACTCACGGTATGTTACGTCCTGAACAGGGTACCGCCTCGCAACCGTGAGGCCACGCCCTATGAAGGATTTAAAGGAAGGAAGCCAGATCTTTCGCATCTTCGGATTTGGGGCTGCCTTGCAAAGGTGAATGTCCCATTTCTGAAGAAGAGAAAGCTAGGCCCTAAGACCGTAGACTGTGTCTTCCTGGGTTATGCACATAACAGTGCAGCTTATAGATTTCTAGTGGTCCATTCCGAGACGAGCGAAGTGGTTGTAAATGTCATAATGGAGTCTCGAGATGTGAAATTCTTTGAGAGCATCTTCCCTATGCGGGATAAGGAAGTAGTAGCCCCAGATGGTCCATCTCAGACATATTCTCTGCCCTTTAGTGTCCATGACCAGACTCTAGATTTCAAGTTAAGGAGGAGTAAGAGACAAAGGACTGAAAAGTCTCTGGGTGATGATTATATTATTTACCTAGTGGATGAAGAACCACACTCCCTCATAGAGGCATATACATCTCCGGATGCAGAGTACTGGAGGGAGGCTGTCCGTAGCGAGATGGATTCAATCATCTCGAACGGAACTTGGGAGATAACTGATCTCCCAGCTGGTTGCAAGCCTGTGGGCTGCAAATGGATCTTTAGGAGGAAGAGGAGACCCGATGGTACTATTGAAAAGTACAAGGCCCGTCTTGTGGCTAAGGGTTTTACTCAAAAGAAAGAGGAGGATTATTTTGATACTTATTCTCTGGTGGCTCGATTGCCCACAATCCATGTGCTTTTAGCACTGTCAGCTGCTTATAAACTTATTGTTCATCAAATGGACGTAAAGACAGCATTCCTAAATGGAGAGCTAGAAGAGGAAATTTATATGCAGCAATCAGAAGGATTTGTGGTTAAAGTACAAGAGAGCAAAGTGTGTCGCTTGATTAAATCCTTATACGGTCTTAAGCAAGCTCCCAGACAATGGCATGAGAAATTTAATAATACTCTAACCACTACCGGGTTTTGTGTAAACGAAGCCGACAAGTGTGTGTATTATCGCTTCTCTGGGGGCAAAGGTGTCATTATGTGTTTATACGCTGATGACATATTGATATTTGGGACCGATTTGGAGGCTATCATGGAGACAAAAGTATTCCTCTCCAAGAACTTTGATATGAAGGACTTGGGTGAAGCTAATGTAATTTTAAACATCAAGCTAATAAAGGGTGAGGATGGAATTACTCTGTCACAATCCCATTATGTGGAAAAGGTCCTGACTCGCTTTGGACATATGGACTGTAAACTAATCACCACGCCCTATGATCCATCCTACACACTCAGTAAACATGAAGGCGAGCCTGTGAACCAGGTACTATATTCACGGATCATCGGATCTCTCATGTACCTGAGCAGTGCAACTAGACCAGATATCTCATATGCAGTATGCAGACTGGCTTGTTATTCAGTCAGTCTAGGAGATAGACACTGGGTAGCTTTGTACAGAGTGCTTCGGTATTTGAAGGGAGCGATGAATCTTGGTATTAAATATACCGGATTTCCATCAGTACTTGAAGGATTCAGTGATGCGAACTGGATCTCTAACTCGGATCAAATGAAGTCTACAAGTGGCTATGTGTTCACTTTAGCTTGTGGGGTCGTGTCGTGGAGATCGTCTAAACAAATAGTATCGACATGTTCCACCAAGGAGGCTGAATTAGATGCACTTGATTCAGCAGCATTGGAGGCTGAATGGTTGAGAGACCTGTTGTTAGACCTTCCAATGTTAGCAAAGCTGATACCGGCTGTCCTAGTATACTGTGATAACACTTCTGTGTTGCTGAAAGTGAACAGTAGAAAGGACAACCAAAAATCCTCGAGGCATATCAGAAGATGACTTGATTCATGTCGCATGCTAGAGAGACAGGTGTAATAACAGTAGATTACATCAAGTCTGAAAAGAACCTTGCTGATCCTTTCACCAAAGGACTGGCTCAAAAGCCAATCCAAGCAGCGTGCATGGGAATGGGACTCGTACCCTGTTAGTGGTTTCAACTGCGGATAACTGTCCTGTGTGACCAGAGGTCCCGAGATCCAGGCTCCAGGAAACGAAGCACTTTGGAACCAAGAGCACAAAAGATAAAGAGTCTCATGAGCTGCTGTGCTCTGTCTGTATGGCAGGTTGAGCGATATGCTCTTAATGAAGTCAATGCTATAAGCAGGGAAATTGTCCTACAAAATTTCCTTAATGAATTCACCTATATGAGCTGACTGTGGGGTCGCAGTCCGGGAGAGAATGGGGTTTTCTCTCTAGTGAGTTCATGAATAGATATTAAAGGGCATGACCGTAACGCCTGCCCCGTAAGAGAAGCAGATAATCTGCCTAGTACTATGTGCCTTTTGTGCAAAGATTCTCACACTAGGATTTGTGGATCAAGGCGTAGTCCTCCGCTTACTCGTGCAGGTTGGTGTACACTGGGATAGGCTTTGGTTCAAACCTAACAAGTACCTCTACCGAAAAGTAGTATATAAACAGTACGGGAGCTCAATGACATTGATCAGAAAATAAGAGTGAAAATGGTGGGGATTGTTGTTCATTTGAGGGGTATTCCCTTTATTTTCTTAAAAAAATATATATGTGGCCAGCCAACTGGGCCACTACAAGGCTCGGAGGCCGAGCGGCCCAGCCGGCTGGGAGGTGGCCTAGGCACTTCGGTGCCTCTGCCCGAGACCGCAGAAAGGCAGCGCGCAGGAGGCCGAGCGAACGGCTGGGCGGCGACATTAACCGCTGCTCCGTTCTCTCCGGCTTCCTCGTTCCACGAACGCAGATCGCTCCCCTCTTCTCGGTAACAGTCTCTCGCCTGGCTCCTTAAGTGGATCCCCTTCCCCTGTACTCTCTCTCTCTCTCAAGGAAACGTAGAGATAGAGAGCTCTACGGTTCCATTCAATCCACTGTTCCGGCAAGAAATCCTTCGATCCGCTTGATTCTGGGTGTCTTGGTCTCGTTCCTATCGTCGACTATCTATTGTTCTCGGTGGTGGTGGTGTGGTGCTGTTGACGCCGTGCCTTGGTGCTGCTCGTTGATTCTCTGGTCTCTGTCCACTGTGGCCTGGTGCTTGGGCTCCCTGCTGCGTGGTGTTCCTCTTCTCGGGCTGGTGCCATGGACGTCTCCCTCGGCTCCGGCAGCGGCTCTAGTATCTCCGTCAACCTCCTGCCATGTAGGTCCAGACGTGGGCGGCAGAATTGGTTTGCTGGGACAGAACTATCGGTACCCTAAAACTAGGGTACCCCTTACTACTGTATAAAGACACAGTGTCCACGTGGCTATCTCTTAGTCGCGTGGTAAGGGTGCTGTGTGTGGGACCAGACCACGACTCGCCCCAGTCTCGGGCGACTACTCTGGGTCCACAACTGTGCCTGACTCCACCACATGGGCGGGTCCGGAGCCGCCACGTGTCCAGAGAAGGTGTATACTCCAAGGCATCAACAGTAAGTCCGGACCCCCTTGGGAGAGCGCCGGACCCCTGGATATACAGTCCGGACCTTCAAGGTTGGTCCAGGACCTCCACGTGTGCAAGCCAGACCCCTGGAATGGGATCCGGACCCTCCCCCCGTATGGGCTCCGGGTCCCCCACAATGGGGTCCCAAGGTTCCACGACAGAACATACTCGGACCTGAAACAAGACCCAGGCGGGGGTCCGGTGCCGACACATGTCTAAACCTGGACCTATCTGCATACACTCCTGCTCCCCGCTCAGGCGGAGACCCGATGCGCCCACGTGGACTACTGCACGTGACATAAGCCAACGGACGTTGCCTGGCGTAAAGCCTCTGGACTACACCGCCCTTGCATTTATTGCGGATAAGACGAGCGCCTGTCCATTCCAGTGGCAGGCGGCGTGCTCATCATTACTCGCATGTTACCAAGAAAACGGTCGCCGCTTATCAATACTACGTGGACTGCCGCCATCATGGCACCCGGTGATTACTCAGGTGTTATTAGTATTAATTATCCACATAATGTGTTCCATCCATTATACTCCTGGGCCCACATGTCGAGGCTCAGCATCCTTGTATGTGCCTCCCTTAAACTATAAAAGGGAAGACACACAACGTTACAGGGACAAGTTCTCTAATCGCATAGGTTCTCTAAGCTCTCAAGCTCTCTAGACTCACAAGCACTCAGGCTTACACACTCAATACAACATACACAATGGAGGTAGGGTTTTACACTCCGGCGGCCTGAACCACTATAATCCCTTGTGTGCTGTTGTGTTCATCGACAATCCACCTAACAGGCAAACCGCTAAGGCCCCCTCCTCATCTTAGGATTAGGGCGGGTGCATTCCGCCACCCGGCCGGAGGATTTTCTCTCCGACAAGAACCTTGTGTTCGCTGAGCTGGTCTTCCTACGTAGACAATCTACGTGCTGTGAATTACCCGTTGCCTCTCTATATTTATTGAGTAATTTTGTGTAATCTGCTAGTATTATTTACTTGGGTGTGATTACACAATTTGTGGGTAGAGTTGATTGCTCGATGATGATAGCGGTGTAGTGAGACGACGTGTCAGTCTGGGTTTTAGTGTGTTGTTATTTTCAACATTGATATTATTTGTGCCTAATTATATCTCTATTTGTTGAGGCTGTTTACCTGTGTTAAATTCTGCTATATTATTTAGCTCACAGCTTCTTACTATTAGTATTTATACTTGATTATTAGGCTTATTACATCTGATCTAAAATCCTGATTTGGTAAGATAGGACTATCACGTTAGTTAAGGATCTTTGATCACCCTTTAGCATTGGAGGGCTGTTTATTACAACAACCCGCTATTTTGATAGCAATATTTTAATATAAACAATCAAGTTTATGTGTCTAATCTGCCTTCTTCATCTACTAGCCATACTTAATTCTCAAATAGACTAGAGTAGCTATGTTTCATATATTCATGTACCAGAATTGCTACTGTTTATTGCTGTTATAATTAGATATGGCATCTATCTAAGTTATATATCTGTTTTTTTCAGAATTGGAATATTTAATCTATCTAAATATATTGAAAACATGTCACTTATTTCTCTCTAATTTTACAACATCCATGCAAACTGCATGGATACGATATCCGCGATAGCGTCACGAATCTGCTGCAGCGGTATAATCTACCCCTCACGCTATAGCACCGTAGGATGTCTGAAACGTTTGATGTAGCGTAGTACGGCAGTAACGCTATCGGCTCTGCTTGTGGGCTCTGGCAACAACCATGTCCTTGCGCGCTAGAAATAATAAAATATATGATTGTTGGTATATGGTTGAGATATAGAGTAAATATGAGTGTAGCTAATTATAGTATAGAGTAAAGAATTTTGCTGACAAAGATTGAATATTCTTTTTAGATTAGAAATTTAGAATTGTTTGAGTGAGGACAGCCTTACGACTAGAGTTTAGTTTGGACGCTGGTTTTGAAAACTTCTAGCGTTCGTGTGTCTACACTGCAATTCATTTTAACCTATATAGGTTGGGAGAGATTAAAGATCATCGAACTCTAAGGCCCCCTTTGGATTGCAGGAATTTTACAGGAAAAACGCAGGAATACTGTAGAAAACAGTTCAATTTCACAGGAAAAACGCAGGAAACGGGAAAAATTTCCGCGTTCCAAAGGGGGCCTAACTCTGTTTATCTGAACCTGTATCTAGCTCAATATATTCTACATGTATGTGTTAGTTCTCATTTTTACATGCTCTAACCTATATAGACTGGTTTAATCTGTCTAGGTTAATTTGTTGAATACGAGTGCATCTAAATAAATTAAGGCATTGTTCGGTTATTTCAACTACATGTGAATTGGAGTGTTTTAGAATAGGTCGAGATGGATTTTGATTTTGCTATGGATTTAAACCGATTCAATACCAACTTATCCACATGTATTAACAGAATAAGGTTTAAGAACTTGTTCGATTATTTTCATTTCATGTTGATTAGATGGGATTAGGGTGTATTGAGGTGTATTTTAACTTACTATGGATTTACCGACTCAATCCCACATAATCCATATAGGGCCTTGTTCGGTTAATCCCGTTACCTATGGATTGGACGGGATTAGGGGTGGAAACGAGCCGAGCTCGGCTCGGCTCGGTGCGGCTCGCTCATGTAACGAGCCGAGCTCGGCTCGGCTCGCTCATCTCACGAGCTCGAAAAAGCGGCTCGGCTCGGCTCGCTCCTGGCTCGCGAGCCGGCTCGCCGAGCCAACGAGCCTAGGCATAAAATTAAATCTGCTCTCTAAATTATAATATAAAATCTTAAAAATATTTTAAATAACATATTTTAAATTAGTAAAATAGATATATTACTAATATAATGTATAAAATAGATTATTTTGTATAGTAATCTCAAATAACATAAATTAATTGTCTACTCGGTATTAATATTATATGCTAATTAAGATTTTATGTAACAAATTGTTGTTGGGTCGAGCCACGAGCCAGCTCGCGAGCTGCACCGAGCCGAGCCGAGCTGGCTCGCTCTTTTCACGAGCCAGAAAAACAGGCTCGGCTCGGGCTCGTTCGGAGCGTCGAGCCGGTCCGAGCCGAGCCGAGCTGCTACGAGCCCGAGCCAGCTCGTCGAGCTCGAGCTTTTTTTCCAGCCCTAGACGGGATTGGAAAAAATTGTGAAGAAGTTTGACTTGCTTGGGATTTAAACCCATCCAATCCCACTCAATCCATATGGATTGAGAGCTAACCGAACAAGCCCTAGATTAGTATTAAACCGAACAAGTTCTAAACCGAACAAGACCAAGTTAGATTACAGTACATCTAAACCTATCCTCAGGCATTTAGGTGATGTCAGCTGATTTGTATCTGTTCGTTGTTTTACCGGAAGTCATCGAAGAGACAGAGAGACGTTTCTGTTTCTTCATAGGTGATGTCAGCTAATTTGTGTCTGTTGTTTTACCGGATGTCTCCGAAGGGACAGAGAGAGACGTTAATGTTCTTTTATATGAACGACGTGAACGAACTGGCGACGCGCGTTGTTTTTTTCTGGCCACGCGTTTGGACTAGGAAATTAACATCCGTCAGACCGTCACCCTTGACCAGTGGGCGGGCCAGGTACCGAAACCGGGCTAGTAGCCGTGGTAGACGGTGGAAGTGATGTGCAGCCCGGCCCACTCACTGGTTGAGCGCTATACGCACGTGCTGCAAAATCGATCGATCCAAGGAAACTCCGATCGCTCTTCCTTCATTTTCCGACTACTTAAAAACATATTTTGGAACGAAGAATGCTTATAGAAGATGGATATGAACAAAACTAATACTCCCTCAGTTCTAAATATAAGTTCTTTCTAACTATTTTTTTCATTCAAATGGATGATAATAAATATAGTTATAATATAGACACTGATACAAACTATATTTATAAGTTAACTAATGAATATATATATTTAATATTAAATAAATTATATTTAGGATATAATAATATGAATGAAATTACATAGCAGACCATTTTGCATCAAACAAAACACGGGTAATGTATGTTTACTCCAATTCTACTTTCCGACATCAGCCGTGTTGGATTTCCGCTTTCCAGCATCCTTCTCTAGCAGCACTCCTTTTTACTCGAGCATGGATAGGTTATGACTTGTCGAACTTTCTTTTTATATGGTTAAATTTAATATAGATTTAACTCATATTTTATCAAATTAATAAAATAATTTCTAAATATATATTAAATGGTATGGTGTACTATAGTTTTAATATTGTATGAGATTTTAAGTGTTTCTTGTGTGCCACGCCAAATTGAGCCATGGTGTGTGTTGTGAGCTTGTTTTGCCACTTGAGCCCACTAATTGAGAAGAGTAAAGTGTCGACACCTATAACTTACAAAATAATGTGCGATTATAAAATCATTTTTGAGTCTAATAATATACATCGCCAAAAGATGAGATATTTGTTGAAAAAGTATGTGACTATGAGCCTTATTTCACTTATCTTTACATGATGATGTGTCTAATAAGGTTGTGACAAAAGTTCTATTTCAGATGAGTCAAATATTTTGTATTCATGACATGGTCATATTAATTTGTTGCTTATCATGGCTAGCAAATCTATATTTAATCCTAAAATTTAATTTACTCAAAGGATGTATCTATGCAATCTCAAAGCCCCACAAGGTTACAAAGGCAAAATGCAACTTGTTGATAAATTAATGAAAGTGCAACAATGACTATAAATACAACAATGATTGTAAATGTAACTTGTTAGTAAATTAATGAAAGTGCTAACTGGTCAAAATGGTAATTATTTTAAAATCATATTTACAATAACCAAATTTTGTTATTGAGCGGTGCAGTTAGAAAAGTAATCTTGTTGCTTCATGTTGTACTCCTTTTGTATCCTCAACGTTGTTGGATACTTGATTTCAATCCCCTCAAGGCGTTGAAAATCAAGGGAAGACGAGTTAAGTATGTGAACCTTCGTCCTTGACTTGAAGTGTTATAGCGAAGGACGAAGGTCTTCAAAAGCAAATGTAAATAAAACAATGCAAAATTAAACAATATTGTACAATGGAATACGAAACTCATCTTTTATGTCATAGCATTTTTATTCCATCTCCATTTACATTAGATGAGTTTAAAAGCATACCTTCGGTTACTTAACACAAGGTGGCACGAAGGTTTTTCGAAGGCGAAGCAACACGAAGCTGTGGCCCTCAAAAAAGGTACTTTATGCAGGGCACTGTTCATCTATTTATAGGAAAAAGATGAATCGCTTTTGTACATAATTACAATCCCACCCCTTAAGGCTTTACACTCATTGTTTACAAATGTCGTGGTGTGGGGGACATATATCCCTCGGGTCCACTAAAAGGCTAAAACCTTGCTTGGGCCCACAAGCCAGTCGCCCCGCAAGGTCGCCACGTCATGGGCTGGGCAAAGACTACAGTGGAAATGGGTCGACCCAAGAAGGCAGTGGACTCACGTCCAGATTATTCGTGGATTGGGCGTGATCCCGTGGAAGCTGTTTGTTTTCCCCACGCCCGACGTCCTCAAATACCGAGGATAGCTCGGAACGGAGCCGCCGTGTTTTCCTCGGGATAAGCAAAGTCTGTTCGTTATTAGCTAGGACATAAGCTAGAAAATGTGATTAGCATGTGCGCAAGGAGTGCCCTATGGTCATATATATAAGTCCTATGGGGAACCCCATCATTTTCATCTCATTTAGCACCTCTCCATTTAGGAGCCCCACTTGCAAACACTCCACACATACCAAGTCACCCTAGGAAGTAGGGTATTACGCTCCTCAAAGCGGTCCGAACCTGCAGAAAATCACCCGACTCTCTCTCCCTCGTGCCTCTGGCACGAACCATTAAGCTACAATCGATGACACCGTCCTACCCAAGAGCACCACGAGGGTGCCCCTAGTGTGCGGTCAGACACTAAAGATCGACAGCTGGCGCGCCAGGTAGGGGGTATGTCATTGATCAAAGCTAACTCCATGGCCATCGTCTTCAAGAACAAAATCACTCTCAGCCCAGGAGCTATGTTCTGCTTCAGAACCATCTCGTGCATAGCGGACATAGAGGGAACTCTGCACCGCATAGCAGATCCACCTGAGAAGAGACCCTCCTCGGGAATCCCGAGTAGGGATGGAAATTTTACCTGCGGGTTCGGGTAACCGTCGGATATCCGACCCGTCGGGTTCGGGTACGAATTTGTACCCGCGGGTCTTGCCCATATCCGACCCATGTTAAAACTGGGTCGGGTACGAAAATTTTTTGTCGCCCGCGGGTTACCCGTGGATATCCGTAAAAACTAAAAAAACTAGTGAGCATGTATCACGAAGACTTGAAGTGTTCCCATATTATATTTTGTATGTCTGTGTTGACACATAATTCATGAAGACTTATTTGAAGTGTTCACTGTACGAATAAGTTTTCTGGAATTTTTGCTGGTTATGATTATATTTTTTTTGTATTTTTAGATATATATAGATATATGTACCCGTGGGCACCCGATACCCCGACGGGTACATGTACGGGTACAATTTTTTACCAGCGGGTACAGTTGCGGGCGGGTATGGCTAATACTCGCGGGTACAGTCGCGGACGGGTATTTATTATATCTGATCCGAATCTGACCAGTTGCCGTCCCTAATCCCGAGAGAAGCCGAAGCGAGTCTGCGAGCCACAGCCCTGCTCCCGGCTCGAGGGAAGATGGACACTCACAAGCCGGAACTCAGAAGCCCTCGGAAGATGGAGAGCCAGTCAGTTGGGGCCTCTCCACCCCGAAGAACTCCGTTGTCCACCTCGCCCACTAGGGAGTGGACACGGATCACTCGGAGGAAGGAGGTGAATGTCCCATACCAGGGAAGGAAAGAACAGCATGCCATCCTCTCGGTACCTCCACCCTCAAAGGAGGATGGGAAGAAGAACATCGCCATACCTACTCCTTTCTACCCTGACGTCCTCTTCATTCAGGGGAGATTGGAGTCATTTCCCATCTCCGATGATGAGCCTACCATGCAGGGGGAGGAACCTCCCCAGCGTGATGCCCGGCAACGGAGAAACAGACGTCGGAATGTGCGGCGACATCACGAAGCCAGAGAATGGGACCCGGCACAACCCGTATCTCGGGACGAAGCCTCGGAAGTGGGAGAAACTCTTGATGAACGAGTACACCGAGAAAGACGCAACTCCCCCCGCTGTGATCACCGATAGGCTCAAGAGCGAGAGCAAGAACTAGGTAAACAAGATGCTAGACTCCGACGAGAGAACCCTCTTCTCGCTCGAAACCTATACCCCGACTTTGCCCAAGCATTGAACACGCCGAGTGAAGTTGGAGGAGTGTTGGCGCAGATAGCCGACGGTCTTCTGCGAACCCTAGACGCGGAGGGCTACCAGCGGTTGCTTACTCAGGCGGCCAATCATCTTCTACCCCTCGCTCATCTTGCAAACGACCTGCCTCATGCCATCAACAGCCGACGATACATGCGAAGCACCATCAGCGCTTCACGCGACCAACGACATGAGAATGAAATAAGGCGCCAGGAGGAGTACGACCAAGATCATGGTGTACTGGCGCGCAGCCGTGCAACACGGATCAAGTCGGCAGTAGCTTCAACCAAAAGTCCATTCTGGGGATGGTCGAGACGACCTAATACCGACTCCCCTCCTCAGGACCGACGTCGCGATCATCGGCAAGAGGATGCGTACAGAGTCTCCGTGCTTACTCCTCGCCTCTGGGCCATCCAATGGCCTCCTAACTTCAAGGTCTCCAACATCGACAAATATGAGCCTAAGCAGGACCTGAGAGGTTGGTTGGTCGTTTATACAACCACTGCCCGGGCTGCTAGGGCAACGGAGGACATCATGACAGCGTACTTGCCCATTGTCGTGGGATAGGACACGTTGCAATGGCTCCGACACCTACCTCAACACTACATCGATGACTGGAGTGACTTCAGTCACCGGTTTATCATGAACTTCTAGTCTCTCTCTGATAAACCGGCGCAGCCATGGGACCTCAAATCCATTAGGCGCCAGAATGATGAGACTCTTCGATCATTCCTTAAAAGATTTCAAACAATGAGGAACCGTATTCCCGAAGTCACTGAAGCGGCTGTGATTGAAGACTTCTATCAGGGATCCAACGACCCGGCCTTTGTCCGAGCCATACTTCAAAAAGCATCGGCCACCTCCGAACAATTGTTCAGGGAGGCAGACATCTACATCACCGTGGATGAGCAGGCCTAGGACCTCATCGGAGGCGTAAAATCCGCACTGCCCGCGTCACGACGAGACATGATCCAGCAAACAGATAAGTGCTAGGAAAAGAGGCCCCACGAGGAGGTGCACACCGCCGGGCCACCTACCGCTTGAGCCCATGGTGCACCCCACAGAGGAGTACGAACACTGGATGAAATCCTCGACTCCAAGTGTCTGTATCACAAGGACATGCGCCACACCCTACGAAACTGCAGAGACTTCAAACACTCCGTTGGGCACGACCGACCGTTCCAGCCACTACCACCTCCCTCGCCTCGAGGAGAGCCTGGCGAGCCTAGGCAGCCTCAGCAGCCGGTAGGGGGGAGGGGTGGAGCTTTCCCGCGTGTTAATAGGGAGGTCAACGTCATATTTGGAGGCCATGGAGCACAAGAAAGTAGAAGGCAACAGAAGCTTCATGATCGATAGGTCCTGGTGGCCACGAACAGTGCTCTGGCTCCTTACCGATGGTCGGAACACGCGATCACTTTCAACCAAGCTGATCAATGGCTTAACTTCGATCACCCCGGCAAATATCCGCTACTTGTTGATCCCATGATTCGAGAAAGCTGGGTGAAGAAGGTGCTAGTGGACAGTGGTAGCAGCATCAACGTCACCTTCCCTTGGATGCTCCAGGCCCTGGGAGTCACCATTGAAGACCTCACTGAGTCGGATACTCCTTTCTTTGGCACCGTGTCGACCGAAGGGGAGTACCTACTGGGACATATCTACTTGTCTGTCACCTTTGGGACCCTAGAAAATTACAGAACTGAGTTCCTGAGGTTTGAAGTGGCGCGCTTCGAATGCGGGTACATCACCATCATTGGAAGACTAGGACTGGCAAAATTCATGGCTATTCCACACTACCCGGGCTTTACATGGAAACACCCCATTCTTCATGGTATATGGGTCGGAGGTAGTATTACCAGCGGATCAGATCTTTGGAGCACCTAGACTAACATTCAAAAGCATAGCTGAGGCAGAAGCAACGAGGCTAGAAGACATTGATATATTAGAAGAAGAACGGCTAAATGTGGTCATTCAGTCGGCTGGATACCAGCGAACCCTAAGGCGCTACCACGACAAAAGCAATGCGGCATCGATCCTTCGTAGTGGGAGATTTAGTCCTCCGCCGGGTACTGACAGGAGAGGGACGACACAAACTGTCACCCCCATGGGAAGGACCATTCATCATTGCAGAAGTCACCCGGCCAGGATCCTACCGACTCACCTAAATGGATGGTACCAAAGTGGGGAATTCATGGAACATTGAGCACCTCAGGAAGTTCTATCCATAGCGGTACCTCAAAACTCTGGTGGACGAGTTGTACTTTGTAAGCAAAGGATCTCATTATAAATAAAGCTTTCGTGTTCTACCACATACAAATTCTCAATTAACAATTGGCCTAAGTCGAATACGACTTAAAACCGGCATAGTGTACCCTCGTGCTTACATGACTTAGAGTGATCACTATACCCTACTAACGGAGCAATAGGCTTAAGTTGGAAACGCCTTAAGTCGGTGCGACATGCTCACACTTACATGACTTAGGGTGATCACTTTACCGTAATAACAGAGCAATCAGCTTAAGTCGGAAACACCTTAAGTCAGTGCGATATGCTCACACTTACATGACTTAGGGTGATCACTATACCCTACAAATGGAGCAATCGGCTTAAGTCGGAAATGCCTTAAGTCGGTGTGATATGCTCACACTTACATGACTTAGGGTGATCACTATACCCTACTAACGGAGTAATCGGCTTAAGTCGGAAACACCTCAAGTCGGTGTGACATGCTCACGCTTACATGACTTAGGGTGATCAGTATACCCTACTAATGAAGCAATCATCTCAATTCAGGAGCACCTTGAGCATGCTTACACTCGTATATCTGAGGGCGACCTCAACACCCTGCTGACGGAAAAGTCGATTTAAACACAACATGATCATGCGCACGTGAACTCTATGATACACTGTCCTGATAAAAATACTAACTCAATAAAAAAGTGTTTCTCATCCGAACAAATCAAAGCTTGTCTTCATCACACAAATCACTGTGCAGGAGCATTCTTTCAGGGAACCTCGCCAGCGGGATTACCAAAGGAAGAAGGTTTGCTCACACCAGCAGATACAACAAGAATGTCGGCAACGATGTCCTCATGCACCACAACACCAGGTCTTTTCATCATGATTTGCCCATCATGAACAACCTTGTCCATCACTTTGTCACACATTGCTTTCATGACAAAACGGTCATCCTCTAAGGCCTTAATGTTGTGATGAGCAACTTCCAACTCCTGCATGACAAGTTTCTTCGAGGCACGCAACTCCTTGATGACAGAATCCTTTGAAGATAGTAGCTTGCTAAGTCGTGACACTTCAGTCTGGGAGGCCCTCAACTCATCCATGTGATGGTCTAGCTCCGACATAGTAAAGCGATGACTCTGCTCCAAGATAGTGAGGGAATTGCTGGCGTCACGGTACAATCTATCTAGATTGTCATGGGAGTCAAGAAGCGTTCGCCTCTCCTCCTACAGGCACGAAGAGCACTGAGCATCTAAGCAAAGGCTTGAAACATGAGCAGTTAGGAAAATCTACCTCATGGGCCCTCTTTTCTAAATCAAGTTGAGCGTTCAAGGAAGAATTCAGAGTCCGAGCGCCATCCAAGAATGCAGAAACCTGGTTCAGATCAGCTTGACTCTAGGCATACCTTTCCTCAGCGTCGGAGCACCGTTGAGTCAAGGCTGTTAAAGCAATAGGAAAAATACAAGAGGTAAAATGAGAGAAGCAATAAACAACAAAAGAAAGCGACAGACCCACTAACCGATGTTGGAGGCTTTTAGATCATCTATTTGCCTATGAAGCAGGAGAGGATTCCACTGCATCAAGGACAAAACTTGATCGGTAACAGAGGCACCACAAGACTTCAACTGGGCCGACACATAGTTCAGGACATTCTGCAAACAAAAAAGTTAGCAAGAGAGCCTATTTGTCAACATAAGTAACACAGTGCAAAAATCAGCTCACCTGAATGTTAGAAAGGAACAGTAGGAATCCCAGAGCCAAAGGCATCGATGTGCTAAATATTGATAGCATCACTCAGGGAGATCTCAGCTCCGATAGTAGGCGGCGGATTCCCGGCATCCGGGTTACTGGCCTCTAAAGTGACCGGACCGACAAGAGCAGTAGGAGGACTCATCACCATAGGTTCCTCAGATTGAACCAGTGGCAATCCGACATGAACATCCATGGAAGCAGCCGAAGAGGAACCAAGCTCGGCACCCTTGGGGGCTGGGTCATCCTCAGCACCACCCTCGGGGGCTGGATTATCCTCAGCAACACCTTTGGAAGCTAAAACACCCTCGACCATACCCACAGGGACTAGGTAACCCTAGCCCACAACGTCAAGAGCCGATGTGTTCTCGTGAGCTAGGCCACCCTTCAAGGTCGAAGAAGCGTGAGAGTCTGTTCGGGTTATTTCTTGCCCGACTAGATTACTAGCTAAGGGGATGTCATCCGGGACCTCTGTACGGGCGACAGCACCTTCAGTTTCAGGAGGCTTCAATAAAAGGTCTTCAAGGATGATCTCCTCCAGTGCATGGTCAATGGCAGACATTGTCAACCCCTAGAGACTAACCAGTCCCGATAAAGCCTGAATTAGGACGTCGTCGCTGCTGTGGCTGTGGCTATTCTTGCGAATCAAAGGGACAATTTCCTCTTCCTCCTCTTCATCCTCAATCACACGACCACCAACTCTGGTGCCATCACAATTTTCAATGTCATCCTCGAGGTTGGCGCTCACTGAGCCACTGCCAAGTGCTGAGGTAGTAGGATCAGCACTCAGTTCTAAGCCTGATGACCGACGAAGTCTTTTCTTCATTTTCTTTCCCTCGGCAGGCGTGGCTAGATAGCCCATTCGACGCATTCGTTTGCGACAAACACTTCCAGGACTGTGAACTCCTTCATCCTCGCTAAGGCCATGACCATTTGCAGCACTCACCGACTCAGTACGAGCAGAGTCAGACGACTCACCCGCTAACATACTGAGAACAACATTCACCTCAGCCTCATTAGCAGTCGTCTGCATCTGGAAATGGGTCTGTCTTTCTTCTTTAGGGACGTTTCGGTATTGAGCAATGAAGGCCTCAATATCCTCTGGGGAAGGTCGAACTCTATGGTCTAGATTGCCATCTTGAATAGGAGGGTTGGAAAAAAACTCAGAAAAGGGACTCCGTGGAGGAAGATTCCAGGCATAATACGATAAGGGAGCACCAGCATTCGAAATCTTGCCTCTCAGCAAAATCAACTCGGCTCAACACGTCTTCTTCAGAAATCCGTGTGTTGGTAATTCGAGTAGGATCATTGACCCCAGTATACAGGTAGGTAGGGTAGACTCTATCCTTCAGAGGTTGAATATTCTTGAAGACAAAATCAAGAACAACAGCTTCAGCAGTCAGGCCCCTATCCTTCAATGCACATATCTCCACGAGTAGCACTTTGGACTCAGCAAGATCTGAATCTGTATGGACCTCCATCCAGCTAGGCGTTTGGACGTCGGGCTGCCTCCCTGATCGGGCAGGGAGGGACTTGTTGTGGTTCTCCATGGTAAACCACTCGAGGCGCCATCCCTCAATACTGTCCTTCAAAGGGATGTTAAGATACTCAACCTTCCTGCCTCGGCGAAGTTCCTGGCTGGCGCCGCCAACAAGCTGGTGCTGTCCTATAGCCATCCCAGACCGACAGTGGTAGAGATACTTCCAAAGCCCAAAGTGAGGATGGATCCCAAGGAAAGCCTCGCAAAGATGAACGTATACAGCAATTTGAAGCACATCATTGGGATTTAAATGGGTGAGATTCAGAGAATAAAAGTCGAGAAGGCCGTAGAAGAAAGGAGAAGCTGGCAGGGCTAGTCCCTGGATGGGAAATGGCACGAAGATGACAGCTTCGTGGGTATCCTCTGTTGGGACAGTAACTTCACGCCAGATTCGCTAGGAGCACAATTCCTTTGGTGTAAGAACATCAATTTCAACGAGGTGCAGAAGGTCAGCTTCGGAAATAACAGACACATGGTTACCAGCGAATGGGAGTTGGTTGTTGGGATCGATTGGCTGGATGATCGGAAGAGCAGCACTCTGTTTTCTCCTTGAAAGTTGCCTAGAGTGGGGTGAATAGACGAAACCTGAAATTTATAAACTTAAGCACACACTACAAGCCGGGGTTAGCGTTAGAGTTAAAACTCAAGTCCAAAAGAGAGGGAAAACAAATCAACCAAGAAATAACACGAGTGGACACGATGATTTGTTTTACCGAGGTTCGGTTCCAAAGAACCTAGTCCCTGTTGAGGTGGTCACAAAGACCGGGTCTCTTTCAACCCTTTCCCTCTCTCAAATGGTCACTTAGACCGAGTGCGCCTTCTCCTTAATCAAATGGGTCATTTAGACCCTGCAAGGACTACCACACACTTAGGTGTCTCTTGCTTTGATTACAAGTCACTTGGGAACAAGAAAAAGAAAGAAGAAAGGCAATCCAAGTGACAAGAACTAAAATGAACACAAAAATCTCTCTCACACAAGCCACTAAGTATTTGGAGTGAATTTGGGAATTGGAGAGGATTTGATCTTTTGTATTGTGTCTTGGAGTGAATGCTAGAGCTCTCGTATTGAATGTGAACTTCAGAAAACTTGGATGCTTGGAGTTGTGGTGGCCGGGGGTATTTATAGCCCTCAACCACGAAAGAAGCCGTTAGGGAGGCTACTATTGATGGGCACACCGGACATGTCCTGTTCACTGTCCGATGCGCTGCCACGTCACCCAACCGTTAGGGTTTGGAGCCGAATCAGTCGTTGGGGCTTTGTCCTCTTACGGCACCAAACAGTCCGGTGCCACACCGGACAGTCCGGTGCCCCTCTGACTTTGCTGCTCTGACTTCAGTGCGGCACTGTTGCTCACTGTAGCTCCTGTCAGAGTCGACCGTTGCGCGAGTTAGCCGTTGCTCCGCTGGCACACCGGATAGTCCAGTGAATTATAGTGGAGGGCGCCTTCAAATTCCTGAGAGTGGCTGCTTCGGATTTGTACGGACATGGTGCACCGGACACTGTCCGGTGGCACACCGGACACTCTAGTGCGCAAAACCATAGCACACTCAAGTCTTTGCTCCTTTTAATTTTAGTCCCTAACTTGAATCTTTTATTGGTTTGTGTTGAACCTTATGCACCTGTAATACATGAGTTCTAGAGCAAACTAGTTAGTCCATATATTTGTGTTGGACATTCAACCACCAAAATTAATTATAGGAAAAGATTAACCCTATTTCCCTTTCAATCTCCCCCTTTTTGGTGATTGATGCCAACACAAACCAAAGCAAATATATAAAGTGCAGAAATGAACTAGTTTGCATATTGTAAGTGCATAGGTTACTTGGAATTAAACAATTGATAACCTTACTAGATATGAATGGATTGCTTTCTTTTATTTGACATTTTGGACCACATTTGCACCACATGTTTTTGTTTTTGCAAATCTTTGCAAAGTCTTTTCAAAATTCTTTTGCAGATAGTCAAAGGTGTATGAATAAGATTGCAAGGAGCACTTTTTCAAGATTTTGAAATTTCTCCCCCTGTTTCAAATGCTTTTCCTTTGACTAAATAAAAGCTCCTCCTGAATGAAATTCTCCTCTTAGCTTTCAAGAGGGTTTTTAAATGGATACGAATTTTGAAACGATATTTTCATAAGCATAGATACCAATTGATATTAATTGAAAAATAAACATTTGTGAAAACCAATTAAATCTTCATTTTGAAATTTTTGAAATGGTGGTGCGGTCTTTTTGCTTTGGGCTTTATATTTTCTCCCCCTTTGGCATTAATCGCCAAAAACCGAGAACTTTGGAGCCCTTTGCATTTTCTCCCCCTTTGGGGCCTAACATTACTTCCCAAATGGTAAAATAAATACGAGTGAAAGGTCATACCATTGAGAGTTTGCGGAATACCGGCAAAGGGTAGATAATACCATTAGAGTTGAGTGGAAGCGTTGTCTTTGCCGAATACTCTATTTCCCTTTCAATCTACGACTTGGTATAGAAATACACTTGAAAACACATTAGTCGTAGTTTTGGCACAAGAAGAATAAGAAATATGCAATTGTACCAAAAGAAAGAGATATGATCAAAGGTATATAAATGAGCTATGTGTGCAATGTTTCAATCAAAATTCCGAGAATCAAGTATATTTAGCTCATTCCTAAGTTTGCTAAAGGTTTTCTCATCTAGTGGCTTAGTAAAGATATCGGCTAATTGATTCTTGGTGTTTACATAAGCTATTTCGATATCCCCCCTTGTTGGTGATTCCTCAGAAAGTGATATCGAATGTCTATGTGCTTAGTGTAGCTGTGTTCAATGGGATTATCTGCCATCCGGATTGCACTCTCATTATCACATAGGAGAGGGACTTTGCTCAATTTATAGCCATAGTCCCTAAGGGTTTGCCTCATCCAAAGTAATTGCGCACAACAATGGACTACGACAAAGTACTCGGCTTCAGCGGTGGAAAGAGCTACAGAGTTTTGTTTCTTTGAAGCCCAAGATACCAGGGATCTCCCCAAAAACTGACAAGTCCCTGATGTGCTCTTTCTATCAATTTTACATTCTGCCCAATCGGCATCAGAATATCCTATTAAATCAAAAGTGGATCCCTTGGGGTACCAAAGCCCAAACTTAGGAGTGTAAACTAAATATCTCATGATTCTCTTCACGGCCCTAAGGTGAACTTCCTTAGGATCGGCTTGGAATCTTGCACACATGCATACAGAAAGCATAATATCCAGTCGAGATGCACATAAGTAGAGTAAAGATCCTATCATCGACTGGTATACCTTTTGATCTATGGATTTACCTCTCGTGTCGAAGTCGAGATGCCCATTTGTTCCCATGGGTGTCTTGATGGGTTTGCCATCCTTCATTCCAAACTTCTTAAATATGTCTTGAATGTACTTTGTTTGGCTGATGAAGGTGCCCTCTTGGAGTTGCTTGATTTGAAATCCTAGGAAATATCTCAACTCCCCCATCATAGACATCTCGAATTTCTGTACCATGATCCTACTAAACTCTTCACAGGTAGACTTGTTAGTAGACCCAAATATGATATCATCAACTTAAATTTGGCATATAAACAAGTCTTTTCAATAGTTTTAGTAAAGAGTGTAGGATCGGCCTAGCCGACTATGAAGCCATTAGTGATAATAAAATCTCGCAGACATTCATACTGTTAAGCCCAAAATTGGTAGGAGAAAAAAATAATAATGATGAAATAAATAAATAAATAAATACATTTAAGATAGTGTTTTGGGATCATAAACCTTTTGTGATTATATATTAAAAGGTATTTCCTCATAAAATAAAATAAGTAATAAATATTGAAGTTTTGGAATAAACTTCTAATGGACTACACATTCGAAATCCTTTCATATAATAAATGTTATGTGTTGCATATCGAAAACATTGCCTAAAAAATAAGGTAATAAAAAAATAAACTTAATACATGAACCGTGGGTTCATGTTGTAATATATTTCTTTCTGTGTGCAAATTAGAACTTTGTTTGAATTTAAATCTAATTGAAATTTGAAATGGGAAAAGAAAGGAATTAGAAAAGAAAAAGAAAAGGTTATCTGTGCATCGGGCCTAAAACCTAGACTTCTCAACCCAATTGCCTTCTAACCGGCCCACCTCCACCAGCCCACGCGCGCTCACAATTCCCTTCGCTGCCATGTGGACCCCACGCGCCAGCACTTGGATTTCTTCTCTGACTGGTAGGGCCATCCCGTCGGACTTGTCCCTATCCTCAGGATGTTTTTATGCCACACCACATTTATAGGAACAGAATCCACCTGAGATCTTGCCAACGGCTCCTGCACGGACTCCATATGCCTGGGGTATAAAAATGGTGGTGGAGCTACCCTCTCATTCATCTAGGATGACACGCCCTCAATGGAACCTGGTGCGGCATCGCAGCGCCCGCCGTGGTAACGTGTTTAACACCGCCGCCGGTGTCAATGGCGAGGTTTTAGGCTAGGAGCACGGTCTGGGGGCTTTTGCGGGGTTCCAGGCGCCGCCGGAGGTGTTCTACAGCAAGTTGAAGGCCGCATGTACACCACCTCCTCCCATATCATCGAAATACAGGAATTTCGTGTGGGCGCTGGTTGCTCGCTCTCCCCAATGATAGCGTTCTCATGCTGCTTCTTGACATAGCATGTGGTGAGACTTTGACGGAGCATGGCCACCACTGGATTGATATTCCAAAGTCGATGCTCAATGTTACCTTGGTGCGTGAAACAAAAGGAGACCTCCTACTTGCAGATATGGGGCGGAGCCTCAGCGGAATTCCTTCAATCTAGTGTTCATCACCGAGCCGCTGCACCATGGTTGAGGGTCTTCTCGGCATGAACCCTGGTGAGATTCTGGACCCCTTTGGTTCGCTTGCTGGCCCGCTCACGTGGGTGGCGTCTGCGGGAACCAGAATTCGGGCTGAACCTCTATAATTCGAGGATTGCCGTCGTCACCGTGGATTGCATCCTTCCGAATCAAGGGTTCTACGGTGTGATCAATGGTGAGATGCTAGCTCTTTCGTTTTCACGTACCTTGGTTTCTTAAGTGCTTAGGATGGGTACGTTGGGGATTCTTGCGCCGCGTCGTCGGGTGGATGGCGCTCCGCTGGGGCAGACACCGTGAGAGATGAGAGAGAGAAAGAGAGGCAGGAGCACGCGAGAGGTGGAAGACGGTGCGGGCGCCGTTGGATCCAGTTGGGCGGCTAAGATTAAATCGCTGGGATACCTCTTCGATGGAATGGTCCGGATCCGTTGATCTTGGATCCATCGGCTGTGGCTCTCACACTGGTGCTTTAAGGGAAGACCGTTGGATCGGGATCCGACCACTGACGTTGGATACCTGTTTGGAGCCAGGACTTCTAATCTGCATCCTTGATTTGTGATCTGACGGCTGAAAAGCCCTCGTACCCCTTCGCCGAGGCAAACTTTCTAAAGAGCCCTCGGAGTTTTGGTGATTTAACCCGCGATCCTCTGGTGTTAGAAAATAGTTGCATCAGGGTCCTAAAATTTATGAGATAGACCCTGGACTCTCCTGAAATAGTGGCCCTAGTCCAGAAGTTGAATAAAATAATTATATTAATATAGAAAATAAGTTTTTAGTATAAAAATAAATCCAGAAACTTGTATAATTCATATTTAATTCATTTTAGCTCCAAATTGATCCATTCCAGTTGCAATAATTTTGTTTTCATATTGTTCATCATCTAGTGCCTCTGTTTAGCCATGAAACATGAATTAAGAATGTTCATTTGAATTAATCTATTCTAGGTGCTTATTAACTCCAGAAATTCATAACTTGATAACCGTAACTCCGAATTTAGTAATTCTTGTTCTTACGATCACGTAGCAATGCATAGAATATTCTTATATAGTTTGTTCTTATGTTTGGTGTGATGTTAATTTTGCCTATACCATGTTTGTTTGTATTGCTACGACTAGCGCGAGGTTACGAGCCACCTGAAAAGCAAGTTGGTACCTGGAATCTCAAGTGCCAGGCAAGTTGTGCCCTTGATCACTTTCTTTTTACCCCCTCATGTTCTAATTAATCATAATGATCTGCATAGGTTAATTTTGATGGGACCTAATAGGTTACCCTAGTTTGACAATCTTTATGCCTTGTTCACCACTGAATTTCTAGGTAGTACTTGCTAGTGCTTTATGTGGATTTGGTTATTGAGATATTCATGATTATACTTTTATTATCAGTTGTTATTTACTGTTCATGACAAGATCATTATGTTAATTGGAACATGGAGAACCACCCGGGAAAACAGTACTACCACAAGGGTTTAATGGGACGCCCTTGGCTAACTAACTAGGAAAGCTAGTGGAGGACTACCTTACCCGAAAGGGGCAAGGGCAGTAGGGGAGTGGTCAGTGTAGGGAGGTCCTCGGGTTGATTTTGCTGCGATGGCGGTCAGACGAGGGATTCCTGAATTGGAGCTTCCTATAAACTATAGCGGGTTTTCTGAAGCTAGTGGAACTTTGTAAAGGTCTCGTAGTGTTACCCTGCCTCGCCTCCTCAGTAGAGGTGTATGGGATTGGCCGTCTCTTGGCAGATGGGTAACATAACTTGTGGGTAAAGATGCGCAACCTCTGCAGAGTGTAAAACTGGTATACTAGTCGTGCTCACCGTCATGAGCAGCTCGGACACTCACATGATTAATTTATGGAACTAAATTCAATTTGTCATATGCATTGCATCGCAGGTGATGTTGTTACTTTTGTTCTACTACTTAATTGGGATTGATATTTACTTATACTTAGTAATTGCTAATAAAATTTTGACCAACTTTAAAAGCAATGCTCAGCTTCAACCATCCTCTTTGGTAAGCCTTACACTTCACGTGAGCTCCCACCTTTGGCGAGTTCATGCACATTATTCCCCACAACTTGTTGAGCTATGAACGTATGTGAGCTCATTCTTGCTGTCTCACACCCCCCACAGGTCAAGAACAGGTACCACAGGATGAGGCGCTTGGAGGATGCTGTGTCAAGTACGTGAGAGGTCTAGGCCGTTGTCTCCCAGTCAACTTTGGGTTGCTGGACCGTTGTCTCCTTTTAATGTAATTATTTATTTATTTTGTATAGAACTCCTGTTATGTAGTAAAGATGTGACATTCGATCCTGTGCCATGATTCATCATATGTGTGAGACTTGGTCCCAGCACACCTGGTGATTATGTTCGCGCCCGGGCTTTGGACCCCTAAAACCCTGGTGTGACACATACCATGCTCTTGGGGCTTGCTTGAGCCCATAAAGCGCCTTTGAGAGTTTGTAAACATGGTTAGGGTACTCACTATCTTCAAAGTCGGGAGGTTGCTCAACATAGACCTCTTCCTTGAATGGTCCATTGAGGAAGGCACTTTTCATGTCCATTTGATAATGCTTAAAGCCATGGTAAGTAGCTTAGGCAAGTAATATACGAATTCACTCAAGCCTAGCTACGGGTGCATAAGTTTCATCGAAATCCAAACCTTCGACTTGTGAATATCCTTTGGCCACAAGTCAGGCTTTGTTCCTTATCACCACACCATGCTCATCTTGCTTGTTGCGGAATACCCATTTGGTACCTACAACATTTTGATTAGGATGTGGAACTAAATGCCATACCTCATTCCTCGTGAAGTTGTTGAGCTCCTCTTGCATAGCTACCACCCAATCCGAATCTCTTAATGCATCCTCTATCCTGTAAGGCTCAATAGAGGAAACAAAAGAATAACGCTCACAGAAATATGCAACCCGAGATCTAGTAGTTATGCCCTCGTCCTCAAGAAATCCTTCTATTTGAGAATTCTTGAACTCTGTCCCATTATCGCTTCTAATCTTTTTGATTCTCAATCTGAACTCATTTTGAGCCCGTCTCAAGAATCCCTTTAAAGTCTCTTGGGTTTGTGATTTTTCCTGTAAAAAGAATACCCAAGTGAAGCAAGAATAATCATCCACAATTACTAGACAGTACTTACTGCCGTCGATGCTTATGTAAGCAATCGGGCCGAATAGATCCATGTGGAGTAGCTCTATTGGCCTGTCCGTTGTCATTATGTTCTTGTGTGGATGGTGAGCTGCAACTTGCTTCCCTGCTTAGCATGCGCTACAAAACCTGTCTTTCTCAAAATGAACATTTGTTAGTCCTAAAATGTGCTCTCCCTTTAGAAGCTTGTGAAAATTCTTCATTCCAACATGGGCATGTCGGCGATGCCAGAGCCAACCCATATTAGTCTTAGCAATTAAGCAAGTGTCAAGTTCAGCTTTGTTATCATTAAAATCAACTAAATATAGTTGACCCTCTAACACTTCCTTAAATGCTATTGAATGATCACTTCTTCTAAAGACAGTAACACCAACATCACTAAAAAGACAGTTGTAGCCCATTTTACATAATTGAGATACAGAAAGGAAATTCTAATATAAAGAATCTACAAGAAAACATTGGAAATAGAATGGTCAGGAGATATAGCAAATTTACCCAATCCTTTGACCAAACCTTGATTTCCATCCCCGAATGTGATAGCCCATTGGGGATCTTCGTTTTTTCATAGGACGAGAACATTCTCTTCTCCCCTGTCATGTGGTTTGTGCACCCGCTATCAATTATCCAACTTGAAACACCGGATGCATAAACCTACAAAACAATTTTAGGCCTTGTTCTTAGGTACCCAAACTGTCTTGTGTCCTTTCACGTTAGAAACAAGCACCTTGGGTACCCAAACACAAGTCTTAGGAATCTTGTGTTTGCCCCCAACATATCTGGCAACTACTTCGCCTGATTTGTTAGTAAGCACATAAGATGCATCAAAAGTCTTAAATGGAATATTATGTTCATTTGATGCAGTAGGAATTTTCTTTCTAGGCAATTTGACATGAGTGGTATGCCTACAGCTAGAAGCCTCATTTTTATACATGAATGCATGGTGAGAAACAGAATGAGATTTCCTAGCATGAATTTTCCTAATTTTGTGCTCAGGATAATTTGCAGGATATAAAATGTAACCTTCATTATCCTGAACCATGGGTGCCTTGCCCTTAACAAAATTAGACAATCTTTTAGGGGCATTAAGCTTGACATTGCTTCCCTATTGGAAACCAATACCATCCTTAATACCAGGGCGTCTCCCATTATAGAGCATGCTACGAGCAAATTTAAAATTTTCATTTTTGAGCTCATGCTCGACAATTTTAGCATTTAATATAGCTATGTGATCATTTTGTTGTTTAATCATAGCAATGTGATCATCAATAGCTTCTACATCTAGTGCAAATAGAAACATGTTCAATAGTGGATGTAGAGGGTTTGCAAGCATTTAATTCCTCAATCTTAGCATTTATTATATCATTCTCATTTCCAAGACAGGAAATAGAATCATTGCAAACATTCAATTTTTTAATCTCAGAAACTAAGCTAGCATTTTCAATTTTAAGACTAGAGATTGAGTCATGGCAAACATTTAATTCATCGATCTTAGCATTTAGACTAGCATTTTCATTTCTAAGACTAGAAATTGAATCATGTCAAATGCTAAGCTCCTTAGTTAAGTTTTCATATTTTTCTACTTCCTGAGCATAAGCATTTTTCAATTTAACAAGTTTTTGTTTTATTTAACAAGGAAGTCCTCTTGGCTTTTCAAGAGATCATCCTTCTCATGAATAGCTTCTATTAATTCATTTAATTTTTTCTTTTGTTCCATGCTGAGGTTAGCAAAAAGAGTAAGTAAATCACCTTCATTTTCACTAGAGCTACCCTCATCACTAGATGTTGTATATTTGGGGGAGGCTCTAGAATGTACCTTCTTTTTCTTGTCGTCCTTAGCCATGAAACATTTGTGGCCGACGTTGGGGAAGAGGAGGCCCTTGTTGACGGCGATGTTGGCGGCGTCCTCGTCGGAGGAGGAGTCGGTGGCGCTCTCGTCGGAGTCCCATTCCCGACACACGTGGGCATCGCTGCCCTTCTTCTTGTAATACCTCTTCTTTTCCTTCTTCTTCCCCTTCTTGTCGTTTCCCCTGTCACTATCACTTGACATTGGACATTTAGCAATAAAATGATCGGGCTTACCACACTTGTAGCACACCCTCTTGGAGCGGGGTTTGTAGTCCTTCCCCCTCCTTTGCTTGAGGATTTGACAGAAGCTCTTGATGATGAGCGCCATCTCCTCATTGTCGAGCTTGGAGGCATCGATTGGAAGCCTACTTGGTGTAGACTCCCTCTTTTCTTCTTCCGTTACCTTGAATGCGATGAGTTGCACCTCGGGTGTTGAGGTGGCGCCTTGCTTCAAGTTGACAATGTGTTTAGAATCTTTAATTGTTAGCTCAAAGCTCACAAACTTTCCAATAACCTCCTCGGGAGACATTAGCTTGTATCTAGGATCTCCACGGATTAGTTGCACTTGAGTGGGATTATGAAAAACAAGTGATCTAAGAATAACCTTGATCATTTCATGGTCATCCCATTTGGTGCTCCCGAGGTTGCGCACTTGGTTCACCAAGGTCTTGAGCCGATTGTACATTGCTTGTGGCTCTTCTCCCTTGTTGAGGACGAATCGACTGAGTTCTCCCTCGATCGTCTCGCGCTTGGTGATATTGGTCACCTCGTCCCCTTCCTACGCCATCTTGAGGAAGTCCCAAATTTCTTTGGCACTTTTTAACCCTTGCACCTTATTATACTCCTCTCGACACAAGGAGGCAAGGAGTATAGTTGTGGCTTGGGAGTTAAAGTGCTTAATTTGGGTGACCTCGTTCGAGTCGTAGTCATCGTCCCCCACCTTTGGTACCTGCGCTCCAAACTTAACAATGTTCCATATGCTTTCGTGGAGTGAGGTTAGATGATGCCTCATTTTATCACTCCACATAGAATAATCTTCACCATCAAAATATGGTGGCTTGCCTAATGGAACAGAAAGTAGAGGAGCGCGCTTAGAAATGTAGGGATAGTGAAGGGGCATCTTACTATACTTCTTGTGCTCATGGTGCTTAGAAGCGACGGATGACTCGGAGCTTGATGTGGAGGGCAACGATGAGTCGGTCTTGTAGTAGACCACTTTCGTCATCTTCTTTTTCTTGTCGCCTCTCCGATGGGACTTGATGGAGGAAGAGGATTCCTCCTTATGCTTGTTGCAGGACTCCCTTGAGAGATTCCTCCCCAAGCTTGTGGGCTTGTCGCCGGTCACGATCTCCCCCTTGGCGTGATCTCCCGACATCACTTCGAGTTGTTAGACTCTAATGAAGCACCGGGCTCTGATACCAATTGAAAGTTGTCTAGAGGGGGGGTGAAAGCTGGGGTTAGTATTAGAGTTAAAACTCAAGTCCGAAAGAGAGGGAAAACAAATCAACCAAGAAATAAGGCGAGTGGACACAGTGATTTGTTTTACCGAGGTTCGGTTCCAAAGAACCTAGTCCCGTTGAGGTGGTCACAAAGACCGGGTCTCTTTCAACCCTTTCCCTCTCTCAAATGGTCACTTAGACTAAGTGAGCCTTCTCCTTAATCAAATGGGTCATTTAGACCCCGCAAGGACCACCACACACTTAGGTGTCTCTTGCTTTGATTACAAGTCACTTGGGAATAAGAAAAGAAAGAAGAAAGGCAATCCAAGCGACAAGAACTCAAATGAACACAAAAATCTCTCTCTCACAAGCCACTAAGTATTTGGAATGAATTTGGGACTTGGAGAGGATTTGATCTTTTGTATTGTGTCTTGGAGTGAATGCTAGAGCTCTTGGATTGAATGTGGACATCAAAAAAGTTGGATGCTTGGAGTTGTGGTGGTTGGGGGGTATTTATAGCCCTCAACCACCAAAGAATCCGTTAGGGAGGCTGCTGTCGATGGGCGCACTAGACAGTCTGGTGCACCACCGGTCAGGTCCTGTTCACTGTCCAGTGCGCTGCCACGTCACCCAACCGTTAGGGTTCAGAGCCGAGTCGACCATTGGGGCTTTGTCCTCTTGCGGCATTGGACAGTCTGGTGCCACACCGGACAGTCCGATGCCCCTCTGACTTTGCTGCTCTAGCTTCTGCACGACACTGTTGCTCACTGTAGCTCCTGTCAGAGTCGATCGTTGCATGAGTTAGCCATTGCTCCACTGACAGTCTGGTGAATTATAGCGGAGGGCAACTTAAAATTCCCAAGAGTGGCTGCTTCTGATTTGTACGGACATGGTGCACCGAACTCTGTCCGGTGGCACACCGGACAGTCCGGTGCGCCAGACCACAGCACACTCAAGTCTTTGCTCCTTTTAATTTTTGTCCCTAACTTGAATCTTTTATTGGTTTGTGTTGAACCTTATGCACCTGTAATACATGAGTTCTAGAGCAAACTAGTTAGTCCATATATTTGTGTTGGACATTCAACCACGAAAATTAATTGTAGGAAAAGGTTAACCCCATTTCCCTTTCACTCCTCTTGAGCGCCATCATGATCTCTCAAACGATGCGGGTGAATTCAGGAACTCAGGAAGTTGTAAAGCGACGGAGGAAAAAGCAAAAGCTAGGGTTCAGAACTCAAGGGGGGACGTCAGCAAAAGTATAGGTTGGCATGTTAAGTCGGGCGCAAAGCGGCAGGCCGATAACTCGGGAAAAGTTGGGATTGCAGAAAAGCAATCATCACTCGGGCATTACCTCTAAAATACTAACGAGCCATAAAACGCAGGAACAGAGCGTGCAACGACAGAATAGCAGGAAACTGTTTCTTCATTCATAAGGGGAGATCATTACAAGCTTGAGACCGACTCATTATGAGTCGGCCTCCCCACCTCGATCATTACATTACATTACTACTTATACTACACTACACTACAAACTAAACTACATTATTCTACTACTAACTACTACTACTGTTGCTACATTATAGTAATATTTATGCCAGCAACATTATGCTGCTGGCCTTGCCGTCATCGCCGTCGCTCTTGCCATCACCATTGTCGTCGTCGTTGCCCTTGCCGTCGTCCTTGTCGTCGCGGTCGCCGCCTTCGCCGTCACCTTTGTCGTCGCCGTCACTGTCGCCGCTGCCTTTACCAACGTCGTCGCTGCTGCTGCCATTGCCCTTGCCGCCGCTCCACTCCTTGGAGTTGGAGGAGTTCTCCACCTCCTCCGAGGAGGCCGACCCACCAAGCCCGGCGCACTCGATGGATCGCTAGTACGCCCGCGCCACAACGGGCATCCCCATGGAGTCGTCCGAGTACTCGGATGACGCCACGGGGGACGCTGGAGCAAGCGACCAATCATACTTGGAGGAAACCTCCTTCGAGTACTCCGAGTCCCTGAAGTCTTCCGAGGGTGGACTCGGAGGATGCTTGCGCTTCCCATTAGTGCGGCGAGGCCATCCCTTGCCTCTCTTGCATCTGCCCATGGTTGTGTAGAGGGGGGAGAAGTGAGGAGGAAGAAGAGAGCAAGTGATCAAGAGCGAGTAAAGAAAGCAGCCAAGGCAAGCGAGCTATTTAAAGAGGCCAAAGGGTGACCGTCCACTTCCTACCCCGCTCACCGAACAGTCGCAAGAATTCAATAAGCAATTCCAACCACCTAAAAATGAGTCAGGCGTCTGCCGCCGTTTCGCGTAGCATTGCACCGGCTAGATTCAAGTCAACGTTCAGGCAAATGATTACACCCATCCGTCATGTCAAGTTACTACTTCAAGACAACGCGATAAACACCTTTCGCGGGGCAGACACCCTTTGGACACACCCATTGGGTGTATCGCCCGGATTCTTCAAGATTTTCTGAAGTGGCGATACCTCCAAAATATACGCAATGAATATACTACGACAAAAAAGGGAAGATCGACTAAAATGGGAGGAAGTCCAAATGCGGTTACCAAAGCACAAGTCCAATCAGTAGAAGCATTAAAGTACAGGGCGGAGTGGTGTCCAGCCAAGAGTTCTCTGTTTCAACTGGCTAGATTTCCAACTTGTCACCGGTCAAATTGATTCCAGACCTAACAAGATATGGACAGATGTCGTCACTAGGTTATTCTAAAGAAATTTTTGGAGGCGGCACAAGATGAAGACCTTTGAATTGATTATTCCAAAATCAACTCAAAGCTCAGGGGCTACACCCATTGGGTGCACCTTAGGTGCACCCAACAAATTTACAAGACATTGAAGCTAAATGATGATTTCAAAAGCATAAAGATGAAGACCTTTGAATTGATTATTTCAAAATTAACTCAAAGCTCGGGGGCTACACCCATTGGGTGCACCTTTGGTGCACCCAATAGACTTACAATGCCTTGAAGCTAAGTGCTGATTTTAGAAGCATAAAGATGAAGACCTTTGAATGGATTATCTCTAAATCCACTCAAAGCTCGGGGGCTAGGTGCGCCCAACAGAGGTACGAATAGATCAAGTCATACTACAAGCAAGGACCAGGAACCTTTGAATCGATTATTCCAAAATCAACTCAAAGATTGGGGGCTTGTGGGGGATAGGTATCCCCTGGGTCCACTAAAAGGCGAAAACCCTACTTGGGGCCACAAGGTAGTCACCCCGCAAGGTTGCCACGTCATGGGCCGGGCAAAGACTACAGTGGAAATGGGCCGACCTAAGAAGGCAGTAGGCTCACATCCGGATTATTCGCGGATTGGGCGTTATCCCGTGGAAGCTGTTCGTTTTTCCCGTGCCCGTCATCCTCAAATGGCAGGGATAGCTCGAAACGGAGTTTCCGGGTTTTCCTCGGGATAAGCAAAGTCTGTTTGCTATTAGCTAGGAGATAAATTGGAAGAATGTGATCAGCATGTGTGCAAGGAGTGCCCTACGGTCGTGTATATAAGGCCTAGGGCAACCCCATCATTTTCATCTCATTTAGCACCTCTCCATTCGGGAGACCCCACTTGTAAACACTCCACATATACCAAGCCACCCCAGGAAGTAGGGTATTACGCTCCTCAAAGCAGCCCAAACCTGCAGAAAATCACCCAACTCTCTCTCCCTCGTGCCTCTGGCATGAACCATCGAGTTACAATCGACGACACCGTCCTACCCAAAAGCACCATAAGGGTACCCCCGGGTGTGCAATCGGACACTAAACACCGACACGTGGGGATATTGTTGTCTTTTCCCTTTCTTCACATTCATTGCGCCCTCTCCGTTGTTTTTCATCTGAGGCCTCTTTCACGCCAAGGCTGGTTACCTCGACTTGTGTCTTCGTTGCTTGTGTGTGTAGACGAAGCTTTTTCTTCACATTGCTTCGGCCGAAGGCCAGCTTCATTCAGTCCATATTATACACCTGAAACAGCCGAAGGTCGGCTTCGTTTGGCTTCCATTATACACCTGGAACATACTTGATTATGTAATACAAGTGTTTTGAGGACCTCCGGCAATGTAGGCTCCCAATAGTAGCCCCTTGTGGGATGAGTTTGTTTCTTCATAACGAGCTTAGATCACAAAAATCATAACTGGGAGGCCTTGCACCGAAGGTCCAAAAACACCTTCGCGAAGCTCGTTATGATGTATTAGATCTGAATAGTGGGACCCGATGGTCAGTGAGTGCAACGGTTAAAATAAAAAATCGTGCATATAAAATGGGGCGACACCCAACATCATTGGAACTGCTTTCGCTATTTGCCTTTACTATTGTCAAAGCCTGCTCCACCTTCGAAGCTTGCTTTAAACATCTTTGCCACTTTTGAACTAGCCTTAGCCAGATGAGAATCACTCACTTTTTCATAAGAGATGGCTGGTGAGCAACGTGTTGCTGAGATGTCCTTGACGCCTTCATAAGATGTGCCAGAGACAAGGGTTGAAGAGTTTGTTTTAGCAATAGAGGCTACTGCCTCTTAGGCCGAGGCTAGATCTGTGAATCTGTCCGAGGATAGTGACAAAATTGACATTGAAGAGGATAGCACTATCATACGCCATACGAAGCCAAAACCATGTGGACTTCGACAAATCTAAGATCAAAGGAGGACATATTGAGGTACTTAACCACTTTGGTTATATTGAAAATGTTGATTGGGTGCGATTAGGAGGTGATGACTGGATACCCTTCAAGGTCTACTATCTTTGGGGGTGGGCCAGACAATTACTTGTACTACTGTCCAGACAATATGGAAACTGAAGTATGCCGCTACATGGCCGATAATATTGTTTTACTAAAGCTGGAGGCCATGCTCTCAACCATGTCCTCCGAACACTTATCTAATTGCTTGGCTTACACGCATCTTAAGGTAATTTCTATTAATTTTTGCTTTTTGAGCTTCGGGTTTGACTTGATGGAATAATTTATTTACCTCTCTCTTTTTATATCTTATAGGGTTTGCTCCTGAGCAAGGCCCTAAGGAATAAGAGAAATGTTAAGGGCAAAGCTGCCCAAAAAGAGATAATGAAGCTCAGACACATCTTTCAAGATTCTGGGAAGGGATTTTATTGAAAGTCCAAGCTATGCACAAAGAGAAAAGTAGGCAACAAGAAACAATTCAAAGAAAAATATCAGAGCTCGAAGCTTCTAATGCTGAAAAGGACAATCAGATTGCGTCACATGAGGCAGAGCTAAAGCGAGCAAAAGGTGAGAACTAATAATGAGTTTGAAACAACAAAGATAATGCAATCATTTGCCGATGTAGACATTAATCTTAGTAGTGCTTAGGTGAGAATTGATGACCTAAAAGATGAAGTGAATCATGTGAGAGGACTCAATGAAAACTACTGAATTCTGTTAGCCAACTGTCACACCATCGGCAACAGATGTTATAATGAGTTGTTGAAGACCTTCTCCTCTGTTGGGGCTTTATCTAAAGAAAAGAATTTCTCAGATGATGACTTGTAGGGCCTAATGAGGTGGATGTTTAGTGAAACCCATGCTTTTAAAAGTGCTCCCTCAACACGAGAGGACTATTGTGCTTGGATAGGCACCTAAAGCACTACTTCGGTTTTGCTGAAAGCTAGGTGCAATCATGGGAAGGTTTGCACTGACCATAATTTTAGAGTTTCTGCTGACCACGTTCGAAGATCGACTGTCAAAGCTTCAAAGTGGTCTAAAAAATTCTTATCTAAAATATGGAAGATGGGCGGGAAAGAAATAAGCATCGAAGAATCTATAAAGAACACGGAGAAGGTTTGTCCATTGTTACCTTTGTCCTTAACTTTGCAGGGCATACACATACTAACTTTCCAAAATTGCAGGGCATACACATACTAACTTTCCAAAATTGCAGGTGAAAGTCGCCTAGAGGGGGGTCAATAGGCGTAATCTGAAATTTACAACTTAAAACAACAAACTACAAGCCGGGGTTAGCATTAGGGTTAAATCCGAGTCCGGGAGAGAGGGGAAAAACAAATCAACCAAGAAATAAAGCGGATGACATGGTGATTTGTCTTACCGAGGTTCGGTCCTAAAGAACCTAGTCCCCGTTGAGGTGGTCACAAAGACCGGGTCTCTTTCAACCCTTTCCCTCTCTCAAATGGCCACTTAGACCGAGTGAGCTTTCTCCTTAATTCCACGGGTCACTTAGACCCCGCAAGGATCACCACACACTTGGTGTCTCTTGCCTTGCTTACAAGGCTTTGAGAGTAAGAATGAGAGAAATAAGAAAGCCAACCAAGCAACAAGAGCAACAAAGAAACACAAGAACGATCCTCTCACAAGTCCTAAAGCACTAGAATTGAATTAGGGACTTTGATTGGATCGGTGGCTCTTGTATTGAATGAGGAGTGTTGAATGCTTGGATGGTTGGAGTGGTGGTGGTTGAAGGGTATTTATAGCCCTCACCCATCAAAACAACCGTTGGGGCAGGTTGCTTTCGATGGGCGCACCGGATAGTCCGGTGCGCTAGCCACGTGTAACGCCCTGAATTTGGGGGTAGAATTTTTTCTTCATTTCTCTCACCAAATTCAGGCGTTACTCTTTCCTTTCTCCCTTTTCTTCTCGCTAAGCCTTGATCTTTTCCAAAGTCACAACGGGTTTTGGCTTTAGACCTCGTGTAAAGCAAAACCTTAAAACACTTTATTTTGTGTGATGCACCATGCCGAACCATGCATACTTTTTGATTGATTAAAAATGTGAATGCTTTCATCTAGAGGAAATTAGAAATTAGAAAAAAAGAAAAGCCTTTTCTTTTTTCTTTTCTCTTCCCCCCCTTCTCCCCTTTCGGCCCAATCGCCCCCCCTTCGGCCGGCCCAGCTGGCGGCCCAGCCGCCCCCCTCCCCCCCTTCCCGCGTGGGCCCCGCGCCGGCCCAGCCGCGCGCCCCCTCTCCCCTTCTTTGGGCCCAGTCGGCCCAACCGTTCCCCCCTTCTCTTTTTTTCTTTTTCCAAAAATCCCCTCCCTCTCCCTCTCTCTCTCTCTCCCTCACCCTCACCCTAACCCTAGAGCCGCCGCCGCCTCTCCCCTACCCTAGCGCCGCCGCCACCCCTCCCCGGCGCCGCCGCCGCGCCGTCCCCCTCCGGTGAGGCTCCCCCCTCCTCCCTCCTCTCCTCCCTCTCCCTCCTCCCTCTCCCTCTCTCTCTCTCCCTCACCCTCACCCTAACCCTAGCGCCGCCGCCGCCTCTCCCCTGCCCTAGCGCCGCCGCCACCCCTCCCCGGCGCCGCCGCAGCGCCGTCCCCCTCCAGTGAGGCTCCCCCCTCCTCCTCCCTCCTCTCCTCCCTCTCCCTCCTCCCTCTCCTCCCTTCGGCGCCCTCCCCCGCACCCCGCGCCGCCCGGCTCGGCCGCCCGACGAGCTCGGCTCGGCCCGGCCCCGGCCGCCCCGGCCTCGCCCCCGCCCGGCCCCGGCCACCCCGGCCGACCCCGCCCGACCCCGGCCGCCCCGGCCTCGCCCCCGCCCGGCCCCGGCCACCTCGGCCGCCTGCGCTAGCCCCGCGCGAGCCCCGCGCTCGGCCCAACCGCCCCGCCCGCCTCCCGGCGAGCTCGACCGCCCCCCCCGATTCAACCGCCCCGGCCCCCGAACCGGCCGCCCGCCCGGCCCCGACCTCGGCTCGGCCGCCCCGTGCCCCGGCTCGGCCGCTCCCGTCGCGCCCCGGCCCGGTCGCCCCGCCCCTGCGCCCGGCCTCACCCGACCGTGTCCTCGCCCCGTCCGTGCCTCGCTCGCAGTGGTCCGCGGCGTCCTCGCTCGCCCGTGCTCGCTTGCCCTGGCATGTTTGCCCGCTTGCCCCGCCGTGCCTTGCTCGCGTCGTGTCGGCCCTCGGCGTGGCCTCGAGCTCGGCCCAGCGTGCCTTCGGCGCGCGGCCTCAAGCTCGGCCAGCGCACGGCCCCGACGCGTGCGCGACTCGTTCGCGGCACGTTAAGTGTGGCTTTGCGCATGCGCGTGTTCGCGCAGCGTTCTGGCGTAGCTCGTCGTGCTCGCGACACGATCGTCTACCCCCTAGCCCCGTCTACCCCCCCGTATCCTATCTGCGCTAATCACGTTGTTTATATTAATAAGATAGGAGTCTCAATTTGGAAATTGGTTACGTTAGTTAATTTGTATAGCTAATCGTCTATCTTATTCAATGTTAATCTACTAAAAGTGGTCACGTTTACATTAGTGCATGTAGCTAATTCTTTTGTTAGAACCAATTGGAACTAGAACACGTGACGTCTAGTTATTCACCAACCCGTAGTGCGTCTCGGGCATAAGCTTTAACTCTCGCGAGACCTTTTCTCATTTCTTTCTAACCATGGTAAACTCATTATTGTATGTGATATTTTATGCATGTCTAATCTACTGGTTCTCTTGTATGGTGTATTGTTGGTTTCCTAATTTCAATGGATGGATGTATGTATGCTTGCAATCGCTTAGAGAACGATCCGGTTGGAGAGCCCGAAGAACTCGCAGGAGAAGCCCCTGAGCAGCAGTCGATTGGTGGAGGCAAGTGTCCTTTGACCTATCTCTGTCCTATTCATTCTTTAATTCACCTCCCGCATTACACATTTATACTTAAGGATTGACTAGCTTTGTTATCCATGTCCTTGTTTACCTATTTGGGTCGGATTATTATTATTTAGCTCTATGCTATTGCTCAAACTCTAATCAATGAACATGATAAGATTGTATATGATACGCTGTTTTCCCTTCTCTTATTATGATGTTGTACTTGTGGTCTTCAAGGGGGCTCGAGCGGTTTCTCGAGTGCCTCTCCGTAAGGACCTGTTCTATGGATGACCGCCCGGGAAAACAGTGCAACCATGAGGGTGGAGTGGGACGCCCTTAGCTGAATAATTAGAGGAACCGGGGTGTAGTTCGCTTAGCTGTTGTGCCGTCAATGGGGCTCGGGGTATGCGGCTCGCTCTGCCAAGGTTGATTTGTCCCTTGGGGAGGAGTGCGGTACAATTAGGAAACCTAACGGGCGGCTATAGCCCCGGGGAATCTTTGTAAAGGCTACGTAGTGATGCCCTGCTGGACCACCTAGGTAGTGGTCAATGGGGAGTAGCTCTCTCCGGGCAGAAAGGGGATCACGGCTTGTGGGTAAAGTGCACAACCTCTGCAGAGTGTTTGAAAACTGATATATCAACCGTGCTCGCGGTTATGAGCGGCCAAGGGAGCTCCAATGATTAGTGGTACTTGATCGGAGACATTTTGGTTTACTGGTGGCAATGAGACTGATGGTTTTGGTTATGACTATGGTGCTGGTAAGTGGTATTCTTTCCGTTTGGAAAGGGTACATCGGGCTAATAACTTGGGTTAATGCTAAAACCTGGCTTTCTATTAGTAAATAATAATCTGACGAACTAAAAGCAACTGCTTGACTTATCCCCACATAAAGCTAGTCCACTACAGCCAAACAGGATATTTGCTGAGTATGTTGATGTGTACTCACCCTTGCTCTACACACCAAACCCTCCCATCCCCAGGTTGTCAGCATTGCAACCACTGCTCAGGCGAAGATGAAGCTGTGGAAGGAGACTTCCAGGAGTTCCAAGACTACGACGAGTTCTAGGTGTGGGTTAGCGGCAACCCCCAGTTGGCTGCCTGTGAAGGCCGTGGTTATCTACGTTTCGTTTTCGCACTTTGATTTATTGTAAGGACTATATGGACGTCTCAGACGTATGATGTAATCGACTATTATTTCCCTTTTTAATACTATTTGAGCACCGTGTGATGATGTCCATGTTATGTAACTGTTGTGTACGTGAATTGCTGATCCTGGCACGTACATGGTTCACATTCGGTTTGCCTTCTAAAACCGGGTGTGACACCACGTCACCCAACCGTTAGGGTTCTGACGCAGACGACCGTTAGAGCACTGACTTCTGGTAGCACCGGACAGTCCGGTACCACACCGGACAGGCACTATTCACTGTCTGGTGCGCCTCTGACCTCTACTCTGACTTCTGCCGCAAACTGTAGCGTTGTCAGGGCACTATGCAGTTGACCGTTGCGCGAAGGAGCCATTGTTCCGCTGGTGCACCGGACAGTCTGGTGAATTATAGCGGAGCGGCACTAGAAAAACCCGAGAGTGGCGAGTTTGGACTTGTACGGTCCTGGTGCACCGGACACTGTTCGGTGGCACACCGAACAGTCCGGTGCGCCAGACCAGAGCACTCTCAAGATTGTTGCTCCTTTGAAATTGAACCAAGTCTTTTATCTTTTATTGGTTTGTGTTGAACCTTTATGCACCTATAGAACATATAATCTAGAGCAAACTAGTTAGTCCAATATTTGTGTTGGGCATTTCAACCACCAAAATTATTTATAGGAAAAGGTTTGACCCTGTTTCCCTTTCAATCTCCCCCTTTTTGGTGATTGATGCCAACACAAACCAAAGCAAATATATAAGTGCAGAATTGAACTAGTTTACATAGTAAGTGCATAGGTTACTTAAAATTAAACCAATTTATAATTTTACTAGATATGCATGGTTTGCTTTCTTTTATTTTAACAATTTGGACCACATATGCACCACTTGTTTTGTTTTTGCAAATCTTTTTGTAAATTCTTTTTCAAAGTCTTTTGCAAATAGTCAAAGGTATATGAATAATATTGTAAGAAGCACTTTCAAGATTTGAAATTTCTCCCCCTGTTTCAAATGCTTTTCCTTTGACGAAACAAAACTCCCCCTGAATGAAATTCTCCTCTTAGTGTTCAAGTGGGTTTTACCAATTTTTATAAATATCAATTGAACAAGATCAAATACATTTAGATACCAATTTCAAAATTTTTGAAAATTTTGAAATTGGTGGTGGTGCGGTCCTTTTACTTTGGGCTAAATACTTTCTCCCCCTTTGGCATTAATCGCCAAAAACAGAGACTTGGAGAGCCCTTGTTACTTTCTCCCCCATTGGTACATGTAAATATTAGTGAAAAGATTATACCAATTGAAGAGAGGTGTGGAGTGACGACGAAGGGTACAATATACTGGTAGAGTGGAGTGGAAGCCTTGTCTTCATCGAGGACTCCATTTCCCATTCAATCTATGACTTAGTATAGAAATACACTTGAAAATACATTAGTCGTAGACATGAAAGAGATATGATCAAAGGTATATAAATAAGCTATGTGTGCAATGTTTCAATCAAAATTTCGAGAATAAAGAATATTTAGCTCATTCCTAAGTTTGCTAAAGGTTTTCTTGTCTAATGGCTTGGTAAAGATATCGGCTAATTGATCTTTGGTATTAATGTAAGCTATTTCGATATCCCCCCTTTGCTGGTGATCCCTCAAAAAGTGATACCAAATGTCTATGTGCTTAGTGCGGCTGTGTTCAACGAGATTCTCTGCCATGCGGATAGCACTCTCATTGTCAGATAGGAGAGGGACTTTGCTCAATTTGTAGCCATAGTCCCTGAGGGTTTTCCTCATCCAAAGTAATTGCGCACAACAATGACCTGCGGCAATATACTTGGCTTCGGCGGTAGAAAGAGCTACTGAGTTTTGTTTCTTTGAAGCCCAAGACACCAGGGATCTACCCAGAAACTGACAAGTCCCTGATGTGCTCTTCCTATTAATTTTACACCCTGCCCAATCGGCATCTGAATAACCTATTAAATCAAAGGTGGATCCCCTGGGGTACCAAAGCCCAAACTTAGGAGTGTAGACTAGATATCTCATGATTCTCTTCACGGCCCTAAGGTGAACTTCGTTAGGATCGGCTTGGAACCTTGCACACATGTATACAGAAAGCATAATATCCGGTCGAGATGCACATAAACAGAGTAAAGATCCTATCATCAACCGGTATACCTTTTGATCTACGGATTTACCTCCCGTGTCGAGGTCGAGATGCCATTAGTTCCCATGGGTGTCTTGATGGGTTTTTCATCCTTCATTCCAAACTTGTTAAGTATGTCTTGAATGTACTTTGTTTGGCTGATGAAGGTGCCATCCTGGAGATGCTTGATTTGAAATCCTAAGAAGTATCTCAACTCCCCCATCATTGACATCTCGAATTTTTGAACCATGATCCTACTAAACTCTTCACAAGTAGATTTGTTAGTAGACCCAAATATAATATCATCAACATAAATTTGGCATACAAACAAATCATTTGCAACAGTTTTAGTAAAGAGTGTAGGATCAGCTTTACCGACTTTGAAGCCATTAGTGATAAGGAAATCTCGCAGGCATTCATACCATGCTCTCGGGGCTTGCTTGAGCCCATAAAGCGCCTTTGAGAGTTTATAGACATGGTTAGGGTACTCACTATCTTCAAAGTCGGGAGGTTGCTCAACATAGACCTCTTCCTTGATGGGTCCATTGAGGAAGGCACTCTTCACGTCCATTTGATAAAGCTTGAAGCCATGGTAAGTAGCATAGGCAAGTAATATGCGAATTGACTCAAGCCTAGCTATGGGTGCATAAGTTTCATCGAAATCCAAACCTTCGACTTGTGAATATCCTTTGGCCACAAGTCGGGCTTTGTTTCTTATCACCACACCATGCTCATCTTGCTTGTTGTGGAATACACATTTGGTACCTACAACATTTTGATTAGGACATGGAACTAAATGCCATACCTCATTCCTTGTGAAGTTGTTGAGCTCCTCTTGCATAGCCATCACCCAATCTGAATCTCTTAATGCATCCTCAATCCTGTAAGGCTCAATAGAGGAAACAAAAGAGTAATGCTCACAGAAATGTGCGACTCGAGATCGAGTAGTTACCCCCATATGAATATCACCAAGAATGGAGTTGACGGGGTGATCTCTTTGAATCGACTGGTGGACTCTTGGGTGTGGCGGTCTTTGACCCTGAATTTCTTGTTCATCTCCCCCTTGATCATTGGCCTCTTCTTGAGGTGGCTCATCCTCTTGATCTTCTTCTTCATCACCTTGAGCATGTTCCTCATCTTGAGTTGGTGGAGATGCTTGGTTAGAAGATGATGGTTGATCTTGTGCTTGTGTAGGCTCTTCGGATTCCTTAGGACACACATCCCCAATGGACATGTTCCTTAGCGCGACACACAGAGCCTCTTCATCATCTAGTTCATCAAGATCAACTTGCTCTACTTGGGAGCCATTAGTCTCATCAAACACAATGTCACAAGAAACCTCAACTAATCCAGTGGATTTGTTGAAGACTCTATATGCCCTTGTGTTTGAATCATATCCTAGTAAAAAGCCTTCTATAGCCTTAGGAGCAAATTTAGATTTTCTACCTCTTTTAACAAGAATAAATCATTTGCTACCAAAGACTCTAAAGTATGAAACGTTGGGCTTTTTACCGGTGAGGAGTTCATATGATGTCTTCTTAAGGATTCGGTGAAGATATAACCAGTTGATGGAGTAGCAGGCGGTGTTAATCGCCTCGGCCCAAAACCGGTCCGGTGTCTTGTACTCATCAAGCATGGTCCTCGCCATGTCCAATAGAGTTCTATTCTTTCTCTCCACTACACCATTTTGTTGAGGTGTGTAGGGAGAAGAGAACTCATGCTTGATGCCCTCTTCCTCAAGAAAGCCTTCAATTTGAGAGTTCTTGAACTCCGTCCCATTATTGTTTCTTATCTTTTTGATTCTCAATCCGAACTCATTTTGAGCCCGTCTCAAGAATCCTTTTAAGGTCTCTTGGGTCTATGATTTTTCCTGCAAAAAGAATACCCAAGTGAAGCAAGAATAATCATCCACAATAACTAGACAGTACTTACTCCCGCCGATGCTTATGTCAGCTATTGGGCTGAATAAATCCATGTGGAGTAGCTCGATCGGCCTGTCCGTTGTCACAATGTTCTTATGTGGATGATGGGTGCTAACTTGCTTTCCTGCTTGGCATGCGCTACAAATCTTGTCTTTCTCAAAGTGAACATTTGTTAGTCCTAAAATGTGCTCTCCCTTTAGAAGTTTGTGGAGATTCTTCATCCCAACATGGGCAAGTCGGCGATGCCAGAGCCAACCCATATTAGTCTTAGCAATTAAGCAAGTGTCAAGTTCAGCTTTACTAAAATTAACCAAATATAGATGACCCTCTAACACTCCCTTAAATGCTACTGAATCATCACTCCTCCTAAAGACAATAACACCTACATCTGTAAATAGACAGTTGTAGCCCATATTGCATAATTGAGAAACTGAAAGCAAGTTATAATCTAAAGAATCTACAAGAAAAACATTGGAAATAGAATGGTCAGGAGATATAGCAATTTTACCAAGTCCTTTGACCAAACCTTGATTTCCATCCCCGAATGTGATGGCTCTTTGGGGATCTTCGTTTTCTCATAGGAGGAGAACATCCTTTTCTCCCCTGTCATGTGGTTTGTGCATCCACTATCAACTATCCATCTTGAGCCCCCGGATGCATAAACCTGCAAAACAATTTAGGCCTTGTTCTTAGGTACCCAACCAGTCTTGGGTCCTTTCACGTTAGTAACAAGCACCTTGGGTACTCAAACACAAGTCTTTGATCCCTTGTGTTTGCCCCCAACATATTTGGCAACTACTTTGCCTGATTTGTTAGTTAAAACATAGGAAGCATCAAAAGTCTTAAATGAAGCATTATGCTCATTTGATGTAGCAGGAGTTTTCTTTTTAGGCATTTTAACATGTGTAGAATGCCTAGAGCTAGATGCCTCATTTTTATACATAAAAGCATGGTGAGAAACATTATGAGGTTTCCTAGCATGAATTCTCCTAATTTTATGTTCGAGATAATTAGCAGGATATAAAATATAGCCCTCATTATCCTGAACCATGGGAGCCTTGCCCTTAACAAAATTAGATAGTTTTTTAGAGGCATTAAGTTTGACATTGCTTCCGTGTTGGAAACCAATGCCATCCTTAATGCAAGGGCGTCTCCCATTATAGAGCATGCTTCTAGCAAATTTAGATTTTTCATTTTCAATCTCATGCTCATTGATTTTAGCAGTTAATTGTGCTATATGATCATTTTGTTGTTTAATTAAGGCAAGGTGATCATGAATAGCATCAACATTAACATCTCTACATCTAGTACAAATAGAGACATGATCAACAGTAGATGTAGAGGGTTTGCAAACATTTAATTCATCAATCTTAGCATGTAAAATAGCATTCTCATTTCTAAGATTGGAAATAGAATCATTGCAAACATTCAAATCTTTAACCTCAGAAATTAATCTAGCATTTTCTTCTCTAAGGCTAGAAATTGTAACATTCAATTTATCAATCTTAGCAATCAGACTAGCATTTTCATTTCTAAGACTGACAATTGAATCATTACAAACATTTAACTTCTCAACCTTAGCAATTAAATTAGCATTCTCAGTTCTAAGGTTGGAAATAGTGTCATGGCAAATGCTAAGCTCCTTAGTCAAATTTTCATTTTTCTCTACTTCCTGAGCATAAGAATTTTTTACTTTAACATGCTTTTTGTTTTCCTTAATAAGGAATTCCTCTTCGCTATCCAAGAGTTCATCCTTCTCATGAATAGCTCCTATTAGTTCATTCAATTTTTCCTTTTGTTGCATGTTAAGGTTGGAAAAAAGAGTAAGCAGATCATCTTCATCATCACTAGAGCTACCCTCATCACTAGATGTTGTATATTTAGTGGTGGCTCTAGATTTTACCTTCTTTTTGTCGTCCTTTGCCATGAAGCACTTGTGGCTGACGTTGGGGAAGAGGAGGCCCTTGTTGACGGCGATGTTGGTGGCATCCTCATCGGTGGAGCTCTCGTCGGAGTCCTATTCCCAACACACGTGGGCATCGCCGCCCTTCTTCTTGTAGTATCTCTTCTTCTCCTTCTTCTTCCCCCTCTTGCCGTTGCCCCTGTCACTATCACTAGACAATGGACATTTAGCAATAAAATGACCGGGCTTACCACATTTGTAGCACACCCTCTTGGAGCAGGGTTTGTAGTCTTTCCCCCTCATTTGCTTGAAGATTTGACGGAAGATCTTGATGATGAGCGCCATCTCCTCATTGTCGAGCTTGGAGGCGTCGATGGGAGCCTACTTGATGTAGATTCTTCTTTCTTCTCTTCCGTCGCTTTGAATGCGACGGGTTGCACCTCAGGTGTGGAGGTGGCACCTTGCTCCAAGTTCACAATGTGTTTGGAGCCTTTGACCATTAGTTCAAAGCTCACAAACTTTCCTATCACTTCCTTAGGAGACATTAGCTTATATCTAGGATCACCATGTATTAATTGAACTTGAGTAGGATTATGAAATACGAGTGATCTAAGAATAACTTTGACCATTTCATGGTCATCTCATTTGGTGCTCCCGAGGTTGCGCACTTGGTTCACCAAGGTCTTGAGCCGGTTGTACATTGCTTGTGGCTCCTCTCCTTGGTTGAGGACGAATCGACCGAGCTCTCCCTCGATTGTCTCCCGTTTGGTGATCTTGGTCACCTCATCTCATTCATGCGCGGTCTTGAGTACATCCCAAATCTCCTTAGCACTCTTTAGCCCTTGCACCTTATTATACTCCTCTCGACACAAGGAGGCAGGAGTATAGTAGTTGCTTAGGAGTTAAAGTGCCGGATTTGGGCGACTTCGTCCGAGTCGTAGCCCTCATCCCCCACTATAGGTACCTGCGCTCCAAATTCAACAATATCCCAAATGCTTGTGTGGAGTGAGGTTAGGTGATGCCTCATTTTATCACTCCACACACAATAATCCTCACCATCAAAAAATGGTGGTTTGCCTAAGGGAATGGAAAGTAGAGGAGCGCGCTTAGAAATACGGGGATATTGAAGGGGCATCTTACTATACTTCTTGCGCTCATGTCGCTTAGAAGTGACGGATGCCGCTTCGGAGTCGGATGTGGAGGGCGACGAAGAGTCGGTCTCGTAGTAGACCACTTTCTTCATCTTCTTCTTCTTGTCGCCACTTCGATGCGACTTGATGTGTGAAGGAGATCCTTCCTTCACCTTGTTGCCAGACTCCCTTGATGGAGCCTTCCCAAGGCTTGCGGGCTTGTCACCGCCGGTCACAATCTCCCTCTTGGCGTGATCTCCCGACATCACTTCGAGTGCTTAGACTCTAATGAAGTATTGGGCTCTGATACCACGCCTAGAGGGGGGATGAATAGGCGTAATCTAAAATTTACAACTTAAAACAACAAACTACAAGCCAGGGTTAGCGTTAGGGTTAAATCCGAGTCTGGGAGAGAGGGGAAAAACAAATCAACGAAGAAATAAAGCGGATGACACGGTGATTTGTTTTACCGAGATTCGGTTCTAAAGAACCTAGTCCCCGTTGAGGTGGTCACAAAGACCAGGTCTCTTTCAACCCTTTCCCTCTCTCAAACGATCACTTAGACCGAGTGAGCTTTCTTCTTAATTTCACGGGTCACTTAGACCCCACAAGGATCACCACACACTTGGTGTCTCTTGCCTTGCTTACAAGGCTTTGAGAGTAAGAATGAGAGAAAGAAGAAAGCCAACCAAGCAATAAGAGCAACAAAGAAACAGAAGAACGATCCTCTCACAAGTCCTAAAGCACTAGAATTGAATTGGGGACTTTGATTGGATCAGTGGCTTTGATTTGTGTCTTGGAGTGTTGCACTTTGCTCTTGTATTGAATGAGGAGTGTTGAATGCTTGGATGGTTGGAGTGGTGGTGGTTGAGGGGTATTTATAGCCCTCACCCATCAAAACAATCGTTAGGGCAGGCTACTGTCGATGGGCGCACCGGACAGTCTGGTGCGCCACCAGACACTATCCAGTGCACCAGCCACGTCACCCAACCGTTAGGGTTCTGACGCAAACGACCGTTGGAGTGGTAATTTTTGGTAGCATCGGACAGTGCGGTGCCGCACCGGACAAGCACTATTCACTATTCGGTGCGCCTCTTACCTGTGCTCTGACTTCTGCCGCGAACTGTAGTGTTGTCAGGGGCACTGTGTAGTCGACCGTTGCGCGAAGGAGCCATTGTTCCGCTGGTGCACCGGACATTCCGGTGGCACACCGGACAGTGCGGTGAATTATAGCGGAGCAGCCCTAGAAAAACCCTAGAGTGGCGAGTTTGGACTTGTACAGTCCTGTTGCACCGGACACTATCCGGTGGCACACCGGACAGTCCGGTGCGCCAGACCAGAGCACTCTCAAGATTGTTGCTCCTTTGAAATTGAACCCTATCTTTTATCTTTTATTGGTTTGTGTTGAACCTTTATGCACCTGTAGAACATATAATCTAGAGGAAACTAGTTAGTCCAATATTTGTGTTCGGCATTTCAACCACCAAAATTATTTATAGGAAAAGGTTTGACCCTATTTCCCTTTCAGCAGGGCATACACATACTAACTTTCCAAAATCTCTACAGGCATCCACCACGACTTCACCAGATGCAGACGCCTCGGCGACCCCCGCGCTGCCAACAACAACAGCGCAGAACTGCGCCCAAGGTTCAGACGGTGCTTCAGTTGTAGACTTCTCCTAGGTTATGACCACTTGGCCAGACCCCGACCCTACAACAAAAACTTAGTTGGTAAAAACAAAAAAATCTGGAATAAATATCTCCTATATGAACAAACTACTTACCATTGGCCCCTTGCTGTCACACCCAAAATTTGATATCTAGAATTTATGAAAATTCTCTAGAACTTTTGAATTAAAATATCCTTTAATTAGACTTTTCTTAACTTGAAGTTGCCCCTCCTAAAATTCTTTCCTAACAAAATACTACTAAATGAATTAAGTTATCTCCTCATGGAATTATACATATAAGTCATCACTAAAGGATTTAATATAAATCGTGTCCCAATAAAAGTTATACGCTAGGAATTATTTTTTTACAATAACTAGTTTTTTGTATGAATGTCATATTTGAAAACATTTGCTTAAATAAGTAAGACAATAAAGGAATAAATAAAAGCATGCTTTGCTTTCATATTGGGGTTTTGATCGTTCATTTAAATTGACTTAAAAGCTTGAACTATATTTGAATGGAATTTGAAACTTAGAAATTAAAAATAGGAATAGAAAATCTGAAATAGAAAACAAAATAGAGAAAAAAAATGATGAGAAGATCGCTCTTAGGCCGTTTCCTCTCCCATTCCTAGCCCAGCCAAAACTCCCCAGTTGGCCCCTTTCTCGCGTTGGCCCACCTCCACATTCATCCCGCTCAGCCCAATTCCTCTCTCCTTTTTTCTTTTCCACCATGACTCTGCCATATGGCCCTAGGTGTCAGCCACTCTGTCGCGCCTCACTGTCATGTGGGCCATGCATGTCAGCACCACCTTCTAGCTAGGGCTAGACAAAATACTCGTGGCTCAATAACTCGCTTGACACGGCTCGGTAGTGGCTCGACTCGGCTCGACTCATTTTTATTTTGTAGCGAGTTGTGCCAGCATTGTAGCTCGGTGTTAAAACGAGCTAGCTCGGGCCAACTCGCGAGCTAGCTCGCGAGCCAAGCGAGCCAACCACATAGAATGGGCCAGGCACGGTCACCTAAAGGCAATAGGGGCCCACTCAGCAACTCGCCAACTCCCATAGCCCACTCGGCCTCGGCCACACCCACACCACACGTAGACACTCGCACTCACGCAGACACACACGCTATGGCACACACAGAGACACTGGACACAACCGAATCCGGAATGGTGGCCGGACTGCTGGATGTTCTTCAAACCCTAACCCTAGCCGCCTAGCCGCCGCGCCAAAACCTTGTGACGGTCCACCGCCGACTGCCGTGCGACCAGCAGCCCACGCCGACTGCCAACCACCGCCGACCGCCATGCGACCCAGACGCTGCGACGGTCCACTACCGACCGTCGTGCGCCTGCGCACTGCACACAGACGCTGCGAGTAGGAGCCTGCGACTGTGACTGCGATGGCCACTGTTGAGTGCTGAACTGCTGACCGCCATTGAAGTGATGGAGGACGAGCACCAGAAGCAGGAAGTCCACAACCAAGTGCGTCCATCACCTGCAAGTCACGGATCAAGGGTTAAAATAATGGGGAAGAAGCCATTACCATCAGCTATGCAAGGTAATCGTGGGCGGGGCCAAGTTCGTCGAGGTTCTGGCTCTCAATCGACAACTCAAATTCCTGCTGTGGTAGCTACATGTACATCTATAGAAAAGGTGTGTTCTGTGTTCACTAGCTAATGTTGTATTTGGACTGATCATTAGTTGAGAAATAATGAATTGGTTAATGTGTAGCATGTGAGAAATGAAGAAGAGGAAGAGATTTTGATCGATATGAATGATGAATTATATGATGATGCTGATGCGGGGGAGGAGGAGGGGATGATGATGATGATGATGCGGAGGAGGAGGAGGAGGGGGAGGAATCAGAGGGCAATCATGTGTCAAAGGCTCAGAAGACAAATCGAGGCATAAAAAGATTAAAGGGTGGTAGTCAGTCGTCTCCTTCCAAAGATAAGGCAAAGAGAGGAAAGCGTGCTGGTTGCTAGAAATATTTTAAGGAGATCCATGTTCAGTCCAAGAAGGAGTTTGGGGTTATGGTGACAAAAGCCAAATGCAAATTCTGTTATAAAAGCTATGCATACCATCCAGGGGGCAACTTCACAGTTAAATCGTCATTTACAGAAGTGCATACAGTTTCAGAACAAATTGGCTAAGGCAAAATCTCAACTTCCTCAAGGTACTCTCACATTTACTGCAACTGATGGATCTATTATTGTTAACCCTGATGAATATGATCATGAGCACACTAGACTATTGATTGCCAAGATGATCATTATTCATGAGTATTCTTTTAGGATGGTAGAGCATAAATGGTTTAATATCTTGATGACATGGATGAATAGCAAATATGAACCTATCGGTAGGAAGACTATTAGAAGTGAATGTATGAGAGTCTATGAATCTGAGAAAGAGAAACTGAAGAAGAGTCTTAGAGAAGTTGAATCAATAAGTTTAACTACTGATTTGTGGACATCTAATCAAGGTGTACAATATATGTGTTTAGTGGCACATTACATAGATGTTGAATGGGTTTTGCAATGTTGTGTCCTTAATTTGTTGAATTGGATCCCCCCCACACTGGTATAGTAATAGCTCAAGCTATTTTTGATTGTTTGGTTGAATGGAAAATAGAAGACAAGGTTATGACAATAACTCTTGACAATGCCTCAAATAATGATGTTGCCATTACAAATTTGAAGTCCAAGCTTCTTGCAAGAAGAAATGCACAGTTTGATCCAAAATATTTTCATGTCCGTTGTGCTGCTCACATAGTGAATTTGGCTGTAAATGATGGCCTGCAACCATTAGATGGTCTTCTAAGTAATCTTTGGGACACAGTCAAATATTTTAAGAGGTCTCCTACACGTATGTATAAATTTGTTGAGGTTTGCAATGAGTATGCTATTAAAGTTGGAAAAGGTCTATCCCTTGATGTTAAAACAAGGTGGAATTCAACATATAGAATGTTGGACACATGTATGGAGTATAGGGATGCTTTTCAGTACTATGCTGAAGTAGACCATAACTATGTGTGGCAACCTACATAAACTGATTGGGATAAGTATCATAAGATTAGGCCAATTTTAGGAACAATGGCTGGAGCAACCACTGCATTTTCAGGTTCAGTTTATCCAACTGCCAATGTCTTCTACCCTTACATAGTGAAAGTTAAGATTGCTTTGTTAACAGCACAGAAATCTAGTGATGCATATTTGAGGTGTATGGCTGCTGCAATGTTAGAAAAATTCAATAAATATTGGGAGGTGAGGAACAATGTCATGGTTATTGCTACAATCCTTGACCCTAGGTTCAAAATGAGGTACATCAGATGGTGTTTCGGCCAACTTTATGATGCTTTTAGGTGTCAAACAGAGCTTGAAGAGATCAACATAGAATTAGAAGATATCTACAAGAAATATGATTTGGTGTATAGGGAGAAAAATGGTGATAGTAGCTCAAATACCCAGTCAGTTTCAATAGCAAAGGATGTAAGCAGTGATCTTGCTTCCATAGTCCCAAGTGAGTTTCAGGATTTTTTGGACTCTAGTGCCACAGAAAGCTCAAAATCAGAGTTGCTTATCTATCTAGATGAAGCAAATGTGTCCATAGATGATAAGAAGTTCAACTTGGTGAACTATTGGAAAGTGAATTCTCATAGATTCCCTGTTGTGGCGAGTATGGCAAAGAGATTCTTGGCTGTTCCTGCTGGAAGTGTATCATCAGAATCAACTTTTAGTTGTGGAGGAAGGATTCTTGATGATTATAGGAGTTCTTTAAAGCCGGTGATAGTTCAGGCACTAGTTTGTGCATCTAGTTGGATACGGGGTTCGCCAAATCCTATCATTGTGGTATGTTTCTATGTGATTATTAATTTATTTTGACTATTTTTGTTCTAAACATATTTAATGTTTAATTTTGACTAATTACATGGAGGAGAATATGATGATGATAATGAATATGTGGAATTCCCAAACTGTGTGGTTGGAAGCAATTAGTAACAGTAAGTCTATAAGTGTGTTGTGCAATGTGGTGTTCAATTGTTCAAATGTCTAAAATGTGTGGTTCCAAAATGCGTTCTTATGCACTGATGGTATTTTCATATTTTGAAATGTAGGTCTCACAGGATCAAAAGAGTTCAAAAAGATGGTCTGAGTCTGAGTGATGGTCTGCAGGCTGCTACAAGAAGATTTTATTGTTTTGCATTTTCATGGCCTAGGAACTTTTGAGTCCTTCAGTGTTTTTATTAAGAATCTAAAGTCTGAACTGTCGACTGTCGTAAACTATTATCAGTGTTAACTGTTAATGTGTGATGGACTGATATACTCCTAGCTAGTCCTGTTGTTTTAATCTACATGTTATCAACTCCAGCATGTTTCCCCGTGCATGTTATCAACTCCAGCATGCTTCCCCGTGCATGTTATCAACTGTTCATGTTAACTGTTAATGTGTGATGGACTGATGGACTGGCTATGGATAATGAAATATGGACTAATGTAGTCATGTTATAAGTGTGAATGTCTTAATCTACATGTTGTTACTCATGTTGTGTCATTGTGTGTGATTGAGAATTTAAATTCAACTCCTGCTATTTTTTTTGAAGCCATGCCATGTTTTGGTATGTATGGCTCGCGAGTCAAACGAGCTGTCTTGAGCTACAAAATGAGTCGAGCTGAGCGTGGTTCCTAGCTCGCTACTTTAACAAGCCGAGCCGAGCCAGCTCGTTTGGTTACCGAGCTATAACGAGCCGAGCTATAACGAGCCGAGTTGGCTCGATATCCAACCCTACTTCTAGCTTCAAGCCGACCAATTTCTGTTCCAGCATCTGCAAAATTCCAGTCGCGCGGGTCGCCTCAACCCAAGATAAATTCGGTCGTCGTTCCGCTATTTCTCCTCGTCCGCCTGCCTTCCCTTCCCCTAGTTTCTGTCTCCGTTTCCATCGGTGCTTACCAGTTTTGGATTATATAGATCCCACGAATTCCCTCGTCCACTCGTGTCCCTAGGGGGAAATCTTGCTGTGCTCCAATCCCTGTGGGCCGAGTCGTCGGATTGGGGTGAGGGATGTCGCGACGCCGCCGCAACCGAAGTCGAGTAAGAACCATCACATCGCCGCAGGTATCGGGGGATTCAACATTGACTAGTGCTGGGTGAATGGGCTGATGCCGCCACCGTGGATCTCGTCCATGGGCAACTCTCCGACCCCTGCTGGTGTTCCGGGCACATCGCGAGACGCCACCACGCGTATGTACCCCGACCAACATTTCTCGTCGACGATGGGGCTGCGATGTCCCGTGTGTGTGCTGCCGCCATTGGGGAAACTCGCAACCGAGCTTCATCGATGAAAGAGAGAGAAGGGAGTTAGTGGAGGAGGCCGCCAACTGCATTAGGGCGTTCGGTGCTCTTGGGACCTCGATGGGCATGACTCGGTGAAGATGAGCAACGGCGTGGGGAGCACGGAAGCCAGGGACTCGCCTCACCAAAGTCCATGGTGTGGCGCCGTCCTGGGTCAAGCGGATGGGGGAGGATGAAGATGACTCATTGACCGTGGACCAGGAAATGTGTGGCTCAGATCGTATGGCCGAGGTAACGTTTTGCTCGGACTTATCCAATGCCGTAGATCTCGGATCTGATGGTCAGAATAGCGTACCCATTCGGATTAATGTAGATCTAATCTCGACCGTAGAATTCAGATCGAGCGTCCCAAACAGCCTCATACCCCCCTTCGCCGTAGTATTTTTGCAAAAGAGCCCTCTGCGATTTGATGAATCAACCCGCCGTCCTGCGCGGAGGTGGCTAAGTCACAGACACTTTTGCGCTCTTGCCCCTGAGTTATCCTGTATTAGTGTGCGCAGCCTGAGATCAGTGAAACAGGAAAAAGAAATTAGAAAATAGATTTTTAATATAAAAATAAATACATAAACTTGTATAATTCATAGAAAATTCATATTAAGTCCAAATTAATCCATTCCAGTTTCTATAATTTTGTAATATTATTGTTTATCATTTAGTCCCACTGTTTTGACATGAATGTCACAATAAAATTTATATCCTATTTAATCTTGTACAAAACACATAAAACCTTCAAAAATTCATAACTTAAAATCTATAACTGTAAAATTAATGATTCCTGTTCCTAGAATCTTATTTTAATGTGTAGACTATTATTATATATTTTGTTTACATGTTTGGTGTACTGTTAATTTTTCCTACACCATGTTTGTCTGTATTGCCACGTTTAGTTGTGAGGACACATGTAACCTGAAGAGCAAGTTGGTACCTGAAATCTCAAGTCCCAAGCAAGTTGTGCCCTTGATCACTTCTTTTTACCCAGTCATGTTCTGATTAATCATAATGATCTACATAGGTTAATTTTGATGGGACCCAATAGGTTATCCTAGTTTGACTGTCTTTATACCTTGTTCACCACTGAATTTTTGGGTAGTACCTGCTATTGCTTTATGTGGTTTTGGGTATAGAGATACATATTATTCATGATTATATCTTTATTATCAGTTGTTATTTACTGTTCATGATAAGATCATTATGTTAATTGGAACATGGAGAACCACCCGGGAAAATAGTGCTACCACAAGGGTTTAATGGGACGCCCTTGGCTGACTAACTAGGAAAGCTAGTGGAAGACTACCTTACCCGAAAGGGGCAAGGGCAGTAGGGGAGTGGTCAGTGTAGGGAGGTCCTCGGGTTGATTTTGCTGCGATGGCGGTCGGGCGAGGGATTCCTGCACTAGAGCATCCTATAAACTGTAGCGGGTTTTCTGAAGCTAGTGGAACTTTGTAAAGGCCTCGTAGTGTTACCCTGCCACGCCTCCTCGGTAGAGGTGTATGGGATTGGCCGTCTCTTGGCAGATGGGTAACATGACTTGTGGGTAACGATGCGCAACCTCTGCAGAGTGTAAAATTGGTATACTAGCCGTGCTCACGGTCATGAGCAGCTCGGACACTCACATGATTAAGTTATGGAACTAAATTCAATTTGTCATATGCATTGCATCGTAGGTGATGTTGTTACTTTTGTTCTATTACTTAATTGGGTTGGTATTTACTTATACTTAGTAATTGCTAATAAAATTTTGAACAACTCTAAAAGCAATGCTCAGCTTCAACCATCCTCTTTGGTAAGCCTTACACTTGGTGAGCTCCCACCTTTGGCGAGTTCATGCACATTATTCCCCACAACTTGTTGAGCTATGAACGTATGTGAGCTCACTCTTGCTGTCTCACACCCCCATAGGTCAAGAACAGGTACCACAGGATGAGGCGCTTGGAGGATGCTGTGACGAGTCGTGAGAGGTCTAGGCCGTCGTCTCCAAGTCAACTTTGGGTTGCTAGACCGTTGTCTCCTTATAATGTAATTATTTATTTATTTTGTACAAAACTCCTATTATATAGTAAAGATGTGACATTCGATCATGTGCCATGATTCATCATATGTGTGAGACTTGGTCCCAGCACACCTGGCGATTATGTTCGCGCCCGGGTCTTGGTTCCCCGAAACCCGGGTGTGACACTTGCCTAGTGTGGGCGTCGAACTCGCTGACGCCTTCAAGCAAGTAGTCCTCGACAGAGATATCGAGCGCACCCTTGTAGGCTGCGCCCCTCTCAGTACCCTTTGCCGCCGCATCACGACAAGCCTTGCTAGGCAAAGACATGCCAACAGCCATAGCAGACGATGTTGCTCGTGGAGGCATCGCCGCGGCGGCTGTCGTAGTCATCACGACACTGGGCCTCGATCCCCAGCTACACCGGCACCTCTGAGTTGGTCAACAAGATCCTCTATCCTTGGTAGGGATATTTGTTCTTGATAGTGACTTCATTCCGAGCCCTGTAGTCTATCACATTCTCTTGGTCCCATCTTTCTTCTCCACGAACAGAACTGGAGCGGCCCAAGGTGAGGTACTTGGTCTGATGTAACCTTTCTCTAACAGCTCATCGACCTGCTTCTTGAGTTCCACCAATTCAGGTCCAAACACTATATAAGCTCTCTTAGAAATAGGGGCATTGCCAAGGTCAAGCTCTATAGCAAACTCGACCTTCCGCTTGGGTGGCATGCCTGGTAGCTCCTCAAGAAACACATCTAGAAATTTCGACACAACTCTGATGGCCTCAAGTGGGTTGTCCTCCTTACCATCCACAAACATCTAGTGACATACCCCTTCCTCTAGATCATGCATGATCAGTTCAGTTAATATCGCTTCCCTGGACGGGGACACTAACCTCACAGTTCTCTTGTCACAGCTGACGGTTGCTTCGTTCTTGTGTAGCCAATTCATCCCTATGATGACATCTATCCCTTGGGTACCCATTACTACTAGGTTAGCGAGGAAGTCTATACCCCTTATTTCAATCCTTAGGATTGGGCACATCTTATCTAACTGAATTTCCTCCCCCCTAACTGAATTAACTCTTAGCGGTGGAATCATTGGTTCTATGGGAATGTTATGTGCTTCTACCCATGATGTAGCAACAAAAGAATGCGTGGCACCAGTATTAAATAGTACTTTTGCTGGATGGGATTTGACTGAAAACATACCAACTGCCACATCTGGTGCATCTTGGATTGCTTCGGCCTCCAAGTGGTTCACCTTTCCATGGTTGTAGGCCTAGCCACGACATCTTGATGCCTGATGGGGCGCTCCTTGTCTTCTAGGGGTGTTGGAAGCTAACTGTTGTTGAACTGCTTCCTTTGGGCATTGCATCGCCTAATGGCCTTACTCTCCATAATGGAAGCATCCTCTACTTCCTCCTAGTGCTGGGACTGCCTAGCTACTCTGATTTGTTGATGGGGCAGGAAGGCGAGGTGCCTGAATGCTTTGCCTCTGGAACTGATTTCCTCCCGGTTGGTTGTGATGGCGGTACTGTTGCTGCTGAGGGTACTGCCTCTGAAATTTCTATTGATGCGGATGTTGGTTCTATTGCTGATATCCTTGTGGGTGACTCTGCTTGAACTGCTGGGGTGAATTGCTTGAGAAGCGGGAGCTACTGCTACTCCCGGTCTGTGGTCCACCAATCTTGCGCTTCCGGTCTTCCATCTCCTTGTGCTTCCTCTTAGTCATTATTGCTCTATCAGCCAGATGTTGGAAGGTAGGGAAGGTATGATTCATCAACTGGTAATGCAGGGAGTCAACCAAACCTCTCAAGAACCTGTACTACCTCTTTGCATCAGTATTGACATCTTCAGGTGCATAGCGAGATACCTACAGAAATTTGTCCCTATACTCACTAACGGATACGGGTCCCTACTTCAGTGCCACAAATTCCTCCTTCTTCACTATCATCAAGCCTTCTGGAACATGATATCGACGGAAGTTGTCTTTGAACTCCTCCTAAGTGATAGCTTTAGGGTTGGCATAGGCGGCGAGATAGGACTCCCAACTCCCACCAAGACTGAGTTGCTCCCCTTAGTAGATGGGGACCATACAAAACCTTCTCCCTATCATTGCATTGAGCAGTGTGTAGTTCCCATTCTACTGTGCATAACCAGTCTTTGGCTTCCATGGAGTCGGCTGAGTGGGCCAAAACAGGGGGATAACCTCTCATGAACTCAGAACGCTTATCTCTTGGCATTTGCACTTGTGATTGTGGCTGAGGTTGTTGTTGAGCCTACTGCATGGCTGTCAGGGTATGTTCGATAGCTTGCATTGCTTGGGTCTGCATGAAGAACATTTGCTCCACTGAGATTGGGTTGGCGGGGGAGGCAACTGATGGGGTGCCTCATCTTATGGGGCTTGTTGCTCTTGCTAGGTATGCCTCCCGCCTCAGCACCTATTGTCAGACATCTGTCAAAGGCATTGACACATTAGAATTGATATTGCAATCTTTCAGCATAAGAAAAGGCACATAGAGATCTTCATCATACTGGATGAACAAGCATCTTCACTGATTCTCAACATAGCTAAACACAACTTCTCAGATAAAGAGGAAAGTGGAAGTAAAAGTTTTCCCAACTAAATGGCTAAATTTATTAACATTAATAGCTAAACCAAATTGCACGGGACACCCATTTTTCGATGACAAGCATTACAAAGATCCAAATCCAACATAAGTTCACCATGACAAGCATAGGAACACATGATATGCAAACTATCCTGACTTACTAAGACTAACTAAGACTAAGACACTTGACTTAAGCATTTATTACAAACTCTGGCATGAGCGATCTAAGGCTCCAAGTCTATTTGGGTCCTATAGTCAGAGGTGTCATAAGCATGATGACTATGGGGCAACGAGAGGTAAGGTGCTGAGTCCCAGCAGGGGCAGGGGAACCATCCTCCTAGTGGCAGTGCTCCGCGCACTCAGCGCGTAGTTTCACGATCTCCACACGATCCTTGCTCAACTCGTCCAGAGCGTGGTCCAGCTCGATGTTGAGCACGGCAACCAGGTTGACTATGCTACTCAACCTAGGATTGCCCTCACCAACCGGTGAGAAAATTAATCACACTCCCAGTACTACCAGTCGAACAACGGGGGTAGTACTTGAGTTTAATACCTTTAGCCACCCCACTGAACAACGAGCAATACTGCAAAAGTGCACGTCATGCAACATCATGCATGGTTGCCTTAGCAATGTCCCTCTCAGAGATGGCATAGTGCTCTGAGTAGGCCTCTGCACCTAGGAGGTCATCCTCCAAACAACGCACTAGGCAGGTAGCCTCCCAGCGGTCCGGGTACGTCCCGTGCTGTGCTGGTAGACTACACAATGGTACTCGATCAACCAGGTGTGTTGGTCGAAAGCCCAATGCAGCAAGGTATCGAGAGTGTCGTGGAAGTGACAACCATGAGCGACTTCACAGGTGATGGGTCGGGCGACCCATCCCTCTGTCTCTTGCTCCTCCGAAACCTCTATACTGTGGTCTGAGCTGCCACCATCGCCGTCTCCGTCTAGGTCACCTCTAGCAACCGGGGTGCCCTATGGTGGTGCAGAGGGCGCCACCAGCTGGGGCACAGAGGAGGGGTGCCTCCCAGACTGCACCTTCTGCTAAGGCGGGGTGGAAGAGTCTTGTTGCTCCATCTCCTGATGTCGGGTTTCTTGCTCCTCTCATAGGCGGTGGTGTAGCCTCTCCAGGTGACTCGACTATCCGGACACCGTGTGGTGAAGTGGACGTCCCGCAAGTTGAGAAGGTAGGAAAGGGATCACTGACTTACGTGTGGTGTGCCTAAGACGGGCCATCTACAAAGATGTCATAATCATAAGAGTAAGAACAAAACTACATGACCAACAAGTAAACCATAAGTAGAATAAAAATATAGTTTTAACAAGGTGTAGTTTTTGTGTAGTAATATAACATAGGGTTGGTCGGTATGACCAACTTTTGGAGTAACACCAAGGGTCAAGGTGAGAATGAGGGTCTATAGTCCATAGAATGACCATTGCTACTCTAGGTTAGAGGTCCTACTTTCATCACGGCTTTGATACCACTTATGTCACACCCGGTTTTGGAAGGAAAACTGAATGTGAACCATGTACGTGCCAGAATCAGAAATTCACGTACCCAACGATTACATAATTGGACATCATGATACAATGCTCAAATAATAGAGGAAAGAGGTAGTACTTTCTTACATCATGATGACTGAAACATCCACAAAGTCATTAACTTAAACATAAATCAAAGTGCTGAATGAAACGTAGTACAATAAGGCCATCATAGGCAGCTAACTGGGGGTTTGCCGCTAATCTACTCTATAACTCATCGAAATCCTAAACTCCTGAAAGTCCTCCATATTGCCTTCATCTTATCCGGAGCAAGGGTTGTAATGGGGACTGTTGGTCACTTGTTTTCAATTGCTAAATAGAATCAAGAAACAAGGCAACACATTATTAAAAGACTAAATAACCTTCGTCATGAAGGAGTTAACCCTTTGAGATAACACCTTCGGCAATGAAGGTAATTATTGTTTGAATACATGAGTGTGCAAGGAATACAAAAGAGCTTAGATATAATAACTCAGTTGTGATATCTTCTTGATAACTTTCTCTTAATTGAAATTAACTTTACAAGTGTACCTTTAGCAGTTGTAGAGAGAAGTACAACAGAGATGCAGTAGAGGGAGAATTATAGAGCAATTGTACCATCCACCAAAAGGTACTCTATGCAGGGCATTGTTCATCTATTTATAGGGAGTCGTTAGCTTCGTATGACATTACATTCATGCCCTCATAGATTACACACAAAGTTTACAAATATCATAGGGATAACATTGCCATTTGCTCCTAGCAACTTGAATAACACATTCTCCTTATGTCGCCTTCCTATTGTTGGTCTCTTGTTTTTTATTACTAAATCATAAAACACGGCAACACAATTGTTAAATATTAAGGACCTCCGTCCTTCAAAACATTATCTCTTTTGAGTGTAATGGATCTTGGACGAAGGTCATGAAGAACAAGTCTTCATCATTCATATAAAAATATAGTTATAGGTGTAACATTATGCTAACTATTCATTTCATATCAAATGTTAAACAATATTAAGGTATACATCATATATTGACAAAGTGATACATAATGTATATTACATTTGTACCTTCGGCTTGCTCGAAGGCAAGAGCACGAATGCAATTTCAATCCAGTGTGAACAGTACGAGGGCACTGTTCATCTATTTATAAGCATGGGACGTAGGCCAAGCAGAAATACATTTATGACCCTGATATGTATGCATTACCTTAATACAAACATCAGGGATTAATGGGTCTTTACTATTTGGCTCAACATCGCGTTTGGCCTTCGTAACTGTCTGGGGCCGAAGCTATGAACCTTCGGCATTTTACACATGTCTGTTGCAGCTTCGGCGCTTAGTCCTTTTAGTTGTAGACAATTACTTCATCCTGAGGACCTTCGGTAGAGAAGGAGATCCCCAACAGCAGCCTCTTCGTGGTGCTAGTTCGTTTTTTCATAACGAGCTCGATCCGTGAAACACACGAAAGCTTCTGAATGCCGAAGGTCTGAAAAACACCTTCCTTGAGCTTGTTAGTGAAAACAAATAAAAAATTACGGCCTGTGCCGGTCCACCAATCAATCAGTATGAGCAATGCGGCGATTATCCTTCTTCGCCTGCACGACTATATAAACAGACAAGCTGGGGAGAAGTTGCCACAACATTCATTGCTATTGCATCATTGTGCTATTGAAAATTTTTACTGAAGCCGAAGCTTTTTGCCGTCTGTACACTTATTGTCTAGTCTTCGAACAATCATCAAGTTAGTTAAAAGCTAGCTTTGTCTTAAGAATTGAAATGGTTAGGATTAGGTCTACTTCTAGGCTGACAAACGAAGGTGAAGAGACTGAGGCAACTGAGACAACCCCAATCTCAGAAGTAATGAGACGCTCTAGGTTGGTTATTCAAGAAGGACAAGGGTCTAATCCTGACAAGGATGATGTTATTGCCGAAGCTGAACATACTATTGCCGAAGCTGCTAGTGATGATGAAGAGGATGATGGCATTTTGATTCCGAGCAAGCCTAGCCATATTGAATTTGGAAAATCCACTATGAAGGCAGAAGATTTAATTTTAATGAAAAAGCTTGGATATTTTGGGAAAAATGATGATGAGTTGATAAGGTTTGCTAGAGACGAAGTGGTTCTAGAACCAAGAGATGATGAAGTTGTTGTTTTTAAGAGCTTCTTCAGAGCAGGGCTTCGGTTCCCTCTGTATGAAATGATCGGTGAAGTTTTAAAGAAATTTGAAATTTATCTTCATCATCTGACTCCAAACACTATAGTTAGCCTTAGCGTGTATATATGGGCTCTCTGAAGCCAGGGAAGGAGTGCTAATGTTGAAGGATTCTGTAGAGTCCATGAACTCCACTACCAGACCAAGGCGAGAGCAGATGGTCTGCACAAGAACTTCGGATGCTACAATTTTGCATACCGAAAGGAAACGAAGGCCCCTGTGATTGGATACCACACCAAGTGGCCCACCGGCTAGACAAGTGAATGGTTTTATGTGAAAGGTGATGAGAAGAGATGGGATAAGATTATGAGTATGGTGATGAGTCCTTTGCAACTGAGCTTCAGCATGACAAGGCCATTATGCTACATGCAACTCAGCTCCCCATGCCAACTAGCCGAAGTAGAATTCGGGGTTGTGGCCGAGCAAATCAGTACTCGGGGCCTAGTTCAAGAATATCTAGCCTACAAAACATTTCCCACATCAGGTGGGTGGGGAATGCTGAAGAAGAAAGACGAATGAAAGAAATTTGAGCTTGTTAGACTTCCATATCGCTTTAAATTTTAGAAAACCTTCAGTGGCCCTTGTGTCGAGTGGTTGGAGGTCATTGAGACAATGTGTAATGAAATCCTTGGAAATTACACTAAGAAAGAGGACCAGCTAATGACTGCTGCCTTCGGCACACGAGAGAAATGAAGGCTAAATCAATTGATGGATGCCCTTGGCTTCGAGTATCCCGACTATGATAGACTGGACGAAGAGGCTGGGGAGTGAAAAAGAAAAGAGTTGTCAGTATTTTGAAAAGGCAAAGACAAAGATCTGTCGAGAAGGACAAAAATAAAAGGTTAACAAAAAGACCAAAGTTAACACCAGAACCTTCGTCATCTAAGAAAAGAAAGATTATATCATCGAGCTACGAAGAAGAAGAGAGATCTCTGCCGAATGTCACACCTAGGTTTTAGGGACCCGGGCGCGATCATAATCACCAGGTGTGCTGGGACCAAGTCTCAAACATATGATGATTCATGGTATAGAAACGAATGTCACAACTTTATTATACAATAGGAGTTCTGTACAAAATAAATAAATAATTACATCGTAAAGAGACAACGATCCAACAACCCAAAGTTGACTGGGAGATCACGACCTAGACCTCTCACGAACACATCGCATCATTCTCCATGCGCCTCATCCTGTGGTACCTGTTCTTAACCTGTGGGGGGTGTGAGACAGCAAGGGTGAGCTCACATACGTTCATAGCTCAACAAGTTGTGGGGAATAATGTGCATGAACTCGCCAAAGGTGGGAGCTCATGTGAAGTGTAAGTCTTACGAAAGGGAATGGCTAAAGCTGAGCATTGCTTTTAAAGTTGGTCAAAATTTTATTAGCAATTACTAGATGTAAGTAAATACCAAACCATAATAATAATAGAACAAAATTAATAATAAATCCCATGCAATGCAAATGACAAATTGAATTTAGTTCTATAATTTAATCATGCGAGAGTCCTGAGCTGCTCATGACCATGAGCTCGGCTAGTATACCAGTTTTACACTATACAAAGGTTGTATCCTGTACCCACAAGTCGTGTATCCCATGTCACCATGGTTAGCTAGACCTTTAGACACTACCGAGGTGAATGGCTAGGGATCCACTACGAGGCCTTTAAAAGTTCCACTAGCTTCCGAAAACCCGCTACAGTTTCTGGGAAGAGCAATTGTAGGAATCCTCGTCTGACTGCCATCGCAGCAAAATCAACCCGAGAACCTCCCTACATGCCTACTCCCCTACAGCCCTTGCCCCTTTTAGGTAAGGTAGTCTTCCACTAGCTTTCCTAGTTAGTCAGCCAAGGGCGTCCCATTCCACCCTTGTGGTGGCACGTGTTTCTCAAGTTAAGCTCCATGCTCCAATTAAAATAATATAATGATCTTGACATGAACATAAATAAAATAAAATAACAGAATAATTGGAACATGGACATAATGTAGTATTAATCCCAAAACCATATAGAGCAATAGCAAAACTACCCAAATGATTCCGGGGTAAACAAGGTAACAAGAAAAACAGACTAGGGCAACCTATTTGGTCCCATCAAAATTAAACCTATGCATGAATAAATGATTATAAAGAACATTATTGGGTAAATGAAAGTGATCAAGGGCACAACTTCCCTAGGACTTGAGATTCCAGGTACCAGGATGATCCTCAGATGACTCGTAACCTCGCTGCTAGTCGTAGCAATATAAACAAACATGGTATAGACAAAATTAACATCACACCAAATATAAGAACAAACTGCGTAATAATGATTTATGCGTCGCTACGAGATCATGGGATCGAGAACTAGTAAAATTAGAGTCATGGTTAATAAGTTATGATTTATGGGAGATCTATGTGATTTAACTATTAAACTATATTATAAATTGATTAGTATACATCATATGAGAGAATATCTTATAAATAATTAACTCAACTTTAGTCTAAGTCATTACTTGATCATCTTTTAGGCCAAAGATAACCATAAGATCAGGATACTATATTAATATTAGAAACGCTAATCTAGAAAACATAAATTAATCAAATTAGTTATAAAAGTATGGGATATCATATAATCAATGTTGCTACTGCGTAGTAAATTTTTATACGAAGCTAACGCAACTTGAACGGATTGAAACAGAGTTAAAATGAATTAGTTATGATTTTCCAAAGTTAATTATGTGCTTGGTACGGAATAAATTAAGTAAACAATTTTAGCCTATGTTTCATGTTGAACAGAGTTAATAAGTGATAAATAATATTAATACAAAATTATAGGAATTGAAATGGGTCAATTTGGTCTTAATATGGATTTTCTAGGGACTAAACAAGTTCTAATGATTATTTTTACATTAAAAATCCATTTCCATAATCATTTATCTAATTTATGTGTTCTCTAGACTTGGCACAATATTATCGGAAAGTACAGGGGTGTTAACACAAAAAGTCCACAGACTCAGAGTTTTCTGCCGTGGACTGCGAGTTTATTCATAAAAACTTTAAGGACCTCTCTGCAAAATTGTTCGGTTGAAGGGGTATCCGCTCATACCGACCGTTGGATCACAAATATGCGGCACCGATTATGATCCGTGGCCGAGATCTGCGCTACGTCGCACGATACCCTGTGACACACATCTACCCACCGACGGCTCAGATTAAAAATCACGAATGGGTATTGACGCTTCTAATCTATATCGTACACGCCCGATCCAACGGACCAGGGCCCTCTCCCCCAACCCACGTGCCTAGGCGTCGGCGCCGCATTCAACACGGAGGAGCCCTCGCCAGCAATGGTGATCCGGCACACCGGCCTTCCCCACATAAATAAAAAAGGTCCTACACTGCTGGAAGAATGGAGAATACGATGAGGAACTTCTTACCGCCATTTGTCACGCAGGGGCACCCGACCGCAGTGGCGTGCGGCAACACGGCGGAGTGCCAGCTCCGGCGACCAATTCCACTGCACCGATTGGTCGACCGCGCCCGTGAACGCCATATCCAACATCCACAAGCCCTGGCGGAGCCGCGAACACCACAAGACTCCACGCCGCGACCAATCGCAAGAGCATCAAAATGACCACAGCGGCGACACTCTCTCTCCTCTATTTCTCTCGCAACGGTGGTGGCTAGGCTTATGTTGTTTGCGTATGGCTTGATTCAAGGAATCCAAGGAAACGGGAGGAGAAGCTTTATATCCCAAGTTGGCACGGGTGATCCCACCCCATAGAATTCGGAGCGGACGCACAGATCTCGCAACCTCCATGCGAGGGCAACAGACTTGGTTGCACGAAGTTGGGGGAAAGAACTGGCAAACGGGCCCCACACTCCAGTGAGTCACGCGCGCAAGAGAGAGTTCGGGTGAGACTGCGTCACGGGCCCGCCAGCTGGTGAGAATTCCAACCACGGCGCGCGCATCGGGCGATTGACCAACTAGGCCCGCATGACAGAGGAGAGTGGACGCGCGGCTGTGGTCCAGAGAGGCTGAGACCTGGGCCCCACATGGCGGTGACGCAGTGCAAGGCTGGCAAATTAGCGGCGCGGGAGGAGATGAAATGGGACGCGCGAGCAGATGGGATGGTGGGCCGAGATGGTTGTTTTGGCCCAAACCAGCCATTTTCCTTTTTCTTTTATAATTCTAGTTTATTTCCACATTCAAATATTCAAATTAAGTTTAAATTTCTGGTTTGAACTTTTCAAATTCCTAAATGTCGAATATAAACTTAATATGAATATATGTTCTACTGTTATAATATTATTATTTATTCTTTTATGAAAAGGCCTTAAATGACTTCATTAAAATTCCTTTCCTCAATTTCTATTTTATGTTTTCATTCAAAGTTTTGAGGTCAAGTTTAACTTATGACTCCTTATTTCAATACAATGTGCCACCCCAAATCTATAAATATGAGACGCCCATTTTTTCATATGATTATTTTAATATCTTAAGTTGAACAAGGAATGCCAAAGGTTTTAACAATTCTTAGGAACACTATCACTTTTATTTCTTTATTTTAAGATATTTTTTTCTCTACCAAATTTAGGTCTTACACTGAAGCACTCTGCCAAGACCCCTTCAGCAACTTCTATTGGCATGACAGAAATTTTAGAGGTAATGACTGAACCCTTACCTTTCACCATGCTAAGTCCTCTAGGATCAGAGCTAACAAGCTTATTACACCCACAGAAGAAAGATGCTAGGGAAACTGTAGAAGCAGAGGCAGAAAAAGAGCCTTCGACACCCGGTGGGGGGAATGCGTAGAAGAAGCACCGTATGATGAATGTGATGAGGGATGTTCTTAATATCCCACCACCGGCAATTCAAAAGAGGATTGCCCCCTCTGTTGCTGACGAAGTGCCTCAACAGGCCGAAAGCACTGGCAGTCCCCTTGGAACAACTTTATTAGAGATTGATAGACTTACTGCTGACATAGTGCCTTAGAAGAATGTCGAGGGGATGATTGCTCCTGAGACTTTAGCGTCAAAGGGAAAAATAACTAAAGAAGCCTCTTTGGAAAATAAAAGATTCAACTTATGGTACCTGGGAGGCTAATAGCTTTCCGAGAGGATATATCTGAATTAAAAGAATTTGCTATGTCTGGCAGCTACCAGCCTAGATCTGTTCTCTTCGGCAGCGTAGATGAAGAGATCTTGGGATGCATTCGTGATCGCGCTGGGGCAAAAATTGTGAGTACGCTATCAAAGAGTATCGGATTCCTGAAGCTGTAAAGAGACATTAGCAATTATAGAAGACAACATATCACATGCAGCTTATTTTACTCAAATTTTAAGGTATGATTTTCTTCTGTTCCTCATTCGTTAGGTCAGCTTTGTTGTTTCAAAAGTGAAGGTCTAATTCAACTTCGTCTTTAGATACAGAGTTTGCTACTGAGAAAGGCTTTGAAATTGCAACAAGATGATGAAGACAGAAAGAACGAATTTGTTATCAGTGGCTTAGAGAAAAAGATTAAGGACCTTGAAAATTCTTTGAAGGAAAAGGACGCCTTGCTTAGCTCAGCTGAAGGCTCCCTTGCTGAAGCTCAGCTTCAAAATGAGAAGCAAGGAATTGTAATTTCGAATCAGGATGTAAGAATTGAAAAGTTGAGTAAAGGGCTGAAGGAAACAAAAACAATTTTGGAAGAAAACACGAGCCGATTCAGCCATGAATCCGAAGCCTTAAATATGAAAATCAAGGCCAAAGCAGAGAAAAGTTCTAAGCTTAGTGAAACACTGAAAGCTCTTCGGGATAGATGCTTCGGCTTTGCAACATAATGCTCTGCTTGGCTGAAAGATATTTTCAATTCTGTTGGAGCTACATCTGAGGAAGCCAGTCATTCTGTCGAAGATATCCTAGTGGCACTCAGATGGATTGAGAAAGAGATTGAAGATCTCGACGAAGTCATAGTCGGCCACGGTGACTTTTGTGCACTAGTGGCTGTCTGTGGAATGGCTGCTGCTTTTGCCAAGGCTAGATGCAACCACACCAAGACTTTTAATAAACCAACCTTTGGCCTTTTAGCATCAGATTTGAATGACATATCGGTTGAAGCCAGAAGTGTGGGTAATAGATTTATTACTCAGATCTGGACTAAGGGTGGCCGAGATGATGCTAGAGATGAAGCACGGGCATTAATTAACAAGGTATGAAGATTTTCTTACTTTCATACTTCTTCGCGTTTTCTCACATTATGCTTCATAATACCTTTCTCCCAATGATTTTAGGGTGATGTTTATGAAGATTGACAAGCCGAAGCTTATTCAATAACCTTGAAGAATGCTTCCAAAGCTGTCGTTTCTTCTGCTAGTAGTCCTACAAGATGCTCTTAAAGCTCTTTTTTGTAAAAAACATTAAAAAATGTCGAAGAATGTAATATCTTTGTAAACATTTATGAGTACCTTGTAATATTACCTTCCTTCTGTTGTTACTTGCTTTGTTGTGGACGAAACCAGTGCTTCCAATTTTTGAGCCGAAGGCGAAAACACGTTCCCTTCTTTTCGTTCACAACAAAGCATTTTTTATTCAAAGACAAGAAACATCCTTTGTTTCTTTGCATTCATAACTAAGCATTCTTGAGCCAAAGCATATATTAATTGTCTCATGAAATGTATCATGGTGCGATGAAGCTAAAGATGTCTAATGAATGTTTCTATGAACGCAAAGTATGATGTGATGAAGTATGCAAGTGCATACCAAAGATAACAAAAGCAACACAAATACGCACACAGACTCTGCATCCCCTTAGGAATGACTTTGGAGTCTCTTCACCTCTACTTAGGTGGTATTTTAGCTCTGCATCCCCTTAGGAACGACTTTGATGCTAAGCTCTGCATCCCCTTAGGAATGACTTTGGAGCTTCTTCACCTTTTACTTAGGTGACATTTTAGCTAGCTAAACCCCATAGGAACGACTTTGGAGCTACTTCACCTTTTACTTAGGTGGCTTTTTAGCTCTGCATCCCCATAGAAACGACTTTAGAGCTTTTTCATATTTTTACACTCGATGGTGTAATCTCATATCTTTACATTTTACATATGGGGGAAATTTGCCCTTGTATTGGACAGGGCTGTGAAAACAAAATGAAAATTACAATCTATGGCCCCATTAAAAACCTTTCTCCCCTCTTGAAAGGAAACGAGTGCCGTAGGAAAAAGAAAATTACATGACCGTTACAAACAGTATCTCAGAAGCTCGTCTGCATTCTAGGATCTCGGGATATCATTTCCATCCATGTCTCTTAACCTGTACGATCCTGGTCTTGACGAAGATACCACTAAGAACGGGCCCTCCCACTTGAGTTGTAGCTTCCCCACTGTTTCTGGGTTGGCTATTCTTCGAAGCACCAAATGTTGTGGCTTAATATTCTTTAATCTCACTTTCCTGTCCCACCACTTTGTTGTTTTGGCTTGGTATTTATTGATATGATCTATTGCCTGACGTCTGATCCCTTCTATGGAGTCTTTTGATACTTTGCAAGTGTCTTCGTCCTCTGCCGAAGCTAGAGTCCTTATTGATCTTGTTCTTGCTTCTTCCGGTGTTATTGCTTTGTCTCTGAACAAAAGCTTAAACGGGTGAACCCTGTTGATCTCGAATCAACAGTGTTATGATTCCACACTACCTTTACTAGCTCGTCTGGCCACTTTCCCTTTGGCAGATTAAAGATCAATTTCATTATTCCTATGATAATTCCATTTGCTCACTCTACTAAATCGTTGGATTCTGGATGTCTTACTGATGCAAAGTGTATTTCATTCCAATCTGATCACATAAAGTTTTGAATGATTCAGAGTCAAATTGTGCTCCATTGTCAACAGTGATAGCCTCCGGCATACCGAAGCGACTAATGATATTCTAGAAAAACTTTTAGACTGTGGTCGAAGTTATTGTAGCTAGTGGTTTAGCTTCGATCCATTTTGAGAAATACTCCACTGCTACCACAACATATCTCAAATTTCCTTGGGCTAGTGGAAGTGGTCCCATTAAGTCTAGTCCCCATCTTTGCAATGCCTAAGTGGGCTGAATCAGCTACGTTAGGGATGAAGTTTGTTTCTAGTCCCTGGCACATTTCTGACAATTTTCACATTTTTGTACTAGATCTGCTGCATCCGAAGCAGCCTTCGGCCAGTAAAATCCTTGTCTAAAAAATTTTCCAAGGAGTGGCCTGGATCCAATGTGGGCTCTGCATATTCTTGAGTGTATTTCCTTCATCAATTCTTGACCTTCGGCTCTAGATAGGCACTTTAGTAATGGGGAGCATACTCCTTGCTTGAACAATTCCCTTTCTATAATCACAAATGGCCTTGTTCTGGCATGCATCCTTTTTATGTAAGCTTCATCATCCAAAGAATAATTGCCCTGGAGAAAAGATACAATTTCTGTTCTCCAATCTCGCTATGCATAGGTGAAATTGTAAGCACCGTCTTTTCCATGAGTTCAACCGAAGGTGCTTTGAAAGTTTCAAAGAATACTTCTAGGGGAAGTGGGAGCCCCTGTGCCACTGATTTGGCTAGCAAGTCTGCCTGTTCATTGTCTCCTCTTGGGATATTTTTCACTGAGAATCTTTTGAAGGAAGCTTCCATTCCTTGGATCCCTTGCCTTACTGCTTTTGTCAACCTGGCCTGTGATTACTTGAGAGTTAGATTTAAGTACCGCTCTTCTTATTCCCATGGCCCTAAGCTTTCGAAGCCCCAAAAGAACCGCTTCGTATTCTGCAATGTTGTTTGTGCAATTGAATTCCAGCCTAGCTGCATAGTAAGTTTTGATTTTTGATGGTGAAATTAGAATAGTTGCTGCACCGAAGGTTCCCCATGAGCCATCACAGAATACTATCCAAGCTTTGACATCTGTCGGGTGTACTTCTTCATGAGCCCCTAGCGTCCAATCGAAAATGAAGTCTGCTAGTGCTTGTGATTGAATCAAAGATCTATGCACAAAGTCAATGGTGAACTCGTTTAACTCTGTAGCCCACTTGCCAACACTTCCTGTAGCTTCTCTGTTTCTTATGATGTCCTTTAGAGGTTGCGACGAAGGTACTATTACATGGTAAGACTGAAAATAATGCTGAAGCTTCCTGAAAGCCATCAATATAGCATACAGTACCTTCTACAACTCTATGTAGTTCTTTTTCGATGGACTTAATACTTCAGAAATGAAGTAAACTAGGACTTGTTTCTTTGTTTATTCATATTGCTTTTTTGAACCAGCGCTGCACTTACTGCAGCGTGAGAAGTAGCTATAAACAATAGTAATGGGACTCCTGATGAATGTGGAGTCAAGGTTGTTAACTGTATAAGATATTGTTTCAAATCTTTGAAGGCCTTTTGTGGGTCGGTCCCCATTAGAAGACTTCGGCTGATTTCAGTACTTCGAAGAATGGTAGATTTCTTTCTGCTGATCTTAAAATAAATCTATTCAATGATGCCAGCCTTCCTATCAATCTCTGAGCACCTTTTCTTGATTTTGGTGGCTCCATCCGAAGTATAGCTTCTATTTTGCTTGGGTTAGCTTCAATCCCCTTTGTTGATACTAGACAACCAATAAATTTTCCTTTCTTCACCCTGAAGACACATTTTTCTGGATTTAACTTGAGGCCAGCCTTTCTAAAGTTGGCAAATGTTTCTTGCAAATTAGTAATGTGATTTTCTTGCTTTGTACTCTAAACTATGATCTCATCAACATATGTCAAAACATCCCTGCCAATCTGAGTGCAGAGAACCTTAAAAGTCATTATGCTGAAACTTCCTCCAGCATTCTTGAGCCCCTCATGCATTCGAAGATAGCAATAAGTTCCACTGGGGTTATGAAGCTTGTTTTGGGCTCATCTTCTTTTTTCATCCAAATCTGATGATAGCCTGAGTAACAGTCCAACAGGCTCATGAGCTCCGAAGTGGCTGCCGCATCTATGAGAGAATCTATTCTTGGCAAAGGAAATTCATCCTTCAGGCATGCCTTGTTGAGATCTGTGAAATTGATACACATTCTCCACTTTCTATTGGCCTTTTTCACCATCACAATATTGTCTAGCAATTCTGGATGTCACCTCTCTGCTTACTCTGGCACTCAAGAGTCTTTTGACTTCATTTCTTACACCTTTAGCTTTGTCATCAGACATCTTTCGAAGCTTCTGCTTCCTTGGTCTGATGGTTGGGTCCACATTGAGAGAGTGCTCGATGACATCTCTATTGACGCCACAAAGATCAATGGCTGACCAAGCAAAGACATCCTTGTTGTTGAATAAAAGCTTTAATAAAGCCTTTTCTTGTTCCCCAGATAATTGGGATCCAAACAACACTTTATGTTCAGCTACGTCTTCACACAAAAGCATAGACTTTGGTTGACCCACCGAAGCAGCTTTATCTCTTATGTATTTATGCTGCTGGTGAGCTTCAGCTTCGTCTATGTTGTGAATGGCCCTGGAATCTATCCAATTCCCTTCAGCCCTTCTAGTAGTCTCTTGGCTTCCATGTACAGCAATAGGGCCCTGGTCTGATGGTATTTTCATACACAAATATGTTGGGTGAAGTATTGCTTCGAAAGCATTCAATGTTTCTCGTCCAATGATTGCATTGTAAGGATAATCCATGTCTACAGTCAAATACAACTTGCTCCGTTCTAGTGTTGTGCACGTAGCGAAATGTGATTGGCATTGTTATTTTTCCAAGTGCCACTATCTGCTTTCCTCCGAAGCCACATAGGGGGTGTGTTGCATCATGAATCTATGGGGATAATCCTTAAGCTGAAGGTCCTCTAAAGAGAATGTAATTGGCACATGAGACCATTTAGACTTGATGAAGGGTCCTTGCACTCCAACATGTTTTACCCTTCTTTGTGCTTCTTTCTTTTGCTTCTTATTGGCTGGTTCAAAGCTTGAACCACCTATGATTGGAAGCACGACCTTCGTCGCCGAAGGTGACGCAGCTTGATGACTTTGCGAAGCCAATGTCGTAGTTGTGGAAGTGAGTTCACCGAAGGTGGGCACCAATGTTGGTCTCTTGTTTTTTATTAATGAATTATAAAACAAGGCAACACAATTGTTAAATGTTAAGGACCTTTGTCCTTCGAAACATTATCTCCTTTTGGGTATAATGGATCTTGGACGAAGGTCTTGAAGAGCAAGTCTTCATCATTCATATAAAAATACAGTTATAGATGTAACATTATGCTGACTATTCATTTCATATAAAATGTTAAACAATATTAAGGTATACATCATATATTGACAAAGTGATACATAATGTATATTACATTTGTACCTTCGGCATGCTCGAAGGTGAAAGTGCGAATGCAATTTCAATCCAGTGTGAACAGTATGGGGCACTGTTCATCTATTTATTGGCATAGAATGCAGCCCAAGCAAAACTACATTTATGACCCTGATATGTATACATTACCTTAATACAAATATCAAAGATTAATGGGACTTTTACTCTTTGGCTCAACATCGCGTTTGGTCTTCATAACTGTCTTGGGTCGAAGCTATGAACCTTCGGCATTTTACACATGTCTATTGTAGCTTCAGCGCTCAGCCCTTTTAGTTGTAGACGATTACTTTGTCCTGAGGACCTTCGACAGAGAAGGAGACCCCAACACCTGTGTCGTCGTGATGAAGCTTACTTCATTGCGCTTCCATTGTTCTGCACCAAAGCTTATTCTGATTCCGAAGCTCCTATAACACTTGGCAATATGCTAATAACAAATGATTAGCTGTGTTTTTTAGGACCTTTGAAAGACGAAGGCCCCCAACAGTAGCCCCTCATAGTATTAGTTTGTTTTTTGTAACAAACTCATACTTTGAAACAAACGAAGGCCTTCAGTCGAAGGTCCGAAAAAACACCTTCCCTTTGCTAGAATAGTGAAACCTTCTAAATCGTGGGGGCCACTCTGCAATAGTGCTTTGCATATATATATATATATATATATATATATATATATATATATATATGAGGTTGTGATAAAATATTTTTCATGCTATCAAGTCTCTATTGGCTTTTGTTGTTTAGCTTGTTGCTATTGTAACCGCAACTGTTTTCGAGCTTCGACTTTTTGTTTTAACCAAAGCTGAGATAGCCAAAGACAAGAGGAGCGAGGACCCTGCACTGGCTGGGTTTTACAAAGCTATGGAGAGGACCAATGTTGAGAAAATAACCAATGAGATTTTAGCTAGGCTGTCTGAAGATTCTGGAGACAACAAAGATTTTGATGTTGACAGTGATAATGATGATGCCGAAGATCGGCCATGGAGGCCGAGTCACATGGTTTTCGGAAAATCAACCATGACGAAAGGGCATGTTGAGGCTATGAAGGTAAATATTTTCATGATGTATCTATAGTGAGAATCAGTGGTGAGAACACTGTTCCTCTTCCTGAGAAAGATGAGGTAGTGGTTTTTCGAAGCTTCATGAAAGTGGGGATGTGGTTCCCCTTACATAAGATGTTGGTTGAAGTCCTAAAAAAGTTTGAATTCTTTCTTCATCAGCTCACTCCCGACGCATTGATTAAGGATGGGATCTTTATTTAGGCGATAAAAAGTCAAGGACTAGAACTAGATGTTGATTGTTTTTGTAATATTCATGAGTTGTCCTACCAGACGAAGGCCACTGGAAAAGAGCAATATCATAGTAACTTTGGATGCTACACCTTCGTATACCGGTCAGATGCTAGGCATCCCGTGCTAACCTTTTGGAAAAAATGGTCAGGTTCCTGGATGAAGTAGTGGTTTTATGTGAAGAATGACCTAAACCAAATAAACAATATTAAGGATGTAATCTAGTGGCCTATCCGATCCTGCTTCAGATTAAGGAGGCCTGCTATTGTGAACACGGAGAAATCTCAAAGCTGCCTCGTGGCGTTTAACGTTGTGTGCAACTACATCAGCACTAGGGACTTAGTGTAGGAGCATATAGCTTTCAAGGTATGGCCCCTGGCTACCAAATGTAAAATGACGAAGGATGCTGAAGCTGATACGAATGCTGGAAAAAGTAGTCTTGTTCATCTAAAATACACTTATTGATACAGGAATCAATTTGGTGAGCCAGATGATGATTGACTTGATGTCATTGAAGTGACGAGTGACGAATTATGAGGGACCTATACGAAGGCTGATGACGAAGCCATGTACGTTGCCTTCAGTGCTCGGGGAAAACGAAGATTGAACAGGGTATTTGATGCTATTGGATTCGTTTATCCTAAGTATTGTTTTCCTGCTTGAAAGTGAGGTTCAAAAAGAAAAAGTGCACCGAAGCCAAAGAGAGCAAAAATTCTAACCCACCAGCAGAAGTCCTATTTTTTAGAAAGGGCTCCACAACTGCCTGATACAGGGACTTCAAAAACAGAGACTGTCGAAATAGCCGAAGGGGCCCTCCCGACTTTGGAGGTAATACTTTCTTGTTTTTCTTTGATATGCCTCAAAACACTTCTAGTCTAATATTACTTTTGGGATTTAAAAGCAGGCGATGAAAGAAATCAAGGCAACTATAGTGAATGCCCCAGTCCCCATTCATTTGGAATTAGCTACAGAAAAGAGCCATGGGCTAGAAAAGCCGAAGGTTCAAGAGCTACCAAAATTGCAAGCGCAACCACAAATTACAATCGTTCCCACGGGAACTCCTAAAAAGGAAGAAGAATGGCTAATGTGCTTGAGGCTGTTTTGAGGCCTTCGAAGATGGCAACACCTGCACTGCCGAAGGTTTCCAAGGATAAGGACAATGAACTGAAGGTCGGCATTGTAGGCACTTCTCCTGATTTAGACAAGGCTGGACCTTCGGAGCCCATGCAATCGAAGGAAAAATCTGAGAGCCTACCAGAGAATGACAACACCATCCCTCGAGACAGCACCGCTTGGAAATCTTGACTTCATTATCCATCATGCTTTGGGAAAGCAACTGACAAAGGAACATATTTTCGAAGTTCAACAGTATGCTAAAGACCTGAGGTATCCTTAAGGGTCCTTAGTTTATGGAGGAAATGATGAAGATGATTTCCTGTACTGCCTTCCTAATAACAAAGAGATTGATGTTTGCTGGGAAATGATGGACAACATGGGTTACCCGAAGCTTGAGCTTGGGCTATCCTTAATGCCGAAAGACCATCTAGCAGATTGCTTGGCATACAATAGCTTAAAGTTTTGTGTTTATTTTCCTCCTCTAGCTTTTGAAAATTATTTTAGATAAAGTATTTACTTGTTTCCTTTTTGCTGCCACTAGGGATTTATTTTGAGCAAAGCTTTGAAGGCACAGAAGGAGTGTGAAGATGATAGCGCTCAAATAGCCTTCAAAAATATGCTTTCAGAAGTTATAACTCTTCAGAATGAGTTCCATGAGAAAGACAAGATCCATCTTTCTTTAATTGAGAAGCTAAAGACGAGTCATGCTAATTTGACTAAATTCTCTAAGGCAGATCAAAAATTTTGAAGCTTGAAAATGAAAAAGAAGTTGATGCAAAATGCATAGCCGATTTAGAATATGCTTTATCTGCTCAAGTAGAACTGCACAAACCTGAAGTAACAAGGTTGGAGAAGAAGCTTGACGAGGTCACTAAAAACTTTAATGTTGAGCAAGCGAAGCCTGAAATATCCAACATTGAATGATCCAGGGTACAAAAGAATGTTGAAGAGCTTCGTCAAGCAAAGGAAGAATGCTACTCTGTTGCTATGCAATGCTCTGAAAAAATTGAAAAATGCTTTTGCTAATGTTGGTGCATTCTCAACTGAGAGAAATTTTATCCGTGGAGACCCCGAAGGTGTGATCAAATGGATTGAAGGTGAGATTGATGCTTTTGACAGTCTTAACTGGCAGAGGAGACTTTTGTGCCTGTATGGGTGCTTGAGGGGTCGTGTTATTACTTGAAAAAGCTGGTTCTAAACATGTGAAGGCTGTAATTCAGCCAGAATTATCAATTTCAGCGAATGATATTAGAGAACCTTCAGCTGAGGCTACCGCCATTAGCAGAAAATTTTACTCCGAAGTGTGGATGAATGGCGGAAGAGAGATAATAGACGAAGCTATCAAACAATGTGAAGAAGAATCTCACCTAGCTTCAGAGGAAGCATTAAAGGCTGAAGAAGCCGCAGAGCGTGAAAGGCTATAGGTATGCTTGTTGTATTTTAGCTTCGTAAGTGTTTTAGCTTCGTGTCTAACAAAAACGTACATTTTTTATGTAGCTGAACTCCCCCCCCCAGAACCATATGATCCTAAAGCTGATCGATCTCTAAAGGGTATCCTTAATGAATTCAAAATAGTAAACGCAGTGATAGATGAAGCTGTTGATAGACTTCTAAACGAAGCTGTAGAAAAAGTTCTGAAGGAAGATGACTAATCTGTGTGTAAAAAACATTGTAGAATTTGGGTGTTGCTTTTATGCAAGAAACAATTATAAACTGTGTGATTCATCATGTAATATATTTTTTGTGTGGCATTAAATTATCATATGTACCGTTTTTGTGCCGAAGGCAAAAAAACACATTCCCTTCTTTTAACGCTTCATAAGGAAAATCCCTTTTTTGTCGAAGGTCTTGTAAACTCATACCGAATACCGTTGCCGAAGTAACAGCATTGGTCCCTTCTTCGTCTTGTTTGAGGACAACCGTTAGAGATACAATATCGTTCCCCTTGCCTTGCTTTATTCCATATTTTCCCAACAAACACGTATTTAGATTCGTAGATCAACCGTATCTGCGGATGAAGGAGCAATTTCCCTTCTCCCTTTATGGATGATGTGAAATGATGCATGATGTTATGATGCATGATGATGTGATGATATGATGCAAAAGATGTTTGAGAAAAAATAATGATAGAAAACATTTCATAATAAGACTCTACATTCCCTTAGGAACGACTTTGGAGTCTTTTCACCTTTACTAGGTGGTATTTTAGCTCTGCATCCCCCGTAGGAACGACTTTGGAGCTAAGCTCTGCATCCCCTTAGGAACGACTTTGTAGCTTCTTCACCTTCACTTAGGTGGTATTTTAGCTCTACATCCTCTTAGGAACGACTTTGGAGCTTCTTCACCTTTACTTAGGTGGTACTTTAGCTCTGCATCCCCTTAGGAACAACATTGGAGCTTTCTTCACTTTTGTTGTCACACTCGATGGTGTAATCATAGGTTTATTACAATGTGTTGAAGGTTATACCTTCTCAAATTGCTTCTGAGACAAGAATATAAAGGAAAAGAAGCAAAAATTACAATAGATGTGTATCAAGTTCTTGGTCCAGCCCCTCTATTGTTTCAGTAAATATGTCTAGACTCTAGAACAGTACTGTTAACTGTCCGAGCTTTGGACTCCTCTCTTGCATCATGCTGTTGCTGAACTTGGCACTGCCCCTGAGGTTGCTTATTGTGGGATGAATTTGGGGCCATTGCAGGTGGTTGTGGTAAGACCCGCGCAGCTAGAGAGTTACTTATTGAAGCCACTGAAATTGTAGGTTGTGAGAATGGCTGTTGGTTACCCACATACTCTGGGATGTATGGGGAGTAACACGAAGCAGTATGTAGAACTTGCTTCAGTTGGTTCTGTCGTGCTTCGGCCTCAGCTATCTCCTTCTATTTTTGTATTATAACTTGGCAGGTTCTTGTTGTGTGCCCCTTATCCTCTCCACAAAATAAGCAAACTAGTCTTCTTGGTTGGGAGTTGAATCTCCCTCCGAAGCTACGTCCTACTCTACCTCTTGGGACTGGCGGTCTGAAGGAGCTTTGTTGGGCCCATGTTGACTAGGAACTATGCTGGTGCCCTTAGTTATGATTGTTTCTGTCCTCACTTTGACTGGGATTGTGTATTGTCCTGACATACCTTGGATGAAGCCTTCCTCCAAAGCCCCTAGTCATCTCAGAATATTTATAGGCTTCCTCCCTTCTTTGTCAGAAATCATTGTCGACTTTGATGTATTCATCCATTTTTTGGAGAAGCTTCTCAAGGGTTTGGGGGGCTTGCTAGCAAAGTCCCTTGATCTTGGCCTCAATGACGATCTCATTTGGTACTATTGGCGCCTAAGCCCTGAGGCGCAAGAACCTTCGGACATATTACTGCAGATACTCCTCGTGATCCTATGTGCACTAGAATAGAGCTTGAGCAATCACTGGCTCTGTCTAAAATCCCTGAAAACTAGTGACCAGCATATCCTTCAACTTCTGCCATGATGTGATTGTTCCTTGGTTGAGAGAAGAATACCAAGTTTGAGCAACACTTCTTACTGCCATGACGAAGGATTTTGCCATGACAGCCGTGTTGCCACCATATGATGATATGGTCACTTCGTAGCTCATCAGAAACTACTTCGGGTCTGAGTGACCATCGTACATGGGTAACTGAGGTGGCTTGTACAATGGTGGCCATGGGACAACCTGCAACTCTGTAGCTAGAGGGGAAGCGTAATCTAAAGCAATGTTATCATGGTGAAAATCATCATACCACATGTCATTATGGCTAGGGCCTTCTTGACGAAGGTATCTTTGTTGTGGTTTGTGCCCTTGCTCAGTGTCTTCCGCAATATGTCACATTTCCTCGGCTAACTCGTCAATCTTCTTATGAAGCTCAGCCAGCCGAAGCATCTTTTCTCTTCTTTTTTCCACCTGCTGGTGAATAGCTTCTAGGTTGCTAATTTCTTGGTCTATCTCCTCGTCTTGAGGTGTTGTGCTAGTAGCTTTCCTCTTCTAGCTTCGAGCCTCCCTTAGAAGGAGCCCATCTTGATTGGTGTCCAGGGAAGCGAGGACAGTCCCTGGCGCAGCTGTCTTCTTTGGCGACATGACAAAGGTGCTTGCAGAGTTCTCTTGACGAAGGTGGTCGTTGAATTCACCGGAGGTGGGCGCCAATGTTGGTCACTTGTTTTTGATTGCTAAATACAATCAAGAAACAAGGCAATATAGTATTAAAAGAGTAAATAACCTTTGCCATGAAGGAATTAACCCTTCAAGATAACTCCTTCAGCAACGAAGGTAATTATTGTTTGAATACATGAGCGTGCAAGGAATAAAAAAGAGCTCAGATATAATAACTCAGTTGTGATATCTTCTTGATATCTTTCTCTTAATTTAAATTAACTTTACAAGTGTACCTTCAGCAGTTGTAGACAGAATTACAACAGAGATGCCATAGAGGGAGAATTATAGAGCAATCATACCGTCCACCAAAAAGTACTTTATGTAGGGCATTGTTCATCTATTTATAGGGAGTCGTACAGCTTTGTACGACATTACATTCATTCCCTCATAGATTACACACAAAGTTTACAAATATCATAGGGATAACATTGTCATTTCCTCCTAGCAACTTGAATAACACCTTCACCTTGTGTCGCCTTCCTGCGTTGTTGTGACGAAGCTTACTTCATTGTGCTTCCATTGTTCTGCACCGAAGCTTATTCTGATTCCGAAGCTCTTGTAACAATTGGCAATATGCTAATAACAAATGATTAGCCATGTTTTTGAGGACCTTTGGAAGACGAAGGCCCCCAATAGGGACAACCTGGTGTTTGGTGTTTTAAGCAAGGGTGAGTACACATCAATATACTTAGCAAATGTCCCGTTTGGCTAAAGTGGACTAGCTGTATGTGGGATGAAGCTCAAAACAGTTACTTTTAGTTGGTCATGTATTTATTACTAGTAGAAAGCCAAGTTTTAGCAATAACCCCAAGTTATTAACCCAAGAATGTACTCCCTTCAAGAGGAAATACAAGGATCCATCATTATAACCATCATCATTAAACCTTCACCATCAAGGTATCTAGAATAACTCTAATCAAAGGAGCTCCCAAGGCTGCTCATAACCTTGAGCATGACTGATATACCTGTTTCTAACCCTCTGCAGAGGTTGCACACTTTACCCATGAGAAGTGATCCCCTTTGCCTCGGGTTGTACAGACCCTTAAACACTCCCAAGATGAATTGGCAAGGTTTCACTATGTAGCCTTTACAAAGATTCCCTAGAGGTCGTAGCCTCCCGTTAGGTTTCTCCAGTTTGATAAACACAGCACCTCTCCCCGCAGGAGGGTGTCTAACAAAAACAAAACAAACAAACCTCGGCACCCAGCCTCGGTAGAGCAAGTATTGTGCCAAGACCCCATTGATGGAACAACAACAAAACTGACTACACCTCATGTTCCTCTAATTATTCAGCTAAGTGTGTTCCATACCACCCTCATGGTTGTACTGTTTCCTCAGGTGGTCATCCAACGAACAGGTCCTTACGGAGAGGTACTCAGGAAACAGCCCGAGTCCCCTTTAGTGCCACAAGTTCACCATCATAACCAGAATAACATCATCATATCATAATGTATTCTCATTATGTTCATTGATTAAAGTAAAGCACTAGCATGATATTAATCATAATAGCCAATTCCCAAAGGATAACCAAGGACAAGATAAACATAACACTAGTCAATCCTTAGGTTGATCATGGTACGCGGGACAATGAATTATAAAGTGAGTAGGACATAATGGGTCAGAGGACACTTGCCTTCACCAAGTTGTTGCTCAGGGAAATCTCCTACAACTCCCTCGGGAACCATGGACTACTCGTTGTCTACGCAAAACAATGATTCATTCAACACACTTGGGAAATAACAGAGGAACAGTACACCAAACATATGCAACAGAGCAAACACAGGTTCAATAGAAAGGTAAACACAATGAGCTGCTTCCTAGGTTGAGGTAGGTTACTATGCCATGTTATTTATTGTTCCCTAATTAGGTCTATCTTACTACAACACTTGTTCAAACATAATTACTCCAAGGGTGGGACTACTCATTAAATGGTGTTAGGCCTATAAGGTTAAGTATTTGAACATTTGATAGGGGTTCCTACCTTTACTTTATCTCTAATAGGGTCACTATAGTACTAACTCTAACCTAGAGATCAACTATAAATTAGGACCTGAGAATAGTGGATGAACATTATTTTAATAGATAGACAACAACATAATGAAATTTTGCAATTTGAATCACCTAATTTAGAGTTCATATGACAAAGTTATGAATTTTGGAAGTTTTAGAATTCAAAAACCCTATTTTAAACACATTTCCCTGATTAAACAAAAGTCTGAGGGCTTCTTCGCAAGATCCCAAGGGCTCAAGTGAAAGAATCAAGGACAGCAGGTTGATTCTCGGGAAACCGGGGGTCTCTTTAACAAAAACGCCAGGCCAAGGATTAGAAACAGCGAGCGAGCACGTGTGCGCGGGGCGTGGGTCACTGACAGGTGGAGCCCAAGGGTTGGGCGTGACGCTGACATGCAGGGCCCAAGGGCGGGCGACCAGGTGTGCGGTGGGCTGACAAGGGGACCCCAGCAGGACCGGGCCTGCTGGTTAGCGGCTGGGGGCAGGTGTGGGAGCGGCGAGGCATGGGGTTGCGCAGACGGGCGATGTATGCCTATCAATGACACCAGAGACGTGAAAGGAGGGGCGGAGCTAGGAGGCTGACGGTGGACCCTAGCTATCAGGGTCGCCATCTTCCTCCCGCCCGTGCATGGCGCATGCGCCATGGCAGGGACTAGCGGCTTTGCACAGGGAGAGGAGGACGTGCGGCGGTGGTGGTTGGCCAGAGAACCCTTGCACGACGGCGCAGTGACATCGTCGGCCTTCACAAGTGGCTACTCAACAGAGAAGAGCGAAGGAGTTTGGCCCGTGGTCTTACCTCAGGTGGAGCTCGACCAGGGTGGGGCTTTGGTTGATGATGGCGGTGGAATAGCAGGGAGGGCTTGCTGTGGGGCTTCGAGGCATGGGCAGCTCAGCGAGCGCGCATCACCTACGAGCTCAGAGCGGCGGTGGTTCTACGCGAGGTGGACTGCAGGCGAGGGAAATGGGACAGGGGGAGGGAGCAGGTGTGCGCGAGGCTCAAAAGGAGCTAGGGTCATGGTGGTTGCACAATGGGGGTGCGACGTGGGCTGGCTCCCTCGGCGTGCATGCGCGCTGCACAGAGGGGCGGTTTCACGGGAGAGGGAAGGCGGGGGGTGAGGCTGACAAACGGGACCGCGTGGGTCAAAGAGCGAGGGCGCTCGTGGGGTGAGTCGCTGATGGTTGGGGCCCACCGGGCAAAGAGCGAGCGGGCATGCGGACGCGCAATGGAAGGCACCGACAAGCGGGCCCGGGTGGCAGAGGGAGAGAGAGAGGCGGACGCGCGACAGGGGGAATTGAGCCGGCTGGGCCGAAAGGTCAGGAGATAGAGGGTTGCAGGGTTCTTCCCCTTTTTTATTTTGAATTCTATTTTCCTTTTTCTTTTTATTTTCTATTTTGGTTTCAAATTCGAACATGCCACAAATTCAAATTGGAACAACTCAAGCATATGCATCAAACAAAATTAAAGTTTGGGCTCAGCATGATGCAACAAATTCATACTCCCTTGAAGTTTGATCTACTAGAGTATTATTACATTTCTAAAGGAAATAACCACCTCACCACTATAGGAAAGAGAAAGAAGGAAAATGGAAAGAGGAGAAGAGAGGTAACTCCTAAATTTGGTGGATACTAGAGAAGAAATTTTATACCCCTAAATTTAGGGTGTTACAGTAATGAAGTCAGTTCCACCTTGATTAATCATCAAGATATTTCAAAATTTTAAAAGAAATGTGTGTGACACTACAAAAGGCACCTGATCGGTTAAACTTAGTATCATGGCACATTTCATGGTAAACCCAGACCCTGTTATACGTTCCAAGCAATGTAACCCGAAAGGAGTTTTTAAAAATCAATTTGTCACACCCGGTTTTGGAAGGCAAACTGAATGCGAACCATGTACGTGCGAGGATCAGAAACTCACGTACACAGCGATTACATAATTGGACATCATCACACATTGCTCAAAGCAAATAGCGGAAAGGTACTTTATTATATCAAGATGTCCAAGACATCCACAAAGTCTATAACATAGTCATTTAACATAATCAAAGTAAGGAATACGAAATGTAGAAGATAAGGCCTTCACATGCAGCTGACTGGGGGTTTGCCACTAAGATAACTAGAACTCGTCGTAGTCCTGAAACTCCTCAAAGTCCTCCATGTTGCCAGCTTCTCCTCCTGAGCACTGAGTACAGTGGGGACAACCTAGGGTGTGGTGGGTTTTAAAGCAAGGGTGAGTACACATCAACATACTTGGCAAATGTCCCGTTTGGCTAAAGTGGACTAGCTGTATGTGGAGTTAAGGTTAAGCAGTTGCTTTTAGTTGGTCAAGTATTTATTACTATTAATAGAGCCAAGTTTTAGTAATAAACCTAGTTATTATCCAATTGTACTCCCTCCAAGAGGAAATACAAGAGATCGTAATTATAACCATCATCATTAAACATCATCATAAGAGTATCCAAAGTTCTTCTAATCAAAGTGGATCCCAAGGCCACTCTTAACCGTGAGCACGACTGATATACCAGTTTCTAACACTCTGCAGAGGTTGCACACTTTACCCACAAGTCGTGATTCTCATTCTGCCTAGAGATCATGACTCTCCATTGATCACGACCAAGGTGACCTAGCAGGGTCTCACTACATAGCCTTTACAAAGATTTCCCAGAGGTCATAGTCGCCCGTTAGGTTTCTCTAGTTTGATAAACATAGTACCTCTCCCCAAAGGAATGGTGACTAACAAAACCAAATCAAAGAACCTTTGCAACTAGCCTCGGCGGAGCAAATATTGTGCCCAGACCCCATTGATGGCCCTACGGCGAAGCCAACTACACCTCAGGTTCCTCTAATTAATTAGCTAAGGGCATTCCATTCCACCCTCATGGTTGTACTATTATCCCGGGTGGTCACTCCCCGAATAGGTCCTTACGGAGAGGTACTCAGGAAACAGCCTGAGTCCCCTAAAGTATCATAAGATCATCATCAGGATAACATCATCGTATCATAAATGTTCACATCATGTTCATTGATTAAAGTAAAGCAATATCATGAAGCTAAACATACTAACCCAAAAGGTAATCAAGGACAAGGTAAATACAAAGCTAGTCAATCCTTAGGTTTCAATTAAGTAATGCGGGACAATGAATTATAAGTAGGTAGGACATAATGGTTTAGAGGACACTTGCCTTCACCAGGTTGTTGCTCAGGAAGATCTTCGGCAACACGCTCAGGAACCACGGGCTGCTCGTTGTTTAAATAAAGCGATCATGCATTCAATACATTTGAATAGAGACAAGGAACAATACACCAAACAAATGCAATCAAGTGAACCCAAGCTTTGACAGGATGTTATAAACACAAAAGATAAACCTAGGTGCTAGGGTCAATTAGTGCACTTGGAGATTAGTGATTCCCTAATTACTATGGATTACATAATTTAGTTCCACTGATTTTAGTGAGACACAAAATTATACCAGGGATAAATTCATACATGACATATTATTAATCTCACAAAATTAAACACCTAAGTATCATTAGGGTTTTCCTTTTTATTTTCTTATTTTCATAAACACATCACTACATACACTAACCTATAGTCTTAGACATAAAATTAAAGAGCACAGACTGTGGATGAACATAATTTATTTGAATAGAGAATATTCCTATGAACATTTTGCTATTTGAATCACTAAATTTGGAGTTCATATGAAAAAGATACAAAATAAACAAGTTTTTGAAGTTTGAAATACAAAATTAGGTCCAAATCTGTGATTATTAAGAAGGTCGGGGTCTATTTAAAAGAAAACAGGGGTCTAAGTGCTAAACTACAGGACGTCGGGTTGATTACTAAAAAGCTGAGGGTTTCTTTAGCAAAACCGCCGCGCGAAGGGGTACATGGTCTCCTCAGCGGTCAGATCCACGATCAATGACCGAGATTAGATCGGTGGGCGAGCGCGCGGGCGCAGGTGAGCGAGTGTAGCTGACAAGCGGGGCGGGGGTGTCAGCAACCTGAGGAGGAAGGCAGGCTGACAAGCCGGGCCCAGCGCCATGGAGCGCAGGCACCGACAGACGGGGCCTAATGGCAGAGCTCGTGGACGCGAACCATGTCCATAGATCTGAACCATTGGGTCGGGGACAGACGGTTGCTATGGGGCACGCGAGCGCTTTACAGCTAAGGGACCGGCGTTCCTCCCTCCGCGACAGCGAGGTCGCCGGAGGCGAGGTACACGCGGTTGCAGGGGGTCTAGGGTCGCTGGCGAGGGCTGGAACAGGTGAAGAGGGTCTGGCGAAGTCACTGGCAGGCTTCCGGCCACAAGAACGGGACCAGAAACGGGAGAACGGCGAAGGGGAGGCGCTCCGAGTGGGTCGGGCAACTCCGGCGAGGAATTCCGGCTGGGGAGAGGGGGTTTAGGGCGCGCTAAGGCCTGGACTAGCTACGGCAGGGTAAGGGGAACTCTGCGGACCAAAGCGGGGGCATAGGGCAGGGCGAAATCGGCCAATCACCGCGCGGGTGCGGCGAACCGGCGCGGTCAAACTCCGGCGAGGCCAAATTGGCTATGGTCAGGCATGAATAAGGAAAAAAATCAAGCACGGGAACAGATGCCTCACTCGGGACGTAGCTCGGGGTGACTTGGCATGGCCTCTGATGGGCTGGGTGGCCGGCACGGCGGGCGCGGGACTCTGTTGAGCGCGAGCGGCAAGAGTAGAGCGAGAGAGAGGGTGAGCTTGCGTGAAATGAGGTAGGGGAGAGAGCGGGTGCGAGCGATGCTCAAAAGGGAGCTAGAGTGCGTGGACAGGCGACATGGCCAGGGATCCCGGCGTGCGTGCGCGCCGGTCCACGGCGGTTCGCGGGGAAGGCGGAACTGACAGGGTGGCCCCACGGCGTAGCGAGGGAGGGCGGGCGCGTGGAGGAAACGATTCATCGCGCTGACGAGATGGGCCCGCGAGATAGAGACGGAAAGGGGGCGCGCGGGCGAGGGCGACTGGCGCCGACAACTCGGCCCCACTGGGCAGAGGGAGGGCGAGGAGAGTGCACGGGGGAAGGAAACCGCCACTGACAGGTGGAGCCCACCTGTCAGGCGGCACGCGCGCACGTGGCCCTGCTGGGCTGGACTAGGCCGGTTTGGGCTCAAATAGGTTCTCTTTTTCTAGGGAATTTCTATTGCCTTTTATTTTTATTTTCTCTAGGGTTTGCATTTCAATTTCAAACCAAGATTCAAATTCAAACCAAATCAAACATATGCATCAATTTGAAGAGTATTTTGGGCTCAGCATGATATAATAATTCATGACTCACATGAGTTTTGACAAAAAATAAATAATAAGCCCTTCACTAATTAACTTAATTCTACTCAAAAAGAAAGAGGGAGAGAGAGACTAGAGAGAGACCAAGGGTAACATCTGAACTTGGTGGATATTTAGAAAGAAATTTTATACCCCAAATTCAGATTGTTCCACAATCCCTTTTTTCCTAAGCAGTCAAGTTATTCTACACGAGCCATACTTAGAAGTGTGAAGTGAAAGCAAGCTGAGAAAGGTCAAATAAATTATTTGAAATTAATTGTGAACCATCTACTTTGGATTGTCAACGGAACATAAAAAAGTTTACTCAAAAGTAGTTTCACAAGTTGGTTTTTGTTAACTTGCAACGACACCATGAAGAAAAGTTGTACACGAACCGTGAATAAAAGATGATTTTTTGTTCAAACTTGAGAAATAAAACTTTGAATCCTTAATATGAGTATCATGGCAATCTTTCCACCGATCACAAAGACTTCCAATATGTCTTCACCAAGATGACCTACCTATGAGATCAAGGCATTGGTTAACACTTGTCAAGAAATATGAATTTGAAGTTCAGCACACCCCGGTAATGCGAACGTTGTTGCGAAGGCACTTAATCACAAAGTCTGTGTCACTTTATGAATTGAGAACATGTTAATGCTGAGTTATGATAGGAAATGAAAAAGTTTAATCTGAAGATCGTTCCACATAACCGTATAATTCACTTCGAATTCAAATTCTTGATGGAACTCATTTTGTTCTAAGTCTCCATTCATTCAGGCCACAATAAAATGTATCAAAATCTTCGAGAAATGTCATCCATATGTGATGCATACCCAAGAGTAAAGAATAATTAACTAAAAAGTAGGTAATTTGCAACTATTACTTATATCCACTTAGAATGAGAAGGTATTTGTGTGAATTTCATTATGGGTTACCTATAACGTCTCGTAAGCATGATTTCATAGGAGTCATCATTGACAAATTCACCCAATCTATTTATTTCATGCTGGTAAACCGGATTTATCTGACGAAAACGTAGGTCTAGTTTAATATTGCGTAAGCCCTACAACCACACGATATTTTCCAAAACTAATTGTTTTAAAATCGTGGAGTACAATTCTAACTTGTTTTGTCAGCAACCACGATAATGAAGTCAAGATCGGGACAATATAAATCTTATACCTAAATGAAATGAGTAATAAGCATCTATATCTATACACCTACATTGTTGGCCGGTGTATGTTGTCATCCTTGAATTGTTCGGTATTACCCCGACCAACGCTCAAATCATGCCTCGTTAGTCTCGCGTGTGGATTTCCAACGTGTTTGGTAAGCCATAGTTATGCTGGTACGTGATAAAACTAGCCTCAATCGTAAAGTTAAAAATGGTGTTGTTCTAAAGCCTACAGGTTCATAGTCACATACTACCTCACAACGATAAATCTAGAATTCAACAAACCAACCGTAGACCGAAGGTTAGACAACCTATATGTTTGCTTTCAACAGTCTTGCCGGGCATGGTTATCACCAATAGTAATTCCTTACATTCGCAAAATTGTTAAAACAACATAAGGAACAATTTTACGTTAGCAAAAAAAAAAAGTCACTATTCAGAGATTGTATGGTCAATAAAGTACAAACTTATCTCACGCGCTATCTATTTCCCAACTGACATATTTGGATTACCTTTTGATGTGTTTTATCTAAGAGGTTACAACTAAATTAGCCATGATAAGTACTACCAATCAGAATTATCGATTCCCTTAATGAATAGTCATTAATCGTGCAGTGTAGGCATAATCAGCTATCTTATCTGTCGCTCGCTCAACATACTTAGATAGTACAGTGTTGTCAAAAAAAAAGAAAACTGCACAAATGGAATCCTATATGATTTTCTGCAGATGACATCTACGTGAACTAGCATCTAAAACCAACATGACCATTGGCTGTCAGCTAATCAAATTTCATTCAGCCTTGATAAATGCTTGCCTGTCTTGGTCGCATCTTATATGGTGTGACTAGGCTGGTACATGCTATATCTAGAGAAACAAGCATCCTAAAACTACTCACCTGCGCTTGAATTGCCTCATGCTTACTTGGAATCACCTTGTTTAAAACAACGTGATATTGAATTATTCTCCAACTAAACAATGTTTCATGGGAGTCAATGAAGGAAATCTATAAATAGAAATTTGTACTCTAATGTGGCGTGAAAGGTCAGAAAGCTGTCCTATTCTAAATAATCTCAGGACACGATTCTTTTAAGGGAGAGGAATGTAACACCCCGGGTATTCGTCACATGCTAAATCGCGATTTTGAGCCTAAGCAATTAGGTCAGTGAGGATAACGATCCTTATATCGCACACCCATTTCTGTCTATTTGGATCATATCAAGGATCCTGCAGAATTTGAATTATTTCATCACAGTAAATAACGATTATAGGGACCACTCAATCTTATCATAAAGCGAATACAAATTCGGAGAATCAACTAGTCTCATGATTTTTGTTCCAAACAAATTTATTAGAACTCAATGACACAAGTTACAGGGTAAAATAAACTGAGCAAATAAATTGAATCGAGTCTGAACTAACCAAAGCCGATTTAATCGATGAATAATTTGGCATTCTGTTTCAAAGACCAAAATATAAACCCTCGTTTATGAAGCACTTGAATTATTGTATTTGTGATGTATCATATCCGAATCAAACTAACTTAAATCAAGTTAACTGCCAACTAAATTGTAGTGATACTAATGGTACAAATTTCATCTGCCCATATTCGATTTTGACTTGTCGCAGACTGAGAATTGATCCATCTCCGATCTTTATCCATAATCGTATTCTCAAAGCAAATATGAAACGAGTAATACCCGGAAGTGTTTGATTTCTATAATCCACGTTAAATTAAACATCGTAAGAAATTATCCGATTTCGATAATCCGTACTTAATCAAACGTAGATAAAAATAAATTAACAAAGCCCATTTAAAATTTTATGTTGGCCCATTTAAGCCCATTGAAAACCCTAACCCTAATTCCTTAGCATATATATGTGTGTGTCTCAATTTGGGGGGAAATCCCCATTTTCTTCTCCCTCGTGGAGTCCTACAGGGACAAAGCCCGGGTGATTGCTGGGAATCCATCTGTTGCTTCAGTTGGGTCTGTGCAGGTTCCTGTGATCGCGACGCTGGACTTGATCGAACATCAATAATAGATTGTATGCTGTTGTTGACTCTATATCTAGGAATGTCGACAGAGAAAACCTCCTAGCTTGACTCAATCGTTATTCTCTTTGAATTCGGGGAGGGCAGTCAACCAACCTCATGGTGCAGTAAACAAATGAACTAGTGACGATGTCTGCATTTATTGAAAAAATGTTTCAATGCATAGATAGTATATACGTTTTGCATACAAGATATGAACTTAGACAATATTTATTTCTTTATAAATAAGAATTATTTCTGTGATATCCTAGCCCTGGTAGATGGTGATATCCTAACCAAGGCTTAATAGAATTAATAGAGTACTCATACCAAAAAGGTGCATCTTTTTTTTGTAGTCTTGGTCCAGAGCAATCTTAGAATAGGTGACCGACCAGGAAGTCTTCTCGGATGCACATGAGTGAGGACAAAGTGCGTACAAAAGACCCGTGTTGGTCTGTGGGGATGGTCTATGATCCTAGAGGGTTGTCAAGAGTAAGTACCGCTGGTTCGGGAGTGGACGATGTATTACAATTTCAACAACAATTTGCATGATAGATTGTAATAATAAAGCCTTAATGAATAACTAGCAATGGAAATAATGTCTAACGGCTTCATATAGATGTGACTAATGACTCAACAAAAAGATCAAAACCCTAACAAAATTAATAAATGTGGTGTTCATGTGTGTTGGGGGCCTTCGTCCTCCGAAGGTCCTCAAAAACGTAATTTAACAATGTCTTCCAAGCATGGTTTATAGACAGGTACCATCGGATTCAGGATTAAAAGTATATACGATGTGAAGGGCATGATCGTGATGAAGGTTGCTGTTGCTCCGAAGCTATGCGAAAGGAAGCTTTGGCCCAATCGCGGGAAGAGGAACCGACTTAAAAGGGAAAAGGCTATCTAGTCCTCATAGATTTTTCTATAAGTCAATAGTGAATGCAAATGGCATAACTATAATTTTTCACAGGCTGCGTCATGTGCCTATAAATAGATGAACAGTACCCTCGTACTGTTCACGCGGACTTATACTCATTCGTGCTTCACGCTTGTATTTTTTGCCTTCTGTAAAGCCGAAGGTATAAATGTAATTCAATATTGTTTATGTTCATTCACTTCAATACATAAAAGATATATAAATAAAATCATATAATCATTTATGTCATGTTTTATGTTTCATATGTTTCTTATTCCATTAATCTATTCTGTAATGATGAAGGTATGTCCTTCATCACCTTCGTCTGAAGATCATTATATCCTATGGGAAATAATGCTTCGGAAGACGAAGGGCATTAACCATTAACATTTTATATTGTCTTGTTCTTAATTCATAGCACTTGAGAGCAAGTCCCCAACATTGGCGCCCACCTCCGGTGAATCCTTTTCGACCACCTTCAGCAAGCACTAACCTGCGCCATGCCACCGAAGAAAGCTTCAGTGCTAGGGGCTACTGCATTGCAGCCGCTAGATCCAAACCAGGAGACTCTCTCTCTCTTCGAGAGGCCCAAAGCCAGAAAGGAAGGCCACCAGTCCGACACTCCAGGAGGAGGAGTTGGACCAAGAGATCAGGGATATGGAGATCATTCATCAGCAAGTACAAAGAAAGAAGGAAAAGATGGCGCGACTAGCTGACCTTCAAAGACAGATCGACGAAGCTACTGAAGAAGTGCGCCATCTTGTTCAAGACGAACAAAACCGAAGGCCTCAGCACAGGGAGCTTCGTCAGGAAGGCCCATTCAACGAAGATAAATGGTATGATGATTTTAATCATGATACCTTTACCTTTGATGATGCTTTTCCCTTGGCAGCAGAACTGCAGGCTACTCTATGGCCCCCATCGTACAAGCCACCTCAGCTTCCCATGTATAATAGGCATTCAGATCCAAAGCAGTTCCTCATGAGCTACGAAGCAACTATATCTCCGTATGGAGGCAATACTGCAGTCATGGCTAAGTCCTTCGTCATGGCAGTCCAAAATGTAGCCCAAACATGGTACTCTTCTCTTCGGCCAGGGACCATCACATCATGGCAGAAGCTTAAGGACATGTTGGTCACTAGCTTCCAACGCTTCCAAACGAAGCCGGTCACAGCTCAAGCCCTATTACAGTGCACACAAGACCATGAAGAGTACCTTCAGGCGTATGTACGAAGGTTCTTGCGATTGAGGGCACAAGCGCCTACAGTGCCCAATGAGATTGCCATTGAGGCCATGATCAAAGGTCTTCGCCCAGGACCTACTGCCCAATACTTCACAAGGAAGCCCCCACAAACTCTAGAAAAGCTGCTTCAAAAGATGGACGAATACATTCAGGCTGATAATGACATCCGCCAAAGAAGAGAGGAAGCTTACAGATTCTCCAAAATGACTAGGGGCTTCGGAGGAAGAACTCATCCGAGGCACGTCAGGTCGATTCACAACACTCAGAATGATGACAAAAGAGGTTAGCTGCAGAGGCCACAGTATACTTCACAATCTTCGGGGCAGCAACAAAGCTCTTTTCGGCCGCCAGCTCCAAGAGGCAGAGGTGCCAGCGGCTTTGGAGGAAGATATGGGGATCAGCCTAGAAAGATCTACTATTTATTCTGTGGTGAGGACAAGGGTCATACCACAAGAATATGCCAAATCACTATACAAAAGCAGAAGGAGATTGTAGAAGCCAAAGCTCGGCAGAATCAGCCGAAGCAGGTCTTGCACACTGCTTTGTGCCATTCACCCTACATACCAGAATATGTGGGTAATCACTCTGCAGTTTCTGTTGCTTTGGCTAGTCAGCCACAGGCTCCTTGGCCATAGCTTCCACCTCTGCCCCCTCTACAGCCTGCTTATTCACGGGGTCAGCAGCCAGAAGGGAGCCAACACACTCAGCAACAGAGGGATTTCAGGGAGGAATCCGAAGCTCGCACAGTTAACAGTACTATGCCGGAGTCAAAGCACATCTATTGAGAGATATCCTACCCTCTGAAGCACTTTTTTACTTCATGTCATTTTGTTTCTTAATAAAGGACAAGTAATGCAAATCTAGTTTTAATTCTTTGTAATAGTTTCATTTCTGTTAAAATGAAATGTATCTTCTTCACATATTTACGAAGCTCGAAATTTGCCGAAGCTTCAAAAAGTCGATCCTAATGAAGCGTAGCAAAAGTTTTGTCAAAGCTTCAAAAGTCGTTCCCAAGGGAGCGCAGAGTAAGTTTTTTGCTCAAAAGTTGTTCCTAAGGGAATACAGAGCCAAATACCGCCGAAATATAAGGCGAAGCGCGAAAAGTCAACGCGAAAATACCGCTGAAATATAAGGCGAAGCGCGAAAAGTCAACGCGAAAATACCGCCGAAAAATAAACGGTAAAGAGTTTTTGATCGTTCCTAAGGGGACGCAGAGATTGTATGTTTCAGCGGGGGCGTGTGTCTTCGGCATTAGCATCATTCTTCTCATCATATCATCGCATCATCTCGCATATCATCACATCATACATCATAATGCACCAATGACATGAATTGGAAATGAAGTCGATCTTCGGAGAATGCTTTACAAAGGTCAAAAGGTGCTAAGGCACAAAGTAAATTGGGAACTATGGCTTCATCAGCTCTGATGTGGAAGAAGAGGTCTATTGTTTTTGAAGCATTGCTATTTTTACGAAGCTTGGATGCTCTTTACGAAGTATGGATATTCTCAAGAAACATAAGTATTCTTCTTTGCGAAGCATGAAAAGAAGGGAAGGTGTTTTTTCGCCGAAGGCTCAAAAACGGTACGTATGTAAAAAGTTTCATGCATCGCAAAGAAGTGAATTGCAAAATAGTTTACATATTAGATTCAAAACTATACGTATCAAATATTACAGACTTAGTTTAACAAATGTTACATCAACCACCTAAGAACGTTTTTACAACAACTAGTCCTCTTCCTTCAAAACCTTTTCCGCGACTTCGTTAAGTAACTTGTTGACGACTTCGTCAACAATAGATTCGGCTACGTTGATAATTTCTATTGCTTTCTTCGACTCCGGGTCAGCCAGGGGGTCAAATGGCTCCGGTGGAGGAGATAATTCAGCTGCGAAAGAAATAATCAATCAGTTCGAAACCATGAAAGCAAACGACGAAGCTTAAAATCAGGTCAGCAATACATATCCGTCTTTCGATCTCTGCAGCTTTCTCAGCTTCTTTTGCTGCTTCTCGAGCGTCGTGAATATCTTTTTCGCTCTTTTTCATTTTCTCGTGGGGCATTTCTCGGCCACCATTCTCCCAGATGCTAGTGAAAAATTTTCCACCAAGAAAACTAGCTTCGGCCGAGGGGTCCTTCGTGTCATTCATGGAGAGGGCAGCTTAGGCTTGGGCCAAGGTTTTAACATGATCACAACCCCCCTTCTCCAAGATAGCTGAAACTCCTCTCGTGCCAGAGAACGCACAGACATCCCCACGATCACTTAAGATTTCCTCAAAAGCTTCAGCTTCTCCACTGATCCACTCGATTACGCCCTCAGGGTCGCCTCGTATGAAGTTATCTTCGTTTGAAAAGGCTCCCACGTTGGCGAAACTGGTCTTTATCTTCTTCATGCAGCCTAACGATTTTTCAAAACATCTCTCCTTGGATGCGTGAAGCTCTTTTACTGTTTTTTCAAAATAATTTTTCCAATACTCACTGGCCTCTCGATCAGCTTCTGCAACAACACATTTTTCCTTGGCTTCTGCTAGTTGTCTCCGAAGGTCTTCGATCTCATTCTTTTGGACCTTGGCTTGAGCTTTAAAATTAACTTCGTCTTCTTTTACTTTGTTTACCAATGAAATTAATATCTTATCTTTTTCAAGACCTTCGTTCCTTAGTTCAATCACCTCTGAACGAAGGTTGTTTAAAGCCATTGTATGCCCTTCATCTTCAGCGTTTTTCTGTGCTCTAAGGGCATTGCTAAGGATTAGGCCCTGCAAAAGGAGAATGAGATCAAGTATAAGCAAGTGAAACAATTTGTTTTAAAATACAAAATTAGCTTTTATATCTTTATGCTGTTGTATGCTAAACTATCAGCCAATTCATCCTTTGATAATACTGAAAGACCTTCTAGCTTCGGAAATCCGAAGCTTCTACCCATCTCCTGACAGACGGATATCTCCTTACTATCCGGGAGACAGTACAAACAGTCTTCCTCCCCACTACCATTAAACACTAATGCCCCCTTTGGGTATTTTAATCTTTGGGCATAATGTTGAGCTTCTCGTTCTTCTTCTTTAGAAAGTCTCTTTCCTGAAGCATGGCGAATAATGTAATCAATGCTCTCTTTTAAAGCTTCGGGAGTAGGAACGCAACCTTTTCAGGCGAAATTTGCTCTGTGGCTTTTTCTTCAATTTCTCCAGATTTTTCTTCACCAGGCTCTAAAGGCCCAGCTTCGGTACTAGCTTGAGCTACTGCAATTTCAATTTTGGCCTGCTTTGTTTCAACTTCAGGTTGCGCTTTCGAAGCTTCGGCAATTCTCCTTGAAGGAGTTGAGGTCAAAGTCTTCACTGTTTCTAGCACATCTAGTACGTTTGCCATCCTTCTCCTCTTCGGAGTTGTGGCAGAACTTTTTTGTGCCCTTGACACTGTTACTTCTGTCGAAGGGCTTAAAATTTCTAACACTTTTGTTTCTCCAATATTTGATTATTCAACTTTACCCTCATCAGTCTTCGTCTCAGCTAGCACAGCTGAAGGTAGCTTCGGCATTGCAGCCGGCTCTTCAGTGCTCGGCGCAGTCGGAGCAATCACTCTTGTTTCAGCAGCTGAAGAGGCTTCCTCACCAAACTCAGGCACCACGACCGGTTCAATGTAACGCGGCCGGTGGGTAAGAACCTTCATCTTTTTGCCCTTCAGCACAGGCTCAACTGGGGCGGCCGAAGCAGCAGCCTTTCTCTTTTTCCCCTGTCCCCGCAGCGGGTAGCGGTAATCGGGGTAGACAAAGCCAATGGCGTCAAAAACTTTGTTCAACCTCTTCTTTCCCCGGCCTCCGAAGGCTGTGGATAGTGCATTATCTTCCGCCTTGGAATACGATCTAAGCAGCTCATCACTGGTAACCTCAATGCATTTTAGCCAGTCATCATTCGGTTCATCGAATTTATCTCCATATCTGAATGTGTATTTCAGCCGGACCAGATCACCTTTACTAGGTTTGGCGATGGTTTCCTTCGGCATTTCCCAGCCCTCTATAAGCGGCCATACTCTGTATGCTATGTGCTCTTGAACCAAATATCTCGAACCAATAAAGAAGCAGACAGTACCAAATGCCTTTTGACATGCCTCGGTGGCTTCGTCAATTTCAACCTTCGGTCTTCGGAGGCCGAAGCGGGACCAAATAGGGCGCATAATAACTTCCTTGATATCTTCTCTTGCCTTCAAGTCATTTTTCACATAAAACCATTCCTCCATCCAGGCCCCGGGCCACCTTTTCCGGTATGTTGGCACCGGGTAGCTTGCATTGGGGCGGGCGGCAAATCTGTAGCACCAAAATTGTTATGATATTGTTATTTGCCCATGGCCTTCGTCTCGTACACAAACTCGTGCATACTGCAAAAGCATTTGGCGCTGGGCTCCAGTCCCTGGCTTTTCACCGCCCAAACAAAAATCCCCATTCTAATAACAGCTTCAGGGGTTATCTGATGAAGGTAAATCTGATAAATTTTCAGCCCTTCGACCACAAACCTGCTCAATGAAAACCGAAGCCCAGCCTTGAAGAAGCTTCGATAAATCACTACTTCGTCTTCCTTAGGGGCAGAAACATTGTTGTCTCCACCAACTCTCACAATAGACATATCTCAAAAGTATCTTCCCCTCATGTTTTCGAGGTGACCTTGCTTAATGGAAGATTTTCTGAAAATTGTATGGCTTCTCCTCTTCAGTCAGCTTCGTCTCCACAACAGCCTTCTTGTCTTGAGACATTATTCTTTGGAAATGGTGAAAATGTGTCTTTCAAACCGAAGCTGAGAAAGCTTGAAAAACTAGCAAACGTCAGTGAGCAGAAGCTATAAAATTGAGAAAACAAAGCAAATACCACGAGTAGCGTACCAAATGCGGTTGCTGCAAGTTCTTATTTATACGCTCAGAACGCCCCAGACTAGAGGGTCCCGCCTGTCATTGACTGTTGCTATTCTAGCAAAGGGAATGTATTTTTCGGACCTTTGGCTTAAGGCATTCGTCCATGTCACAGTCTGAATTTGTTACCCTAAACAAATTAATATTGTGAGGGGCTACTGTTGGGGGCCTTCGTCCTTCGAAGGTCCTCAAAATGTAATTTAACAATGTCTTCCAAGCATGGTTTATAGACAAGTACCATCGGATTCAGGATTAAAAGTATATACGATGTGAAGGGCATGATCGTGATGAAGGTTGCTGTTGCTCCAAAGCTATGTGAAAGGAAGCTTCGGCCCAATCGCGGGAAGAGGAACCGACTTAAAAGGGAAAAGGCTATCTAGTCCTCATAGATTTTTTTATAAGTCAATAGTGAATGCAAAGGGCATAACTGTAATTTTTCACAGGCTGCGTCCTGTGCCTATAAATAGATGAACAGTACCCTCGTACTGTTCACGCGGACTTGTACTCATTCGTGCGTCACGCTTGTATTTTTTGCCTTCTGTCAAGCCGAAGGTATAAATGTAATTCAATATTATTTATGTTCATTCACTTCAATACATAAAATATATATAAATAAAATCATATAATCATTTATGTCATGTTTTATGTTTCATATGTTTCTTATTCCATTAATCTATTCTGTAATGATGAAGGTATGTCCTTCGTCACCTTCGTCTGAAGATCATTATATCCTATGGGAAATAATGCTTCGGAAGACGAAGGGCATTAACCTTTAACATTTTATGTTGCCTTGTTCTTAATTCATAGCACTTGAGAGCAAGTCCCCAACAATATGCTAGAAATAAATTTAAAACTCTATCGGACTGAAATTGCATTGATTAAGTACCATGCTAGTGTGACCTATAGGATATATAGCTGCCTGAATGTGAATATATACCATAAACCCTAAACATAGATAATGGCCCTGTTTGGGACAGCTGCTACTTGTTGAAAAAGCAGCTTATCTGATAAGCCGGTAAAAAGCAGCTTCTGCTTGTTGGCTGCTTTTAGTTCATTTTAAGAAGCAGCTGAACTGATAAGCTGCTGCAGAAGCTGCCTGTTTGGCAGGACTTCAGCTTAAATTTGTGAAGAAGCTGAAAATAAGCTGTGCCAAACAGGGCCAATGTGTCAAAAAACGACAACGACGCTAGTAACCGCAAATACGATAATTTATCTAATAATGTCTACAAATGGTCGAAACAGACAACCCCATCATTACTTATTCCACTTGAATCAATATAAACCCTAAATAAGAACGATGAAATAGGTTGTTTTTTGTAATAGAACGCAATCGGTTGGGGAATGTGGTAATGGATTTAACTCACATATAGCTTATAGATGGGATATGGGTGTTGACCGGTTTCGAATCGAGTAAAATACCTCGGAAGGCGACATAAGCTTCAGAGGATTTGGTGGTTGACGGAGATAGTGGAGCTTGGTGAACAGCAATGGCTATTCAATTGGGGCTCCAAAACCCTAGTGCGAATGGTTGGATGGAACAAGGGCTGGAGAGGAATGGCGACAGCGAAAGTCGAATGGTCAGTTGCCTCGGTCGAAGCCGCCTCGGTCGCGTGGGATTCGGTGCTTTTTCTGGTTTGCAACAACTGGTGATAGAAACCCCAGCATCTCGCGCGTGGATAGCGGGCTTGATTGAGCAGAGATGGTTTTGGACGATGTTAAACACGTGGGTCTCGCAGCGCGGCTCGACGGACGTGGGATAAGCTGACCTGGTTAGGTTCGACCGCATAACATATTGACTATCTTGAGCTTCCTATATATACTATATATATATACACACACGTGTGGATCTGTTTCTAAGTGTAGCCAAACAGAATTTTGTGTAATTAATTAGATAAACATTCATGAGAAAAAAATTGCCTAAATTAATTTAGTCACGGACCATTCGAACTATCCATGGACCGTTCAGGTTACATGTCCGAAGCTTTCGGTAGTTTCTAGGTACCATAAATGGTGCTGTGTAGGAAAAATAAAGAGTTACTTGATTTTGTAACATTTTCGTCGCGCGGCTTCGTCAGTTTATTACTCTACAGCTATGATTCGCTAGTTTGTTATTATGGAGCACACAGCCTCGCCAGATTGGAACTGTTAATCTTCTGCCCTCTGTAACCTTTCATGAGCTACGGTAAAAATCAATTTTGTTCCAACTGTAACCACGACGCTGCTGTAACCAGCCCCAGCCTCAGCACGGACAGCGAGTCCATGACGATGTCCGGCTGGTTGCCCATCACACCCGGCGACTGCACCGGCCGGTGCGCTCTCGTAGTGCTCCATCCCCTCCGCCGCCGGCTTCACGCCGCCTCAGTACCCCGCCATGGCGTGCCAACGTACCTGACGGTGAGAAGCAGCGGCTTACGGCGATGCACTGCCTGGTCACGTACAGGTTGGGCAAGGCCGGCAGGAAGAACCGGGCCGCAGTGTCTGGGAAGGCCGGGAATGAGGTGCTGTGGAGCATGTCGTCGAGGGTGATGGTTGACATGTGGCTCAAGCCGATGCGCAATCCGAACGTGAAGATCTACCAGAAGTAGTGTTACTATAGCGAGTCCGGTTTCCTGCCCTGGGACTGTCTAGTGGCTAAGGCATCACATACAAATAAGCTTTTGCATTTTGTTTGAGAAAATTGTACGAATTCTTGCAATAAACCATGAATACTACTGTTGCAATAAATGAGAGAATGTTTGGCCCGAAAATGTAGAAGTGCCAAAGAAAATTTATGCAATGAAACAGTTGACATCGCCGCAGAACATGAACATTCCCTTCAGTCAACTTTAAATGACGTTTGGAGGCTTGTTTGCAGTCCTATCCTGTTGTCCAAAACATCACATAAAGATGACTGGAGGTAGTACCAGATGGTAAAGATGAATGCCTTTAGGAAATATCAACCATATGACAGGGGAAAAAATAAAAATTAAGAGCACTAGCATAACACAGAATTTCACTTCTAATTTCGGTCCTTTTAAAGGGATTGTTGACAGTAAAGGTTGCATGAGAAGTGCATTCTTCTCACACATTAGATCTTACAGAATATAGAATGGACTTAGGGAGTGTTTAAATGCACTAGAACTAATAGTTAGTTGGCTAAAAATTGTTAGTAAAATTAGCTAGCTAACAAATAACTACCTAACTATTAACTAATTTATCAAAAATAGCTAATAGCTGAACTATTAGCTAGCGTGTTTGGATGTCTCAACTAATTTTAGCTATTAACTATTATTTCTAGTGCATTCAAACACCCACTTACACTTACTCAAGCACCACCTGCAGAATACAGAAACGGAGGTAGCAACATCCATACAAAGCAAAGAGCCGAAAGCGGCTGCTAGCTAGTGGCAGCAGGCAGGCAGGTCCTAGCAGACTGCTTGCGTCTTGGCTTACCGCTCTCGAGGGTGATCTCCAGCTCGTTGCGGTCGTTGCCCTGTAGCGCCGCCTGGAACTAGCCCTCCAGCAGCGGGCACCAGAAGGCAGAGCCGCCCGGAACTGGCCCTCCAGCAGCGGGCACCAGAAGGCAGACGGTGGCGCGGGCACCGTCTGTTCTCTCTCGCGGCTAGGGGTAGATTAGTACATGGGAGTACACAACCTCCGTCAAATACAAGAGAACAGACCATTATAGAGGACGGAAGATTAACAGCCCCAATCTGACGTGACGGTGTGCTGCATAATATCAAACTAGTAAAGCACAGCTACGAAGTAATAAACTGACGAAGTCGCGTGACGAGAATGTTATAAAGTCAAATAACTCAAAAATAAAGATACTCCAACGCTTGTTTGAGAAGCGTTGTGATACTGGCACAGTTTCTCTCAGTGGCAGGATTGACGAATGTCGTCAAATTCGTCCAACGCTTGGTCGAAAGCAGCGGCCACCGCAGGATCAGTCCAAGACTCCAAGTGAGACGGTCGCAGTCAGAGTTGGGCGGCAGGGAGGGTGAATGAAGTTGCGTGTCATCTTCGGCAACGACATGGGGAGCCAAAGCCAACTCGGGGAACAGGTGGGAGTGCGTGGGATCCTCTAGCGAACCTACAAGAAATATGGAGAAAGGAGAAGTGGTAGAATTCACTCCGCCTTTCCGTTCCCCCATCCGCCATGGCGGCGCCGCCGGAGCTCGTTGACGACACGATCGCCGAGATCTGCCTCCGCCTTCCCCCGGACGAGCCCGCGCACCTCGTCCGCGCCGCCCTGGTCTCCAGGCGCTGGCGCCGCATCCTCTCCGACGGGGCCTTCCTCCGCCGGTACCGCGCGTTCCACGGGGCGCCCCCTCTGCTCGGCTTCGTCGACAACACCATCGGGCTCCACGGCGCCACGGCCCCTCGCTTCTCCCCCACCACCTCATCCGGCTCCCCTTTCTCCAGGCGGACGTTCGACTGCATCTGCTGGGAGGCCCTCGACTGCCGCCACGGCCGCGTCCTCCTCGGCCTCTTCGCCGAGAGGGTCAACCTCGTCGTGTGGGACCCCGTCACCGGCGACCACTGTGGGCTGCCTGACCCCGGGGTGCTCCCCGGTTACTACAGCGCGGCGGTGCTCTGCGCCGCGCGCGGCTGCGACCACCTCCACTGCCGCGGCGGCAGCCCGTTCCGCGTCGTCCTGGCGGGCATGGACTACTTCTCAAGGGACGCCGGCGTGCGGGCGCGCCTCTACTGCTCGGAGGCCGCTGCCTGGGTCGCCTCTGCTCAGCTGGCCTCCGATTCCCATGTCATGCGGAAGCCCAGCGCGCTCGTCGGAGACAACGTCTACTTCCAGCTCATGGAGGGTGACGTGTTTCTGAGGTACGACATGGGCAGGAACCGTCTGTCCACCTTCGACCCTCCGGCGGCGCACGTCGACGAAGGGGGCGTCGTGCTCATGCCCATGGGCGGTGACGGCTCGCTGGGGCTTGCCGGCGTCAGGGGATCAAGGCTTTGCCTGTGGTCGACGAGTGTCGGCGCAGAGGGGATTGGAGGATGGGTTCGACGCGGGGACATTGAGCTTATGACACGGATCCCCTTTATGCCTTATAGCGAAGCACATGTGATTGCTTCTGCGGAGGGCTTGGGTTTGGGTACAATCTTCTTGGTCTCAACTGAGGTTGGCCTCTTCGCGATCGACCTCAAATCAGGGCAGGAGCGCAAACTAAGCGAGCCTGGGAACTACAACGACTTCGCTGTCTTCCCCTTCATGAGCTTCTACACTCCAGGTACGGTGCGTGGGTGGCTGCCCAACCCATGGCTTATAGGTGCAATCATCCGCACTGTACACTGTTCATCTGCATTTGCTTCGTTCTGGTAGACTGATACAATACTAGATACTTAGTGGAATATCTCATGTGACTATTCTGAAATCTCAGAGAACAAACCCCAATGTTACGAAATGTCCGATTGCACTTAGAAATCACAAACTAATGTTTTATGTCAATTTGGTTTGTCCTTTTATTTTAGAGAGTTAGCACTATGATGACTGCTACTTTCATCTATATATAAAAACGGTATATAGCGTGTTGAGTAAAGATTTTAACCCATGTTTAAGGGGGGAAAAGAAACCATAAGGCTGATTTGGTGACCAGGAATCACAGAGGGATTGGAGGCGATTGAGGGAGAAATGAACTCATTTCCCCCTCAATCCTCTCCAATCCCCCGTAATCTTTTGTCAACAAATCAACCCTTAACTTGAATGCTTGGTGCTTTCAGATTGTACAAGCGGCAAGGTACCGTCACCCAGGAGGATACACTAATCACTGTATACTGAGGCGAAGAATGGTATTGCCTGGCTCATCTACAGATCCATCAAGTTGAGTTTGCAGGTGCTGTCATCTTTCTGTTGCAGGAATGACGTCTCGCAAGAAACACAAGCCATGAAGCCAACATATTGGTCGCTTTATGCTCCTATGCTCTCTAGCTAGCTGATTCTTAGATGCATAATGTATACGTAGCCTTCTTTTTTGTTCTCGTAACATGGATCGCTGCCGGGTAGTAATTCGTTGTTACACTTGGGCAGGCGCTAAGTTAGTAAGTTTACACCCCCACAATATTTAGCCATGCTTTAAACCAAACCGTTTTGCACCTCTAGCAATACAAGGTTCTAAAGTTTGTTATCATTGGACTTCAGCTTTTTTCTAACCAGTCTTTTGGAGAATCTTGTTGTAGAGAGAATTAAGAATATTAGTATCGTGAGAATTACACGTGGAGGATGATGAAGTGCTCCGGATCTAGAAAACAACGGATTTCGACTATCGTGATGACTCGACTGATTTTATGTTCATGTTAATTTTGGACGGGTTTTATTAAAACGATTCTTATAGAAACGAGCTGAAAAACTGAGCATTTGGCAGTCCGCAGCAGGTGACTAGAAGTTAAAAAAAGTCCAAACAAACAGGGTCTTAATCGCCACACAAGTTGTGTTTATTTTCTAGCATGTACTTATTTTACAAATAGGGCTGGATATTGATCTAACTCGGTTCATCCGTGTTCGAGCTGGCTCGTTAAGCTAAAGAGCCGAGTTAGGTCAGCTCGTTTACAAACTCGAGCTAGCTCGTTTAGCTCATCAGTCAGAGCAAAAAAACAATATATACATAATAATCAATTAGCTAGTGCTCGTGCATTGCAACGGGAATATATAATACCAGTATACTACGATAACTTATATACAAAATGTGTGTTATACTGTTATGAAAAAAGGTTTCATAATCAATTTTTGATCCTGGCCATTCATAAATTTTGTTATTTTAATCTAGTTGTTTCACCACTACATTGCAACCATCAGTATCATGCAGACTTCGATATATGCCACGATTTGCATTGTCTCATCATTGGAGAGCATGTTCTACACATGCCGGAAGAAATTCTCTCGTACATCGTTAGTCATCAGGCATGCACCACCATACGCTCTTGCTTAAACAAAAAGGCAAGTGTGTGTGTTTGCGAAGAGAATTAAAGGCAGGGCGGCACAAAAGCTACCCTGACGGTGGCGAGGATGATGAACTGGTCATTGTTGTCGGTCCTCCTCTGCGTCACCTCCGGCGTCAAGATAACACCACAGTCCTCGATATAGTAGTCGTTGAACGCGCGTGACATGGCGAGTACCGATGACTCTTGGCTGGGCTACCAAATGAAGTGCACCCCAGGCTCATCAGCGAGGTAGTACCCATGGCCGTTGCACCACCGGATGCGCTACTCCTCTACATACATCATGTTCGAGGACACTCACACAACGTTAGCAACGACCGTCATCCCAGCGCATAAGAATTCATGGACGGTCAGTAGCTACTTACGTGGCAGGTTAGGCTTCAGGTGGACGATGAGCTGGATGGCGTGATGGCGTCGTCATCAAATACGGTGCCCAGAACAACCCGAGAGTCGCCGACGACCATGAGGCCCCCCTACTTGATTATGGATAGCGCGGTGCAGCCGCTCTGCACCGCGTCAAAGCGGCGGCTGCGCTGGAGCTTGTCGTACACAGCAGCGCATGCGACCACGCATGACTGCTTCAAGAGGTCGAACTAGCAGTCGCCAAGCTTCTTCTCGTCGTCGATGAGCGACGCCAACGCGAGTGCCTTCTACTAATGGTGTTTGTTCGGGGTTTCCAAGTAAGAAACATGGATTCATGCTTGGTGTTGGTTTATGAAAATGACTCACAAGTCATATACATGGAAAAAGTATTACAAAGAATAAATGTCACACATGCAAAAAAAGGAATTTAAGTTGAAAACATTATTCAAACAAAAGAAATTGCATGCAAGGCTATTCTTTAAATACTACCCCCTCCATCCAAAAATATAATTCAAGAATCTCGGTGATACTTATTTACTACTACGTATTGTGCAAGGGCAGCAGGTGGGCTTGGGGAGAGATGTAGTAGATGTGTTTCCTATTATAGATGTAGACATAAACACACATGTGGTGTAGCGGTAGCTATTGTTGGCATTTGCTTGAGAGGTCGCGGGTTCGAATCCCCTTGGAGCCATGTGTGTTTTTTTAATTTTAGCTAGACATGGGTTGTAGGGGGGAATGGGAAAGGCAGAACAAGGAATGAGAAGAATAGTGGCATAACACGGAATGGCAGACTACCCTTACAACCTTAATAAATAGTAGAGATTTCTAGTTACTTTTTCAAACTAATTTAATAATAGAAAATAGCATGCTAGTGGGACATTTTTTGTCCAAACGTCATCTTGCGGATGGCTCTGATTATAACCCTGCCACAGATTAAAAGGCCCAATCATCAGCTGGGGATAGTGTCTCTTTGGATGTTGAAGATGCACCACACTCGCATCCTGATTATCCTATTGACGTCACAGGGTGGACGTATCCAAGGATGCAATTCTCTATGGCTGAATATTCTTCCAAGAGGACTGTTGATCAGTTTTCTATTCCCAGTGACACCAATATTCAATATTTTCATACTTAGCTACAGTTCGATGTTTTCTGGGGAACTCTTATTGACACCAAGTTCCATAAGCATCAGGTGATTGACTGGGACTATATGCAAAGTCAGACAGTCATAGAGGGATTGCTTGCTAAGTTTTAGGAATGTGCATTATATGAATTCATGGGACAACAGACTGATTTCAATGAACTGACAGTCAAGCAGTTTCTTGCTACTGCTGAGATTAATATTGAAGATCAGTTGATTGTTTGGATGACTGGATTCAAGCGCTATGTGGCTACTTTTGCTGAGTTTGCCACTGCCAACAGTCTGGATTATGATATGATCTCTCATGGGGTAGATCTTTACACTGAGGATCAGTTTGAAGACTATGATCAATATTATGAACCTAGCAGGCTGGGTATTCCTAGGCGTTTTGGAGAGACTCCAAGCCTGAGACATCATCCTACAGTGATCAACAAAATTGTCAGGGTCACTATTCTTCCCAAGAATGGGGACAAAAGCAGAATGAGGGATAAATTTTAGAATATCATTGATCATGTAATGAAGGGGGAAGTGATGAATGTTATTCTGTTTATGATGAGGCAGCTAAATGATTTCAAGATGGACAAAAATCAGAACCTAGCCTATGCTCCTTACATTATGGCTCTGATTAAAGTTATAACTAGATTTGAAGGGCGGTATGAGACAGCTCACACTCCATTTAGGCCTTTTAAGAAGGGACAATGTCGAATGCAAACAACATTTTGGTGCAAACCCCATGCAAACCTACCAAAAAAAGTTTCAAAAAATTCTGAAAAAACATGAATGTACATCTAAGCTTACCTCATTTATATACAAAATTTCATGGTCAAATTAATCTTACTCTAGCAGTTACAAAAAAGACAAATTTTTGGTGCATTTGACTATTACTGTTTGTCAGAATTTTTGTATTTTTTCTAACTGTTAGAGTAAGATGAATTTGACCATGAAATTTTGTATATAGATGAGGTAAGCTCAGATGTACATTCATGTTTTTTCAGATTTTTTTGAAACTTTTTTAGTAGGTTTGCACGGGGTTTGCACCGAAACATAGTTTGCATTTGATATGTTCCCTTTTAAGAATGAGATTGGCTTTCTTACCCAGCCTCTCACTCCCTTTCCTGACGATGAGGGAGTTCATGAAAATGATTTCGCTGCTCAGCCTAAGGCACATCCAGCTCAGCAAATGCCTCCTCCTCCACCTCCCCAGCAGCAAGGATAGTACTGGCAGCCCGCACCTGGCTATTTTGATCCTTATTTTCAGCAGATGCAGCATGGGCTCCAGACTCATATGGATGGACAATTCTAGGGCATGATGACCCATGTGGATGGCCACTTTGATCATATGCAATCTCATTTTGATGGCCAATACTCTGCTCTGCATGATAAAATTTCTGTTGTTGACACCCAGCTGGATGGGGTCCCTTCACAGTTTGCTGATCTTTACTCTCATATTCAAGATACAGTGCATGATCCCATTATGAGCCGAATGAACAACATGCAACAAAGCTTCCAAGATAATATGAGTGCTCTATCAAGTCAATTCGAGACTCTGTCTACCAGTGACAACATTCACTCATTGGATGAGAGGCAGCAACAGCTGCAAAATGACTTCAGTTAGTTCACCTCCATCTTTGACAGCTTCAGCTCCCACTACTATAGTATGTATCCGCGTCCCCCACCTGGTGCATAGTGACGTCCCTTTATGGAAATCGATGCCAAAGGGGGAGATAAATGATGTTGGGGATGACAATCAGGGGGAGCTCGCATGTGGAAGCTCGCATTTGGACTTTTAAACAATTACATTGCATATTTCTTATGTCTATGTCTTATTATGTTCTATATTGCTAAGTTATTGAACTATGTTGTTTTGAAGTGTGTTTGAATTCTTAAGGTTCTATCAGTTAAAAATCCTGTGAACTTGTAATGGTTAATCGAAGTGTTATTTCTCTTGTTGCATTTATTTTTCATATTATTATACGTATGTACCTCAATAACCATGATTATAGGAAGATCTCCGCCAAAACTCTGATATATTATGTGTGTGAATTAATCAACTGGATATTCTTCATGCACACATATAAGGGGAGCTATTTCTATAATTTGAGTTTTTTGTGCTGACTTATCAACATTCCAGATGAACTTTAAAATCAAGATAAGTCACTCAAAACTCATCTCGAATCTTTCTTATACCCAGTATGTAAGAAAGGTTTGAAAAACAAAATCTACTTTTCTATAAAATATGCAGTGTTGTCATTAATTACCAAAAAGAGGGAGATTGTGAATCATCTAGGCCCCTTAGTGGTGTTTTGGTAATTAATGACAACTGATTGTGGACTAACAATTCTTGGAGAAATAAGAATGCAGTATTGGACCATAGGAAACAATGAAGTCTTTGAGACACATAACCATTGATTGTGGATCAAATGAAGGCAAAGGTAAAATGTAGGTTTTGTTTTGCCGGTCATCAGGAGTTTAGAGAAGAAATTGACCGGATTAATAGGCTAGACAGTCGTACTATTAAGAGGGGTCAATGAACTTGATCGGTGTAAAACTTAGTGCCTCGTAGAGCATAAACTGTTGCATTTGCATGAGGGCTAACTGAGACACCTAGAGGGGGGGGGGGGGGGGTGAATAGGTGATCCTGTAAAAATCAAATACTAATAGCCACAAAACTTAGTTATAAGTGTTAGTACGACTAAGTAGCTTGAAGCGAGTTCCTGTGAACACAAATAATCACAGAGAGGAGCAACACAAGAGACATGCGATTTTATCCCGTGGTTCGGCCAAGTAACACTTACCTACTTCCACGTTGTGGGGTCCCAATGGACGAGGGTTGCACTCCACCCCTTTCAAGTGATCCAATGATCAACTTGAATACCACTGCTTTCTTGCTTATAGTCTTCTTCCCGTTTGCGAGGAGTCTCCACAAGTTGGAGCCTCTCGCCCTTACAAGATTGATCACAAAGAACGCACAAATAGTAAGGTTGGGAAGAGCAACACACACAAGACTCAAATACACAGCACAACCATGCACACAAGTCACGACTTGAGCTTGAAATGCAACACACGGAGTTTACAACTCAAATGGAGCTCAAAACGCTAACACAAAGAATCAAATGCGTGAAGTTGGAGTCTTGGAGTCTTAGGATGCTTATTGAATGCTTGAGTGACTCCTCCATGCGCCTAGGGGTCTCTTTTATAGCCCCAAGGTAGCTAGGAGCCGTTGGAGGCCATCTTGGAAGGCCAAACTTGCCTTCTGTCACGTGGTGCACCGGACAGTCCGGTGCACCACCGGACAGTCACTGTAGCTGTCCGGTGCGTGATCTCCTTCCTTTTCTGGCGCATCCGACCTTTGGTCCTCGGGATCGGTTGGCGCACCGGACACTGTCTGGTGCACACCGGACAGTCCGGTGCACACCGGACAGTCCGGTGTGCCCAACCGACCGTTGCTGCGGGCCACGCGTCGCCCGCGGATTGCACAACCGACCGTTGCGCTGGCGACCGTTGGCTCACCGGACAGTCCGGTGCACCACCGGACAGTCCGGTGAATTATAGCCACGTCGCCTTTTCTGTTTCACGAGAGCGACGAGTTCGCCGCGGGCGACTCACCGGACCGTCCGGTACACCACCGAACAGTCCGGTGAATTATAGCCGTACGCCGCCGTCGAGTCCCGAGAGCGGCCTTTTCACGCGGACCAGCCTGGCGCACCGGACACTATCCGATGTACCACCAGACACTGTTCGGTGCACCACCGGACAGTCTGGTGTGCCAAGCCGAGCTAGAGTTGGCTACACAGAGCTAAGTCTTTTTCCAATTCTTTCTTCCCTGTTTCTAGCACTTAGACAAAATATGTTAGCACTCAAAACAATGCACTAAGTCTAGAAACATACCTTTTGCCTTGATTTGCACTTCTCACTTTGTTTAGCACATGGGCACTTAGTTAAATGTGTTGGTCACTTAATCACCAAAACATTATAGAAATTGCCCAAGGGCACATTTCCCTTTCAATCTCCCCCTTTTTGGTGATTTATGCCAACACATCAAAAAGCAACCAAAATAAGTGTAACATCAACGCAAATGAGGACCAAATCATTTTTGCACAAGATTTGACATATTTGGATCATTCTTTGCCACCACTTGGTTTGTTTTTGCAAATCAAATTCATTTTCCTATCTCTAAGTCAAACACACTTGTTTGGGCACATAAAGAGTTATTCCAAGAGTAAAATTGATCAAGTGCCGAAAACTCCCCCTTTTTCCCATAATAAAAAATTCTCCCCACAAGAGACTAAATTTTGCAATAAGAGTATTTTGGACAAATCAAAATTCTAACTCTATTGTTTTCAAAATTCACAAGTGGTAGCTGATCCATTTGCTTTTGGCCTTAATTTCTCCCCCTTTGGCATTACGCACCAAAATGGGATCATTCTTGGCCCTTTAACCCCATTGCCTCACTAAAAATGTCAATTAAGAGCAAAAAGGCAATAAGAGCGAAAGTATGAACTTGGAAGTGAATACACCAATACCAGAGTGCAGTGGAAGTCTTTGCAATGTCCAAGTCCATTTTCCCTTTCAATGCACCTTTGAGACTACATCAAGAGTACTCAAACACATAGGTTAGTCTCAAAGGGTCAAGTTGTAGCACATCTCCCCCTAAATATGTGCACCATTTGCATATGGACTTGTGAGGTCCGGGGATCATGTGTACAACTTGAGCACCACAAATAAACAATAATGGATTTAAATGCATAAAGTAACATGATCAAAGGCATAAAACACATGTATGCTATAAATCAATCCAAGTTTCGCGAATCTAAGACATTTAGCTCACTACGCAACCTGCAAAAGGTTTTCTCATCCAACGGCTTGGTAAAGATATCGGCTAGCTGGTTCTCGGTGCTAATATGGTACACCTCGATATCTCCCTTTTATTGGTGGTCTCTCAGAAAGTGATGCCGGATGTCTATGTGCTTAGTGCGGCTGTGTTCAATAGGATTATCCGCCGTACGGATTGCACTCTCATTGTCACATAGGAGTGGGACTTTGCTCAGATTGTAGCCAAAGTCCCGGAGGGTTTGCCTCATCCAAAGTAGTTACGCGCAACACTGTCCTGCGGCAACATACTCGGCCTCAGCGGTGGATAGGGCAACAGATGTTTGTTTCTTTGAACTCCACGACACTAGGGACCTTCCTAGAAATTGGCACGTCCCCGATGTGCTCTTCCTATCAACCTTGCACCTGGCATAATCGGAGTCTGAATATCCAATCAAGTCAAAGGTAGACCCCTTTGGATACCAGATCCCGAAGCAAGGCGTAGCAACTAAATACCTAAGAATTCGCTTAATGGCCACAAGGTGACATTCCTTGGGGTTGGATTGATGTCTAGCACACATGCATACACTAAGCATAATGTCCGGACTACTAGCACATAAATAAAGCAAGGAACCTATCATAGACCAGTATGCCTTTTGATCAACGGACTTACCTCCTTTATTGAGGTCGACATGCCCGTCGGTTCCCATCGATGTCTTCACGGGCTTGGCGTCCTTCGTCCCAAACCACTTGAGAAGATCTTGAGTGTACTTCGTTTGGGAGAGGAAGGTGCCATCCTTGAGTTGCTTCACTTGGAACCCAAGGAAGTAGGTCAACTCGCCCATCATCGACATCTCGAACTTTTGTGTCATCACCCTACTAAACTCCTCACAAGACCTTTGATTAGTAGAACCAAATATTATGTCATCGACATAAATTTGGCACACAAAAAGATCACCATCACAAGTCTTAGTGAAAATAGTGGGATCAGCTTTCCCAACCTTGAAAGCATTAGCAATTAAGAAATCTCTAAGGCATTCATACCATGCTCTTGGGGCTTGCTTAAGTCCATAGAGCGCCTTAGAGAGCTTAAACACATGGTCGGGGTACCTGTCATCCTCAAAGCTAGGGGGTTGTTCCACGTATACCTCCTCCTTGATTGGCCCGTTGAGGAAAGCGCTCTTCACATCCATTTGAAACAACCTGAAAGAGTGGTGAGCGGCATAGGCCAATAATATTCGAATAGACTCTAGCCTAGCCACAGGAGCAAAAGTCTCCTCGAAATCCAAACCTGTGACTTGGGCATAACCTTTTGCCACAAATCGAGCCTTGTTTCTTGTCACCACCCCGTGCTCGTCTTGCTTGTTGCGGAACACCCATTTGGTTCCCACAACATTTTGCTTTGGACGTGGCACCAGGCTCCAAACTTCATTCCTCTTGAAGTTGTTGAGCTCTTCCTGCGTGACCAACACCCAATCTGGATCCTGCATGCAAGGCCTCTTCTACCCTGAAAGGCTCAATAGAAGAGACAAATGAGTAATGCTCACAAAAATTAGCTAAACTTGAGTGAGTTGTTACTCCCTTGCTTATGTCACCCAGAATCTAGTCAACGGGGGTGATGTCATTGGATCGTTGCTCGGACTTGAGTTGGACGGACCTGTGATGATTCTTCCTCCATAACTTGTCCTTCTTGTGCTCCCCCTTGATCACGCGCCTCTTCTTGTGGGACCTGTGCATCATCTTGAGTTGGGGGATGCACCATTGTTGAGGAAGATGGCTGATCTTGCTCTTGTTGTTCCTGTGGTCGCACATTACCTATCGCCATCGTGCGCATTGCGGCCGTATGAACATCATCTTCATCTATGTCATCAAGATCAACTTGCTCTCTTGGAGAGCCGTTAGTATCATCAAATACAACGTCGCTAGAGACTTCAACCAAACCCGATGATTTGTTGAAGACTCTATATGCCTTTGTATTTGAGTCATACCCTAGTAAAAACCCTTCTACTGCCTTGGGAGCAAATTTAGAATGTCTACCTTTCTTCACCAGAATGTAACATTTGCTCCCAAATACATGAAAGTAAGAAACGTTGGGTTTGTTACCGGTAAGGAGTTCATACGAGGTCTTCTTGAGAAGGCGATGTAGGTAGAGCCGGTTTATGGCGTGGCAAGCTGTGTTCACAGCTTCTGACCAAAACCGCTCGGGTGTCTTGAATTCTCCAAGCATCATTCTCGCCATGTTGATAAGCATTCTGTTCTTCCTCTCTACCACACCATTTTGCTGTGGTGTGTAGGGAGCGGAGAACTCGTGCTTGACGCCTTCTTCCTCAAGATATTCCTCTACTTGCAGATTCTTGAACTCGGACCCGTTGTCGCTTCTTATCTTTTTCACCTTGAGCTCAAATTCGTTTTGAGCCCTCCTTAGAATGCGCTTTAGGGTCCCTTGGGTTTTTGATTTATCCTGCAAAAAGAACACCCAAGTGAATCAGGAAAAATCATCAACAATTACAGGACCATACTTACTTCCCCCGATGCTAAGGTAGGCAACGGGTCTGAAGAGATCCATGTGAAGAAACTCAAGTGGTCTTGATGTTGTCATCACATTCTTGCTGTGATGAGTGCTTCCCACCTGTTTTCCTGCCTGGCAAGCTACACAAGGTCTATCTTTCTCGAAACAAACATTGGTTAGTCCTAACACATGTTCTCCCTTTAGAAGTTTATGAAGGTTCTTCATCCCAACATGTGCTAGACGGTGATGCCACAACCAGCCCATACTAGTCTTAGCTATTAAGCATGCATCTAGATCGGCATTCTCTTTCGAAAAATCAACTAAATAGAGCTTGCCGTCTAATACACCCTTAGATGCTAATGAACCATCACTCCTTCTAAAGACAGATACATCAACATTTGTGAATAAACAATTGTAGCCCATGTGGCACAATTGACTTACAGACAGGAGATTGTATCCTAATGACTCTACTAAAAATACATTTGAAATAGAGTGCTCGCTTGTGATGGCTATTTTTCCCAAACCTTTGACCTTGCCTTGGTTCCCATCTCCAAAAATAATCATATCCTGGGAATCCTTATTCTTGATGTAGGAGGTGAACATCTTCTTCTCCCCCATCATGTGGTTTGTGCATTCGCTGTCGATTATCTAGCTAGATCCCCTAGATGCATAAACCTGCAAGGCAATTTAAGCTTGGGTTTTAGGTACCCAACTCTTGTTGGGTCCTACAAGGTTAGTCACAATAGCCTTTGGAACCCAAATACAAGTCTTGTCTCCCTTGCATTTGGTTCCCAACTTTCTAGCAACTACTTTTTCATTCTTACATAAAAGCACAAAAGAAGTGTTGCAAGCATGGAAAACAGTAGTAGGTATATTACACATTTTTCTAGGCACATGATGCACAATGTGATTTCTCCTAGGCCTACTTCTACTATGAACAAAAGTAGAACTAGAGGCAAACATAGCATGCGAATCAAAAGCATCACGATCATAACTCCTATTATAATTGGAATAACTAGCAATTTTCCTATTATAAATGAAAGCATGATTCCTTTGAGTACTACTAGCCATAAGGGCCTTCCCTTTCTCCTTGTTGAGAATGGGAGCCCTTTGGCTTGTTAAGCTCTTGGCTTCCTTTCGAAAACCAAGCCCATCCTTAATTAAGGGGTGTCTACCAACGGTATAGGCATCCCTAGCAAATTTTAACTTATCAAAATCACTTTTGCAAGTCTTAAGTTGAGCATGAAGACTCGCCACCTCATCATTTAGTCTAGCAATAAAATTAAGGTGTTCATCACAAGAATTAACATCAAAGTCCTTGCATCTATTGCAAATAACAACATGCTCTACACATGAACTAGATTTATTAACTTCCTCTAGCTTAGCATTTAATTCCTCATTTAAACTTCTTAAGCTAGAAATAGATTCATGGCAAGCAGACAACTCAGTAGACATCATTTCATTTCTTTTAAGTTCTAAGGCAAGAGACTTCTGAACACTAACAAATTTGCCATGTTCCTCATACAAAATGTCCTCTTGCCTTTCTAGCAATCTATCTTTTTTCATTTAGAGCATCAATTAATTCATTAATTTTCTCTACTTTAGCTCTATCTAAACCTTTAAATAAGCTAGAGTAATCTACTTCATCATCAAAAGAATCATCATCGCTAGAAGTAGTGTACTTAGGGGTATCTCGAATACTTACTTTCTTCTCCTTGGCCATGAGACACATATGGTGTTCGTTGGGGAAGAGCGAAGACTTGTCGAAGGCTGAGGCGGCCAATCCCTCATTGTTGGAGTCGGATGATGAGCAGTCAGAGTCCCATTCTTTTCCAAGATGAGCCTCGCCTTTCGCCTTCCTGTAGCTTTTCTTCTTCTCCTTCTTCCCATGTCTTTCTTGTGCCTAGTCATTCTCATTATCAGGACATTGAGAAATAAAGTGACCAGTCTTACCGCATTTAAAGCAGGAGCACTTTCCCTTTGTTTTGTTCTTGGAGGGGTATTCTTTGCGTCCTTTGAGCGTGGTCTTGAAGCGCTTGATGATAAGCGCCATCTCATCTCCTTGAGTCCGGTAGCCTCCACTTGAGCTACCTTGCTTGGTAGTGCCTCCTTGCTGCTTGTTTCTTTGAGAGCAACGGGCTGCGGCTCGTAGATGGGTAGTGGACCGTTCAAGGCGTCATCCACGTATCGTGCCTCCTTTACCATCATGCACCCGCTCACAAATTTTCCGACTATCTCCTCGGGCATCATCTTGGTGTACCTGGGGTTTTCACGAATAAGATTGACAAGATGGGGGTCAATTACCGTGAATGACCTTAGCATGAGTCGGACGACATCGTGGTCCGTCCATCTTGTGCTTCCATAGCTTCTAATCTTGTTGATGAGGGTATTGAGCCTGTTGTAGGTCTAAGTTGGCTCCTCTTCCCTGATCATCGCAAATCTTCCCAGCTCGCCTTCCACCAACTTCATTTTGGTGATCATGGTGGCGTTGTTTCCCTCATGAGATATCTTGAGGGTGTCCCATATTTGCTTGGCGTTGTCCAAGCCACTCACCTTATTATATTCATCCCTGCAAAGTGAAGCTAGCAAGACAGTAGTAGCTTGTGCATTTTTATGAATTTTCTCATTTATGAAAACGGGATTGTTAGTACTATCAAAATGCATTCCGTTTTCAACAATCTCCCAAATACTAGGATGGAGAGAAAATAAGTGACTACGCATTTTGTGACTCTAAAAAGAGTAGTCTTCTCCATCAAAGTGTGGAGGTTTCCCAAGTGGAATTGATAGCAAATGAGCATTAGAATTGAATGGAATACAAGAATAATCAAATGAATAGTTTTGATTAACCAGTTTCTTCTTTGATGAGGAGTCATCGTCGTCGTCGTGTGGTGAAGAAGACGAGGCATCACTGTCGTAGTAGATGATTTTCTTGTTGCGCCTCTTCTTCTTCCTGTCTCTTTTCTTGTGACTCGAGCCTGAGTCGGTTGGCTTGTCGTCTCTAGGCTCGTTGAGGAAGGACTCCTTTTCCTTGTCGTTGACCACCATCCCCTTTCCCTTAAGATCCATCTCTTCGGGCGATTAGTCCCTTACGTGAAGACGCTCCGATACCAATTGAGAGCACCTAGAGCAGGGGTGAATAGGTGATCCTGTAAAAATAAAATACTAATAGCCACAAAACTTAGTTATAAGTGTTAGTATGGCTAAGTAGCTTGAAGCGAGCTCTTGTGAACACAAATAATCACAGGGAGGAGCAACACAAGAGACACACGATTTTATCCCATGGTTCGGCCAAGTAACACTTGCCTACTTCCACATTGTGGCGTCCCAATGGACGAGGGTTGCACTCAACCCCTTTCAAGTGATCCAATGATCAACTTGAATACCACGACTTTCTTGCTTATAGTCTTCTTCTCGTTTGCGAGGAATCTCCATAAGTTGGAGCCTCTCGCCCTTACAAGATTGATCACAAAGAACGCACAAGAGTAAGGTTTGGAAGAGCAACACACACAAGACTCAAATACACAGCACAACCACGCACACAAGTCATGACTTGAGCTTGAAATGCAACACACGGAGTTTACAACTCAAATGGAGCTCAAAACGCTAACACAAAGAATCAAATGCATGAAGTTGGAGTCTTGGAGTCTTAGGATGCTTAGTGAATGCTTGAGTGACTCTTCCATGCGCCTAGGGGTCCCTTTTATAGCCCCAAGGTAGCTAGGAGCCGTTGGAGGCCAACTTGGAAGGCCAAACTTGCCTTCTGTCGGGTGGTGCACCGGACAGTCCGGTGCACCACCGGACAGTCACTGTAGCTGTCCGGTGCGCGATCTCCTTCCTTTTCTAGCACATCCGACCGTTGGTCCTCAGGATCGGTTGGCGCACCGGACAGTCCGGTATGCCCAATCGACCGTTGCTGTGGGCCATGCGTCGTCCACGGATTGCACGGCCGACCATTGCGCTGGCGACCATTGGCTCACCAGATAGTCCGGTGCGCCACTGGACAGTCCGGTGAATTATAGCCACGTCTCCTTTTCCGTTTCCTGAGAGCGACGAGTTCGCCGCGGATGACTTACCGGACCATCCGGTGCACCACCGGACAGTCCGATAAATTATAGCCGTACTTCGCCGTCGAGTCCTGAGAGCGGCCTTTTCACGTGGACCAGCCTGGCGCACCGGACACTGTCCGGTGCACCACCGGACAGTCCGGTGTGCCAAGCCGAGCTGGAGTTGGCTGCACAAAGCCAAGTCTTTTTCCAATTCTTTCTTCCCTGTTTCTAGCACTTAGACAAAATATGTTAGCACTCAAAACAATGCACTAAGTCTAGAAACGTACCTTTTGCCTTGATTTGCACTTCTCACTTTGTTTAGCACATGGGCACTTAGTTAAACGTGTTGGTCACTTAATCACCAAAACATTATAGAAATTGCCTAAGGGCACATTTCCCTTTCACTAACAGCGCTTCGTTTTTCAAAATACAAAGTCTTTTGTAAAAGTGTAAAATAAAATGTCTTAACTCTGTGGTCGGCGCACCATCCACGCCAGGAGGCCAGACCATCAGCGACTCTTCCAGAGAAGTCTGTAGGCACACCTATCTCTATAACCCTGCGTGGACCGTCTGAGCTAGGTGGCCAGACCGTCCGCATGAGCCAAATTAGTTTGGGCAGGGACAGTGTGTTTTTGAATCTTTGCACTATGGACTGTCTAGGGTTTTTAGCTGGATGGTATGTGGCCCTAGTGCGGACCATCCGGCCGTGGTTGGCGGACAGTCTGCTCGGGTTGTCTTAATTGCTCAGTGCTCTGGTATTCCATATTGACAGGTCCCAGACCGTCTATCCCAAGCGGGCGGACCATCCGGGCTTGACTTTTTCTGACAGCACTGATAGGTTTCAAACGGTCTTTATAGTCGTTACTGGTACGGCGGACCGTCCGGCCATGGGGTACGAACCGTCCATGTGTGCACAAAACTTGTGCTAGTTGCACATAATGGCTTGGTTTGAGTTGAGGGCTATAAATAGAAGTGGAGCTCGTGTGTGAGGTCTCTCTTGGCCACTCCTAGCATACATTGAGCTCATTTGTGACCCTCTAACTTAAACTTTCACATTCGTTGCTTGAGATTACATTCTAGTGAGTGATTGAGAGGTTCTAGTGCATCTGCATCCTTTGTGATCATTTGAGGCACTAGGTGGTACACCGGGCAAGCATCATCGACTTGCTACTCTTGGAGGTTCGCCTCCTAGACGACTCGGGTGTTGTCTCCGTCGATCTCTCCGTGAAGATTGTGGAGGAGCTGTGGTGTTGATTGTGAGGGGTTCGCGCCCACCTTGCTAGAGCGGCAAAGGCAAAGCTAGTGGAATCAAGGTATTGAGTGAGTCCTTGTCCACTTAACTCTAAGATTAAGCCGTGTCTTGATAGAGGAGCAAGTGAGAGCTTGAATTCCACCTCAACGTGAATTATGGGTGATCGGCAAATCACCGATACCACGAGATATATTTCAATGCCATTCTCTCACCTTTTACTCATTACTTGCAAGTAGTTTGTAATTTGTGTATTGTCTATCTTTTGTAGTGTCAGCATAAATTACGCATCATATTTTGTTAACCTATCAAAGCTAGGAAATTTATATCTCTTGTTGTTTTGATTAGATTTCTCTAGTGTCTTTTATTTTAGTCCAAACCGTCTATTCACCCCCTCTAGTCGGTGTCCTAGATCCTACAATAGGAAATAGAGACGCCTAAGAGGGGGGTGAATTAGAACTTCTAAAAACTATCTCTAAACTATGCCACAAATAAACTCTAGAACAAAACTATGCAAATATGTAAGCTAGAATGTGCAAACTAGGTTTTGTCTGAGTGTTGCTATTACTACCACAAAAAGGCATTTTGCAACCTAAGTTCCAATACTAACAATTCTAAGCTAGGAATAGAGAGATTGAAACTTAAGTACTTGAAAGTAAATGTGGAAGCTAAAGAGCAATGGTAGTGATGCAAACTCCCATGGACAACACTGGTATTTTTATAGAGGTATATGGAACTGTGCAAGGTCCCGACTAATCCTCGTTGGTGCCCCTACACAAATGGTTGCCCATGCGAGGGCCAAGCACCACAAACAAGTAAATCCATAGAGAGTCACGAGCCTTCTCCACGCTCAAGTGGTGCTCCACTTTTGGCCTCCTCTCGGATGCTTCCCGCCCTCTTCACTATCGAGCTTCTGGACAAAACACCGCGGGCATCATTTCCTTTGGTACATAGTGGTGGCCGTGTCACAAACGCAGTTGACACGGTCTTGCAAGACTCTCACCCCACTTGGTACAATATTACATTGGATTGTGTAAGAGCCGAGGGGTTTTGTGAGTTTTGCTAACCTCACTCACACAACTAGAATACACATAGAGCAAGTGCAATGGCGGTCTAACTAGCCTAAGCACTTCGTAAAGCACCTATACTAATCACTGAGTGATTCTATTTAGCACTTGTGTGATAGAGCACTTGAAAATGTATGCTTGGGATATTTTACTTGGGCTCCAACATCTTCATATGGCCGGCTAGGGAGTTTATATAGAGCCCCCACTGTAAGGAAAATGGACCGGCCCATTTGACTAAATGATTTTGGTGTTTGATGATCAACATAACCTGTGGACTAATGTGTTTGCTAGTTGTAGGAAACGATGACGCCTAAGAGGGGGTGAATTAGGACTTCTAAAACTATTCTCTAAACTAGGCTACATATAAATCCCTAGAGCAAAACCTATGCAAATAAACAATCTAGAATGTGCAAACTAGGTTTTGTCTAAGTGTTGCTATCTCTACCGCAAAGCCTAAGTTTCAATCCTAAATATTCTAACTAGAAAGAGGAGATTGAAACTTAATTACTCGATATAAATGCGAAAGTTAAAGAGTAAAGTAGAGATGCAAACTCTCATGGAAGACGCCAGTATTTTTACCAAGGTATCCGGAACCATGCAAGGTCCCGACTAATCTTCGTTGGTGCCCCTACGCAAAGGGTAGCCCACGCAAGGGCCAAGCACATCGGTCGAGTAACTCCATAGAGAGTCGTGTGCCTTCTCCACGCGCAAGTGGTGCTCCGCTTCTGGCTCCTCTCAGATGCTCCTCGCCGTCTCCACTATCGAGCTTCCGACCAAAACGACGCGGGCCTCATTCCCTCTGGTACACGATGGCAACTGTGACACAAACTCGGTTGTCGCGGTCTCGCAAGACTCTCTCCCCCCACTCGGTACAATTATAATAGCTCATGCAAGGGCCGAGTGGTTGTGTAGTTTTTCTAAACTCACTCAACTAACCAGGATTCACCTAGAGCAAGCGCATAAGCGGTCTAACTAATCTAAGCACTTCACAAAGCACCTACGCTAATCACCGAGTGATTCTATTAAGCACTTGGGTGTATGAGAACTTGGAAATGTCTATAATATGTCTTGGTATGTTTCTTAGGCTCCCACACCTTCAAATGGCCAATTGGGTGAAATATATATAGGCCCCAACTCAAATATAGCCGTTGGAGAAAAGTTGTTACTCTCTGCGGCACACCGGACAGTCCGGCAGTAGGCACCGGACAGTCCGGTGCCATGTTCGGTGCGCCACTAGCCATTGGATCTGGCAGGTGACCATTGGCGCTATCAGCCTTGCACCGGATAGTCCGGTGTCACACCAGACAATCCGGTGGCTCTCCTCCATAGTGCCACTAGGAACTAGCCATTGGGCTACTATTCCCTGGTGCATTGGATAGTCCGATGTGCTACCAAACAGTATGGTGCTCTCAGCCGGACAGTCCGCTAGTGGCAACACTTTTTTCATGTCTTGGACATTGCTTGATACTTGTTGATCTTCACTTATGGTCTTCATAATGTCTTCTTTTGAGGTGTTGCTTCCTTAATGCCTTACTCCAAGTCACTAGCATCATGTGAACTACAAACATAAACACTAGCAAACACATTAGTTCACAAGGTTATGTTGATCATCAAACACCAAATCACTTAGGCAAATGGGCCGAGGTCCATTTTCCTTACACTAGTGTTTGTGTTTGTAGTTCACAGGATGCAAAAGTGACATGGGCTGAGGCACTAAATAAGCAACACCTCAAAGAAGACATTATAAGACCCGTAGAAGACATTACAAAGTCATATTGAAGACAATTTATACATGCTAAGAGTTCAACACATCAAGAATAAGAAGTGGGATACAAAGCCACAAAACAAAAGTGAAGTTGACAAAGTTGAGAGGAAGGGCTGACTGAATTGGAAGTGTTTCACGATTTCAAATCTACTTAAGCTGACATGTCTTCAACTCTAAGATGTAGAATATTTTATAAGGTTTATAAAAAGTCCAAGATCATCAAAATCAAAGTTCGAAGCTAAAAGTTATGCCCACAATACAAAGTTGGAAGTGCTAAAAAATTGTAGCAACACAGGAGCTATTTGCACCGGACTGTCTGGTGTGCCAAATTTACTAAAAATGATATGGCTTCAACTCGGTGCCGGTTTGGCTCATTTGAAACATTTTAGCTTCACCACTAATAGAGCCGATGCTTTTTAGAGAAAGGGGATGATACCTAAGGCCACCACATTTCGACGCCACTAACTTCTCTTATTATAGTGCTACAATGGCTTGTTACCTAGAAACAGTTGATCGAGGTGTTTGGAGAGTTACTCGCGACAAGATGAAACCACCTAAGAATCCTGAGAAGCTCATCGCGAGTGACGAATAAGAAATATATTTGAATGCTAGAGCAAAAAACTGCTTGTATGAATCTCTTATCATAGATATTTTCAATCAAGTATTTACTTTAAAAAATGCTAATGAGATTTGGCTTAAATTACATGAGCTCCAGACGGCACATCAAATGTCCGTGAGCAAAAACATTGCCTAGTCTTGAATGAATATAATTCTTTTCAAGTGAAAGAAAATGAGCTTGTTAGAGATATGTACTCTCGTTTGAATGTAATTATCAATGAAGTCAATTCTATTGGAATTAATAAGCTAGGTGATGCGGGCATTGTGAGGAAGGTCATCTCCCTATTGCCACAAAGGAAATATGGGAGCATCGTCACCATCCTTCACAATTTGGAGGATTTGAGTCAAATGACCCTAATCATTGTGATTGGGAAAATTGTGACATTTGAGATGTCACAGAAAATGGGTCAAGAAGAGGAGCCAACTTCTTCAAAGCCATATGATTTTGCATGTGATGCACACAAAACGATGAAAGGCAAGAAGTGGGCTCCAAGCTCAAGTAAAGAAGAGGAAGAAGAAGATGATGATGATGAAGAAGACGACGAAGCCTCAACATAATCCTTCGAGGACAAAGAAACAATCTGACGCATCGGAAAGGTAATGAGGATGATATGCAATATTAATCTAATGGGTATGCCCCTGCAGGTCAAGGATCTTCTTTTTAATATTGACATGAAAAAGCAAAGAAAGAGAGGATGCTTCGTATGTGGGGAGAAGGGTCATTTTGAGGATAATTGCCCAAATTCGGTCGAACCCAAGAAGAGGAGGAGCAAAGGCAAGGCGCTTACAAGTGTCAAGACTTGTGATGATTCTTCAAGCGAAGATGATCCTTCAAGGACTTGGATCCACCGCTCTTCATTGCGCTCTTCACGGTTATCACACAAATGCCTTATGGCAAGTGTTAAATCAAGTATCCCATCCTCTAGTGATGATAGTGATGATGAGTGTGATGGTGAGGAAAAGCCCTCCTTAGATGAACTTGTGCATGCCGTTAAGTTTTTTGAGTATGTTTGCACTAAACAAAATGCTCAACTTAAAACTTTAAAAAATAAGTTTCTTAGCTCTCAAAATGATTATAAATATTTGCTAGAAAAATTTGAAACATTTGCAAATTTGAATTGTGAACTAACAACTAAAATTGAGCAATTAGAATCTAAAGCTCCATCCTCAACTATCAATGACAGTCTTGTTAAAAAGAATGAAAAACTTAAAGGTAAGTTAGCTAGCTATCAAGATATTATTTAAAAGTTGCTAGAGAAAATGAAACTCTTATCATACACAATAATGAGCTAACTAATAAGCTAGAAAGCATTTGTAGTGCCCCAGAAGCATCTCTTATTGAAATTCCTAAAATTATTAAGAAAGATGCTTCTACTTCTTACTTAGATTTAATTGATGATTCTAACCCTTGCAACCAAGTTGTTGTAAAGAATATTGTTATAGAAACATGTTTCGATGAGGTTGCTTTAGAAAATAAGTTGTTGAAGCAAGAGGTGGCTCGTCTTGGTAAGGCCTTGTATGACAAGAAAGACAAAGCCAAACAAACCCAACCTCCTCAGGATAACACCACTACGGGAGTGAACAAGCCTGTGGAGGGAGAAACCAAGGTTTCTTGGCTCTGTCACAAGGAAGGCCACAAGTCTTACCAATGCAAGGCGAAGATTGGAGAGAACAAAATAAAAAGGCAACAAGCAAAGTCTCCAACACCTATATCAACAAGGTGGATAAAAAGATGGCTACACCATATTTGATCAAGAAGAAAAAGAATGGCAAGGTGATAGCCATCAAGGCCAACAAGCAAGCCAACAAAGGAAAGGGAACCAAATGCATCTGGGGTCCAATGGAGATTATCTCAACCATGAAAAGCACTAAGAAGGTTTGGTCCGGAGAGGGAAGGGAGAAGTCCGAAGGACTTCATAGAATTTGGAGACTTGGCAAAATAGGATGCACCATATCGGATCAAGACCATTGCCAAGTGGGTTAGTGAATACTTTGGACCCAAATTCCCCACACATGACTAAGATAACTAGTTTTATTGCAAATTCTTGTTTTTAGATATGCGTATCTTATTTCATTTGTTTTCTAGCCTACTTTTCATGCCTAGTATTACTTTTAGTACCCTTTTTTAATTAATATGATTTTTCAATTGGTATTACTCATTGCATACATGCTTGGTATATCAAATGGTAGGAATGCTCATGTTTAATTCATACTTGTTGAGCAAACCTACATGGTTTAAAATATGTAATAAAGTAGGACACATAGCTTAATTAAATTTCCTAGATAGATGAAACTATTGCTTGTTTCTAAAGTTATATCTTTCAATCGGTGTCATTTTGAATTATATGTGCCAAAGTACAAATTATAGATGATTTGCCCTTCTTGATCTCAAAATCAAAGTGCATGTCTCCTACATGTATTCAAAAACTTGTATGCATACTTTTAGGGGGAGATTACTCTATAATCTAAATCTTTGAGATTAATTGAAAGTCGCCTAGAGGGGGGGGTGAATAGGGCGAAACTGAAATTTACAAAGTTTAGGCACAACTACAAGCCGGGGTTAGCGTTGGAATTAAAATCGAGTCCAAGAGAGAGGGTGAAAAACAAATCGCAAGTAAATAAAGAGTGAGACACAAGGATTTGTTTTACCGAGGTTCGGTTCTTGCAAACCTACTCCCCGTTGAGGTGGTCACAAAGACCGGGTCTCTTTTCAACCCTTTCCCTCTCTCAAACGGTCACTTAGACCGAGTGAGCTTCTCTTCTCAATCAAACGGGACACCAAGTCCCAGCAAGGATCACCACACAATTGGTGTCTCTTGCCTTGGTTACAATTGAGATGATCACAAGAAAGAATGAGAAAGAAAAGAAGCAATCCAAGCGCAAGAGCTCAAATGAACACAAGTCACTCTCTCACTAGTCACTATTGATTGAAATTGAACTAAAGACTTGGGGAGAGAATTTGATCTCTTTGGTGTGTCTTGTATTGAATGCTATAGCTCTTGTAATGTGTTGGAAGGTGGAAAACTTAGATGCAATGAATGGTGGGGTGGTTGGGGTATTTATAGCCCCAACCATCAAACCAGCCGTTTGGTGGAGGCTGCTGTCGAATGGCGCACCGGACAGTCCGGTGCGCCACCGGACATAGTCCGGTGCGCCAGCCACGTCACCCGACCGTTAGGGTTTGACCGTTGGAGCTTCTGTCTTCTGGGCCACCGGACAGTCCGGTGGTGCACCGGACAGTCACTATACACTGTCCGGTGCATCTTCTGATGCTGCTCTGACTCTGGCGCGCACTGTAGCGCATTGAATACGATGGCAGTCGACCGTTGGCGCGAAGTAGTCGTTGCTCCGCAGGCACACCGGACAGTCCGGTGCCCTCACCGGACACTGTCCGGTGTGCCACCGGACAGTCCGGTGAATTATAGCGGAGCGACTTCCATAATTCCCGAGACTGGCAAGTTTGGAGTTGGATTCCCTGGTGCACCGGACACTGTCCGGTGGCACACCGGACAGTCCGGTGCGCCAGACCAGGGCTGCCTTCGGTTGAACTTTGCTCCTTTTATTTGAACCCTTTCTTTTGACTTGTATTTGTTTGTTGTGAACCTTTGGCACCTGTAGAACATATTTTCTAGAGCAAACTAGTTAGTCCAATAATTTGTGTTGGGCAATTCAACCACCAAAATTCTTATTAGAAAAGGTTTGACCCTATTTCCCTTTCAATCCCCCCCTTTTTGGTGATTGATGCCAACACAAACCAAAGCAAATATAAAAGTGCAGAATTGAACTAGTTTGCATAATGTAAGTGCAAAGGTTGCTTGGAGTTGAAACCAATATACTTATCTCAATAGATGTGCTTGGATGGTTTTCTTCTTTATTAAAATTTTGGACCACATTTGCACCACGAGTTTGTTTTTGCAAATCCTTTGTGAAATTCTTTTCAAAAACATTTTGCAAATAGTCAAAGGTATATGAATAAGATTGAAGAAAGCATTTTCAAGATTTGAAATTTTCTCCCCCTGTCTCAAATGCTATTCCTTTGACAAAACTCCCTCTAAATAAAATTTCTCCTCTTGGTGTTCAAGAGGGTTTTGTAAATTTTGAAGATACTACTTTCCCCCTTTCGAACACAATAAGATATCAACTTGAAAAACTTCATTTTTAAATTTGGTGGTGGTGCAGTCCTTTTGCTTTAGGCTCATACTTTCTCCCCCTTTGGCATGAATCGCCAAAAACGGATACTTGTGAGTGAGATATAAGCCCTTTGCCACAAACTTTATCCCCCTTTGGCATACACAAAAAATATGAGTGAAGATTATACCAAAGTGGAGAACGAAGCGTAGTACCGGCAAATACAATCGGAGTTGAGTGGAAGCGCCTTCTTTGTCAAGAACTCCATTTCCCTTTCAATACCTATGACTAAGCATAAGATGATACTTGAAAACACATTAATCATAGACATAAAAGGGATATGATCAAAGGTGTAATAATGAGCTATGTGTGCAAAACATCAATAAAAATTCCTAGAATCAAGAATATTTAGCTCATGCCTAAGTCTGGTAAATGTTTGTTCATCTAATGGCTTGGTAAAGATATCGGCTAATTGTTCTTTGGTGTTAATATATGCAATCTCGATATCCCCTTTGTTGGTGATCCCTTAAGAAATGATACTGAATGGCTATGTGTTTAGTGCGGCTATGCTCAACGGGATTATCCGCCATGCGGATTGCACTCTCATTATCACATAGAAGAGGAACTTTGGTTAATTTGTTACCATAGTCCCTAAGGGTTTGCCTCATCCAAAGCAATTGCGCGCAACAATGACCTGCGTCAATATACTCGGCTTTGGCGGTAGAAAGAGCCACAGAATTTTGCTTCTTTGAAGCCCAAGACACCAGAGATCTTCCCAAGAACTGGCAAGTCCCTGATGTGCTCTTTCTATTAATTTTACACCCTGCCCAATCGGCATTCGAGTAGCCAATTAAATCAAATGTGGACCCCCTAGGGTACCAAAGGCCAAACTTAGGAGTATAAACTAAATATCTCAAGATTCGTTTTACGGCCCTAAGGTGAGCTTCCTTAGGATCGGCTTGGAATCTTGCACACATGCATACGGAAAGCATAATATCCAGTCGTGAAGCACATAAATAGAGTAAAGAACCTATCATCGACCAGTATACCTTTCGATCGACGGATTTACCTCCCGTGTCGAGGTCGAGATGCCCATTGGTTCCCATGGGTGTCTTGATGGGATTAGCATCCTTCATTCCAAACTTGGTGAGAATATCTTGAATATACTTTGTTTGGCTGATGAAGGTGCCCTCTTGGAGTTGCTTCACTTGAAATCCTAAGAAGTACTTCAACTCCCCCATCATAGACATCTCGAATTTTTGTGTCATGATCCTACTAAACTCTTCACAAGTAGATTCGTTAGTAGACCCAAATATGATATCATCAACATAAATTTGGCATACAAACAAATCATTTGCAAGTGTTTTAGTAAAGAGAGTAGGATCGGCTTTTCCGACTTTGAAGCCATTAGCAATAAGGAAATCTCTTAGGCATTCATACCATGCTCTTGGGGCTTGCTTGAGCCCATAAAGCGCCTTAGAGAGTTTGTAAACATGGTTAGGATACTCACTATCTTCAAAGCCGGGAGGTTGCTCAACATAGACCTCTTCCTTGATAGGTCCGTTGAGGAAGGCACTTTTCACGTCCATTTGGTAAAGCTTAAAGCCATGGTAAGTAGCATAGGCAAGTAAAATGCGAATTGACTCAAGCCTAGCTACGGGTGCATAGGTTTCACCGAAATCCAAACCTTCGACTTGTGAATATCCCTTGGCCACAAGTCGGGCTTTGTTCCTTGTCACCACACCATGCTCATCTTGCTTGTTGCAGAAGACCCACTTGGTTCCTACAACATTTTGGTTAGGACGTGGAACTAAATGCCATACCTCATTCCTCATGAAGTTGTTGAGCTCCTCTTGCATCGCCATCACCCAATTCGAATCTTGAAGTGCTTCCTCTACCCTGTGTGGCTCAATAGAGGAAACAAAAGAGTAATGCTCATAAAAGTGTGCAACACGAGATCTAGTGGTTACCCCATTATGAATGTCGCCGAGGATGGTGTTCACGGGGTGATCTCGTTGGATTGCTTGGTGGACTCTTGGGTGTGGCGGCCTTGCAACTTGCTCATCCTCCTTGTCTTGAACATTTGCATCTTCCCCTTGATTATTGCCGTCTTCTTGAGGTGGCTCATCTTCTTGATTTTCTTCTTCTTCATCTTGAGCTTCATCCTCATCTTGAGTTGGTGGAGATGCTTGCATGGAGGAGGATGGTTGATCTTATGCTTGAATGGGCTCTTCGGATTCCCTAGGACACACATCCCCAATGGACATGTTTCTTAGCGTGACGCACGGAGCCTCTTCATCATCTAATTCATCAAGATCAACTTGCTCCACTTGGGAGCCGTTAGTCTCATCAAACACAATGTCACAAGAAACTTCAACTAGTCCAGTGGACTTGTTAAAGACTCTATATGCCCTTGTGTTTGAATCATATCCTAGTAAAAAGCCTTCTACAGCCTTAGGAGCAAATTTGGATTTTCTACCTCTTTTAACAAGAATAAAGCATTTGCTACCAAAGACTCTAAAATATGAAACATTGGGCTTTTTACCGGTGAGGAGTTCGTAGGATGTCTTCTTGAGGATTCGGTGTAGATACAACCGGTTGATGGCGTAGCAAGCGGTGTTGACCGCCTCGGCCCAAAACCGATCCGAATTCTTGTACTCATCAAGCATGGTCCTTGCCATGTCCAATAGAGTTCTATTCTTCCTCTCCACTACACCATTTTGTTGTGGTGTGTAGGGAGAAGAGAACTCATGCTTGATCCCTTTCTCCTCAAGAAAGCCTTCTATTTGTGAGTTCTTGAACTCCGTCCCGTTGTCGCTTCTTATTTTCTTGATCCTTAGGCCGAACTCATTTTGAGCTCGTCTCAAGAATCCCTTTAAGGTCTCTTGGGTTTGAGATTTTTCCTATAAAAAGAATACCCAAGTGAAGCGAGAGTAGTCATCCACAATAACTAGACAGTACTTACTCCCGCTGATGCTTTTGTAAGCTATCGGGCCAAATAAATCCATGTGGAGTAATTCCAGTGGACTGTCAGTCGTCATGACGTTCTTGTGTGGATGATGAATGCCAACTTGCTTCCCTGCTTGGCATGCGCTACAAATCCTGTCTTTCTCAAAATACACATTTGTTAGTCCCAAAATGTGCTCTCCCTTTAGAAGTTTGTGAAGATTCTTCATCCCAACATGGGCTAGTCGGCGATGCCAGAGCCAACCCTTGTTAGTCTTAGCGATTAAGCAAGTATCGAGTTCAGCTCTATTGAAATCAACTAAGTATAGCTGACCCTCTAATACTCCCTTAAAAGCTACTAAATCATCACTTCTTCTAAAGACAGTAACACCTGTATCCGTAAAGAGATAGTTGTAGCCCATTTTACACAATTGAGAAACGGAAAGCAAGTTGTAATCTAAAGAGTCTACAAGAAAAACATTGGAAATAGAATGGTCAGGTGATATAGCAATTTTACCCAATCCTTTGACCAAACCTTGATTTCCATCCCCGAATGTGATAGCTCGTTGGGGATCTTGGTTTTTCTCATAGGAGGAGAACATCTTTTTCTCCCCTGTCATGTGGTTTGTGCACCCGCTATCGATGATCCAACTTGAGCCCCCGAATGCATAAACCTACAAAACAAATTAAGTTCTTGATTTTAGGTACCCAAACAGTTTTGGGTCCTTTGACATTAGATACAAGAACTTTGGGTACCCAAACACAAGTGTTTGTTCTCTTGTGTTTGTCCCCAACATACTTGGCAACTACCTTGTCGGATTTGTTAGTCAAAACATAAGATGCATCAAAAGTTTTAAATGAAATGCTAGGTTCATTTGATGCTTTAGGAGTTTTCTTCTTAGGCAATTTAGCATGGGTTGATTGCCTAGAACTAGATGTCTCACTCTTATACATAAAAGCATGATTAGGGCCAGAGTGAGACTTCCTAGAATGAATCCTCCTAATCTTATGCTCGGGATAACCGGCAGGGTACAAAATGTAACCCTCGTTATCCTGAGGCATGGGAGCCTTGCCCTTAACAAAGTTAGATAATCTCTTAGGAGGGGCACTCAGTTTGACATTGTCTCCCTTTTGGAAGCCAATGCCATCCTTGATGCCAGGGCGTCTCCCACTATAAAGCATACTACGAGCAAATTTAAAATTTTCATTATCTAGCTCATGCTCGGCAATTTTAGCATCTAATTTTGCTATATGATCATTTTGTTGTTTAATTAAAGCCATGTGATCATGAATAGCATTAATGTCAACATCTTTACATCTAGTGCAAATAGAAACATGCTCAATGGTAGATGTAGATGGTTTGCAAGAATTTAATTCAACAATCTTAGCATGTAATATGGCATTTTCATCTCTAAGATTGGAAATGGAAGCATTGCAAATATTTAATTCATTAGCCTTAGCAATTAGTTTTTCATTTTCATTTCTAAGGCTAGCAAGAGAGACATTTAATTTTTCAATCTTAGCAATAGAAATAGCATGATCATTTCTAAGATTGGCATATGAATCATCATATACATTTGAATCAACCTTAGCAATTAATCTAGCATTCTCATTCCTAAGGTTGGCAATCAAATCATGGCAAGTGCTTAGCTCACTAGATAATTTTTCACATTTTCTACTTCTAGAGCATAAGCATTCTTAACCTTAACATGCTTCTTGTTTTCCTTAATTAGGAAGTCCTCTTGGTTGTCCAAGAGTTCATCCTTCTCATGAATAGCACTAATTAATTCATTCAATTTTTTCTTTTGTTGCATGTTAAGATCGGCAAAAAGAGTAAGCAAATTGTCCTCTTCATCACTAGAATTATTCTCATCACTAGAGGTTGCATATTTAGTGGAGGATTTGGATTTAACCTTCTTCTTTTTGCCGTCCTTTGCCATGAGGCACTTGTGGCCGACGTTGGGGAAGAGGAGTCCCTTGTTGATGGCGATGTTGGCGGCGTCCTCGTCGGAGGAGGAGTCGGTGGATCTCTCGTCGGAGTCCCACTCCCGGCAAACATGGGCATCGTCGCCCTTCTTCTTGTAGTACTTCTTCTTTTCCTTTCTTTTCCCCTTCTTATCGTCGCCCCTGTCACTATCACTAGAAATAGGACATTTTGCAATAAAGTGACTAGGCTTACCACATTTGTAGCAAACCTTCTTGGAGCGGGGCTTGTAATCCTTCCCCCTCCTTTGCTTGAGGATTTGGCGAAAGCTCTTGATGATGAGCGCCATTTCCTCGTTGTCAAGCTTGGAGGCGTCGATGGGGATTCTACTTGGAGTAGAATCTTCTTTCTTCTCCTCCGTTGCTTTGAATGCAACAGGTTGTGCTTCGGGCACGGAGGAGGATGCGCCTTGCTCGATGATCTTTTTGGAGCCTTTGATCATTAGTTCAAAGCTCACAAATTTGCCTATCACTTCCTCGGGAGACATTAGTGTGTATCTAGGATCACCTCGAATTAATTGAACTTGTGTGGGGTTAAGAAAAACGAGGGATCTTAGAATAACCTTGACCATCTCGTGGTCATCCCATTTGGTGCTTCCGAGGTTGCGCACTTGGTTCACCAAGGTCTTCAAGCGGTTGTACATGGCTTGCGGATCCTCTCCTTGGTGAAGCATGAAGCGACCGAGCTCCCCCTTGATCGTCTCCCGCTTGGTGATCTTGGTCACCTCATCTCCTTCGTGCACGGTCTTGAGCACGTCCCAAATTTCCTTTGCACTCTTTAACCCTTGCACCTTATTATACTCCTCTCGACTTAGAGAGGTGAGGAGTATAGTAGTGGCTTGGGAGTTGAAGTGTTGGATTTGGGCCACTTCATCCGAATCATAGTCTTCATCCCCTACGGATGGTACCTGTACACCAAACTCAACAACGTTCCAAATGCTAGTGTGGAGTGAGGTTAGATGATGTCTCATTTTGTCACTCCACATATTATAATCTTCAGCGTCAAAAACCGGTGGTTTGCCTAATGGAACGGAAAGTAAAGGAGTACGCTTTGAAATATGAGGGTAGCATAGGGTAATCTTACTAAACTTCTTGCGCTCATGGCGTTTAGAAGTTACGGACGGCGCGTCGGAGCCGGAGGTGGATGGTGATGAAGAGTCAGTCTCGTAGTAGACCAGTTTCCTCATCTTCTTCTTCTTGTCGCCACTCCGATGCGACTTTTGTGAGGAGGATTCCTTATCCTTCCCCTTGTTGCGGGACTCTCCCGATGGAGCCTTCCCGTGACTTTTAACGGGCTTGTCGCCGGTCACCATCTCCTTCTTGGCGTGATCTCCCGACATCAGTTCGAGCGGTTAGGCTCTAATGAAGCACCGGGCTCCGATACCAATTGAAAGTTGCCTAGAGGGGGGGTGAATAGGGCGAAACTGAAATTTACAAAGTTTAGGCACAACTACAAGCTGGGGTTAGCGTTGGAATTAAAATCGAGTCCGAGAGAGAGGGTGAAAAACAAATCGCAAGCAAATAAAGAGTGAGACACAAGGATTTGTTTTACCGAGGTTTGGTTCTTGCAAACCTACTCCCCGTTGAGGTGGTCACAAAGACCGGGTCTCTTTCAACCCTTTCCCTCTCTCAAACGGTCACTTAGACCGAGTGAGCTTCTCTTCTCAATCAAACGGGACACCAAGTCCCCGCAAGGATCACCACACAATTGGTGTCTCTTGCCTTGGTTACAATTGAGATGATCACAAGAAAGAATGAGAAAGAAAAGAAGCAATCCAAGCGCAAGAGCTCAAATGAACACAAGTCACTCTCTCACTAGTCACTATTGATTGGAATTGAACTAAAGACTTGGGGAGAGAATTTGATCTCTTTGGTGTGTCTTGTATTGAATGCTATAGCTCTTGTAATGTGTTGGAAGGTGGAAAACTTGGATGCAATGAATGGTGGGGTGGTTGGGGTATTTATAGCCCTAACCACCAAACTAGCCGTTTGGTGGAGGATGCTGTCGAATGGCGCACCGGACAGTCCGGTGCGCCACCGGACACTGTCCGTTGCGCCAGCCACGTCACCCGACCGTTAGGGTTCGACCGTTGGAGCTTCTGTCTTCTGGGCCACCGGACAGTCCAGTGGTGCACCAGACAGTCACTGTACACTGTCCAGTGCGTCTTCTGACGCTGCTCTGACTCTGGCGCGCACTGTAGCGCATTGAATGCGATGGCAGTCGACCGTTGGCGTGAAGTAGCCGTTGCTCCGCAGGCACACCGGACAGTCCGGTGCCCTCACTGGACACTGTCCGGTGTGCCACCGGACAGTCCGGTGAATTATAGCGGAGCTGCTTCCAGAATTCCCGAGACTGGCAAGTTTGGAGTTGGATTCCCTGGTGCACCGGACAATGTCCGGTGGCACACCGGACAGTCCGGTGCGCCAGACCAGGGCTGCCTTCGGTTGAACTTTGCTCCTTTTATTTGAACCCTTTCTTTTGACTTGTATTGGTTTGTTGTGAACCTTTGGCACCTGTAAAACATATTTTCTATAGCAAACTAGTTAGTCCAATAATTTGTGTTGGGCAATTCAACCACCAAAATTCTTATTGGAAAAGGTTTGACCCTATTTCCCTTTCATTAACAATGCTTTTAAGCCTATTATGTGTGTAGTAGTCTCATTGAAGGAAAATGTAGTCCCCAACGAATGCCATTAATCATCATCCAAATCTTTCGATTGGTATCACTTACATGTCTTCTCCAATATTTGAATAGACTATATTTCTTTTCATCTTATGCCCCCATGTTGTCATATATGCATATGTTGTTAAATGTCTCATTTTTTATCCCTAGTATATTCTCTATCATTTACTTGTGCATAGTTTTAGGGAGAGTTAGTCTATTTCAATCTAGTCTTGTTTCCTCTTGTATATTCATGTGCTTTTCCTAAATGAAGGGTTTCCAACATGGGGTGTATACCCTTTTCCTTGAAAGGGGGAGAATACTTTTCCATATGGGGGGAATTTTCTTTTAGGGGGAGTAATTCTTTTTAGAGGGCAAGTCTTTAAACTGCTTCCTATATGCTTTATCATGTCTTCCTTTTTGGTGTTTGATTCCAAAAGGGGCGAATTTTATGGACTAAAGCAAATCAAAGTAAATCAAATACAAAAACTACAAAATTTAATTTTTTGACCTTTAAAGTGGTTACTTATGTTGATTTTGGTCCAAAATAGTAAATATGTGGATTATGGAGTTAGGGGGAGGCTTAAGTCCACAATGTCACATTATGGGGACATTCATCCATACTAGCAAGTAGATTGCATATTTACACCAAGTATTTGCTATATTTGCTTACTTTGGTTATGTTGTCATCAATCATCAAAAATGGGGAGATTGTAAGGAAAATAGACCACAGCCCATTTGACTAAATGATTTTGGTGTTTGATGATCAACATAACCTGTGGACTAATGAGTTTGCTAGTGTTTGTAGTTCATAGGATGCAAAACTGACTTGGACTAAGGCACTAAGGAAGCAACACCTCAAAGAAGACATTATAAGACCCATCGAAGACATTACAAAGTCACATTAAAGACACTTTATACATGCTAAGAGTCATCAAGAAGAAGTGGGATGCAAAGCCACAAAACAAATGTGAAGTTGACAAACTTGAGAAGAAGAGCTGAGTGAATTTTAAGTGTTTCACGATTTCAAATCTACTCAAACTGACATTACTTCCACTCTGATATGTATATAATTTTATAAGCTTTCCAAAAATTCCAAGGTCATCAAAATTGGAGTTCGAAGCTAAAAGTTATGCCCACAATACAAATTTGGAAGTGCTGAAAAAATTGCAGCAACACAGGAGCTGTTTCCACCGGACTGTCCGGTGTGCCAAATTTATTCAAAATGATATGGATTCAACTCTGGGATATCAAGGATTTTATAAGCTTTCCAAAAAGTACAAGATCATCTAAATCGGAGTTTGAAGCTAAAAGTTATGCTAAAATACAATAAGCATCATATTCTGCGTTGGTTGTCCGGTGCACACCGGACTGTCTGGTGCGCAATGTCCGGTGCACCATCTTCAGAAGCTCCAACGGCTACTACTCATGGCTTGTCCGGTGCACCACCGGACAGTACGGTGCACCTGTCCGGTGCAACGTAGAAAGCTACAGAACTGCTTTCTAACAACTAGTTTTTGTTGGGGCTCTATAAATACCACACCACCCGACCATTTGGAGTTGGGAGAGCTCAAGCAACATACCATGGAAGGTTATACACATCTTCAAGTTCTCAAACACCCAAGTGTTTAATAGAATCACTCGGTGATTAGCATAGGTGCTTTGTGAAGTGCTTAGGTTAGTTAGACCGCTATTTTGCTTTCTCATGGTGATCCCTATTTAGGTGAGTGAGTTTAGAAAAACCCACAGAACCCCTCGGCTCTTGTGCAAGCCATTGTAATTGTACCGAGTGGGGTGAGAGTCTTGGGAGACTGTATCAATGTGTTTGTGATATGGCCACCACCGTGTACTACAGGGAACAAGGCCCGCGGCGTTTCGGCCAAAAGCTCGATAGTGAAGATGACGAGGAGCATCCGAGAGGAGCCAGAAGTCGAGCACCACTTGTTTATGGAGAAGGCCCACACCTCTCTATGGAGTTACTCGTCTGTGGTGCTTGGCCCTCGCGTGGACTACCCTTTCAGTAGGGGTACCAACGAGAATTAGTCAAGACCTTGCGTGGTTTCAGATACCTCGGTAAAAATACTAGCGTCGTCCATGGGAGTTTGCATCTCTACCTTTGCTCTTTACCTTTCGCATTTACATCAAGTACTTAAGTTTCAATCTCTCCTTTCTAGTTAGAATATTTTGGATTGGAACATAGGTTGCAAAACTCTTTTTGCGGTAGAGATAGTAACACTTAGTCAAAATCTAATTTGCACAATCTAGTTTACATTTTTGGATAGGTTTTGTTCTAGGGATTTATTTGTGGCCTAGTTTAGAGCAAAGTTTTTAGAAGTCCTAATTCACCCCACCTCTCAGGTGTCACTATTTCCTACACCCTCCAAATTCTAGCCATTGGGGAAAGCTGCAAACTTTCTGTCTATGGGCTCATCGGACTGGTTCGGTGGCGCACCGGACCACCTGTCCAGATCCCCACGTCACCTAGTCGTTGGCCTCTATCAGCACTATAGACGATCCGGTGGCACACTCTCTTGGACCGGTGCCAGAGAGCATTTGCCGACTGTTTAAACCGGTCCAGTGGCGCACTCACCCGATCTGGTGTACCAACTTCCCGAAGACGCGAGAAGGGCTCTATGGAAAACTGGTCCAGTGCCTCGATCATGTGGTAGAACCGCCCGAATTATTACAGCTTAAGTGCCTAAGTTACGCCTCAGGGGCCGCAACACACTTAAATCGGGATAACCCGTCAGTCCCTCAGATTTAGTATGATAGAGCCACTTAACCAGGATCAAATACAACAAACTTACTCGAAGGTGAGTCACAGAAGAAGTACAATAAAACAGGAAAACCTCAAATTAAAGTACTGGAGTTATTACATAAATCGAAGTTTTTCAAGTAGCTGATATAAGTTCACAAAATATGTTGCAGCGGATAATAGATATTGTCGAAAGTGAGGAAATGGGCAAGGCCTAGCCCACTACTCCTCCTGCTCCTCTCCTGCCGGAGCAGCACCCACTCGACCGTCCAACCCGGTGGCAGGGTGGTAGGCCAAGTCACACCATCAACCGTATCCTAAAGCATACCTGCAAAAATTATGCCACAAGTAAGGCTGATTATACTAATACTCAGCTAGACTTACCCGGTGTGAGGAGTCTACTCCTCTACCTCTAGACCATGAAGCTGTTTGGCTAAGGGGTTTGGTTTGCCAAAAGCACTAGCTGAGTCTAAAATCAAATTTTAGCTTTTCAATTTCTAGCATCAATATCTTAGCTAAGTTTGCTCCTTCTAAGCATACATGGTAACAAGCATTTAGTACAATCAACAAGTTATCCCAAGTAAACCTCATTTCACTTCTTACTCAATGTAGTACAAGGGGTCAAGCAGTCTCATTAGCTGCGAGAAGCAGACGATTCGAATCGAGTTTTAAACCTTGCAAGGTAAACCTAAACACACGACATGTAGGGGCACTCTGTCCCCACAAACGTCAACTGTCCCCATCGATCCCCGTTCGTGGCCAGGGCTCACCGCCTTGGCATACAATGCTCCACTGACCCCAGCTACCGCCGTGCAGTGACCGCACTTGTACCCACCATAGCTAGTATGGGAGACCCAATCTCAGGTCATGTGAGGGATAAAGTCCGTGCCCGGCTTCACTTAGGTACTAGGTTTACCGGTTACCATATTTCCCGACATGTGTTTAGTACGTTCAAACGCTTGACTCAGGTATCCACACATTAATCCTTAATTCCTTTTCCCGTCTCATGGACAAGGCATCCTCCCTGGACCCAAGTCCACAGACCATCATAGATCCTGTTATCAAGATGAATACAATCAATTCCTGACCTCGCGTGAGTGCTAGAAAAATCACTCGACTTCTACTGTGATCCTAATTAGCATAGCAGCTATTCGACCTAGCATACTAGTTTCCATCTCAAAAGAGAATCCTGAGTTCATGCAACTAGAGGTTTCAAACAACTCCTACACTTAAGTGCACATTACAAACCTACAAACATTAAGTGTAGGTTATGCATAAAACCGAGGCTTGCCTTCAATTGCTGGGGCTGCAGGGAGATCCTCGATGGCAGTCTCGGAAGCTTGCTCCTGGTCTTCCTCGTGGACAGCTCCTTGCTCAGGGATGAGCACGTACTCTCCGTCAGCGAGATTGCAATCTAGTGAATGCAATGAGTAAGATATATGCACCACATGACATGAAATTTGGCAATTAACATTTGATGGGGGAAGATCAATTTAATACTGTGGAGCTTGTTCTTACTATTGAAGATTTTTGTGATACCCTTAGCAAATTAGGGTCAAGCTTGGTTAAGCTAAATGGGTAAGTTCATTTTGGTGTTCCCCTGATTTCTTTTTAATGTCTTAGTGAGAGTTTATTAAGATTCCTAGCTGAATTCATTGGAGTAAGATTCATCATTCTCTCTTCTTCATCTCTATTTCTCTTATGCTTTTAAGGTGAGTTTGAACTACAAGGTAGCTAATAAATTTCCAAAATTCTGCAAAAACTACAGTGGCTTCTCACTGGTATATAACACTCTGTCTCAAAATTTGAGGCTTAAAAAGTGAGTGGTCTTCTCTGTATAAAATTATCAAATATTAGGGCAGAGGGGGTGTTTTGAACTACAACTCCCTTCTTACAGTGGGTTGTTCTCTAAGACTTATTTTTGCTGGCATTTAGATGCTATAACATGACATTGTACAAATTTTCAGCCACTAGTACTTGTTAGTTATTTTGCTATGATTTTCTAAAGTTTCTAGCCCAAGGGGTGCTTTCTACTACCACTATATTTAAAAAATATCAAACAACAGATTTCTAATTTTTCCAATCTTCTTCTTTGTGCAAGAGCAATCATTCTAAGTTTTGGTAACTTTTTGCTTAAGGGAGAGGTGGTAGGAAATTCTTGAACTAAATGGCCTTTTTCATGACGTATTGGCAATGTGTATTACTTGTAGCTTTCAATTGGGTTTTACATTTTTCTCTGGTGGCCTACTTCTTTATTAACCTGGTAAAAATTTATTTGCCCACGGTTGCACACTTTTTGGCTTGCTTATGATTTGATTGAAATATGGCTTAATATCAAGTTCTATTTGTTTACCCTACTTAAAATGATGGACTGATGTGTCTATCATTTTTGTAGTGGGGTTCTAGTGGTTACAAGTCCACTGGATTTTTCTTAACAATTTTGAAATTGTTTTCATAATTATAATAATTGTTTTTCTAGTTTGATTAATGCTTAATAAAACATTTCACCTATAATTTGTTCTAGACTAGGGTTCCCTTTATTTTTCCTAGGTTCTCTTTTACCTTAGTAGACTAGGAAAAATAATTGCATTCACTGTTCATTATTTTCCAGTGCCTTTCTTATTTTCCTAAGTTTTGGGCAAAAATATGGCTTTTAAAAAGTAACCTTGTCTAAATCTTTAATACTGGGGTGCTCACTATTTTCAAAAGGTGCCTAAGTGAGGGTTTATACTTCTACAAATTTTCATAGGTTCAGCACAGAAGCATAACTAATTTTTCTTATTTTAATAAGGTCTGGTCAGTTTCTTTAATTAATTTCAAACTCTAAAATTTAAAACAGAAAGCATAGGGTTCAATATTTTTATGTGATAGTTCATAATATTTTGAATCCAGCAAAATTGGTTTGGCTAAATTTGGTGGAATATTTCTCAAGATATGAAATTTCTAAGTCTTCTGCTGAATTTAAAAGATTAATTAGAAATGGATAAAGAAAAAGGTTTTTGCACTGGGGTCCCTGGCAAAAGGTTTTGAATGAATTACAGATAGGTCCTCAGTGCACTATTCACATGAGTCTAAGGCTCTGCAGAAAACCCCTTAGGGTTTCTCAAAATCGAACCCGCGATCCTTCCCCTAATGGAACAGTGACCGCGGTGGAAGAATAGGGTGGAGGGCCTTACCGGCGGCGAGGTTGCTCCGGTAAAGGGTCGGGTGAGGTCCGGGAGTCTCTGGCGATCACGTCGAGGTGCGGATCACCGGCGATGGTGGTCGGAGGAGGTCGGTCCACATGCGCAGGCGGGGGAGCTCGTTGGCGGCGAGGAGTCCGGCCTATCCAGGGCACGATAGATTAATTAAATGGGTCGGGGAGCTTCACCAGAGGTCAAGGAAGATGTGCGTGCGAGGAATTGGAGAATGGCTCACCGGATTGCTCAGTCTACGCGCGGCCGCGGGCGACCAAAGTCCGGCAAAGGTGATCTCGGGTCTCCAGTGAAGTTCTATCAGGTCCGAGAGCTGGGAAAGCTTCACGGGCCACTGGCGAAGCTAACCGAGAGGCCGATGCAACTTGGACGCGGCTGGAGCGAGCTGGCCGTGGTGGCCGAGGCTTGGGCAGTGATGGCGGGTGGTGGTGCGGCGTGTTCGAGGCGAAGTCCTGTGAACTTTGCCTTAGGCAAGGTCTGAGAGCGCGCGGGGAGGTACAGCCGAGGCCTTGGGCTGCTTTATAGGCACGGCGCAGGCGAGGGCGCGCGGCGTACTTGACCGGACGCTGGGGCGAGCGTGCGCGCGGGTTGGGCGAACGCCGGTGTGCCGACCAGGGTCGAACACATGTGCGCGTTCATTCTGCCCGAGTTCTGGCGCGTGTGGTCATTCATCCGAGCCTACTCTTGCCTTGGTCAATGCACAAAACCTCTTCTCCTCCCTATAAGCTACCGATCTTGTGTGGGGGTCATAGGATTTGGCCTACTGGTTTCAAAGATATGGAGCTCTCAAGTCTGGTCTATCTCTCAGCCCGAGCCTGAGGCAAATCTTCAGTTTTGTCGTGTCTAGGGCTCGCGTCCCGTTGCCATCTTCAGACATGTGGTAGAGGGGTTAGTTAGACATATTTTTGTTAATGGGAGCTTTAGGATTAGAGCTAAGGATCAAGGTGAATGTGCTCGGTTTTGGTTCAAGGGCTGAAAATTCAAAAATCTGAATTTCAGATTTTCCCATTAAACCTCCACTTGAATGGCTTGTTTGGAGTTTTTAACAAACTATTTTGGCCAGACTTTTATGATCTTTATTGTAGCTTAGTTACTGTATTTCAATTTTTATAATTGGCCTAAGCCATGATCTCATGTTTTTCCTGGTCTTTCATCCCTTTTCTTCATTTCTACTTAAATGGCTTATTTAGGGTTGGTATTAGGGTTTCAACATTTTCCCTTTTTGAAAACCTCATTTGTTTTGGACATGATACTTTAGATGCAAACTTAGTGTATCTTTTATTCTTAAGTTGATTTGGTGCTTCTTGCTCAATTTGGCTTTACATGAAATGATGGTACTTGAGCTAGTACCGAGAAGAACTCTAGGTGACACTAGGGTGTCACTGCCTTCCCCCCTTAAAGGAATCTCGTCCTGAGATTCGGGTCAGAGTCCTCCCAGGGTGAAGTAAGGGTTAAAGCTTTCTTGATGTGGGTGATTTATTCATTAAGGTTCTTCTTGGTAAATTGCTCTTCGAATGTCATCCTCTTTGCAACTTTAGAAGGGAGTCCTTTTAATTTTAATCTTATCATTTACTCATTCTGTTTTAAGGTCATTTTTCTTATGTTTGATTCAAAGGGCAGGGGAAGGGTTGGGCATGATTACGTACCAATTCCCTTAGGTAGACAATCGGGGAAGTTGGAATGCAGGAATTCCTCAGTCTCCCAAGTAGCCTCTTCCTCTGAGTGATTACTCCATTGGATCTTATACATCTTGATCGATTTAGCCCAAGTTGATCTTTCTTTGCAATCCAGAACCTTGGAAGGGTACTCTTGGTACGATAGATCTGGTTCTATCTCCAATTCTGGTCCTGCTATGATCTCGATCGGCAATCGAACACACTTCTTCAGCTGGGATACATGGAACACATTATGGATGGCAGACATTTTTAGAGGTAACTTCAATTTGTATGCCATGGGTCCACATGCTTCTATGATCTCATAAGGTCCAATGTAACGAGGGGCTAACTTGCCTTTGATCCCAAATCTCTGCACTCCCTTGGTGGGTGATACCTTCAAATATACGAAATCTCCCACCTCGAACTGGAGAGGTTTCCTTCTCTTACCATGGTAACTCTTCTGCCCGGCCTGAGCAGCTTCTAGATTCTTCCTGATTAGTTTGACCTTCCTTTCGGCTTCAGTCAATAAGTTAGGTCCGAAAACTTCTCTTTCTCCAGGCTGAGACCAATTGAGGGGGTGTTCGACACCTTCTTCCATAAAGACCTTCGAAAGGTGCCATCTTTAGGCTAGATTGATAATTGTTGTTATAAGCAAACTCTGCCAAAGAGAGGTGCTTATCCTAGTTCTTGCCACAATCGATCGCACAAGCTCTCAGCATATCTTCCAGAATTTGATTTACCCTTTCGGTCTGACCATCAGTCTGCGGGTGGTAAGCTGAACTTCTGATTAGCTTGGTTCCCAAAGACTCTTGTAGTTGTTCCCAAAATCTGGCAACAAATGGGGCTCCTCGGTCAGAGACAATGGTCCGGGGCAATCCGTGCAAACACACAATTCGGTCAATGTACGACTCTGCATACTTTTGAGCCTTATCAGTGGTGTGCACTGGGAGAAAATGTGCCACTTTCGTTAGTCGGTCCACAATAACCCAAATCGAATCATGATGACGAGATGTGTTGGGCAGACCCACAATGAAATCCATGCTGATGTCATCCCATTTCCATGAAGGTATAGATAGGGGTTGCAAAGCTCCAGCTGATTTCAAGTGGCTTGCCTTTATCCTCTGACATGTGTCACATTCTGATGCATATTGGGCTATCTCCCTCTTCATTCTGGTCCACCAATTTAGGGGCTTCAGGTCATGATACATTTTGGTGCTCCCTAGATGCATGGAGAATTTGGAGAGATGGGCCTCATCCAAGATTTTCCTTTTGAGATCTTTATTTTTAGGGACCATCAATCTGCTTTCAAACCATAATATACCCTTTCCATCTTGGCAGAAACATTTATACTTCTCTGTCTTCTGATGGAGGTTCTCCTTGATGATTTGTACTCCCTTGTCACTGAGTTGGGCCATAATGATCTGGTCTTGCAAAGTTGGCTCAACGGAAATGTGAGACAAAGCACCAGAAGGAATCACTTCAATCTTGATTTTGCTCAACTCATCACATAGGGTGTTGATGCGAGAATCCATCATAACACAGTTGCATTGCGGTTTCCGAGTCAAGGCATTTGCAACCACATTGGCCTTTCCCAGGTGATAATGTACCTCCAGGTCATAGTCCTTGATCAGCTCTAGCCATCTTCTCTGCCTCATGTTGAGATCAGCCTGAGTAAAGATGTACTTAAGGCTCTTATGATCAGTGAAGATGTTGCAGTGGGTTCCCATCAAATAGTGTCTCCACATTTTCAATGCATGGACCACGGCTGCTAACTCCAAATCATGAATGGGATAATTCTGCTCATGAGGTCTGAGGGCTCTTGATGCGTAAGCAATGACTCAGTTGTCTTGCATCAAGACACAACCCAGTCCAGTGCCAGAGGCATCACAATACACATCAAATGGCTTGCTGCTGTTGGGTTGTGCTAACACTGGTGCGGTGGTCAGATGTTGCCTCAATGTATGGAAGGCATCTTTTCACTTTTGACCCCAAACAAACTTGGCTTCTCTCTTCAGCAATTCAGTTATGGGCTTTGCAATTCGAGAGAAATCCGAAATGAATCTTCGGTAATAACCAGCCAATCCCAGAAAACTTCGAATCTGGCGGATAGTCGTTGTAACACCCGGTTTTAAAGGACAAAGCCGGGTGCATCTCATACATGCGCCAAGAAGACAACACATATAATAACAGAGTGTATAGAGATAAATGTCATAAATCATCAGAGTACTTATTACATAGCGGAAGTCTTATTACAAAATAAAGATAAATATAAAACGAACTAAGGATCGTCGGCGCCAATGTCGACTGAGAAACGCCACCTAGATCAGATCAAACTCCTCGATCCCTGACTCCACTTGAAACCACCTGTTCTTCTCCTGTGGGGGGGGGTGTGAGACAGCAAGAGTGAGCTCACATACGATCATAGCTCAACAAGTCGTGGGGAATAATGTGGCATGAACTCACCAAAGGTGGGAGTTCATGTAGTGTAAGGCTGATCAATGGAATAAAGGCTGAAGCTGAGCATTGCTTTTATAAGTTGGTCAAACTTTTATTAGCAGTTACTAAATGTAAGTAAATACCAAACCATAGTAATAATAAGTAAAAGTAATAATAAAATAATCCCAAATGCAATGACATGACAGGTTAAGTTTAAGTTCCATAAATTAATCATGTGAGGGTCCGAGCCGCTCTTGACCGTGAGCACGGCTAGTATACTAGTTTTACACTCTGCAGAGGTTGCGCATCTTTACCCACAAGTCATGTTACCCATCTGCCGAGAGATGGCCAATCCCATACACCTCTACCGAGGAGGCGAGGCAGGGTAACACTACGAGGCCTTTACAAAGTTCCACTAGCTTCAGACTACCCGCTACAGTTTATGGGAAGATCCAGTAAAGGGTTCCTGGCTGATAGCCATCGCAGCAAAATCAACCAGGGACCTCCCCGCACTGACCTCTCCCCTACTGCCCTTGCCCCTTTCGGGTAAGGTAGCCCTCCCCTAGCTTTCCTAGTTAATCAGCCAAGGGCGTCCCATTCCACCCTTGTGGTAGCACTGTTTTCCCGGGTGGTCGCTCCATGTTCCCATTAACATAATGATCTTAACATGAACAAGGAATAATAAAACAGATAACAATAAACAATATAACAATGAGTGATGAATATCTCTATACCCAAATCCACATACAGCAATAGCATGTACTACCCCAAAACTTTAGTAGTAAGACCAGTGGTGAAGCAAGGTATAAAGATAGTCAAATCTAGGGTATCCTATTGGGTCCCATCAAAATTATCCTATGCAGATCATTATGAATAATAAGAACATGAATGGGTAAAAGAAGTGATCAAGGGCACAACTTGCCTGGCACTTGAGATTCCAGGTACCAACTTGCTTTTCAGATGACACGTGTCCTCGCGCTAGACGTAGCAATACAAGCAAACATGGTATATACAAAATTAACATCACACCAAACATAATAATATACTGCATAATAATGATCTACACGTTGCTACGAGACTAACGCAACTTGAACGGATCAAATCGGAGTTAAAACGGAGGAGATACGAATTTCCTAAGGTTTAATGTGATTAGAGTAGGATTAAATGAGAAATTAATCTTCTAACTGCGTTCATGTCAAAACAGTGATACTAAATGATAAATAATATTATTACAAAATTTTAGAAATTGGAATGGTTCAATTTGGATTTAAAATGAATTAGATATGAATTTTCCAAGTTCTAGCATTTGTTTTTGTATTAAAATTGCATTTACTAATTCATTTACTCATTTTAAATACGCTCTGGACTGGGCCTCATTAACAGAGAAGCGCAGGGGCTTAAGCGCAAAAGATCCTGAGACTCAGAACACTATGCAGTAGGACGGCGGGTTCTATTTCGAATAAACAGAGGGGTTCAAGTGTAAATCGCGCAGCCGAAGGGGTATGGACAGATCTAAGCCGTCCGATCGTGGACCGAAGGCTCAGATTAGATTAGGACTTATAATGATTCGGGATGAAACCGAGACCGACCGATCTCAAATGAACGGCCCGGATTAATTTTAACATATAGCGAACCGGTATGCTACCAGAACCACAGGATCCAGATCCCACGGCCCATGATTGATCCGCAAACATAAACATGAGGATACGATCTCACCCGTTCACGCACCGATCAACGGCTCCGGTTAACCAGCGCGAAAAGGGTATCTCACTTCTAATTTGGAGCCTTCATTTTGGATCCTACGGCTGACCCGCATCCAACCCAATCCCCCCATCGCCCAGAGGACCGCCGGAGACGACATCGGCCACGGCGGTGTGCTCATCGGAGTTCACAATACCGAGACCCTGGGGTTGTATTTCACCTAAGGACAAGCGCTATACCAACTACGGAACCAGGCGAGATGACTAGGATACACCATACCAGCGTTGGAGCGCCCTGACGAGCTGGCCACGACGCACTGCGGGGCCGCGGCGGCGCTAGGTCGACGACGAGAAATTGAGGGCCAGCCCGGCCACCACCGCACGATTCGGCGAGCACGCAACGATGCCCAGATTCCGCCAGAGCCCCAGGGGCGACGATCCCGGCCGTGGCACTCGCAAAAACGTGGATTTGCTGGCGGCGGCACACTCAGTCACCGTGCGGGGATCTCAGAGCGTGGAACCCATCGGTGTGGTTCAGGATGGGGGCGTGGCTAGGATGGGCGGCTAGGGTTATGGGCGCCGCGCTTTATAGTAGCCACGGCGATTGGTTGAGGCGCCTGCGCGGATTCCGCGCCCATGGCGCACCCCGCCATTCTCGCGAGATCTGTTGGAAGGGGAGGGAGCTGACCCGGGGGGTCCACCAGCCAGCGGCAGAGGGCGTGAGCTCGCGTGAAGCCGAGCCGTTGACAAGCGGGCCCCATTTGCCAGAGCCGTGCGCGCAGTGGAGGTGATTTTGGGCCGCGCGGAGGGATTGGCCACATGGGCCGAATAGGTGGTAGCTGGCCCATTCTGGAATAGTTCTGTTTTTCTCTTTTTTTTTTCCTGTTTTCTTTAATTGTTTTGAATTCAAATTTGAATTTGAATGTGAATTTATCCTTTGAGTCCATTATACAAATTCACACTCTAATGTTGGAATAGTATATTTTCATTTACTTATTTTTATCCTCACCATTTTTTTTTATTATTACTTTCTCTTTTCTAGATTCTAGAATCTCTTTTAGATTTTAAATTCCCATTTGGGTATTAATATAATTCTTTTCTCATTATTTTATGTTACCACAAAATGCACAAAATAACATCCGGCATGATGCATAATTTAGTGGTATATCCTTTTTATCATTTATTTGTTGTTTGAATATGGTATTCACATGTGATGATAAGTAAAGGTCAAACTCATATAAAGAGAAATTGTTTATCTATGGGTATTATTTCTAGCAAATTACAAAGTGGTGTTACAAATCCTACCCCCCTTAAAAATAATCTCGTCCTCGAGATTTAGAAAGGACCGAGGAAAAGGTGGGGAAAATCTATGCGAAGCTCTTCTTCTCTTTCCCAAGTTGCTTCATCTTCTCCGTGGTGGCTCCATTGCACTTTGCACATCTTTATAACCTTATTCCTCGTAACTCAAGTCAAAATATCCAAAATCTTGATGGGGGTACTCAGCATAAGTCAAATCCTCTTGAACACTAAGGTCCTCCATTGGTAACTGCTCCTCAGGTACCCTGAGGCATTTCTTCAGCTGAGATACATGAAAGACATCATTAACATCCGCAAGATGATCCGGTAACTCCAATTGATCTGCAACTTCTCCAACTCGCTTTAAGATTAAGAGAGGTCCAATAAAGCGAGGGGACAATTTGCCCTTGACTTTAAATCTCCTCATTCCACGAAGTGGTGACACCTGGAGGTATACATGATCACTTTCCTCAATTCCAGTGGTCTTCTTCTATTATCAGTGCAGCTCTTTTGCCTGGTCCGAGCTACCTTCAAATTATCTCGAATGATACGGACTTGTTCTTCTGCCACTTGGATATGTTTAGGCCCAAAAGAACTGTCTTCCTCTAGTCTGATCCAATATAAAGGAGTCCTGCATTTCCTGCCATACAAAGTCTCGAACAGTGACATCTTCAGACTGGCCCAGTAACTATTATTATATGAGAACTCAGCATAAGGTAGGCTCTTGTCCCAACTACTACCATGCTGAAAGGTCCAAGCTCTCAACATGTCTTCCAATACTTGATTAGTCCTTTCAGCCTGTCCATCAGACTAAGGTAGTCCGAACTAAAATTCAACTTCGCATCCATATTCTCATGAAAACTTTTCCGAAATCTGGGGGTAAACTGTGGTCCTCAATCCAAAATGATCTTCCTTGGTACATTGCGTAGAGACTTAATCCGAGACATGTATAACTTAGCCAATTGTGATCCATTATAAGTAGTCTTGATCGGAATGAAATGAGCCACTTTGGTCAATCTATCCACAATAACCCATATAGGATCATATCCTTTCGAGGTGCGAGGCAATCCAGTCATGAAGTCCCTACAAAACTTTTCTCACTTCCACTTGGACATCTTTGGTGGGCGTAATAGTCCAGCTGGCCTTTGGTGTTCTGCCTTAACTCTTTGACACACATCGCACATAGCCACATGTGCAGCCACATCTCTCTTCAATCCATACCACTAGTATTTCTGCTTCGAATCCTGATATATCTTGGTACTATCAGGATGAATAGAATAATCCAAGTCATGGGCCTCCCTTAAAATAGTCTCATGAAGGCTTTCAATCTCCGGAACACATCTCTTGTATCTTAGTATCACCAATTGTCCTTTGCGGATTTCTTGCTCCAAGGTAGGTTCCGCATCAATAATAACTCCTTCAGTATGATCAACTATCCCCAGGTTAAGTCTCCTGAAATCCTCAACAATCTCATCGAGTAGCTGGGCAACAACAGCTAAATGAACATGCTCCTTTCGACTCAAGGCATCTGTAACCAAATTTGCCTTGCCCGGGTGATAGTGAATTTCCAAATCGTAATCCTTAATAAGCTCCAACCAACGGCGTTGCCTAAGGTTGAGATCCTTTTGAGTGGATATATACTTCAAACTCTTATGATCCGTATATACTTGGCACTTCTCGTCCCACTTGAATTCTCTTTCCTTCACCAAAAGCGAGGTCATAAGCTTAGCAATCTTAGAAAATCCTTCAATAAATCTCCATTAATATCCTGCAAGTCCCAAGAAACTTCGGTCCTCCGTAACCGTAGTGGGTATGCTCCACACCACTATCTCCTTGACTTTAGCAGGATCCACTGATATCCCTCTATTAGAAATGATATGTCCAAGAAATGGCACCTTGTCAATCCAAAACTCGCACTTGCTAAACTTAGCGTAGAGTTGATTATCTCGCAACTTCTGTAGCACCAACCTTAGATGTTCTTCATGGTCACTCTCATTCTTAGAATAGATAAGAATATCGTCGATGAACACCACGACGAATCTGTCCAAATACTCCAAGAACATCTTATGCATCAAATCCATAAAATAAGCTGGTGCATTAGTTAATCCAAACGACATAACAGTGAACTCATATAAACCATATCGGGTCGAGAAAGCCGTCTTGGGAATATCCGATGGTCTAATCCTCATTTGATGGTACCCCAATCGGAGGTCAATCTTCGAGAATACCCTGGCTCCTCTCATCCGATTAAATAAATCCTTAATGCGGGGTAACAGAAACTTGTTCTTCACAGTGACATCATTAAGGAACCTTTAATCCACGCACATCCCTTGCAATCCATCTTTCTTCTTTACGAACAAAACTGGTACTCTCTCTCTCCAAGGTGAGGAACTCGGACGTAAGTAACTAGCCTCTTGTAATTCCGTTCACTGATTCTTCAGTCCCTTTAGGTGTAATTACTCTCATGGGTTTTCTCATATTGTCCAACACATATGCCCAAACCAAAATCTCAGCATGACGCATAATTTTATTATCAACTCATGGGGTCAAATAGACCTTTTTATTCCTCCTAAAATGGTATCATACCGAATACTAACTACAGGAACATGTAGATCCTACAAATAGTAGTAATTTACATATATGTTTATGTAGCTTGGCGGAGCCGGTGGTGGTGGAGATGGTGGTTGCTCTTGTTGTTGTCTCTCCAACCGTGATTGCCTTATTTCTTGCTGTATCTCCAGACGAGCCTGACGTATTTCCTCGCGTTCTTGTCTTATCTGGTTTTGCATTTCGGTCATCATGTCTGTCAATTGCTGTATTACCAGCCTTTGGGTTGCGATCACTTGCTCGGTTTCAACAGGTGGGGGATTTGGAGGATTCATCTCTGTTTGCTGTTGCGTGATAATCTTTCCTTTCCTGGTATTGACCATCTGAGTTAGATACATAAGGTAAGAAAGAGCAGTAGACAAGGCAGTAATTACAATCATGTTACTTTGGGGGACTTATTAGCTAAGTAGATTAGTGTGTCACCTACTAAAGCTAATACAGTACCTTATGGTGGTACATGCTAAGATGCCCGTCTATACTAATTCAATCAATCAAAGAAGCAAATCAGACATTTAGCATCAGCACAATCAACCAACATTTTTAATAGAGAAAATAGTTTTAATTTTTTTGTCTTAGGCCTCTTAAAAATATCATAGGGGTAGGGATTCCAAGGTTTGAAATCCATCTTGTCTCAGAGTAGAAAAGGTAAGAATGATCAGAGTAGAACAGTAGAAGGTGGGACAAGATCAAGATGAGACGAGTATAGAATGAATCAGAATAAGGTAAGTAGGTAAGGGTTTTGTCCATTTCTATCTAGGTTTCGTCCTACAGTCAACATTCCTCTGATACCACTTCTGTAACACCCGGTTTTAAAGGACAAAGCCGGGTGCATCTCATACATGCGCCAAGAAGACAACACATATAATAACAGAGTGTATAGAGATAAATGTCATAAATCATCAGAGTACTTATTACATAGCGGAAGTCTTATTACAAAATAAAGATAAATATAAAACGAACTAAGGATCGTCGGCGCCAATGTCGACTGAGAAACGCCACCTAGATCAGATCAAACTCCTCGATCCCTGACTCCACTTGAAACCACCTGTTCTTCTCCTGTGGGGGGGGTGTGAGACAGCAAGAGTGAGCTCACATACGATCATAGCTCAACAAGTCGTGGGGAATAATGTGGCATGAACTCACCAAAGGTGGGAGTTCATGTAGTGTAAGGCTGATCAATGGAATAAAGGCTGAAGCTGAGCATTGCTTTTATAAGTTGGTCAAACTTTTATTAGCAGTTACTAAATGTAAGTAAATACCAAACCATAGTAATAATAAGTAAAAGTAATAATAAAATAATCCCAAATGCAATGACATGACAGGTTAAGTTTAAGTTCCATAAATTAATCATGTGAGGGTCCGAGCCGCTCTTGACCGTGAGCACGGCTAGTATACTAGTTTTACACTCTGCAGAGGTTGCGCATCTTTACCCACAAGTCATGTTACCCATCTGCCGAGAGATGGCCAATCCCATACACCTCTACCGAGGAGGCGAGGCAGGGTAACACTACGAGGCCTTTACAAAGTTCCACTAGCTTCAGACTACCCGCTACAGTTTATGGGAAGATCCAGTAAAGGGTTCCTGGCTGATAGCCATCGCAGCAAAATCAACCAGGGACCTCCCCGCACTGACCTCTCCCCTACTGCCCTTGCCCCTTTCGGGTAAGGTAGCCCTCCCCTAGCTTTCCTAGTTAATCAGCCAAGGGCGTCCCATTCCACCCTTGTGGTAGCACTGTTTTCCCGGGTGGTCGCTCCATGTTCCCATTAACATAATGATCTTAACATGAACAAGGAATAATAAAACAGATAACAATAAACAATATAACAATGAGTGATGAATATCTCTATACCCAAATCCACATACAGCAATAGCATGTACTACCCCAAAACTTTAGTAGTAAGACCAGTGGTGAAGCAAGGTATAAAGATAGTCAAATCTAGGGTATCCTATTGGGTCCCATCAAAATTATCCTATGCAGATCATTATGAATAATAAGAACATGAATGGGTAAAAGAAGTGATCAAGGGCACAACTTGCCTGGCACTTGAGATTCCAGGTACCAACTTGCTTTTCAGATGACACGTGTCCTCGCGCTAGACGTAGCAATACAAGCAAACATGGTATATACAAAATTAACATCACACCAAACATAATAATATACTGCATAATAATGATCTACACGTTGCTACGAGACTAACGCAACTTGAACGGATCAAATCGGAGTTAAAACGGAGGAGATACGAATTTCCTAAGGTTTAATGTGATTAGAGTAGGATTAAATGAGAAATTAATCTTCTAACTGCGTTCATGTCAAAACAGTGATACTAAATGATAAATAATATTATTACAAAATTTTAGAAATTGGAATGGTTCAATTTGGATTTAAAATGAATTAGATATGAATTTTCCAAGTTCTAGCATTTGTTTTTGTATTAAAATTGCATTTACTAATTCATTTACTCATTTTAAATACGCTCTGGACTGGGCCTCATTAACAGAGAAGCGCAGGGGCTTAAGCGCAAAAGATCCTGAGACTCAGATCACTATGCAGTAGGACGGCGGGTTCTATTTCGAATAAACAGAGGGGTTCAAGTGTAAATCGCGCAGCCGAAGGGGTATGGACAGATCTAAGCCGTCCGATCGTGGACCGAAGGCTCAGATTAGATTAGGACTTATAATGATTCGGGATGAAACCGAGACCGACCGATCTCAAATGAACGGCCCGGATTAATTTTAACATATAGCGAACCGGTATGCTACCAGAACCACAGGATCCAGATCCCACGGCCCATGATTGATCCGCAAACATAAACATGAGGATACGATCTCACCCGTTCACGCACCGATCAACGGCTCCGGTTAACCAGCGCGAAAAGGGTATCTCACTTCTAATCTGGAGCCTTCATTTTGGATCCTACGGCTGACCCGCATCCAACCCAATCCCCCCATCGCCCAGAGGACCGCCGGAGACGACATCGGCCACGGCGGTGTGCTCATCGGAGTTCACAATACCGAGACCCTGGGGTTGTATTTCACCTAAGGACAAGCGCTATACCAACTACGGAACCAGGCGAGATGACTAGGATACACCATACCAGCGTTGGAGCGCCCTGACGAGCTGGCCACGACGCACTGCGGGGCCGCGGCGGCGCTAGGTCGACGACGAGAAATTGAGGGCCAGCCCGGCCACCACCGCACGATTCGGCGAGCACGCAACGATGCCCAGATTCCGCCAGAGCCCCAGGGGCGACGATCCCGGCCGTGGCACTCGCAAAAACGTGGATTTGCTGGCGGCGGCACACTCAGTCACCGTGCGGGGATCTCAGAGCGTGGAACCCATCGGTGTGGTTCAGGATGGGGGCGTGGCTAGGATGGGCGGCTAGGGTTATGGGCGCCGCGCTTTATAGTAGCCACGGCGATTGGTTGAGGCGCCTGCGCGGATTCCGCGCCCATGGCGCACCCCGCCATTCTCGCGAGATCTGTTGGAAGGGGAGGGAGCTGACCCGGGGGGTCCACCAGCCAGCGGCAGAGGGCGTGAGCTCGCGTGAAGCCGAGCCGTTGACAAGCGGGCCCCATTTGCCAGAGCCGTGCGCGCAGTGGAGGTGATTTTGGGCCGCGCGGAGGGATTGGCCACATGGGCCGAATAGGTGGTAGCTGGCCCATTCTGGAATAGTTCTGTTTTTCTCTTTTTTTTTTCCTGTTTTCTTTAATTGTTTTGAATTCAAATTTGAATTTGAATGTGAATTTATCCTTTGAGTCCATTATACAAATTCACACTCTAATGTTGGAATAGTATATTTTCATTTACTTATTTTTATCCTCACCATTTTTTTTTATTATTACTTTCTCTTTTCTAGATTCTAGAATCTCTTTTAGATTTTAAATTCCCATTTGGGTATTAATATAATTCTTTTCTCATTATTTTATGTTACCACAAAATGCACAAAATAACATCCGGCATGATGCATAATTTAGTGGTATATCCTTTTTATCATTTATTTGTTGTTTGAATATGGTATTCACATGTGATGATAAGTAAAGGTCAAACTCATATAAAGAGAAATTGTTTATCTATGGGTATTATTTCTAGCAAATTACAAAGTGGTGTTACAGTCGTTGGTGGCTTCCAGTTCATCACCTCTTGCACCTTATCAGGATCAACAACTATGCCTGCCTGAGAGATAGTGTGACCCAAGAATTTGATTTCCTTTAGCCAAAAATCACATTTTGACAATTTGGCATAAAGACGGTGCTCTCGCAGACGTTGAAGTACTACATGCAAATGCCTGGCATGCTCTTCTTCGTTCTTTGAATACACTAGGATATCATCGATGAAAACCACTATGAACTTGTCCAGTTCAGGCATGAAAACAGAATTCATCAGATACATGAAATATGCTGGTGCATTGGTCAGCCCAAATGACGTCACCAAGAATTCATACGGCCCATATCTGGTCGAAAAGGTAGTCTTTGGAATATCACTTGCCCGTATCTTGATCTGATGATAGCCGGAGCGGAGGTCTATCTTGGAGAACATTTTGGCTCCGACTAACTGATCGAAAAGAACATCAATACGAGGCAAAGGATACTTGTTCTTGATAGTTACCGCATTAAGGGGGCGGTAATCTATGCACAGCCTCAAGCTTTCATCCTTCTTCTTTACAAACAGGGATGGACATCCCCAAGGCGAAGTACTTGGGCGGATAAAACCCTTGTCCAGCAATTCTTGCAATTGCTTTTTCAATTCTGCCAACTCAGCGGGTGGCATCTGGTAAGGCCTCTTGGAAATAGGCGTCGTTCCCGGTTGCAACTCGATGGCGAATTCAATATCTCGGTCCGGTGGCATTCCTGGCAATTCATCAAGAAAAACATCTGCGTACTCACAGACCACTGGAATCTCCTTCAGGGGTAACTCCGTCATAGCAAAAGCACATGACCGAGTAGAATCTTGGTTGGGCAGAAACAATGTGAAACTCCCACAGGTTGGGGAATTGATTTCAACGATGCGGCTGGCTACATCAAGCACTATTTGGTGTTGAGTCATCCAGTCAGCTCCGAGAATGATGTCCACATTTTCCAAACCCAAAACAAGGAGGGTGGTTTTGATAATGTGGCTTCCCAGTTGAATAGGCACTCTTCGGTTTAATTGGTTGGTCGCAATTTTACCTCCAGGTGTGGCTATCATAAATGACCCTTTTGCATGGTAGAAAGGAAGTTGACATTTAGCACTAAGCTTCTGGCTAATGAAACTATGAGATGCACCAGAATCAAACAGAATTAATGCAGGTTGATAAGAAACTGAAAAGATACCAGTCATGATGGGGGCTTTCTTAGGTAACTCTTATAGAGTAGTGAAGTTGAGCTTCCCTTGCTTGACTTGTACCTTCTGCTTTCTTCCCTTGTCTTGATTTGGTGCTGGCATCCGCTTCTGCTAATTTCTTGGGCAATTCTTGGCATAGTGGCCCACATTGCCACAAGTGAAGCACTGGTTCCCATTTCCCTGGTGGAACTTCTGATGCGGAGGCTGATTGTTCCTTGGGGCGGGGGCTGGAAAATGAGTGGGTGCTAGCTACTACTGCTGAGGTGGCCTGATCACCCATCTGCCTGCCTGCTGCTGAAATCCCCTGCTATGATTGTGGGAAACAATCCTAAACCTCTGGGCCTGAGCGGAAGGTGCTGCCATCGGTGCCTTCCTCTTCTTCTCTGCCTGGTGAGCTACAATGCAATCCTCCTGGGAGATGGCCAGGTTGACCAACTCATTGAAGCTATCATCCATGACAGTGTTGAGATGCTCTCGCAACTTGGTATTGAGACCCCTGCGGAAGCGGTCTCTCTTCTTCTCATCGGAATCAACATGATAACCTGCGTACTGGCATAGGTCATTGAAGGCCTGAGCATACTACAATACCGTGCGGGTTCCTTGATTGAGTGCCAGAAATTCATTCAGCTTGCGATCAAGAATTCCAGCTGGAATATGGTGCCCTCTGAAAGCAGCCTTGAATTCCTCCCAAGAATCTTCGTGACCAGCAGGTAGCATAGCACAGAAATGGTCCCACCAAGTCCGAGCAGGTCCGCGAAGCTGCCACGCGGCGAAGCGAGCCTTGGTGCGATCAGGGCAGTCTCCCGTGAGGAGGGGAAACTTGGACTCCACGACACGTAACCATACGTCAGCGTCCAACGGATCCTCTGCCTTGGTGAATAAGGGCGGCTGCGTACTCAGGAACTCCTGGTAGGTTGCTGCTGCCGGGGGTCGCTACGGCTGGCCTCCACCATACTGCTGAGGGTGGGGTTGGCGCTGCAAAAGCTGTCGCAGAATCTCGTTCTGCTGGGCCATCAGCTCCTGCACTGTGGGAGATGGAGGAGGTGGTGGGGGAACTTGCTCGTTATGCCCGCGACACTGCCTAGCTGCCATCCAAAAACAGAGATTGTCGCCATTGTTATCCCAATTCACAATTTCGAACAACATGCTATCATCTCATATGGAAGGAAATTGCCATAATTATAACATTAAGTTCGAACGAAGATAACATGGTTACAAACATCCCATAGATCTCAAAAGTTCTTAAGGGTTACATCAGCTAGGGGAAAGTACCCGTAAGCCTAGTCCAAAATCTGTCATTACTAAGCTCACGTGGGTTTCTATCCTCCTAAAACGTCGAAATGACTTATCAACCCTGAGTAGTGGAAGCGACACTAGATGCGGGTGAAGGGGGCATCGTGGAGGCAGTCATACCAGCACCAGGGGCTGGTCCTAACTCCTCAGGAGCCTCTTCTCCCTCGCTTCTGGCCTCATTGGTCTCCATCTCTAAGTGGTGCATGTCCAGGTGGTCATTAGCATCTTCAAGTTCCTGCTGCACATCATGGAGCTGGTTCTCCAAGACATCAATGGTGTTGTCTCGGATCTCCACCTGCTGCTCCAAGGTGGCGATGCGCTGGCTCAGCCTCTCCACCTGTAGGTCCTTCTCTACCAACTCGGAGGACAAGTCGACCACAAAGTCTTCTCGGCTATCGAGGGTGAGCTTGGTGGTTTGAGCGAGGTTAGCAAGGTGTGCCATAGCGTCGCTCTGCAGGGCCTGAAGGCGGTACTCATGCACTGAACAGTGACCCTCCCAACCAAGTCAGGATACATTGCCCATACGTCCTTCACATGGCTCACGTGGTTGCACCACATGGGGTCATCCTTCTTCTCAGTAGGGAAGTGTCCCAGCAGGTGCATCACCATCTCCAGGGGATTGTAGCCACAGAAAGTCGTTAGGGTCTTCATTGCTGCCGCTTCAATGGTGTCGTCCGTCCTGAATCCAATTGTCACGGAGTCAAGACAACGCCAACCCGACTGAAGGGGATGAGCCTCCAGAGTCAGCCAAAATCGGCAACGTGGCACCCGATGCTCCTCGTACAGCTGCACCGTGTACAAAGGGGGCATAGGGTAACCGGCAGAGTTAATCACTTCCCACAAGATGGAAGGAAAGCCGTCACGAGAAAGGAAATCAGAGCTGAAACGAGTGTCTCCTCCACTAACGTGGGTGGGTAAAGTCTTCTGCGGAAGGGTAGCAGAAGTGAAGATTATGGTGGAAGAAGAAAATAAAGGAACTTGAGTGTTTTAAAAGGAAACGGGTTAGCTCAAATTTTTACTCCTTTAGCTTTTAATCTCTTTAGTTTATATAATGCATGCATGCTGGAAATAACGCCTCCTCTCCGAATAAAAGGGTGCTCTTAGGGCATCCTTTAAAAATCTAAGGACTAGCCCACAGGGCCTACTTAATTAGCCACCTATTTCTCCCACTATTCCTAAGGACTTTCGTCCTAGGTCTAGCGGTCTAGTCCTGACGATTCATACTAGTTTCTAAGCAAGTTTTAGATTTTTGAAATTTGGTATTCATGGTTTATTGTTCTTTTCTATGGTGGTATTTGCTCTGATACCAGCTATGGCAGAACTGCCTGAATTATTCTAGCTTAAGTGCCTAAGTTATGCCTCAGGGGCCGCAACACACTTAAATTGGGATAACCCGTAAGTCCCTCAGATCTAGTCTGATAGAGCCACTTAACCAGGATCAAATACCACAAACTCACTCGAAGGTGAGTCACAGAAGAAGTACAATAAAACAGGAAAACCTCAAATTAAAGTACTGGAGTTATTACATAAATCGGAGTTTTTCAAGTAGCTGATATAAGTTCACAAAATATGTTGCAGCGGATAATCGATATTGTCGAAATTGAGGAAATGGGTAAGGCCTAGCCCACTACTCCTCCTACTCCTCTCCTGCTGGAGCAGCATCCCACTCGACCGTCCAACCCGGTGGCAGGGTGGTAGGCCAAGTCACACCATCAACCATATCCTGAAGCATACCTGCAAAAATTATGCCACAAGTAAGGCTGAGTATACTAATACTCAGCTAGACTTACCCGGTGTGAGGAGTCTACTCCTCTACCTCTAGACCATGCAGCTGTTTGGCTGAGGGGTTTGGTTTGTCAAAAAACACTAGCTGAGTCTAAAATCAAATTTTAGCTTTTCAATTTCTAGCACCAATATCTTAGCTAAGTTTGCTCCTTCTAAGCATACATGGTAACAAGCATTTAGTACAATCAACAAGTTATCTCAGGTAAACCTCATTTCACTTCTTACTCAATGTAGTACAAGGGGTCAAGCAGTCTTATTAGCTGCGAGAAGCAGACGATTCGAATCGAGTTTTAAACCTTGCAAGGTAAACCTAAACAAACAACATGTAGGGGCACTCCATCCCCACACACATCAACCATCCCCATCGATCCCCCGTTCGCGGCCAGGGCTCTCCGCCTTGGCATACAATGCTCCACTGACCAAGCTGCCGCCGTGCAGTGACCGCACTTGTACCCACCATAGCTATCATGGGAGACCCAGTCTCAGGTCGCATGAGGGATAAAGTCCGCGCCCGGCTTCACTTAGGTACTAGGTTTACCGGTTACCATATTTCCCGACATGTGTTTAGTACCTTCAAACACTTGACTCAGGTATATCCACACATTAATCCTTAATTCCTTTTCGTGTCTCATGGACAAGGCATCCTCCTTGGACCCAAGTCCACAGACCATCATAGATCCCGTTATCAAGATGAATACAATCAATTCCTGACCTCACACGAGTGTTAGAAAAATCACTCGACTGCTACCGTGATCCTAATTAGCATAGCAGCTATTCGACCTAGCATACTAGTTTCCATCTCAAAAGGGAATCCTGAGTTCATGCAACTAGAGGTTTCAAACAACTCCTACACTTAAGTGCACATTACAAACCTACAAACATTAAGTGTAGTAAAATAGCATATATAAACGGTTATGCATAACACCGGGGCATGCCTTCAATTGCTGGCGCTGCAGGGAGATCCTAGATGGCAGTCTCGGAAGCTTGCTCCTGGTCTTCCTCGTGGACAGCTCCTTGCTCAGGGATGAGCACGTACTCTCCGTCAGCGAGATTGCAATATAATGAATGCAATGAGTAAGATATATACATGGCATGATATGAAATTTAGCAATTAACATTTGATGGGGGAAGATCAATTTAATACGGTGGAGCTTGTTCTTACCATTGAAGATTTTTGTGATACCCTTAGCAAATTAGGGTCAAGCTTGGTTAAGCTAAATGGGTAAGTTCATTTTGGTGTTCCCCTGATTTCTTTTTAATGTCTTAGTGAGAGTTTATTAAGATTCCTAGCTGAATTCATTGGAGTGAGATTCATCATTCTCTCTTCTTCATCTCTATTTCTCTTATGCTTTTAAGGTGAGTTTGAACTACAAGGTAGCTTAATAAATTTCCAAAATTCTGCAAAAATTACAGTGGCTTCTCTCTGGTGTATAACTCTCTGTCTCAAAATTTGAGGCTTAAAAAGTGAGTGGTATTCTCTTTATAAAATTATCAAATATTAGGGCAGAGGGGGTGTTTTGAACTACAACTCCCTTCTTACAGTGGGTTGTTCTCTAAGACTTATTTTTGCTGGCATTTAGATGCTATAACATGACCTTGTACAAATTTTCAGCCACTAGTACTTGATAGTTATTTTGCTATGATTTTCTAAAGTTTCTAGCCCAAGGGGTGCTTTCTACTACCACTATATTTAAAAAATATCAAACAACAGATTTCTAAATTTCCCTATCTTCTTCTTTGTGCAGGAGCAATCATTCTATGTTTTGGTAGCTTTCAATTGGGTTTTACATTTTTCTCTGGTGGCCTACTTCTTTATTAACCTGGTAAAAATTTATTTGCCCACGGTTTCACACTTTTTGGCTTGCTTATGATTTGATTGAAATATGGCTTAATATCAAGTTCTATTTGTTTACCCTACTTAAAATGATGGACTGGGGTGTCTATCATTTTTGTAGTGGAGTTCTAGTGGTTACAAGTCCACTGGATTTTTCTTAACAATTTTGAAATTGTTTTCATAATTCTAATAATTGTTTTTTCTAGTTTGATTAATGCTTAATAAAACATTTCACCTAGAATTTGTTCTGGACTAGGGTTCCCTTTATTTTTCCTAGGTTCTCTATTACCTTAGTAGACTAGGAAAAATAATTGCATTCATTATTTTCCAGTGCCTTTCTCATTTTCCTAAGTTTTGGGCAAATATGGCTTTTAATAAGTAACCTTGTCTAAATCTTTAATACTGGGGTACTCACTACTTTTAAACATTGCCTAAGTGGGGTTTATACTTCTACAAGTTTTCTTAGGTTCAAGCGTTCAACACAGAATAATTACTATTTTTTCTTATTTTAATAAGGTTTGGTCAGTTTCTTTAATTAATTTCAAACTCTAAAATTTAAAACAGAAAGCATAGGGTTCAGTATTTTTATGTGATAGTTCATAATATTTTGAATCCAGCAAAATTGGTTTGGCTAAATTTGGTGGAATATTTCTCAAGATATGAAATTTCTAAGTCTTCTGCTGAATTTAAAAGATTAATTAGAAATGGATAAAGAAAAAGGGGTTTTGCACTGGGCTCCCTGGGGAAAGGTTTTGAATGAATTACAGACAGGTCCTCGATGCACTATTCACATGAGTCTAAGGCTATGCAGAAAACCCCCTAGGGTTTCCCAAAATCGAACCCGCGATCCTTCCCCTAATGGAACAGTGACCGCGGCGGAAGAATAGGGCGGAGGGGCTTACCGGCGGCGAGGTTGCTCCGGTGAAGGGTCAGGTGAGGTCTGGGAGTCTCTGGCGATCACGTCGAGGTGCGGATCGCCAGCAATGGTGGTCGGAGGAGGTCGGTCCACGTGCGTAGGCTGGGGAGCTCGTCGGCGGCGAGGAGTCCGGCCTAACCAGGGCACGATAGATCAATTAAATGGGTCGGGGAGCTTTACCAGAGGTCAAGGCAGATGTGCGCGCGAGGAATTGGAGAATGGCTCACTGGATTGCTCGGTCTACACGCGGCCGCGGGCGACCGAAATCCGGCGAAGGCGATCTCGGGTCTCCGGTGAAGTTCTGTCGGGACCGAGAGCTGGGAAAGCTTCATGGGCCACTAGCGAAGCTAACCGAGAGGCCGGCGCAACTTGGACGCGGCTGGAGCGAGCTGGCCGCGGTGGCCGAGGCTTGGGCAGTGATGGCGGGCAGTGGCGCGGCGTGCTCGAGGCGAAGTCCGGTGAACTTTGGCTTAGGCAAGACCTGAGAGCATGTGGGGAGGTACGGCCGAGGCCTTGGGCTGCTTTATAGGCACGACGAGGGCGAGGGCGCGCGGCGGACTTGACCGGACGCTGGGGCGAGCGCGCGCGCGGGTTGGGCGAACGCCGGGGTGCCGACCAGGGTCGAACACGTGTGCACGTTCATTCTGCCCAAGTTCTGGCGCGTGTGGTCATTCATCCGAGCCTGCTCTTGCCTTGGTCAATGCACAAAACCTCTTTTCCTCCCTATAAGCTACCGATCTTATGTGGGGGTCATAGGATTTGGCCTACTGGTTTCAAAGATATGGAGCTCTCAAGTCTGGTCTGTCTCTCAGCCCGAGCCCGAGGCAAATCTTTGGTTTTGTCGTGTCTAGGGCTCGCGTCCCGATGCCATCTTCAGACATGTGGTAGAGGGGTTAGTTAGACACATTTTTGTTAATGGGAGCTTTAGGATTAGAGCTAAGGATCAAGGTGAACGTGCTCAGTTTTGGTTCAAGGGCTGAAAATTCAGAAATCTGAATTTCAGATTTTCCCATTAAACCTCCACTTGAATGGCTTGTTTGGAGTTTTTAACAAACTATTTTGGCTAGACTTTTATGATCTTTATTGTAGCTTAGTTAGTGTATTTCAATTTTTATAATTGGCCTAAGCCATGATCTCATGTTTTTCCTGGTCTTTCATCCCTTTTCTTCATTTCTACTTAAATGGCTTATTTAGGGTTGGTATTAGGGTTTCAACATTTTTCCCTTTTTGAAAACCTCATTTGTTTTGGACATGATTCTTTAGATGCAAACTTAGTGTATCTTTTATTCTTAAGTTGATTTGGTGCTTCTTGCTCAATTTGGCTTTACATGAAATGATGGTACTTGAGCTAGTACTGAGAAGAACTCTAGGTGACACTAGGGTGTCACAGGTCCGGTGCATGTGCATTCGGTCCGGTGCACCCAGTCAGCAGCCCATTTCTTCATTCTTGAACTTTATTTACTTGGGCTCTTTTGGTCTCGTGTCTTGGACTTGTGCTGAATATTTGAGTCTTCTATGTGTCTTTTAGGTCTTCTTTTGAGGTGCTGCATCCTCAGGACTTAAATCTAATCCACTTTGCATCCTGTGAACTTCAAAAATACAAACACATGAAGAATATTAGACCACAAAGTTATGTTGATCATCAAACACCAAAATCCTTAACCAAATGGGCCAGGGTCCATTTCCCTTACAACCATGAATCGAGCGAGCCGACGATCCAAGAGCATTTTGACTGGCCCTATTTAAAAACAATATAGTATTTACGGAGTGTTTAGCATCACCTCGCTCCACTCCAGTGTTTCGGACATTGGCAGGTAAATACCTTCAAGCTTCATTTCTAGATAGCTTCAAACTTCATATCTAGGTTGTTTTTAAAGATTTTAGAGTAGCAAAAGTGGTGCCAAAATTTTATACTACAAATTTAAGGTGTTTTGGTGACTCTAGTCATCTCTCCTTAGAATCTTGTTGTTAGCGACCCCTCACGGATCACCAACTAGAGCATCAAGGAAGGAATTAGATGGAGGAATAGAATACATTTGGGGAACGAAGAGAGACAACCAGAGGAGGAAGATGAGCACTCAGTTCTGTCGTACAGACTATTTCTTACACAAAGTTCCTCCCCTTTACCAAGACATCTCTCTTATTGATACTCCCATACTCAGCTGACCCACATAATAGAGACACAACATCAGACCCACTCCAGGCCCTGGACATGGATGTTGGCGTGATGCACAAGGATGCTCCTCTCGTGCTACTGTGGTTGGCTTAGTGGCTCCTGCTGCTGGCTCGACAACATTGGGTGAGTGACATTCCCTAGCCCTTGAAAACCTGCTTGACCCCAAGTGGGGGCAAACAGAAAACACTGTTGAAAGGCGTCGTGATCCTTTCAGGTAGCAAGATCTCGCGGTAAGCCTGACCATTCGACTAGTACTTGGTGCACGAGACAACTTCCCTTGGTGACACCTTGTGTCTGCAGAATTTAAAGTGGAGTGCTTCACTCTGGAATAGTAGGGATACATGGAGAACTAAATGCACCTTAGAGAACTAAATGCACCTTTTAAACCCAACATCTAACTTAAGTTGGGATACATGGAGAACTAAATGCACCTTGGAAGACAAAAGGAGGTCTAACCTACAAGCGACATTACCAACCCAGCCAAGTACCTTGAATGGCCCAAAGTATTAGAAATTTAGCTTGTGACGAGCATGTGGCATGATACATGGCTGCACATGAGACTGAAGCTTCATGTAAACCTAATCGCCCACTGGAATTCAAAACAAAATTTGGCCAGGGCATAATACGACTCGTACCACACTCTAGCAAAATCTCCAATGACATGGGTGGTGCCCATGGTTGCCAATCAACACACTTTGTTGGATACTCCCACAAAATGAACCCATTGAAAGACAACTTTTTTTGATCGAAGTTTAGAGCAGTACCTATAGCTCTCATAGACTGTTGCGCTCCAATGTTAATGGCATCATGCAACACAAAGTCATAGATGCACCCAAAGCAATTCATCAAACACTTGGTGGGTGATGTAGGAAGGGCCACCATAGATGCTTGAACGTCCTTGGATATGGCCACCGCAAGAAGGGGTGCTGCAGTAATGTCATCAGGTACAATATTGATAGCAAATGTCAACATGACTCAAGATTAATTTCCACAAATCCTGCCTCTTGCCGATCAACCTAGATATCACCAAAACCAATCAGCTCGCAGCAATGTTTGGATGCCAAGTTGGCACTTTCCCGTTCACTTATTTGGGCTTGCCAATGGGTCTCACAAGACCGAAAGTCAAAGACTACCTCCCTCTCATCACCAAAGTTGACAGAAGGCTCAACACCATCAGTTCTTGGTTGTCTATGGCTGGTAGACTCACACTGGTCAACTCTACTTTCTTGGCGATGCCCATCTTTGCAATGTGCACCCTTAAGATTTCGATAATGATTATCAATGCTATCGACCGTATCAAAAGGGATTGTCTCTAGCGTGACAACATTGAAAATGTGTATAGTAATCCTCTGGTCGCTTAGGACAAAGTCTATTGTCCTAGAAATAGGGGGACCTAGGGATTCTCAGCCTAAGGATCCAGAACACATCCCTCCTACTCAATCTCATTCACAAATTCTATGGCAGAGAAGACATTCCTTAGGTAAATCTTATTTCGGCCACTCACTACTCTAGGGGCAAGATCCCCCATGCCTATCCTGAAACAGGTTCCTTCTAGTGGAAGGATGTGCTCAGGTTGGTTGACTATTTTAGAGGGCATGCTATGCCTTAGGTTGGGGATGGAAGGACAATTCTGTTGTGGCATGATGTTTGGAACAATATCTCCCCTGAGAACCACCTTCCCTTGCCTTTTCTCATTTGCCAAGAAAAAGGATTGTTCACTTCAAGATTTTTTAGCCAACATTGATATGGAGCGCAATTTCCATACTCCTTTATCTCCTTAAGCTGCTCACGAATACTTGGCTTTCCACGAGATGATGAGCAATCTTTAGAATTCTGCATTTACCAAAGATAAATGGACCTATTCATGGGGCAATACCACTTTCTACTCGTCCAAGCTCTATAGTCTCACTTTTCAGTCAATCCAGCCTCCCGTTGCCTTTAATTGGATTTGGCAGTCCAAGCTTGGCAAGAAATTCAAGATTTTTGTATGGTTGCTTTTCAGGGACATAATCAACTCCAAGAATATCCTTAGAAGAAAGAGTTTTTGGCCGCTGAACAACAACCTTGATTGCGACATGTGCGATATGCAGTGCGAAGAGACGACCTATCACCTGTTGTTTCGCTGCCCCTTTAGTAGACTGTTGGAGTTACATGGGTCTTCACTGGAATCATGACCTCGATTTCATCCCGATGATTCATGAGGCTAAGGGTGCCTTTGGTCATAGTTTCTTCATGGAAATTCTGGGCTAGTGATATGGTGCATCTGGAAGCAGAGGAACGACTACATCTTTAGGAATGAGGCTCCTTAATTTTCTTCTTGGCGACGTTGTTTCAATGACATGTTGAAGTCGCACATGCAGAGATTTAACCCCTCTTCTAGAAATAGGCTTTTGCTTTGGATAAACTCTCGATAATTTTTTGCTTGTCTTCTTTATTTTACCTTGTAATCATTGTTTCATTCCAAAAATAGTTTCAATAAAATCATGATATGGGGGCTTCCCCTATAGCCTTTTTCTCCTCAAAAAAATACTGATGACAAGGCCAAATGATGAACACTTAGTAGGCATTCTAGTGTGCATATCGTAGGACACCACAAGGTTGCTGGTTGGTGTAGCAATAGCATATGTGGAGTCATCCACGAGCTCCTCAAGGATGTTACATACTCCAGCGCCCACCGCGACATCGACATCACCAACTGAACATTTCATCGAACAGTTGGTGGGCATGTTAGAGTTGGTGTTGTTGGACGCTGGAATGGTGGTCGTAGGAGTAGTAGAAGCACAAGAGGAGGCGAGAATAGGCACCTTGGTGACAGTACTTGTATAGGAAGCTCGAAGTCATGATGCCGACAACAACCCTATGCCGGTGGTGAACTTGGAGGCATTGGCTGCTAATGTCTTCTCAATCGACCATGACACGCCTCCCACTTTGCATCCCAAGCTAAGAAGTGATAGTCACCTAGAGGGGGTGAATAGGCGAAACCTAAAATTTAACACTTAAAAGTTAAAACACAAACTTCAACCCCGGTTAGGCGTTAGAATGAGAATAAGAACAATCAGAGTGAGAGAGAGATGTTCTTCACTAGAGTTTCTCTAATGAATGCGAAATTACTTTGGGAGTAACATAATCAATATGAGATTAATTGCAAGCAAGAGAACAAAAGAGAGGGGGAGAGGAAGAAATAAATCACAAACATGAATCAACACAAGAACATGAACGACATGTTTCCTGAGGTTCGGTTCCGAAGAACCTACTCCTCGTTGAGGAGTCCACTAAGGACATGCCTCTTTCAACCCTTTACCTCTCTCAAACGATCACTTAGACCAGTTGAGTGTTCTTCTCAATCTTGAAGGACACTTATTTCTTGCAAGGGTCACCACACAATTTGGTGTCTCTAGCTAGTTTTACAAGTGTGATAATGGAGGTGAGAATGACAATGAAACTCAAGAGCATAAGAACCAAATGCAACAAACTCAAATGAAACACTCAACAAAGCACTACTTTCTCTCTAGGTCAATCCCGATGAATTCAGCACTTGGGAGATATTGGATGTGTTGGAGATGTTACAACTATTGAATGTGAGTTTAGTGTAGCTCTTGTATCTTTAATGTACTGGATGGGAGTGTATTTATAGCCCCCAACAACCCATATAGACGTTGGAGTGAATTGGCATTTACTGCACAGTCAGGTGGCACACCAGACCCCTATTAGACTACTAGAGCAGGTAGCCATTTTGACAGGTAGTTGGCACATTGTCTAGTCCGGTGGGACACCGGACCTCGCCACATCAGAGATAGCTGTTTGAGTTTGAAACTATCGTTGGAACAGTGCTTCGGACCGGTCCGAGTAGCCATCTTCCAAAGTGTCCATTTTACACCGTCTCTGCGCAGATGATCCGGTGCTCACCGGACCTGTCCGCCATGCTAGCTGGTGTCACAACCAGATTTAAAGGGGTAAACCTAGGTGCGTCTCATATGTGCACTAAAGAACAACACATATAATGACCAAGTGTATAGAGATAAATGTCACAAACATTATTACATAGCGAAAGTGTCTTACAAAAATAAATGATAACAAATAAGCGAACTAATATTATTTCCTTGGCGCCATTAAGTCAACTGGGAGACACCACCTAGACTTCATCAAACTGCTCATAGTAGTCCTCCTCCTGGGCCACCCGCTCTTCACCTGTGGGGGGGTTATATATCGCAAGGTTGAGCTCACAAAAGTTCATCGCTCAACAAGTATGGGGAATAATGTGCATAAGCTTACCAAAAGTGAGGGCTCATGTGAAGTGTAAGGCTGATCAACAAATAATGGTTAAAGCTGAGCATTGCTTTTAATAAGTTGGTCAAATTTTCTTAGCAGTTACTAAATGTAAGTATATACTAACCCAAAGTAATAATAGATTGTAATACACAATTTGTAAATATTATAAAAAGAGTTGATCTCCTTATATGGGTTGCCCTCTACTCGTTGGGACATGTGAATAACCATATTAAATGTGAATAATTCTTTAATAAAACATAAATAAGTCATGCATCGTGTTGGAGTTTTGTTTGTTTGTGCATTTAATAATAAAATAATATTAATAAAAATATGATAATAATTTGAGATTTGGATTGAACCCTAAATTGAAATTTAGGATTTGAAAATGGAAATTGAGAAAAGAAAGGAAAGAAAAGGAGAGGAATATAAAATATAAAGAAAAGTATACATGAATCTACCTCTAGAAAACTGGTACTTCTATTTGTACATATGACCTGGGTGAAACTGCAAATCAAATTTGAAATACTAGATTTGAACTTGGTAGAGGAAATTCAAATGAAACAAAAAGGAACAAAAAAAGAAAAGCTTGGGCACCCCACATGGGTCGAAATCGACTGGCTGGCCCAGCATCGCTTCATTTCTCCTAGCCCAAATTGCACATGCGTCGCTCGCCTGTGACACCGACGCGTGGGCCACGCCTTGTCATTCTTCCCCCATAGCAAGCTCAACCAACCCCGCTACCGCCAACCCACTAGCGCTAATCTATCAACCTCATGGGACCCACTGGACAGGTCGATCGCATGCTCATGCGCTCCCCTGTAAACAGCCAACTGTCTCCATGCATGGCACACTAGCGCGTGGCCCGCAGACCATATATACCAAGCGCGCCGCTGCCCCGTGAGAGAGAGAGACTCGTGCCATATCCGCTGCGGTACTCGCCGGAGAAGTAGCGCTTGCCAGGATGGGTCGTTTGAATCAGGCATCGCCGACAGCCATCATCCCAGCCACCATCTTGATCTCCGGTACGTTACCTTTCTGTGAGACTTGTACCCTCGTAACCTGTGCCTAGCTACTACGGTGGTTGTCACCTGATCGCCATGGGCCCTGATCACCGGGGTGCTCATCGCCATGGGGGGCTACTGACGCCGGGCAGCCATGAAGAGAGAGAAAAGGAAATAGGAGGGCACAAGGAGGAAGAAATGTAGGGGGCATCGGATCCGTGGCCTGCGATGGGGATTAGAGTGTACCGATTCGTGCTTGGAGTCATTGATCCAGTAATGGGCGGTCTAGATTAGAAGTAGATAACTCTTCGGGCTTGTTTCTTCTAGGTCATCGATCGGGGATCGAAAGGCTGAAACTAACTCGCGGTGTGGGCAGTTTTGGTCCGTGGATTTCAGATCTAACGACCATCGCCCCATGTCGAATAAATGTGGGTGGCGAGTTAATCTGATCCGTTGGTTGCGTATCGTGTGGATCTCATGCGATGATACCCCTTCGTGTGGCAATATCACAAAAGAGTCCTTATGAATATTTGAAAACAACCCACAGTCTAGACAGTTGTAAGAACCTTACAGAGAGACCTGAAAATTTTACTTCCCCTGAGCTCTCTGATTATTTTGCGCGCGGTCCAGAGAGCTGAGAAAAATAAGTAAATGAATATGGAAAATGGATTTCTAGTGTAAAAACAATTCTAGAACTTATTTAATTCATAGAAAATTCATTTTAAACCCTTTTTGATCCATGCCAGTGGCATTAATTTTGTTTTAATATTGTTTATCACCTGGTAACTCTGTTTAGACATGAAACATAGATTAAAATTGTCTACTTAATTTATCCCATACCAAGCACTTAATAACTTCGGAAAATCGTAACTCGATAATCGTAACTCCGAATTTAGTGATTCTTGTTCCTATGATCTCGTTACGATGCGTAGAATATTATCATGCATTATGTTCTGCTGTTTGGTGTGATGTTAATTTCTCCTATACCGTGTTTGTTTGTATTGTTGCGAGTAGACGAGCAAGCCACTGAGGACCCAGGTGTTCAGAAGGTGGAGACTGCTGAGCAGGAGCTCGTTGAAGGCAAGTTGTGACCTTGATCACTTCTATTTACCCAATAATGTTCTTTTTAATCATTATGATCTGCATAGGTTAATTTTGATGGGACCCAATAGGTTACCCTAGTTTGACTATCTTTATACCTTGTTTACCACTGAACTTTTGGGTAGTACCTGCTATTGCTTTATGTGGTTTTGGGTATTGAGATACACATTATTCATGATCATGCTTTTATTATAAATTTGTTATTTACTATTCATGATAAGATCATATTGTTAATTGGAACATGGAGAACCACCCGAGAAAACAGTGCTACCACAAGGGTGGTATGGGAAGCCCTTGGCTGACTAATTAAGAAAGCTAGTGGATGACTACCTGACCCAAAAGGAGCAAGGGCAGTAGGGGAGTGGTCGGTGTAGGGATGTTCTCGGGTTGATTTTGCTGCGATGGCGGTCAGGCGAGGGATCCCTGCATTTGGGCTTCCTAGAACTGTAGCGGGTTTTCTAAATCTAGTGGAACTTTATAAAGGCCTGGTAGTGCTACCCTGCCTCATCTCCTCGGTAGAGGTGAATGGGAAGTTGCGATCCCTTGGCAAATGGGTAACATGACTTGTGGGTAAAGATGTGCAACCTCTGCAGAGTGTAAAACTGGTATATCAGCTATGCTCACGGTCATGAGCGGCTCGGACCCTCACATGAGTAACTTATGGAATTAAATTCAATTTATCATTTGCATCGCATTGTGGTTTATTATTAATTTCGATCTATTATTACTCTGGTTTGGTATTTACTAACATTTAGTAACTTCTAATAAAACTTGACCACTTATTAAAAGCAATGCTTAACTTTAACCATTATTTGTTGATCAGCCTTACACTTCACATGAGCTCCCACCTTTGGTGAGTTTATGCACATTATTCCCCACAACTTGTTGAGCTATGATCTTTTGTGAGCTCACTCCTGCGATATATAAACCCCCCCACCTCGACAAGTGAAGAGCAGGTGGTCCAAGAGGAGCCCTATAATGATGAGTACGAGTTAATCTAGGTGGCGTCTCCCAGTCAGCTTGATGGTGCCAAGGAATAATTATTTAGTTCGTTTTATTGTTATCATTTATTTCTGTAAGACTTCCGCTATGTAATAATGATACTTGTGACATTTATCTCTATACACTTTGTCATTATATGTGATTTTCTTCTTTGGCGCACATATGAGACGCACTCGGCTTTATCCCTTAAATCCGGGTGTGACAGAAATGGTATCAGAGGAAATGTTGACTGTAGGACGAAACCTAGATAGAACTAGACAAAACCCTTACCTACTTACCTTACTCTGATTCTTTCTATACTTAGTTTGATCCTATCTCACTTTTGCTGTTCTACTCTGATTACTCTTACCTTTTCTATACTAAGACAAGGAGGATTTCACACTTTGGAATCCTACATCCATGACCCTCTAAAGAGATAGGAGACCTAAGACAAAATTAAAATTATTTTCTCTACTTGAAGTAATTGGATGATTGTGCTGATGACAAATGCTTGATTTGCTTCTTTGGTTGACTGAATTAGTATAGCCAGGCATTCTAGCATGTACCACCATAAGGTAATGAATTAGAAGTAGTAGGTGACACACTAATCTACTTAGCTAATAAAACCCACAAAAGATTCTGCCTAATAATTACTTGCCTTATCTACAATTCTATCTTACCATGTATTTCTAACCCATATGGTCAATACCAGGAAGGGAGGCGGAATCGATCTACCTACCAACCCCCACAACCGGAGGATTATCAGACAATAGCAAACAGAAATGAATCCTCCAAATCCTCCACCGGCTGGGATAGATCCAGTGGTTGCAGCTCAGATGTAGATGCTACAATAGATGGAAAATACTATTACGAAAATGCAAGTTCAGATGAGGCAGGAATGTCAAGAGATGCGTTAGGAGAGGCAAGAGATGTGGGAGGAAATGAGGCAAGAGAGAATGGTGCGACAGCAACAACTAGCAATGCCTCCACCTCCACCACCAGTTCCACCCCGGGACAAGCACATGGAGTTCATGAGTCACAAGCCATCCACATTCGCCAGCTCTCTAGATCCATACATGCTAATGATTGGTTAAAATCAGTGGAGAAGATGTTGAATATCTCCCAATGCTCTGACCGGGAGAAGGTGCTCTATGCTTCTGGTCGTCTTACTGGACCCGCTGCTGATTGGTGGGATTCTTACACTGCTGCCCATGATGCTGCCAACACTATTACCTGGGTAGAATTCACTACACAGTTCAAAAACTACCACATTCCTTCTGGACTGATGAAGATAAAGAAGAAGGAATTTCTGTCACTGAAGCAGGGCAATATGTCAGTCAGTGAATACCGTGACAAATTTATTCAGCTATCACATTATGCTCCAGATGAAGTTGCTGATGATGAAAGAATGCAGGAGCATTTCATGGAAGGACTTAATGGACCACTTCAGTATTCACTGGTTACTCACACCTTTCCATCATTCTAGAGGCTCCTAGACAAGGCTCTAGCTATTGAACACAAGCGTGTTCAACTAGGTGAAATGAAGAGGAAGGCCATTACCTAGGGGCAGGGGAGCAGCAACATTCGTCCTCGCTATGTTCAGCCCTAGGATACACTAGCTCGTCCTGGAGGAGGACAACGACCAGCTCAGTACGCACCACAGGGGACTCCACAGACTACACAAACTCGTCAGGCTGCCCCCACTGGCACCTAGCGAGACCTGTAGGACAGAGTACAAGCACCACATGCTTCAAGTGTGGTCAGGTTGGGCACTATGCAAATGCATGTCCAATGAGAAATCCCAACACACCCGTCCAAGGCAAGCTACAGACTCCAACCTCTAGCAAGGGATTCCGCATTGCCAGAGTTAACCAAGTCAGTGCTAAGGCTACTGTTGATGGAGCTAACATCGCTATCATATGTTTTACATTAATTCAATTCCTGCAACCATATTATTTGATTCTGGAGCTACACATTCATTTATTTCTGCTCGCTGTGCCACCACAAATGAGTTCCCAATTCAAACTATGCAAAAACCACTGATAGTAATTACTCCTAAAGGGCCTGTTGAAGCAAATTATATGACACACAGATTAACATTGACAATTATGGGAAGGGAATTCTGGTCTACACCTATAGTATTAGAAGAAAGCAATATAGATCTGATACTCAGCATGTCGTAGCTAAGGAAAGCAAAGGCAGTGATACTCACCAGTTCCAAAGGAGAAAGATTCGAAGTCGAGATTACCATAACCGCCTCTACCAGACCCGCCATATATTTAGTAGATGGAAAATTTGTGGTTAGAGACTTTCTAGATGTCTTTCCAGAGGAGTTACCCGTGATGCCACCAGATAGGGAAGTTGAATTTTTTATTGACCACTTACCTGGAACCGCTCCTATTTCAAAACGGCCATATAGGACGTTAGTGGAAGAATTAAACGAACTTAAGAAACAATTAACAGAGTTGCAAGAAGCAGGGTACATTCGTCCGAGTTCCTCACCTTGGGGAGCACCGGTTCTGTTTGTACAGAAGAAGGATGGTTCACAAAGAATGTGTGTTGATTATAGATCACTTAATGATGTAATAATCAAGAACAAGTATCCTTTACCTCGTATTGAAGATTTATTTGATGAGATGAGAGGTGCTAGGGTGTTATCTAAGATTGACCTCAGGTCGGGTTATCACCAAATAAAGATTAGGCCATCTGATATTCCCAAGATGAATTTCTCTACCTGATATGGTCTATATGAGTTCACAGTCATGTCGTTTGGCCTAACTAATGCACTAGCCTAATTCATGAATGTGATGAACAAGGTGTTTGTTGGAACTTGCACACGGGCGCAAGTTGATCCAACTGGGGGGAGTGATAGCACAAATAGGGTTTTAGCACGTGATGACAAAAGCACTGTTCAACTAGCCTCTCAAGGGCGCCGTGCGGGGGTATTTATAGGTGTCCGGGTACCCAGCGTCCCGTAATAAGGACGCATGTGCCCTCAGACACCTAGGTTATCCCCGAAATATTCCCATAAAGCGAGGTTACAGACTGTAATTACAGGGACGCCTTTATAAATCAGGCCCGTAACACGCAACGGCCACGCAGGGCCTGTTACAATGGGCCGGATCACACATGGGCCTCCGCGCTGGACGAGGCCGCACGGTGGGATGACCTCGCTATGGGTCTTCGTCCGATGTCGTATGGGGCGAAGGGTGTCCCTGACCGTTGTCTTGTCTCCGTCGGGCCGGCGTTTACGGCGAAGGCCCCGAGCGAAGGGTGGCGTCTTTGCCTTCGCCCCAACATTTGCCCTCCGATGGACCAGTTCGACTAAGTCATCTGGTGCCGAAGACGTCGCTAGATGGCGGAGACGCTGCCCTCGCTCGAAGTGGTTCCGCGGGGGTTTTTGACATGACCGTTGATTGACGCCGTACTGTGGGACTGCGGGTTTCCCGAAGCACCGTGCCCTGTGTATAAAAGGGGGCGGGGGGCGGCGCGTTTTGAAATTTATTCTTCCACGCTCCGTGAAAACCCTAGCCGCTTTCTCCACCGTCTCTGCTGCTCGTCTGCCCTCCTTGCTCTTGTTCGTCGGAGATCTGGCTCGAGTGAAGCAGACCACCTGCCGCCGCCGACGGTACGTAGCGATGCCGACCTCTTCTTCTTCTGCTGCCGCTTCGCCGCCGGCCGACGCGTCGTCTGAGGAGACACTGAGTTCTGTGGCGGCGGAGGAGTTGCGCGCCGGCGATACTATGGATTTTGGTGTGTCGCGGATGTCGTCCGCCCGCGTGCAGGATATGCAGCGGCTTGGTTACTTTGGCGGCGGGGTCGCTTGTGTCCCGAGGACGGAGGAAGTCCCCGAGCCGGAAGGCGAGTTGGTTGTGTTCGAGGCGTTCTTTGTCGCTGGCCTCCACCTGCCTGCGCACCGATTTGTTGGAGAAGTCCTGCGCAGATTTAAGGTTCAGATCCATCAGCTGACTCTGAATGCCGTGGTGGCTCTATCGAAGTATGTCTGGGCAACGACTTCGTACAGCGGACAGCCATCAGTCGAAGTCTTCGCGAAGTATTATTGCCTGCACTGGCAGAAGAGGATGATTGGAAGTGAAGTTGCCCAGTTTGGGTCCTGTACGTTTACGCCGAAGACCGGCAAGACCACGATGCAGGTAGTTGAATTGGTTCCTTGCGCCCGCAACAAGTGGGGCAATTGGCAGGATTTTTGGTTCTACGTCGCAGATGGTACAGCCGAAGACCATCCGGGGCTCCCCGTGTCCGAGATGTGCTCACACTTTTACTCAGCATACCCGCCTTTTGAAGTGGTGGATGAGGATGCGGACGAAGGGGCCCTTCGGTGCGCCGCCGGCCTGAGCAGCGGGCGCGATTTGGTTGAGGAGTTTGTGGCGTTCGGGGTATGGCCTTTGGCGCATGGCTGGGCGCTGGGAGAAGTGTGCCCTCGCCAGATGCCTTCCCACGGTGGGAAGCTGGTGCGAAGTCCTGCCTTCGCGCTGGATCTGCAGAGTCGCGATCCGGCCGCCTTTGTGCGCGAGGCGGAGGATGGGGCGGTGCGGATCGTGGGTCGGTATGTGCCTAGGACAGAGGGCCAGCGCAGCTGGGACATTCGCGGGTCAAATGACTGCATGAACAGGGTTTTTGAGTTGAATCGTCTGCCGTATGACGGTTATCCCGGCCAAGACGATGTGGATCGTCGCGGGAAGAAAACGGTGGTGGAGTTTGGAGACGACCCCGCGCCGGCGGCCGCCTTGTCTAAGAAGAGGAAACTAGGTACTGCTGTGGGAGGACTTGGGGTTTCTGATGGTTTTGCTAGAGAATTGATGAGGACATGCGCGACCCCGGGGGGAGGATGTCTTCGCCCGAGCTCCGGGAGTCTTCGGCGCGGATGCTGAGGGTTACCGGGGGTTGGTGGCCTAAGAATGTTCCTGTCCCTCGCGCGGCCGGCGAAGATTTGTTTACATCTCGCATGGTTCGTGCTTGGAAAGTGTTTCCTTACGGGCGGAATATTGCTGCTGTTGTGTCGGTAGTGATGGACAAGGATCGCCAGGGAGCTGCATAGAAGCGCTAGGCGGTCGTCAGGCTTCATGAAGCTAGGCCGAAGAGGCAGCGGGGGCGGCGAAGGCTACTGCCCCCAGCGGAGGCCAGCCGCCGCTGGCAGCTAAGTCGGCCGTCCCTGCGTCCAATAGGGCGCCGGACGCTGCGAAGGCCGCTGTCACCGGTGGTCCCAAGTCAGCGAAGGCTGCCCCTTCGTCCAGCGGGTTGCCGGAGGCTGCGAAGGCGGCTCGAGGGTTGCCGCCCCCTGGCAAGCGCGTTGCTGACTTCGCCACCGACATTAGTGTGGAGGATTATCTTGTTGGTAAGTCACTGGCTCGGTTTTTTTTAATTTGTTGATGCGTCGCAGGGTCGGACGAAGACCAGCTTCTTGTTGTTCCGCCTGCCGCGGCGGCCACGGCGACTGCCGTGGTGCCAAGGGCGAAGGGCAGTGCACTTTGTGCCGGTGGCGAGATACCGGCGCTCACTGCCGTCAGGGACGAGGCGGGTGCTGTGTCCCGCCGGCTGGAGGAGATGAAGGAGGCACTAAGTCAGGTGTGTTGAGCCAGGCCTCGGTTTTTTTTTAAACGGCTTCGCCGGGGCTGTGGTCTTATGCGTGTCTTGTAGGCGGCTGACTTCGCAAACCGCGCGGCATCGGGGGCCCTGACGGCAGTTGTGTCTGCCGAAGTCGAGAGACTTCGGACGCAACATGCTGACGCCGTCCGGGAAAAGTCGGCCGCCGACAGTAAGTGCCGCAAGCTGGCGGACAAGGTGGCTGTGCTGGAGGGTGAGAAGGCTGACCTCCGGCGCCAACTGGCGGCGGAAAGGGAGGAGGCTACTTAGGCCCTCGCCAAGGCGCAAGCTGCGCAGGCGGAGGCCAATTTGGCGCGGGCGGAGGGCAGCCTCGCCAGGCAGTGCACCGAGCAGCTGGAGGAGCGGCTCAACGCGCTGCAGAGCCGTGTGGAGAGGGCCGAGGCCTCGGTGCGCACGGAGGCTGAGCGGACGCGCAAACAGCTTATGGATTCATACCATGAGCTGGGCGCGCGGACCGGTGAGTTTGAAGTGCCGGACCGAGAGCCCGGACTTCGCTGCCTTGAGTGGGTGCAGGAGGAGCTGCAGGCGCTCCCCACCATCGTGGAGGGGCTTATGTCTTACGCTTCTCTGGTCACCTGCGAGGGGGCGATGAACGCGCTCTCTCGCTAAGGGTGCCGGCACTATGAGGTCTTCGACCAAGCTGATGAGGATTTGGAGCGTGATATCTACAAGGTTGAGGACCCCGTAGTGAAGGAATCCACCGGAGCCCTCTACGACCGGATGTGGGGCCCCCACGGTCGAGAGGTGGTCAGGGAGCGGGCTGAGACGGCGAGGAGTCAGGTAATGTTTGGCTTTTGTTTGGTGTTTGTTTAATTTGGGTTAAATGTGGGTTTGCTGAGTCTGTGTGCTGTGTCTCAGGCGGCGCGTGGCGAGAGGGTGGATGACTTTGGGGCTTTGAACAGCGCGCTGCCTGACCCGGAGCCGAACTCGGCGGCGGCTGTGCCCGAGGCTGCTCCGGAGCCGCCCCCGGAAACCGCCGAAGGCGTTCCCGATGCCCCTGCAGCCACTGCGGCCGACGGAGACCCGTCGTCAACTGCTACGCCGAAGGCTGAGGATCCTGTGGCGGAGGCTGCGGAGGCAACAGCAGAGGCTCCCGCGACGGCTGGGTCTTCGCAGGTGGCTTAGTGGGTGTGGGTAGTTAGGAAATTTTGGATATTGTTGCTGAACCTTGGTTGCTGCGCAGGTTCAAGATTTTGGGCCTGTGCACGCAACCGCTACTGCTAATTTTTGGGCGGCTTCGACCATGGATGATGGGAATAAATCGGATGAGTCTGCGTCTAAATTTTCCGAGTTCGGTGACTCTGGGAGCTCTGTTGAATGGACCGAAGAGTCGTCGGATGAGGACTTGGACTACTTTGCGGCCTTGGATGTAGCAGTGGCGGAGGCTTCGTCGCAAGCTACGGATGCTGATGTTGTGTCTGGTCCGAGCACTAGGCGTAGGCGGCGAAGGGCGGTTGCGAAGCGTAGAGTGAGCGGAGCGGACGCCGGTCGGCTTCGCGTGAGTGGGGCTGGCAGGCAGGAACTGTTGTCCTTGCCGGCTGCTGTGAGTGCAGGTGAGGGGGAGTTGCGAAGCCTTTTTGCGGGTGAGGAGCTTAGGATAATGTTATTTAACTATAGGGAGATGGGAATTATTCCGAAGGTCGAGCCGATGTAGAGTGCGATGCCCTCGCTTGTATATGAGTAATGGCTTGTATGATGAGGTTGTGTGCCTTCGCACACCCGGCTATGTTTGCGAAGGCGTTAAGTGCTTGGTCTGGCGTGTTTGTTATGTTGGTCTGGTGCGCATGTAGTCGGCCTTTGTGCGGACAGTTTGGTGTAGCCGTTTTTGCACTTGTTAGGCTTCGTGCGGCTGTACCATTGTAATTGGTTCGTCAGACTTGATGCGCTGTCCCTGCTGCACCCTGAGGCAACTTCTGCAGGGATAGTGTTCGCGGCAAACTAGAATTTTTCACACTTATTGCGCTAGTCCGGCTGCACCCTTAGGCGACTTCTGCGCGGATAGTCTTCGTGGAAGACTTCGATTTTTCGCGCTTGCTGTGCTAATCCGGCTGCACCCTTTAGGCGACTTCTGCGCGGATAGTCTTCGTGGAAAACTTCGATTTTTCGCACTTGTGCTAATCCGGCTGCACCCTTTAGGCGACTTCTGCGCGGATAGTCTTCGTGGAAGACTTCGATTTTTCGCACTTGTTGTGCTAATCCGGCTACACCCTTAGGCGACTTCTGCGCGAATAGTCTTCGTGGAAGACTTCGATTTTTCGCACTTGTTGTGCTAGTCCGACTGCACCCTTAGGCGACTTCTGCGCGGATTTGTCGCACGCGAGGGCAGCTGCTGCCGGGCCTCGCGGTGACTTTGTATTAGTCGAATGTTGAAGACCGTTGATGCGGTCTTTTTTCGACGTGGATTTTGCGGGGGATTTTTCTCTTGTATATTACATGACTCCGCCTCGTTAAAAACCTCACCCCCCAGGAGGAAAAGAGTGTGGGCCAGAACAAAATTGTTTTTACAAATTACAAGGGCGGGCTGGCCCTGATGAGTCAAACAAAAAATTTGCGCAGATTATCAATGTTCCAGGAATGCTCTAAGTCTTCGCCGTTTGGCGTTGCAAGCCTGTAGGCGCTGGGGGAGGCCTTCGACTTGACAATGTAAGGGCCCTCCCACATGGGCTCCAGCTTGCCTCTGGACTCCGTTCGAGCTGTCCGGATGAGGACGAGGTCCCCTTCGCTGAATTCCCTTGGGATGACTGCCTGGTCGCGCCATGCTTTTGTCTGGGCTTGGTATTTGTCCAGGGCCTGCAGGGCGAAGACGCGGTCTCCGTCGATGAGATCCTTCGAAGTTGGCTCATCTACGTCTGGGACGGCCGACGCGGCTGTCCGAGGCGACCCATGCTTTATTTCTTGCGGGGTCATGGCCTCCGACCCGTATAATAGGCGAAAGGGGGTAAACCTAGTCGCCCTGCACTCGGTTGTATTCAGTGCCCAGACCACTTCGGGTAACAGGTCGGGCCACTTGCCTTTTTTGTCGTCAAGGAGCATTTTCTTGACAGCTGTGAAAATTTTACCGTTGGCGCGCTCCACGACTCCGTTGGACTGGGGGTGGTACACGGAGACGAAGGCAAGCTTGGTGCTGATGGAGAAGCAGAAGTCTTTGAAATCTTGATTGTCGAACTGCTTGCCGTTGTCGACCATGAGCTCGGATGGTACTCCGAAGCGGCAAACAATATTTTGCCAGAAGAATTTCTGGGCCGTCTTCGATGTGATGGTGGATACTGCCCTCGCTTCAATCCATTTGGTGAAGTATTCAACGGCTATGAAGGTGAACTTAAGGTTCCCCTGAGCCGTGGGCAGGGGCCCGACGATGTCTAGGCCCCAGCGCTGAAGGGGCCACGTGTGGGCGATCAGCTTCGTGAACTGTGAGGGGTGCCCCGAGCGTGGGGAAAATTTCTGATAGGCTTCGCAGGATCTGACAACCCGATTTGCGGCGCAGATAATGGCGGGCCAGTAGAAGCCTTGTCGTATCACCTTTGCCGCCAGGGCCCTGGGGCCTGCGTGGGAGCCGCAGGTCCCCCTGTGGACTTCGCGCAGGATTTGAACGCCCTCGGTCTCGGTGACGCACTTAAGCATCGGCTGGCTGACCCCCTTTTTGTACAGTTGGCCCTCGATCAATGCGAAGTCCCGGCTTCTATGGTGGAGGCGCTTGGCCTCGTTGCTGTCGACTGGGTGATAGAACCCTTGCAGGTACAGGGTTATTGGCGCCCGCCAGTCTTCGGTCATGATAAGGTTGAACATGCGCTGGCCCTCGCTGTCGTTGGTTATTTGGAGCCCTTCGGGGCTGCGGACGGCTGGTGTGCCGATGACGTGATAGAACACGTCGGAGGGGAGTGCTTCACCCCTGGCGGCCGCCTTGGCCAATGCATCAGCTTCTTCATTCTTGGCCCGGTCCACATGCTGCACAGTGAATCCCTTGAATTGTTTCTCGAGGCTTCGGATGGCCGCGAGGTACTGCATAAGTGCGGGGTCCTTTGCTGCATAGTCCTTTTCGACTTGGCCGGCGACTACCCTGGAGTCTGTTCGGACTATGCAGGTGGTGACGCCGAGGGCTCTTAACTTGCGGAGGCCGAGGATGACAGCTTCGTATTCTGCGATGTTGTTTGTGCATCTGTCAGACTCCAGGGCGAAGCTTAAGCGTGCCGCGTATCTGTGCTTGACCCCGGCGAGTGAGGTGATGACTACAGCAGCGCCTGCCCCCGCATGGCACCAAGCGCCGTCGCAGTGTATTGTCCAAACCTTCTCTGTGGACGGATCTGGGTGTGTTATTGGCCTGGTCCAGTCGACAACGAAGTCTGCTAAAACTTGTGACTTGATCGCAGTCCTGGGCTCGAAAGTGATATGATAGCCGGAGAGTTCGGCCGCCCATTTGGCAATCCGTACCGATGCTTCCGGGTTTCTGAATAATTCGTCGAGTCCCCTATCTGAGGTGACGCGGACCTTGAATGCTTCAAAGTAGTGGCGCAATTTGCACGAAGACATAACGACTGCATATGCAATCTTTTCGAGCTCCGTCATGTTACACTTTGATGGTGTGAGCACCTCGGAGACATAATATACTGGGCGCTGCCTGATCACGCCCTCTACTGTCTGCTCCTGAACTAGTGCCGCACTGACCGCGTGCGGCGAAGCCGCGACGTAGAGCAACAGTGGTAGCGAAGAGTCGGGGCTCGTGAGGACGGCCAACTTCATCATGTACTGTTTTAGTGAGGCGAAGGCCGCCGCCTGCTCTGGTCCCCAAGCGAAGTCTTTTGTGCCGCGGAGTGTTTTGAGGAAGGGAAGACTTCGCTCAGCAGACTTGGAAATGAATCTGTTGAGGGCGGCCAATCTGCCCGTCAGACGCTGGACCTCTCTGGCTGACTGCGGGGGCGCCATGTTGATGATGGCCTGGATTTTGGTTGGGTTGGCCTCGATGCCGCGGTGCGATACCAGATAACCCAATATTTTCCCCTGGCGGACACCGAAGACGCATTTATCGGGGTTGAGGCGAAGCCGTGCGTACCGCATATTCGCGAATGTCTCGGCGAGGTCTGCGAGATGGTCCTCTTTATTCTTGCTGGCGACGACGATGTCTTCCACGTATGTGAATACGTTTCTGCCGACTTGCCCTTCGAGCACTCTTTTGGTGAGCCGGGAGAAGGTGGACCCGGCGTTCTTGAGTCCCTTCGGCATTCTGATAAAGCAATATGTGCCGAAGGGTGTTATGAAGCTGGTGCTGGCCTTGTCCTCCTCCTTCATGTATATTTGATGATAACCAGAGAAGCAGTCGAGGAGTGACATGACCTCGCACCCGGCCGCACTATCGACTATTTTGTCGATCCGGGGCAAAGGGAAGTTGTCCTTTGGGCAGGCCTTATTGAGGCTGGTGAAGTCTATGCACATTCGCCACTTTCCGCTCTTTTTCTGCACCATTACCACATTGGAGAGCCACGTGGGGTAAGCCACTGGCTCGATAAATTTGGCTTCCAGGAGGCGGTGTACCTCTGCCTTGGCGGCCTCTGTCTTCTCGTCGGACATTTTGCGAAGACGTTGTTTTTTCGGTCTTACCGAGGGGTCGATTCCCAGGCTGTGCTCAATTATGGACCGGCTGACCCCGACCAGGTCGAGGGCTGACCAAGTGAAGACGTCCTTGTTCTTGGACAAGCAGCACAGGAGCTTTTCCTCGTCATGCGAGGTGAGGTCTTCACTGATCGTTACTGTTTGCTTGGGTGTGGCCAGGTCGAGGGGGACAGTCTTGGTCCCGTCGTTGCTTTGCAGCTGCGCCTTGTGCTGTTTTCAGTTGAGCTGGCAGGCGCTGGGACTTCGCGCTGGGCCGTGAGGCAGTGGACATTTCTTTGCCCGGGGACAAAGTCCCGCTCTATGTTGCGCGCGGTCTGCTGATTGCCGTAGACCGAGATGGTGCCCAACGGACCTGGTATCTTCATGCACAGGTACAATCCGTGAATGGCTGCGTCAAACTTGTTGATGGAGCCCCGACCCATGATAGCGTTGTACGGATACACCATGTCGACGATGTCGAAGGTTATTTGCTCACTTCGGGCATTGGGCGCTACACCGAAGGAGAGAGGCAACTCTATTTTGCCGATAGGAAAAGTGCCCTTGCCACCGAAGCCGTATAATGGATTGTCCGAAGGCTTGAGCAAGCTGTGGCTTATGCCCATGCGGTCGAAGGCATGGAGGAATATGATGTCTGCCTGGCTGCCATTATCGATGAGGACTTTGTGCAGGTCCCAGCCTGCCACGCTGCAGTTGATGACCATGGCGTCGATGCGGGGGGCGCTGCGCAGGTCGACGTCTCGGGCGTCGAAAGTTAGCGGTACATGGGACCACTTCGTCTGCACGACTGGACCGGTGATGGCGATGTGGTTGATGCTGCGGTAGTGGTCCCGCTTTTGTCGCTTGGTGTCGAAGTCGACACTGGACCCACCAGTGATCATATGAATGACTCCGCGATACGGCTGATCAGCGAAGTCTTCTTGCTTGGGGACGTGGGGGTGGGGGATGTTTTGTTGTTGCTGGTGTGGAGGCGGGGGTGGGGGAGGTACGATTTGTACTTCCTGATGGTGTTGGTAGGCGTGGTGCGGTGGATGCGGAGCGGGGGCGTGGATATATGGTGGAGGGTGTTGCTGATAAGTGTGTGCGATGACCCTTGGGTTGTCGGCCGGTTGCGCCCGTGCCATCCTGTCTCTGGTGGCCTTCGTTTCTGGGCAGTCTTTTGTTTGGTGGGTGCAGTCTTTGCCGTGGAAGAGACAGTAGAATCGGTGCGGCGGCTACGCGTGTCCTCAGCCCCTACCGCGAGTTCCACCTCCGCGTCCCTGGGGGGGATACTCTTGGCGGCGAGGGGCATCACCAGCGGGGTGCTGGTTGGCGATGTTGTGCACCTGCTGCTGGTTACGGCCGTCTCGGCCGGAGTCTGGCTGCGGAGTCCTCGTCCACGTGCGGCTGGACTGTGGAGCATCTTTGGGCTTTCTCTGGGACTCAACCTTGCGCTGGTGGAGCTCTTCGGATTTGGCATATTTTTCAAATAGTTGATATAACTCCTGAAGGTTCTTGGGCGGGTCCCTGATGCAATGATTGTAAAGGACGCTGGCGCGAAGGCCACTGATGGTGTAGTGAATGGCGATCTGGTCATCAACTGAGGGCAGCTGTGACTTGAGTGTTAGAAACTTGCGGTAATATTCCCGCAGAGTCTCTTTTTCCAGCTGCTTGCAGAGTGAGAGTTCGGCCAAGGCGTCGGTGTCTGGGCGGTACCCTTAGAAGTTGAGCAGGAATTTGTCCCTTAGGCTTCTCCAGGAGTCAATGGACAGCGGGGGCAACCTGGTCAACCAGGTGAGAGCTGGGCCTTCGAGGGCGATGATGAAAGACTTGGCCATTGTGGCATCGTCCCCTCCGGAAGATGCAACGGCGACCTGATAGCTCATGATGTACTGTGCAGGGTCCGTGCTGCCGTTGTACTTGGGATAGGTCCCTGCCCGGAAGTTGGCAGGCCAGGGTGTCACTTGCAGATGTGGCGCCAGGGGACTTCGCTCGTCGAGGTAGTTGACCCCTTGAAATGGCGCGGCGGCTGGGAAGGCGTAGTCGCGCTGGGGGAAGTGCGGGTCTTCCGCCTGCGCGCGCTGCTGCAGGGGTGGCCCATGCTGCAGGCCGCGGTGGCCTTCGCGTGTGTCTTCCACTTGTGCGCGGTGCTGCAGGGGTGGCCCATGTTGCAGGCCGAGGTGGCCTTCGCGCTGCATCAGCGCGATCTCCCGCTCGAGGTCCTGGGCCTTCTGCTCTTCGTCGCGTATCATTTGCCGCACCTTGGCTAGTGCAGACACGCGCTGGCGCTTGGCCTCCAGTATCTCTTTTTGCCTCTGGAGATTGCGGTTCTTGAGGCGCAGTGCGTGCAGCTGTAGCTGTTCTTCCGCTGAAACGCCAAGGACTTCACCGTCCTCAGTGAGGTCCGCGCCCTCCGGTGGAGCGAAGCCGAGGACCTCACCGTCCTCGGTGAGGTCCGCGCCTTCCGGTGGGGCGAAGCCTGGGGGAGGCTGCAGTTGTCCTTCAGGGCCGCAGGTGTGGAGGGTGTCGTCTTCAGTAGCCTCTTGGTGAGTGGAGTGGGTGAGTGCGAGGGCCTTGCCCTTCCTTGCGGCCAGCAGTGCTGCCTTCGCAGCCTCGTCAGCCTTCGAGCTAGCTTTCTTGGGTGCCATCGCGGGTGGTTTTTTCGTAGCACGAACGGTGGGCGCCAAATGTTGGAACTTGCACACGGGCGCAAGTTGATCCAACAGGGGGGGAGTGATAGCACAAACAGGGTTTTAGCACGTGATGACAAAAGCACTGTTCAACTAGCCTCTCAAGGGCGCCGTGCGGGGGTATTTATAGGTGTCCGGGTACCCAGCGTCCCGTAATAAGGACGCATGTGCCCTCAGACACCTAGGTTATCCCCGGAATATTCCCATAAAGCGGGGTTACAGACTGTAATTACAGGGACGCCTTTATAAATCAGGCCCGTAACACGCAGCGGCCACGCAGGGCCTGTTACAATGGGCCGGATCACACGTGGGCCTCCGCGCTGGACGAGGCCGCATGGTGGGATGACCTCGCTACGGGTCTTCGTCCGATGTCGTATGGGGCGAAGGGTGTCCCTGACCGTTGTCTTGTCTCTATCGGGCCAGCGTTTACGGCGAAGGCCCCGAGCGAAGGGTGGCGTCTTTGCCTTCGCCCCAACAGTGTTCATGGAGTATCTTGATAGATTCGTCATATTATTCATCGACGACATTCTCATTTATTCCAAGGATGATAGTGATCATGAGGAACATATGCGGATGGTGCTACAAAAGTTAAGGGATAATCAACTCTATGCCAAGTATAGCAAGTGTGAATTCTGGCTTGATGAAGTACCATTCCTTGGGCACATCATCTCCAAACGTGGAATTTCAGTGGATCCGTTTAAAGTAAGAGAGATAGTCGGTTGGAAGATACCAAAAACATTCACTGAGGTTCAGCAATACACAAAGTTGTAGACCATAGAAAATAGAGATAACAATCTTGTGTATTTTGCTTCTACATACTTTCATATGAGAACACTCACTTTTAAAAGAAAGTAATCAACAAAAGCCACATGAACAACTTATGCATCATGTTGGGTTTTAATTGTTGTGCATTTAATAATAAAATAATGATAATAATAAATATAATAATTGAGTCAAGAATTTGAAGTTAACCCAAAAGGTGCACTTTAGGAAATAGGAAACAAAATATATAAAGCAAGAGAGAAAATACTATGCAAAACAAAATAAATTTATAAATAAAACTCATCCATACTATGTTTAGAAAAGTTGAACATATAAATGTGAAGACAAATTTGCCATGAATTTTGAATTTAAAATTGGAATTGGAAATGGAATTTGGAAAGAGAGGGAAGAAAATAAAATAAAAAAATAAAAAGAAAAGAGATCCAACCTAAACGGGCCGACTAAATTCATTCCAGCCCAACTTCGCGTGACACGCCGCGTGGCCCAAGTTCTCATACCGCGTGCGCTCACCGCTGACGGCCGGGGCCCATCGGTCTGCCTCATGCTCTTCTGTGCGCGCTTGGTCACAGGTTGCCTGGCACGCTGGCCCCCCTGCCATACGTTGATGGGTCCGAGGTCTTCGTCCCCATGACGCCGATGTCGCGTCATGCCAACAACTCACCTCCATGGTGGCGCGCGAGAGTGCCACCTTCCGTCACTGCGCTGTGGACCTGGTGGTCAGTGCCACTTCCCCCGTTTACGACTGCGTGTGAGCCTGCGAACGGATCTCCGCCTCCATCGGACGCGCGCCATGCAATGAGTCGCCCGATTCGGCCGGCATTAGGATGCTCTGGGGTCGATCCTTGACCCGCGTATAAACGAACTCGCTCCTCTCACCTTGCTAGAGTAGCCGTCGCCTTGCCCTCGCTCACCTCGTAGACACAGTGAGGATTACGCCGCCGTCATCAAGCACGGGTGGTCCACCACGGTAGGAACCCACACACCGCTCACAATTAGAGCGCGCAGCTGGCCGTGGAGCTTCGCTGGATCGCGGGGAAGCTGCTCGGGTCTTCTGCGGGTAGAGCTTGGGGCCGGGAATCTGCCAATTGCTTGTCAGCGTCCAGCTTTCACCGCCGAGCCGCGCCACATCGCGAGCAGTGATCTAAAGACAAAATCCCTCGCTGGTAAGCCTTCAATCGGGTTCGCTTCCTTCTTCCCTTTAGAATGGAATGGGATTCGCTAGGTTTGATCCGGTTGATGGCCGGATTGGTCGAATTCCGGCGAGGGCGCAGCCTCAGCCGCGTCTGCGCCACTGCGCCAGTCGCTGGAAGGGGGTGAATCGGGCGCGACTATTAGATTCTTTGTCAATGGCTACGATAGGAATCTCCGTACCGATTCGGCCGAGTCGATCTCGGCCGGAGATCAGCGGATGTGCGGGCGAAAGGGAAACGGACTTGCGGACCATTGGATCGGTATCCTGCGCCCTCAGGTTCGTACCGGTTTGCAATCTAATCTGAACCACACACTTGTGATCGGATAGCTGGGAGTTAACGATACCCTTTCGCGATGTCTGTTTTGTTAAAAAGTCCCTGAGCTTTAGGGAAAACAACCCGCGGTCCGTACTGGTGTTTGCTGAGTATGTGTACATTTTGCGAATTAGCCCTGCACCTTTCTGGAATTTGACGCGCAGTCCAGAGAACTAAGGAAATAGATAATTAAATATAGAAATCGATTTTAATACAAAAATAATTCCAGAAACTTGTATAATTCATATTTAATTCATTTTAACTCCAAATTGAGTCATTCCAGTTGCAATAATTTTGTATTAATATTATCTATAAACTAATAACACTATTTAGCCATGTAACTTGGAATAAAATTGTTTACTTGAATTAATCTATTCTAAGTGCTAAATAACTTTAGAAATTCATAACTAAATAATAGTAATTCCAAATTTAGTAATTCTTGTTCCTACGATCTCATTACGCAACGTAGAATATTATCATGCATTTTGATCTATTGTTTGGTGTGATGTTAATTTCTGTTATGCCATGTTTGTTTGTATTGATGCGAGTAGACGAGCAAGCCATTGAGGATCCAGAGGTTTAGCAGGTGGAGACTACTGAGCAGGAGCTCGTTGATGGCAAGTTGTGCCTTTGATCACTTCTTTTTACCCAGTCATGTTCTTATTAATCATAATGATCTGCATAGGTTAATTTTGATGGGACACAATAGGTTACCCTAGTTTGACTATCTTTATGCCTTGATTCCACTGAACTTTTTGGGTAGTACTTGCTATTGCTTTATGTGGTTTTGGGTATGGAGATACATTATTCATGATTACGCTTTTATTATTAGTTTATTATTACTGTTCATGATAAGATCATTATGTTAATTGGAACATGGAGCGACCACCCGGGAAAATAGTGCTACCATAAGGGTGGTATGGGACGCCCTTGGCTGACTAACTAGGAAAGCTAGTGGAGGACTACCTTACCCGAAAGGGGCAAGGGCAGTAGGGGAGTGGTCAGTGTAGGGAGGTCCTTGGGTTGATTTTGCTGCGATGGCAGTCAGGCGAGGGATCCCTGCATTGGAGCATCCTAGAAATTGTAGCGGGTTTTCTGAAGCTAGTGGAACTTTGTAAAGGCCTCATAGTGTTACCCTACCTCGCTTCCTTGGTAGAGGTGTATGGGATTCAAGACCCCTTGGCAGATGGGTAACATGACTTGTGGGTAAAGATGCGCAACCTCTACAGAGTGTAAAACTAGTATACTAGTCGTGCTCATGGTCATGAGAAGCTCGGACCCTCACATGATTAATTTATGGAATTAAATTCAATTTGTCATTTGCATCGCATTGGGATTATTTATTATTATTATTATTTACTATTACTATGGTTTGGTATTTACTTACACTTAGTAATTGCTAATAAAATTTTGACCAACTTATAAAAGCAATGCTCAGCTTCAACCATTATTTTGTTGATCAGCCTTACACTTCACATGAAGAACTTGTTAAGCTATGATCATGCACATTATTCCACACAACTTGTTAAGCTATGATCTTTTGTGAGCTCACTCTTGTGATATATAAACCCCCACAGGTGAAGAGCAGGTGGTCGAAGAGGAGCCGCACAACGAGGAGTTCGACTTGATCTAGGTGGCGTCTCTGAGTCAGCTTTGTGGCGCCAGGAAAATAATATTTAGTTCGTTTTATATTTATCATTTATTTTTTAGGACTTCCGCTATGTAATAAGTACATTTATGATATTTATGACATTTATCTCTATGCACTCTGTTATTATATGTGTTGTTCTTCCTTGGTGCATATATGAGACGAACCCGGATTTATCCCTTAAATCCGGGTGTCACAGAAGTGGTATCAGAGCAAATGTTGATTGTAGGACGAAACCTAGATAGAATTGGACAAAAACCCTTACCTATTTACCTTACTCTGATTCTTTTTATACTTATCTTGATCCTGTCTCACCTTCTACTGTTCTACTCTGATTATTCTTACCTTTTCTATTCTAAGACAAGGAGAATTTTACACTTTGGAATCCTACATCCATGACCTCTAAAGAGATAGGAGACCCAAAACAAAATCAAAATTATTTTCTCTACTTAAAATTATTGGATGTTTGTTCTTATGGTAAATGCTTGATTTGCTTCTTTGATTGATTGAATCAGTATAGCAGGGCATTCTAGCATGTACCACCATAAGGTAATTAGTATGAGTAGGAGTCATACTAATCCACTTAGTTAATAAAAACCCCCAAAAGATTTTTCCTCATAATTACTCGTTTATTCTACAATTCTATCTTACCATGTATTTCTAACCCAGATGGTCAATACCAGGAAGGGAGGAGGAATTGATCTACCCGCCAATCCATTCAACCAGAGGGTACTTAGACAACAACAACAAGCAGAGATGAATCCTCCAAATCCTCCATCGGCCGGAACTGATCCAGCAGTTGCAGCCCAGATGCGGATAATGCAACAAATGACTGATACTATGGCGGATATGCACGCGCAGATGTGGCAGGAACACCAAGAGATGCGCCAAGAGAGAGAGGAGATGCGTCAGGAGAGGAAGGGCAACAGCAGCAAGTTCCATTGCCACCACCGCCACCACCACTTCCACCACTTCCACCCCAGGACAAGCACCAGGAATTTATGAGCCACAAGCCGCCTACCTTCGTGAGCTCACCAGATCCATTACATGCTGATGATTGGTTGAAGTCAGTAGAGAAGATGCTAAACATTGCCCAATGCTCTAACCGGGAGAAGGTTCTCTATGCTTCTGGTCATCTGACTGGTCTTGCTGCTGACTGGTGGGATTCCTATGTTGCTACTCATGATGCTGCTGACACTATTACTTGGGCGGAATTCACCATACAATTCAGAAACTACCACATTCCTACTAGACTAATGAAGATTAAAAGGAAAGAATTTCTGTCATTGAGGCAAGGCAACATGTCTGTCAGCGAGTATCGTGACAAATTCATTCAGCTATCCAGATATCCTCCTGATGAGGTTGTTGATGATGAAAGAAAGCAAGAGCACTTCACAGAAGGACTCAATGGGCCACTATAGTATGCGTTGGTCGCTCATACCTTCCCATCATTTCAGAGGCTACTTGATAAAGCTCTAGCTATTGAACACAAGCGTGCTCAACTAGGAGACTTGAAGAGGAAGGCCAGTACCCAGGGGCAGGGTAGCAGCAGTATTCGCCCTTGCTACGTGCTGCCCTAGGGTACACCAGCTTGTTCAGGAGGAGGACCACGTCCAGCTCAGTACGCTCCACAGGGGACTCCACAGACCCCCCACACTCGTCAGGCTGCACCCACTGGAACCCCTGCGAGGCCTGCAGGACAGAAGACCGGCCCTACATGCTTCAAGTGCAGTTAGATTGGGCACTATGCTAATGCTTGTCCGGTGGGGAATTCCAGTGCACCAGCTCAGAACAAGCAGTAGACTCCTGGCAAGGGATTCAGCATTGCTAGAGTTAATCAAGTCAGTGTTGATGCTACTGCTGAAGGGGTTGACATCGCACTTGGTATGTTTTATATTAATGCAATTCCTGCAACAATAATATTTGATTCTGGTGCTACACATTAATTTATGTCTGCTCGATATGGCAACACAAATGAGTTACCACTGCAAAATATGAAAACACCAATGGTAGTAATGGTAACACCCCTGGTGTTACTGGCACTAAAACTTGAGCATGCCATCATATGCATTGGCATTTTTTTGTTTGTTACACCTAGAATGCATCCACTAGGTAAAACTTCAAAACAAGTGTGATGTAATGGCTTAGAGTGTTCCAAACCCTAGGGTAGGGTACTAAACCCTGGGATTAGGGCATGTGGGTAATGGGAAGCCAAATGAGTAATACCTCAATAGTCATTGGAAATATTCATAACAGACCAAGTTTGATGGATTTGAGTGGCACAAAAACCCTAGAGTGCTCAAAAACCCTAAAAGGAACCCTAGGAAACCCTAAATTGTTCCCTAGGGGGTGATTTCAAATTCTATACACTTTTGGACCAAAATGTAAATATCAAAGTGGTAGAACATCAAAAACCAAACAACTTTTACATTGGAGGATTTTCATGTAGTGTGGAGCAATTTGGACTTAATTGCAAAAAGTCCCAAGAACACCTATGGGTTAAACTCTGAAATTTCAGTGAGATTAGGCTGCCTTTGGAGCCTTGTATTTCTTAATCCATGAGGATTTTGCCTTAGGTAAATACATCAAACTTGTAGAGCTATGATAGGGGTACAACTTTGATTTAGTGACTAAGCATTGGTGCTATACAAAAATTGGGGATAAATGGACTTGAAGTCTGGCTATCAGTCAACCCTGAAACTGAATCTGGACTGACAGTGAATTGGGACAGACTTTGGGAGCAATTTCGAGTAGGATCTAGTGAGTATTTGATTCTAGTTGCTATAACAAAATTCAAGCTAGTTGGTAGAAGATCAACTTTGCCATAGATGGATTAGTGAGTTACTACATAAAAATTTGAGAACCAAGCCCTTTAAATCACTCTGTCAAGCGCACTGAATGGAATTCCCATTGTACAGTAACCTGAAGAAGATCGCAGATTCACTGAACCCGCGCCGCGATCCATGTCGACACTGTGATTTGTGCCCAATGGCGTGCAGATAATGATTCAGGGTAAAAGATCTTGGCATTGGGATGAGCTCGGACCCTGTCACTGGACTCTTCATCGTACCCACTTTTTGTACGATTAACCGAGGTCTCCTCGCTGGAGTTCGCCGCCTTCGTAGCCATGCCACGTACTTAGGAGTATTACCACGTCACAGTAGGTCATCGTTGGTAGCCTGCTCATTGCCTGGGACATTGCCTCGGTGAAAGCCACGATAGCGTTCATCAGTGACTCACCTCCTCTCTCCGACCGCCAGCTTCTTTCCCCAAATTCGGAGCCACCGCTGTTGATCACTATAAATTGATGGCCTGGCCTGCTCCGTTAGCATGTTATGAACCCCAAAAACTGTTCCTCGCCTCCGATTAGCCACCGTAGCGCCCCAATTCCGTTCTTCCCCCAAATCGGTTCTCCACGCTGTCGTTAGCATCTCGCCGTGGCCAGCCGCCCATAGGTTGATTCATACTCTTCTGCTTCGTGTTCTAGCATCCCTTGCATCTCTTGTTGCTCATAGACCTTATTGATTGAACTAGACCGCGCTGAGTCACCAAGAACACCTCAGTTTTCCCTCGGGTCTCGCCGTCGTTGTGGGCAGAAGAACTCCAGGCCGGATTCATCCAATTGAGGGATAGATTAGGATCGCCAGGAGTGGAATCAGGTGTAGACCGAGTTAGGACCCTGGTCGTTGCGTATTCCGGTCGGTACAGGCTCGCCAGAGCGCGCACGCCATCATTCACCGTTGGGGACCTAGAGTTGTGAAGAGAAAGAAGGGTGAGGGCTTAAGTGTGAATGTCAGAGAGACACGTGAATAGTGTCGCGACCTCTTTATGAGTTTTTCAAATCACCAGGGGCCTCTGCGCATGATGGCCAACGCAGGAGCGCGCGGGCGCGGGTTTCCCTTGTTGATGGGCCGGCTTGGGCTAGATTCAACCCAGCACAATTCATTCTTTTCCTTTTTCTTTTTTCTGCCAAGCTTGGAAATTTATAGGAAATTCTAGAAAAATGATAAAATCATGGGACCAATTTTGCTAGACTCCTAAATTCATTCAGTATTTAATAAAATTAGTTCCAAGTTTTTTAGTTCAAACCTAGAATTATTTAGTATTTAAAGATGCCTAAACCTAGCTTTTTAGAATTTTGGAATTATATTGGTATCTCCAAAAATAGCAAAACGATTTGGGTGAGCTTGATATGATGACTAAAACCCTTGGGTAGAGCTTGGCATGCTTTGGACATTGTTTGAACCCAAACCCAAGAAACTAGCTTTCTAGGATTTAAATACCTAACCCTAATAGAACACTAAACTAGGAAACACTAGTGACTAGTGGGCACCGTGAAAGAAAGTTGTATTCAAGATACAACTTAGTGTGTTTCTATTGTAACTGCATATTCATAGCATCACATGAGCATTCATGTATATGTATTGTTATGTATAGAAAACGAAGAAGAAGTGGTAGTTAAAGTAGAAGTTGCCCCACAAGCTGAAATTCCATCTATCAAGAACAACTTCTACTTTGATATCTATGGAATAGACCCTAAGCCTCCTACAACACAAGGCAAGCCCCGGTGCAATTAACCTTTCCTTGTTATTTCAAACTCTTTATCACTTGAAATGATGCATTAGGTGATAGGAGTTGAGTGATAAACAATTGTTGCATTTCCTTCCTTGGAACTGTTTACCATTCCTTGATACATGTTTTACTTAAAAGTTTTCTGATGCTTAGCCTTGCCTTAGAAAACAAAATGTTTTGTTTCAAACAAAAGATGATGCTTCATATGGGATGGGAAGTTTTCAAAAGAAAAGACTTGATGGTGAATCCATCATGGCCATGATGGGTTCAACATCGAAAAAGATGTACCTCTGACAGGTACCAAACTTTGGGTTGTAAATGATAAAAACGAGACCAGGTGGGTGACTTGTACGAGAAGGAAGTCTCGGTGTAGTGTCTCTGTCTGAGTCGATTAAGGACCGTGTCGATGTAGGCTTGATGATTGATGACTTTTTAACTGGTCACGTGCCTCGTCATGGATAAGCTTTGCCTCGGTCGGACCAATACCAAAAAGGCCACGCAATGGGAGTGGAGAGATGGCGAGAGTAGCGTGTACCCTTCATGGAAAGAGGCTAGATGGTGGTGTATCTGTGCTCTTGGTTGGCATGAACCCGGTCTGATCTTGAGAAACCCGGTGGCGCGTTGACATATGCAAGGGTTAAGTGCTACATAAGTCGTGTGGTTGGAGATCCCCAGCTAGGTATTAATCAATTCAGATCGCCGTTACTTCTTGGACATGAAGACTTGGTCATTGCCCTACACGTAGCAATCCAGTAAAGTGAAGGGTTGATAAAAGAAGACTAGCATACGCCAAGTGCTTGAACTAGGATAGCAAGAACTCTAGATACAGGTAATGACTTAACCTGATAATAAAACTGGATTTTTAAGGATCTGCTGTTAGTAAGCATTTCTGCAAATGGTGTCTTTGAATCTTGACAAGCTTTGCCTTGAATCCCACATGCCAGCATATCCTTGAGAGTCTTTTCCTTGGTCGTGTAAGACTTGCGAAAGTACACTCCGTACTCAGGGTTTTTGAACCCATGTTGTTGTAGGTGATGAAACAACAAAATTTTGCTGTTTCTGCTCAAAGGTGATGCCAAAGGAGGAGGCCAATCAGTAAACTGTTTGGGGAGGATGTGTTGCCTCCCAGTTTAAAACACTAAGCTTTTATGTGGGAGGATGTTTTACCTCCCTGTTTTGTAATAATATGTGATGCACCCATAACACCCGGTATTGTAATAAACACTCTCACTATATTTTATGAATATAAATTAAGTATTGTAATCTACTTCCGCTTATTCCTTACTTCGATCATGTGTGTAATGTATGCGTGATGGGTGAAGCGCTCTTAGGAGACAGGATGATGATACAGATAACCGAACTTGTTGAGTGATTATTCACACCTACATGGTTATCTGAGGTCCTTAGGACAAGGACATCTGTAGGTGGGCCTAATACCTTGGGAGGTTCCGTCACAGCTGGTATCGGAGCGAAGCCCGTCTCTTCAGACATTACGTAGTACTTCAAAAGAATTTTCAAATACTTACCTTGAAACATTCTTTCGTTCTTACCTTACCACTTTACGGTAGTAACTTACCTGTTGAAGTCGGGTAACAGAGTGCAGTATACGCAGGAAGTAGGGGATCAACGAAAGTTGATTCCATAATTATTAGGTTATGCATGCATCATGTTTAAAATTATACTAATAAATCTTCCCCTCTTATAGAGATATGACGCGCACTAAAACTACCCAGCGCAAGTCAACTGGACCTCATGGTGTGCCCCGACATTAGCTGGCCTCTACGCATTAAGGAAGTAGCAGTGGAAGCAATGACCCTATCGAGGAGTTGGAGGCCAGAGTGGATCAACTCAGATCTGAACTACGCCACTGGTGTAGGGAGCGTGCATGCGATAGTCGCCGCATTACTGAACTATCAGCCGAAGTTTATCGCCTGCAATACGAAATCTCGGAACGCGATACGGCCATTGACTCGACCGTCAACTCACGCTCTTTCGCTTGGGACTGTGAAGCCAAAGCTCTAGCTCGAGTAGCAGAACTTAGCGCATCCCTCGAAAACCTACAAGCGTTCTGCAACACCTTGCATGAAGAAGTGCATGTATTGTATGATTGGCTACACCCGAACGTGCCACCCGATGTGGCAGCAATTTGAGCCGGACCATCTAGAACAACAAATGGAGAATCTGATGGGGGAATTGACCTTTTTGGAGCCCCTCCTTCCATGAATCTTGCAGATGAACGGTCTCCTGAAGCAGGCAGCGGAACAGCTAAGGATGAAGAAGATTAGAGTAGTATAGTCTAAGTAATGTACTTATGTAAAATAAGTATGGAAGTCGAGTTGTATAATGGAGTATGTATAATTATTACTGTTCCGCAATGAAATAAAGATGATGTATGTTTGGCATGTTATATTCTCCAAATGTTTCTTTGCCTCAGATGCCATCCTGGACCCGTGCTCATGATGGGGCAGGTACATCCCGCAGCGGGGAGGACACTCCCAATCCGCCACCGGTACCTCCTACCCTGACCAAGGCTATCGCTGCCTTGGTCAACGCCACCACCGACAACACGCGCTTTCTACGTGAAATGGCGGGCAACCAATTTCAGCAACACAGAGTAAGAGTTCCCCCTCAAGGACCACAAGATACTACCTATCTGGAGTTCTCCGAAACCCGACCACCACTCTTCGTCAAGGCAGAGGAACCCCTGGAAGCTGACGAGTGGGTGCGGGTGATGGAACAGAAATTCAGGCTAATCCGATGCACCGAAGTATAGAAGCCCCTATTTGCCGCTCAGCAGTTAAGAGGCCCCGCCAGCACTTGGTGGGCAAACTTTCCACCATCCAACCTACGGGACATCAAGTCACTTGGGAAGAGTTTAAACTGGCATTTAGGGAACATTATGTTCTTGAAGGCGTGCTACAAATTAAACTGGAAGAGTTCATCCGACTGAAGCAGGGGGAGATTCTGTGATGCAGTATCTCAATAAATTCAATCACCTCTCCCAGTATGCCATTGATCACGTGGATACAAACTTGAAAAAGAAGAATTGTTTTATGAGGGGACTAAATGACAGACTCCAGCATAAGATGGCAACATGTTTGGACCTCACAAACAGCAGGGCTGTCAGTACAGCACTGGCAATTGAAGCCAAAAATGCGAGACACGGAAAGTCAAAGGGATATGCGGATGAAAGATCAACTCAAGGACCTGAAAAGAGAACAAGGTTGGTAATCTGACCTTTCAATCCAAACCGTTCTTCGCCTCGCCCAGCCCATATTTATTCGTCCCACTCCTGCCCCCGCTCCGACCAATCCGCTGAGTGCCCCTGGTACTCATTTCCTTGCCCTTCCTAGTTCTTCCAGTGGTTGCTTCAATTGTGAAAAGTCCGGGCATTTCATCAAGGACTGCCCATATCCGAAGCAAAACAAATCCAACTTTTAGCAGGCCTCTAGGAACTCAAATCAAGGAAAGGGGAACATGACCAACTCTTCTATGGGCAAAAATTTGAAGAAAACTAGATGGGTCTATTATACCCAGGTGGCTACTACACCGGAAGGCGAACCAGTGATGATGGGTATGTTCCTTGTTGCCAACCACCCAGCAGTTATCCTTTTTGATTCTGGTGCATCACATACCTTCATAAGCAATAATTTTATAGAGAAATATTGCATACATTGCACTGAATCAAGGGAGGGATTTGTTATCCACTCACTTGGGGCCGAATATTTACTAAGGAAGTAGCCTTCCACATACCTGTAACTTTGGCCGGACGAGAATTTCTTACAAACATGATTGTTATAAAGGGACAAGATATAGATGTGATTCTGGGAATGAATTGGTTAGCCCAAAATAAAGCCATCATTAATACTGACCAAAGGACTATTAAGTTAAGTTATGATCATGAAGAAGTCCAATTGTCCATCCCTATAACTATCCCAGTCAAAGCATCTGGACAAGTTTTTGAAACCATGGTACAAGAAATTTGGGATGTTCCAGTGGTATGTGAATTTCCGGATGTCTTTCCCGAAGACTTGCCCGGATTGCCTCCTGAAAGGGATGTGGAATTTGTGATTGAATTGAAGCCCGGTACGCCTCCTATTTCTAGAAGGTCGTACTGCATGCCACCTAATGAACTGGCAGAACTCAAGACTCAACTACAAGACTTGTTGGAGAAGGGGTTCATTAGACCAAGTTCATCACCATGGGGATGTCCAACAATTTTTGTCAAAAAGAAGGATCAGACACTTCGAATGTGCGTGGACTATAGACCCCTCAATGAGGTTACCATCAAGAACAAGTATCCTCTTCCTCGGATCGATATTTTATTCAATCAACTTACTGGAGCCCGGGTATTCTCCAAGATTGATCTCAGATTGGGCTATCATCAGATCCGTATTCGACCCGAGGATATACCTAAGACCGCATTCATCACGCGGTATGGGTTATTTGAATATCTGGTCATATCTTTCGGATTAACAAATGCTCCAGCCCACTTCACATACTTAATGAATTCGGTATTTATGCCCGAGTCAGACAAGTTTGTGGTGGTCTTCATTGACGACATTCTAATCTATTCCAAGAATGAAGAGGAGCATGCTAAGCACATACGGATCGTGCTAACGCGCTTAAGGGAACATCAGTTGTATGCCAAATTCAGCAAATGCACGTTTTGATTGGAGGAAATCCAATTTCTTGGACATGTATTGTCTGCTAAAGGGATTGCAGTCGATCCCAGCAAAGTCAAGGATATTTTAGAATGGAACTCACCCACTACCGTACATCAAGTTCGGAGTTTCCTTGGACTGGCTGGATACTACCGCAGATTCATTTTGGATTTCTCCAAGATTGTTAAACCCATTACGGGTTTATTAAAGAATGATACAAAATTTGATTGGTCTTCGAAATGCAATGAAGCCTTTGAGCAGCTAAAAGTGTTGTTGACCACTGCCTCAGTTTTGGCCCAACTGGATATTGAAAAGCCTTTTGATATGTATTGTGACGCGTCAGGCAGTGGACTCAGATGTGTCTTGATGCAAGAAGGACGAGTAATAGCCTATGCTTCAAGACAACTGCGCCAGCATGAAGAACACTACCCAATTCATGATCTAGAACTAGCTGCAGTCGTTCATGCCCTCAAGATTTGGCATCATTATCTGCTAGGAAATACCTGCCATTTGTATACGGATCATAAAAGTTTGAAGTATATCTTTACCCAATCAGAACTAAACATGAGGCAGAGAAGGTGGCTTGAGCTAATCAAAGATTATGACTTGGAAATCCATTATCACCCAAGAAAAGCCAATGTAGTGGCAGATGCTTTAAGTCGCAAGACTTTTTGTCATTGTCTTACGATAAGAGCACCTAACACCACTATATGTCAAGAAATGGAAAGGTTGAATCTAGGGATAATCCAACAAGGAACTTTGACGAATTTGAAGCTTGAGTCAGTTCTTCTACAAAAAATTATTGATGCTCAAAGAATGGATAAGGGAATGAAGTATATTCATGAGAAAATGGAGGCTGTCAAGGCAAATTGTTTTAGGAAAGATAATCAAGGAGTAATATGGTTTAAAGATCACATAGTAGTGCCAAAAGATGTTGAAGTCCGCCAGCAAATCTTGGACGAAGCTCATCTTAGTCGATATTCCATTCATCCTGGAAGCACTAAGATGTATCAAGACCTAAAGCAACATTATTGGTGGACCAAAATGAAGATTGAAATTGCACGCTATGTGGCAAAGTGTGACACTTGCAGACGAGTCAAAGCCATACATATGAAAGCTGCTGGGCCATTACAGTCTTTGCCAATCCCAACCTAGAAATGGGAAGATATTAGTATAGATTTTATTGTGGGAGTACCCAGGACAGCTAAAGGATTTGATTCTATCTAGGTCATAGTTGATCGGCTTACAAAGATTGCCCATTTTCTTCCCGTCAAGGCAAAATATCTAGTAATTGCATATGCCGAACTTTATATTGCTCGTATTCTCAATTTACATGGAGTTCCAAAAACAATAGTGTCGGACTGGGGACCATAATTTGTATCCAAGTTTTGGGAAGAGCTGCATAAATCCTTGGATACTAACTTGCTCCATAGTTTGGTTTACCATCCTCAAACAAGTGGACAAACTGAGAGAGTAAATCAAATACTGGAAGATATGTTGTGGGCATGTGTCCTGGAGTTTCCGCAGAAATGGGATGATTGTCTTCCATTGGCAGAATTTTCTTATAATAACAGCTATCAAGAAAACATTAAGATGGCACTGTTTGAAGCACTATACGGACGACGATGGTGAACACCCTTAAATTGGTCTGAACCAGGAGAACGGTGGTTTTTCAGGCCTGACTTGGTCAAAGAAACAGAGGAAAAAGTTCAACGGATAAGACACCACTTGAAAGAGGCTCAAACTCGGCAGGATAGCTATGTGAATAAACGACGCCGACCTTTGGTCTTTCAAGCCAAGGATTATGTACACCTGAAAGTATCACCGATGAATGGTGTTAATCGGTTCGGGGTAAAAGGAAAGATGGCACCCCGATATATTGGCCCATTTCCCGTTCTTGAACAATGCAGACCAGTGGCGTACAGACTTCAACTGCCTAAGTCATTATTCGCGGTACATAATGTGTTCCATGTATCCCAGTTAAAGAAATGCCTTCAGATTCCTGATCGAACCATCAATGTGGTGGATGTTACTTTGGAACTAGACTTGACTTATTCGCAACCTCCTATTCGAGTTCTAGATCAAAAGGACAGAATCACCCAAAAAGGACTCTTAAATTCTATAAAGTACAATGAACCAGCACACGAAGACGAAGCTACCTGGGAAACTCAAGATTTCTTGGAGAAAAATTTTCCTAGGTTTTTAGCTTCCTGTAACCTGTAAGATTTGTATATCTGGTTGTAAAGTTGGAATAAACCCCATACCACCATGCTCTGTAAGATAAATACAGAAATGAAGATGTGACATGTTTCCTTTTCCATTACTCACCCTAGGACCTTAAATCTTAGGACGAGATTCTTTTATGGGGGGAAGGCTGTAACACCCCTGGTGTTACTGGCACTAAAACTTGAGCATGACATCATATGCATTGACATTTTATTTTGTTTGTTACACCTAGATTGCATCCACTAGGTAAAACTTCAAAACAAGTGTGATGTAATGGCTTGGAGTGTTCCTAACCCTAGGGTAGGGTACTTAACCCTAGGATTAGGGCATGTGGGTAATGGGAAGCCAAAATGAGTAATACCTCAAAAGTCATTGAAAATATTCATAAGAGATCAAGTTTGATGGATTTGAGTGGCACAAACACCCTAGAGTGCTCAAAAACCATAAAAGGAACCCTAGGAAACCCTAATTTGTACCCTAGGGGGTGATTTCAAATTCTATACACTTTTGGACCAAAATGTAAATATCAAAGTGGTAGAACATCAAAAACCAAGCAACTTTTACATTGGAGGATTTTCAAGTAGTGTGGAGCAATTTGGACTTAATTGCAAAAAGTCCCAAGAACACCTATGGGTTAATCTCTGAAATTTCAGTGAGATTAGGCTGCCTTTGGAGCCTTGTATTTCTTAATCCATGAGGAGTTTGCCCTAGGTCAATACATCAAACCTATAGAACTGTGATAGGGGTACAACTTTGATTAAGTGACTAAGCATTAGTGCTATACAAAAATTGGGGATAAATGGACTTGAAGTCTGGCTATCAATTATCCCAAAACTGAATCTGGACTGACAGTGAACTGGGACAGACTTTGGGAGCATTTTTGTGTAGGGTCCAATGAGTATTTAATTCTGGTTGCTATAACAAAATTCAAGTTGGTTGGTAGAAGATCAACTTTGCCACAGATGGATTAGTGAGTTACTACAAAAAATTTGAGAACCAAGCCCTTTAAATCACTCTGTCAGGCGCACTGAATGGAATTCCCATTGTACAGTAACGTGAAGAAGATCGCAGATTCATTGAACCCCGCCGCCGGTGAACCCACGCTGTGATCCATGCCGGCGCTGTGATTCGTGCCCAATGGCGCACAGATAATGATTCGGGGTAAAAGATCTTGGCGTTGGGATGAGCTCGGACCCTGTCACCGGACTGTTCACCATACCCACTTGTTGTACAATTAACCGAGGTGTCCTTGCCGGAGTTTGCTGCCTTTGTAGCAGTGCCACGTACTTAGGAGTATTACCACATCGCAGTAGATCGCCGTTGGTAGCTTGCTCATTGCCTGGGACATTACCTCGGTGAAAGCCACGATAGCGTTCGTCGGTGACTCACCTCCTCTCTCTGGCCACCAGCTTCTTTCCCCAAATTCGGAGCCACCACTATTGATCACTATAAATTGATGGACCAGCCTGCTCCGTCAGCATGTTACGAACCCCGAACACCACTCCTCACCTCTGATTAGCCACCGTAGCGCCCCAATTCCGTTCTTCCCCCAAATCGGTTCTCCGCGCCGCCGTTAGCATCTCGCCGTGGCCAGCCGCCCACAGGTTGATTCATACTCTTCTGCTTCATGTTCTAGCATCCCTTGAGTCTCATGTTGCTCGTACACCTGATTGATTGAACTAGACCATGCTGAGTCACCAAGAACACCTCAGTTTTCCCTCGGGTCTCGTCGTCGTCGTGGGCAGAAGAACTCCGGGCCGGATTCGTGCAATTGTGGGATAGATTAGGATTGCCAGGAGTGGAATCAGGTGTAGACTGAGTTAGGACCCTGGTCGTTGCATATTCCGGCCGGTACAGGCTTGCCGGAGCACGCACGCCATCGTTCACCGTCGGGGACCTGGAGTTGTGAAGAGAAAGAAGGGTGAGGGCTTAAGTGTGAATGTCAGAGAGACACATGAATAGTGTCGCAGCCTCTTTACGAGTTTTTCAAATCGCTAGGGCCTCTGCGCATGACGGCCAACAAGGGCACGCGTGGGCGCGAGTTTCCCTTGTTGATGGGCGGGCTTGGGTTGGATTCAGCCCAGCACTATTCATTCTTTTCTTTTTTTCTGCCAAGCTTGGAAATTTATAGGAAATACTAGAAAAATGATAAAATCATGGGACCAATTTTTCTAGACTCCTAAATTCATCCAGTGTTTAATAAAAATAGTTCCAAGATTTTTAGTTCAAACCTAGAATTATTTAGTATTTAAAGATGCCTAAACCTACCCTTTTAGAATTTTAGAATTATATTGGTATCTCCAAAAATAGCAAAACTTTTTGGGTGAGCTTGATATGATGACTAAAACCCTTGGGTAGAGTTTGGCATGCTTTGGACATTGTTTGAACCCAAACCCAAGAAACTAGCTTTCTAGGATTTAAATACCTAACCCTAATAGAACACTAGACTAGGAAACTCTAGTGACTAGTGGGCACCGTGAAGGAAAGTTGTATTCAAGATACAACTTAGTGTGTTTCTATTGTAACTGCATATTCATAGCATCACATGAGCATTCATGTATATGTATTGTTATGTATAGAAAACGAATAAGTGGAAATCGAAGAAGAAGTTGCCCCATAAGCTAAATTCCACCTGTCGAGAACAACTTCTACTTTGATATCTGTGGAATAGACCCTGAGCCTCTTACAACACAAGGCAAGCCCCAGTGCATTTACCCTTTCCTTGTTATTTCAAACTCTTTATCACTTGAAATGATGCATTAGGTGATAGGAGTTGAGTGATAAACAATTGTTGCATTTCCTTCCTGGAACTGTTTACCATTCCTTGATACCTGTTTTACTTAAAAGTTTTCTGATGCTTAGCCTTGCCTTAGAAAACAAAATGTTCTGTTTCAAACAAAAGATGATGCTTCATATGGGATGGGAAGTTTTCAAAAGAAAAGACTTGATGGTGAATCCATCATGGCCATGATGGGTTCAACATAGGAAAAGATGTACCTCTAACAGGTACCAAACTTTGGGTTGTAAATGATAAAAACGAGACCGGGTGGGTGATTTGCACGAGAAGGAAGTCTCGGTGTAGTGTCTCCATCTAAGTCGATTAAGGACCGTGTTGATGTAGGCTTGATGATTGAGGACCTTTTAACTGGCCACATGCCTCGTCATGGGTAAGCTTTGCCTCGGTCGGACCAATACCAGAAAGGCCAACGCAATGGGAGTGGAGAGATGGCGAGAGTAGTGTGTACCCTCCGTGGCAAGAGGCTGGACGGTGGTGTATCTGTGCTCTCGGTTGGCGTGAACCCGGTCTGGTCTTGAGAAACCCTGTGGCGAGTTGACATATGCAAGGGTTAAGTGCTACATATGTCGTGTGGTTGGAGATTCGGATCGCCGTTACTTCTCGGACATGAAGACTTGGTCACTGCCCTACATGTAGCAATCCAGTAAAGTGAAGGGTTGATAAAAGACTGCTAGCATAGGCCAAGTGCTTGAACTAGGATAGCAAGAACTCTAGATACATGTAATGACTTAACAAGATAATAAAACTGGATTTTTAAGGATCCACTGTTAGTAAGCATTTCTGCATATAGTCTTTGAATCTTGACAAGCTTTGCCTTGAATCCCACAAGCCAGCATATCCTTGAGAGTCTTTTCCTTTGTCAGGTAAGACTTGCGAAAGTACACTCCGTACTCAAGGTTTTCGAACCCATGTTGTTGTAGGTGATGAAACAGCGGAATTTTGTTGTTTCTGCTCAAAGGTGGTGCCAAAGGAGGAGGCCAATCAGTAAACTGTTTGTGGAGGATGTGTTGCCTCCCAGTTTAAAACACTAAGCTTTTATAGAGGAGGATGTTTTACCTCCCTATTTTGTAATAATATGTTATGCACTCATAACACCCGGTATTGTAATAAACACTCTCTCTATATTTTATGAATGTAGATTAAGTTATTGTAATCCGCTTCCGCTTATTCCTTACTCTGATCATGTGTGTAATGTCTGCGTGATGGGTGAAGCGCTCTTAGGAGACAAGATGATGATACAGATAACCGAACTTGTCGAGTGATTATTCACACCTACATGGTTGTCTGAGGTCCTTAGGACAAGGACATCTATAGGTGGGCCTAATACCTTGGGAGGTTTCGTCACTGTAATTACACCTAAAGGGCCTGTTGAGGCAAATTATATGACACATAGATTGACATTGACAATTATGGGAAGAGTGGGCTACCCCTATAATATTAGAGGAAAGCAGTATAGATCTGATCCTTGGTATGTCATGGTTAAGAAAGGCAAAGGCCGTTATACAATGTGGTAGGGGTACTGTAGAACTCACCAGCCCTAAAGGAGAAATATTTGAAGTTGAAATTACAGTAACGACCTCTACCAGACGTGCGGTATTCTTAGTAGATGGGAAGTTTATTGGTGACAACATCCGTGTGGTTAGGGATTTTCCAGATGTCTTTCTAGAGGAGTTACCAGGGATGCCACCAAATAGGGAAGTTGAGTTTGTCATTGATCTCTTACCTGGGACTGCTCCTATTTCTAAATGGCCATACATGATGTCCGTAGAAGAACTAAAGGAACTTAAGAAGCAGTTAACGGAGTTATAGGAGGCTGGGTACATTCGTCCGAGTTCCTCACCTTGGGGAGCGCTTGTTCTGTTTGTACAGAAGAAAGATAGATCGCAAAGGATGTGTGTGGATTATAGATCCCTTAATGATTTTACAGTGAAGAACAAGTATCGGTTACCCCACATTGAGGATTTATTTGATCAGATGAGAGGTGCAAGGGTATTCTCGAAGATTGATATTCGATCGGGTTACCATCAAATGAAGATTAGGCCATCTGATATTCCCAAGACAGCTTTCTCAACCCGATATAGTTTATATGAACTCACAGTTATGTCATTTGGACTAACTAATGCACCAGCCTATTTTATGAATCTGATGAATAAGGTGTTCATGGAGTATCTTGATAGATTCGTCGTGGTTTTCATCGACGATATTTTTATTTATTCCAAGAATGATAGTGATCACAAGGAACATCTGAGATTGGTACTACAAAAGCTATGGGATAATCAACTCTACGCCAAGTATAGCAAATGCGAGTTCTGGATTGACGAAGTGCCATTCCTTAGACATATCATTTCTAATGGTGGGATATCAGTCGATCCTGCTAAAGTCAAGGAGATAGTGGAGTGGAGTATACCCAGTACAGTTACTAAAGTCCGGAGTTTCTTGGGACTTGCAGGCTATTATCGGCGATTTATTGAAGGGTTTTCTAAGATTTCTAAGCCTATTACCTCACTTCTAGAGAAAGGGAGAGAGTTTAAGTGGGATTGGAAGTGCCAAGATAGGTTTAATCAATTAAAGTTGAGATTGATGTCACCCTAGTGCTGATTATGCCAGATCTACAGAAGAATTTTGATATATATTGTGATGCAAGTCGCCAAGGCCTAGGATGTGTGCTTATGCAAGAAGGACACGTCATCGCCTACACGTCTCGCCAGTTGCGGAAACATGAGTTGAACTACCCCACTCACGACTTAGAACTGGCAGCCGTAGTGCATGCACTCAAGATTTGGAGACACTATATTATGGGGACCAAGTGCCAAGTCTACACCGATCAGAAGATGTTAAAATACATCTTCACTCAGAAGGATCTCAACCTTAGGCAACGTCGTTCGTTGGAGCTCATTAAGGACTATGACTTGGAAATACACTATCATCCGGCTAAGGCAAATCTGGTTGCGGATGCCTTGAGTCGGAAGGAGCATGTCCATGCAGCTATTGTCACCCAGTTACCCGATGAGTTAGCAAAAGATTTTGAGAGGCTCAATCTGGGAATAGTTGCTCATACTGAAGGAATTACCATAGAAGTGGAACCTACCTTAGAGCAAGAAATACGAAAGGGTCAGATCGGTGATGCCAAAATTTAGGAGATCAAGGATCTGATAACGGAATGTAGAGGCCCAGATTTCACGGAGGATGAGCATGGCACGATATGGTTCAAGAACTGGATTTGTGTTCCTGAGATCGACAGTCTTCGTGAAATCATATTGAAGGAGGCACATGACTCAATTTATTCCATCCACCCTGGTAGTACCAAGATGTACCAAGACTTGAAGCAGAAGTATTGGTGGTATGGACTAAAGAAGGATGTTGCTTCATATGTAGCACTATGTGATGTTTGCTAGAGGGTGAAAGCGGAACATCAAAGACCTACTGGTTTGCTACACCCGCTTAAGATACCTAAGTGGAAATGGGAAGAGATTGGCATGGACTTCATTGTGGGTCTACCCTGCACATCTACTAGGTATGACTCTATATGGGTGATTATGGACAGGCTAACTAAAGTAGCCCACTTTATTCCAGTGAAGACCACGTATTCAAGAGCTAAACTAGCAGAGTTGTACATGGCACAGATTGTATGCTTACATGGTGTGCCTAAGAAGATTGTGTCAGACCGGGGATCACAGTTTACTTCTCGGTATTGGCAGAAGTTGCACAAGTACTTGGATACAAGATTGAGTTTTAGTTTAGCCTACCATCCTCAAATTGATGGGTAGACCGAGAGGACCAACCAAGTACTTGAGGGTATGTTAAGAGCTTGTGCTCTTAAACATGGTGGTAGTTGGGATAAGAGTTGGCCCTATGCGGAGTTCTCTTACAATAACAGTTACCAGGCCAGTTTGAAGATGTCCCCTTTTGAGGCTTTGTATGGCAGAAAGTGCAGGACTCCACTGTATTGGGATCAAACTGGTGAAAGGCTATTCTTAGGACCAGAGATTATACAAGAGGCAAAAGAACAAGTCCGTCAAATAAGGGAGAATTTGAGAACTGCACAGTCAAGGCAGAAAAGCTATGCGGATACCCGGAGAAGATTATTAGAGTTTAAGGAGGGTGATCATGTATATTTGAAGGTGTCACCAACCCGGGGTATGCAAAGATTTAAAGTTAAAGGAAAGTTGTCCCCTCGCTTTATTGGACCCTTCTTGATCCTAAAGCGAGTGGGAGAAGTTGCCTATCAACTGGAACTACCCGATTATCTCGCGGATGTACATGATGTCATCCACGTGTCTCAACTGAAGAAGTGTCTCAGGGTACCTGAAGAGCAGCTACCTATGGAGGAATTAGTGTTCAAGATGATCTGACCTATCCGGAATATCCTATCAAGATTCTTGATACCTTGACACGTGTCACGAGGAGTAAAGTGATTAAAATGTGCAAAGTGCAATGGAATCACCATGGAGAAGATGAAGCTACTTGGGAGAGAGAAGATGAGCTACGAGTAGATTTTTCCCACCTCTTTCCTAGTCCTTCCTAAATCTCGAGGACAAGATTCTTTGTAAGGGGGGTAGGATTTGTAATACCCAAAGTAGCAGACCATAGAAAATAGAGATAACACTCTTGTGTATTTTTCTCCTTCATACTATCATATGAGAACACTCACTTTTAAAAGAAAGTAATCAACAAAAGCCACATGAACAACTTATGATCATGTTGGGTTTTAATTGCTTGTGCATTTAATAAAATAATAATAATAATAATATAATAATAATAATAATAATAATAATAATAATAATTGAGTCCAGAATTTGAAGTTAACCCAAAAGGTGCACTTTAGGAAACAGAAAATAAAATATATAAAGCAAGAGAGAAAATACTATGCAAAACAAAATAAATTTATAAATAAAACTCATGCATACTATGTTCAGAAAAGTTGAACATATAAATGTGAAGACAAATTTGCCATAAATTTTGAATTTAAAATTGGAATTGGAAATGAAATTTGGAAAGAGGGGGAATAAAATAAAATAAAAAAATAAAAAGAAAAGAGATCCAACCTAATCGGGCCGACTAAATTCATTCCAGTCCAACTACGCGCGACACGCCGCGCGGCCCAAGTTCTCATACCGCGCGCGCTCACCGCTGATGACCGGGGCCCATCGGTCAGCCTCGTGCTCTTCTGTGCACGCTTGGTCACAGGTTGCCTGGCACGCTGGCCCCACCTGCCATACGCTGATGGGTCCGAGGTCTTCGTCACCATGCCGCTGATGTCGCGCCGCGCCAACAACTCGCCTCCGCGAGGGCACGCGAGAGTGCCTCCTTCCGTCACTATGCTATGGACCTGGTGGTCAGTGCCACTTCCCCCGTTTATGACTACGTGTGAGCCTGCGCGAACGGATCTCCGCTTCCGTCGGACGCGCGCCGTGCAACGAGTCACCCGATTCCGCCGGCATTGGGATGCTCTAGGGTCGATCCTTAACCCGCGTATAAACGAACCCGCTCCTCTCACCTTGCTAGAGTAGTCGTCACCTTGCCCTTGCTCACCTGATAGACACCGTGAGGATTACGCCGCCGTCATCAAGCACGGGTGGTCCACCACGGTAGGAACCCACACATCGCTCACAATCGGAGCGCACGGCTGACCGTGGAGCTTCGCTAGATCGTGGGGAAGCTGCTCGGGTCTTTTGCGGGTAGAGCTTGGGGCTGGAAATCCACCAATTGCTCGTCGGCGTCCAGCTTTCACCGTCAGGCCGCGCCAAATCGCGAGCAGTGATCTACAGACAAAATCCCTCCCCGATAAGCCTTCAATCGGGTTCGCTTCCTTCTTCTTTTAGAACAAAATGGGATTTGCTAGGTTTGATCCGGTTGATGGCCAGATTGGTCGAATTCCGGCGGGGGCGCTGCCTCGGCCGCGTCTACGCCACCACTCCAGTCGCCGGAAGGGGGTGAATCAGGCGCGACCGTTAGATTCTTTGTCAACAGTCACGATAGGAATCTGCGTACTGATTCGGCTGAGTCGATCTCAGCCGGAGATCAGCAGATGTGCGGGCGAAAGGGAAACAGACTTGCAGACTGTTGGATCAGTATCCTACGCCCTCAGGTTCATACCGGTTCGCAATCTAATCTGAACCACACACTTCTGATCGGACGACTGGGAGTTAACGATACCCTTTCGCGATGTCTGTTTTGTTAAAAAGTCCCTGAGCTTTAGGGAAAACAACCTGTGGTCCGTCCTGGTGTTTACTGAGTTTGTGTAGATTTTGCGAATTAGCCTTGCACCTTTCTGGAATTTGACGAGCAGTCCAGAGAACTAAGGAAATAGATAATTAAATATAGAAATCGATTTTAATACAAAAATAATTCCAGAAACTTGTATAATTCATATTTAATTCATCTTAACTCCAAATTGAGTCATTCCAGTTGCAATAATTTTGTATTAATATTATCTATAAACTAGTAACACTGTTTATCCATGTAACTTGGAATAAAATTGTTTACTTGAATTAATCTATTCTAAGTGCTAAATAACTTTAGAAATTCATAACTAAATAATAGTAATTCCAAATTTAGTAATTCTTGTTCCTATGATCTCATTACGCAGCGTAGAATATTATCATGCATTTTGATCTGTTGTTTGGTGTGATGTTAATTTCTGCTATGCCATGTTTGTTTGTATTGATGCGAGTAGATGAGCAAGCCACTGAGGATCCAGGGGTTCAGCAGGTGGAGACTGCTGAGCAGGAGCTCGTTGAAGGCAAGTTGTGCCATTGATCACTTATTTTTACCCAGTCATGTTCTGATTAATCATAATGATCTCCATAGGTTAATTTTGATGGGACCCAATAGGTTACCCCAGTTTGACTATCTTTATACCTTGATTCCATTGAACTTTTTGTGTAGTACTTGCTATTGCTTTATGTGGTTGTGGGTATGGAGATACATTATTCATGATTACACTTTTATTATCAGTTTATTATTACTGTTCATGATAAGATCATTATGTTAATTGGATCATGGAGCGACCACCCGGGAAAATAGTGCTACCACAAGGGTGGTATGGGACGCCCTTGGCTGACTAACTAGGAAAACTAGTGGAGGACTATCTTACCTGAAAGGGGCAAGGGCAGTAGGGGAGTGGTCAGTGCAGGGAGGTCCTTGGGTTGATTTTGCTGTGATGACGGTCAGGCGAGGGATCCCTGCATTGGAGCTTCCTAGAAACTGTAGTGGGTTTTCTAAAGCTAGTGAAACTTTGTAAAGGCCTCGTAGTGTTACCCTGCCTTGCTTCCTTGGTAGAGGTGTATGGGATCCATGACCCCTTGGCAAATGGGTAACATGACTTGTGGGTAAAGATGCAACCTCTGCAGAGTGTAAAACTGGTATACTAGCCGTGCTCACGGTCTTGAGCAGCTCGGACCCTCACATGATTAATTTATGGAATTAAATTCAATTTGTCATTTGTATCGCATTGAGATTATTTATTATTATTTTTATTTACTATTACTATGGTTTGTTATTTACTTATACTTAGTAACTGCTAATAAAATTTTGACCAACTTATAAAAGCAATGTTCAGCTTCAACCATTATTTTGTTGATCAGCCTTACACTTCACAAGAACTCTCACCTTTGGTGAGTTCATACACATTATTCCCCACAACTTGTTGAGCTATGATCTTTTTTGAGCTCACTCTTGCGATATATAAACCCCCCAAGGTGAAGAGCAGGTGGTCGAAGAGCAGCCGCACAACGAGGAGTTCGACTTGATCTAGGTGGCGTCTCCCAGTAAACTTTGTGGCACCAGGGAAATAATATTTAGTTCGTTTTATATTTATCATTTATTTTGTAAGACTACTGCTATGTAATAAGTACATTTATGATATTTATGACATTTATCTCTATGCACTCTGTTATTATATGTGTTGTTCTTCCTTGGCACACATATGAGACGCACCCGGCTTTATCCCTTAAATCTGGGTGTGACAGGTTCGGAGTTTCATGGGACTCGCAGGATATTACCGGCGTTTTATTGAGGGATTCTCCAAGCTCGTGAAGCCTATGACCTCACTGTTGGAGAAGGGGAAAGAGTTTAATTGGACTCACAAATGCCAAGAGAGTTTCAATCAACTAAGGTTTAAATTGATGTCACCCCCAGTGTTGATTATGTCAGATCTGCAGAAGGGATTTGACATATATTGTGATGTGTGCCGCCAGGGCTTGGGATGTGTTCTTATGCAAGAAGGACATGTTATTGCTTACGCGTCTCGCCAGTTGTGGAAACATGAGTTGAACTACCCCACTCATGACTTAGAACTGGCAGCCGTAGTGCCAAGTCTACACTAATCATAAGAACTTAAAGTATATCTTCACTTAGAAGGATCTCAACCTTAGGCATTGCCGTTGGTTGGAGGTCATCAAAGATTATGACTTGGAGATTCATTATCATCCGGGCAAGGCGAATCTGGTCGCGGATGCCTTGAGTTAGAAGAGCATGTCCATGCAGCTATTGCCGCCCAACTACCTGATGAGTTGGCAGAAGATTTTGCAAGGCTCAACCTGGGAATAGTTGCTCACATAGAAGGAGTTACCATAGAGGTGGAACCTACCTTAGAACAAGAAATACAAAACGATCAGATCAATGATGTCAAAATTCAAGAGATCAAAGACCTAATAACAAAAGGTAGAGGCCCAGACTTCACGGAAGATGAGCAGGGCATGATCTGGTTCAAGAACAGGATTTGTGTCCCTGAGATTGACAGTCTTCGTGAGACCATATTGAAGGAGGCACATGACTCAGCCTACTCCATTCATCCTAGCAGTACCAAGATGTACCAAGATCTAAAACAAAAGTATTGGTGGTATGGTCTGAAAAAGGATGTTGCTTCGCATGTGACAGTGTGTGATGTTTGCCAGAGGGTAAAAGCTGAACATCAGAGACCTACTGGATTACTTCACCCACTAAAGGCACCCGAGTGGAAATGGGAAGAAATTGGCATGGACTTCATTGTTGGTCTACCCCGCACTCCTGCAAGGTATGACTCTATTTGGGTGATTGTGGACAGACTAACAAAAGTAGCTCACTTCATTCCTGTGAGGACCAATTACACAGGGGCCAAGTTAGCGGAGTTGTATATGGCTCAGATAGTTTGTGTACATGGAGAACCTAAGAAGATTGTATCAGACCGGGGATCACAGTTTACTTCTCGGTTTTGACAGAAGTTGCACGAGTGCTTAGACACACAGTTGAATTTCAGCTCGGCCTACCATTCTCAAACTGATGGGCGAACCGAGAGAACCAACCAAGTATTGGAAGATAAGTTAAGAGTATGTGCTCTTAAACATGGTGGTAGTTGGGATAAGAGTTTGCCCTATGCGAAGTTCTCTTACAATAACAGTTACCAGGCCACTTTGAAGATGTCCCCGTTTGAGGCTTTATATGGTAGAAAATGCAGGACTCCCTTGTATTAGGATCAATCTGGTGAAAGGCAGTTCTTTGGGCTAGAGATTATACAAGAGGCAGAAGAACAAGTCCAGTTGATAAGGGAGAATCTGAGAACTGCGCAGTCAAGACAGAAGCTACGCAGATACCTAGAGAAGACTGTTGGAGTTTAAGGAGGGTGATCACGTGTATCTAAAGGTGTCACCGATCCGGGGTATGAGGAGGTTTAAAGTTAAAGGGAAGTTGTCCCCTCGCTTTATTGGACCCTTCTTGATCCTAAAGCGAGTGGGGGAAGTTGCCTACCAACTGGAATTACCTGACCATCTTATGGATGTACATGATGTCTTTCATGCATCCCAACTAAAGAAGTGCCTCAGGGTACCCGAGGAGCAACTACCTATGGAAGAACTAAGTGTTTAGGATGATCTGACTTATACTGAGTATTCTATCAAGATCCTCGATACCCTGACTCGTGTTACGAGGAGTAAGGTGATCAAAATGTGTAAAGTGGAATGGAGTCATCATGAAGAAGATGAAGCTACTTGGGAAAGAGAAGAAGAGTTACGAATAGAATTTCCCCACCTCTTCCCTAGTCCTTCCTAATCTCGAGGACGAGATTCCTTTTAAGGGGGTACGATTTGTAATACCCAATCTTTAAATAATATGAAGAGAGTTGATCTCCTTATATGGGTTGCCCTCTACTCGTTGGGACATGTGAATAACCATATTAAAAGTGAATAATTCTTTAATAAAACACAAATAAGTCATGCATCGTGTTGGAGTTTTGTTTGTTTGTGCATTTAATAATAAAATAATATTAATAAAAATATGATAATAATTTGAAATTTGGATTGAACCCTAAATTGAAATTTAGGATATGAAAATGGAAATTGAGAAAAGAAAGGAAAGAAATGGAGAGGAATATTAAATATAAAGAAATGTATACATGAATCTACCTCCAGAAAACTGTACTTCTATTTGTACATATGACCTGGGTGAAAACTGCAAATCAAATTTGAAATTGGCAGAGGAAATTCAAATGAAACTAAAAGGAACAAAAAAAGAAAAGCTTGGGCACCCCACCTGGGCCGAAATCGGCTGGCTGGCCCAGCTCCGCTTAATTTCTCCCAGCCCAAATTGCACAAGCGCCGCCCGCCTGTGACACCGGCACATGGGCCCCGCCTTGTCATTCTTCCTCCCTAGCAAGCTCAACCAAACCCCGCTGCAGCCAACCCACTAGCGCTAATCTATCGACCTCGTGGGACCCGCTGGTCAGGAAGACCGCATGCTCACGCACTCCCCTATAAACAGCCAACAGTCTCCAAGCATGGCGCACCCACGCGCGGCACGCGGACCATATATACCGAGCGCACCGCTGCCCAGTGAGAGAGAGAGACTCGTGCCATATCCGCTGCGGACTCGCCGGAGAAGTAGCGCTTGCCGGGGCGGGTCGTTCGCATCAGGCATCGCTGGCGGCCATCATCCCAGCCACCATCTTGATCTCTGGTATGTTACCTTTCTGTGAGACTTGTACCCGCGTACCCTGCACCTAGCTACTGTGGTGGTTGTCACCTAATCGCCGTGGGCCCTGATCACCGGGGTGCTCAACGCCGTGGGGGGCTACTGACGTCGGGCAGCCAAGAAGAGAGAGAAAAGGTAATAGGAGGGCGCAAGGAGGAAGAAACGTAGGGGCTGTCAGATCCGTGGCCTACGATGGGGATTAGAGTGTACCGATGCGTGCTTAGAGTCATTGATCCGGTAATGGGCGGTCCAAATTAGTAGATAACTCTTCGGGCTTGTTACTTCTGGGTCGTCCATCGGGGATCGAAAGGCTGAAACTAACTCGCGGTGTGGGCGGTTTTCGTCCGCGGATTCCAGATCTAACGGCCATCACCCCATGTCGAATAAATGTGGGTGGCGAGTTAATTTGATCTGTTGGTTGCGGATTGTGTGGATATCATGCTATGATACCCCTTCGTGTGGCAATATCTCAAAAGAGTCCTTATGAATATTTGAAAACAACCCACGGTCTAGACAGTTGTAAGAACCTTACAGAGAGACCCGAAAAATTTACAGAAATTCCCCTAAGCTCTCTGATTGTTGTGCGCGCGGTTCAGAGAGCTGAGAAAAATAAGTAAATGAATATGGAAAATGGATTTCTAGTGTAAAAACAATTCCAAAACTTATTTAATTCATAGAAAATTCATTTTAAATCCTTTTTATCCATTCTAATGACATTAATTTTGTTTTAATATTGTTTATCACATGATAACTCTGTTTAGACATGAAACATAAATTAAAATTGTCTACTTAATTTATCCCATACCAAGCACTTAATAACTTCAAAAAATCGTAATTTGATAACCATAACTTCGAATATAGTGTTTCTTATTCCTACGATCTCATTACGATGCGTAGAATATTGCATTCTATTCTGTTGTTTGATGTTAATTTCTCCTATATCATGTTTGTTTGTATTGTTGCGAGTAGACGAGCAAGCCACTAAGGACCCAGGTGTTCAGCAGGTGGAGACTGCTGAGCAGGAGCTCATTGAAGGTAAGTTGTGCCCTTGATCACTTCTATTTACCCAATAATGTTCCTTTTAATCATTATGATCTACATAGGTTAATTTTGATAGGACCCAATAGATTACCCTAGTTTGACTAGCTTTATACCTTGTTTACCACTGAACTTTTGGGTAGTAGCTGCTATTGCTTTATGTGGTTTTGGATATTGAGATACACATTATTCATGATCATGCTTTTATTATCAATTTGTTATTTATTGTTCATGATAAGATCATATTGTTAATTGGAACATAGAGAACCACCCGGAAAAATAGTGCTACCACAAGGGTGGTATGAGACGCTCTTGGCTGATTAATTAGGAAAGCTAGTGGATGACTACCTTACCCGAAAGGGACAAGGGCAGTAGGGGAGTGGTCGGTATAGGGAGGTTCTCGGGTTGATTTTGCTGCGATGGCGGTCAGGCAAGGGATCCCTACATTGGGGCTTCCTACAACTGTAGCGAGTTTTATGAAGCTAGTAGAACTTTGTAAAGGCCTCGTAGTGCTACCCTGCCTCGTCTCCTCGGTAGAGATGAATGGGAAGTCGTGATCCCTTGGCAAATGGGTAACAAGACTTATGGGTAAAGATGTGCAACCTCTGCAGAGTGTAAAACTAGTATATTAGCCGTGCTCACGGTCATGAGTGGCTCGGACCCCCACATGAGTAACTTATGGAATTAAATTCAATTTGTCATTTGCATCGCATTGTGGTTTATTATTAATTTCGATCTATTATTACTCTGGTTTGGTATTTACTTATATTTAGTAACTGCTAATAAAACTTGACCACTTATTAAAAGCAATGCTTAGCTTTAACCATTATTTGTTGATCAGCCTTACACTTCACATGAGCTCCCACATTTGGTGAGTTCACGCACATTATTCCCCACAACTTGTTGAGCTATGATCTTTTTTGAGCTCACACTTGTGATGTATAAACCCCCCCCCCCCACAGGTGAAGAGCAAGTGGTCCAAGAGGAACCCTATAATGATGAGTACGAGTTGATCTAGGTGGCGTCTCCCAGTCAGCTTGATGGCGCCAAGGAATAATTATTTAGTTCGTTTTATTGTTATCATTTATTTCTGTAAGACTTCCGCTATGTAATAATGATACTTGTGACATTTATCTCTATACACTTTGTAATTATATATGAAGTTCTTCTTTGGCGCACATATGAGACGCACCTTTATCCCTTAAATCCGGGTGTGACATAGATCAAAATTAATAATAAAACCACAATGCGATGAAAATGACAATTTAAGTTTAATTCCATAAGTTAATCACGTGACTGTCCGAGCCGCTCATGACCATGAGCACGACTGATATACCAGTTTTACACTTTGCATAGGATGTGCATCTTTACCCACAAGCCATGCTACCCATTTGCCAAGGGGTTTAGAAGTCCCATTCATCTCTATCGAGGAGACGAGGCAGGGTAACACTACGAGACCTTTCCAAAGTTCCACTAGTTCAAGAAAACCCGCTACGGATTCAGGAAGAAGGAAGCATAGGAATCCCCCATCCGGAAAGCTAAACAGACAGTCCGACTTGAGAACCTCTTTTTACTCTACAATGATGCCTCCCCACTTGCCCTTTCAGGTAAGGCAATCTCTCCCAAGCTTTCCTAATTACTTGGCCAAGGGTGTCCCATTCCAACCTTGTGGTAGCACTATTTTCCTGGGTGGTTCTCTATGTTCCAAATAACACAGTAATCTTATCATGAACATATAATAATCAATAGTAATAATAAAGAATGATCATGTATCAAATTTATCTTAACACCCAAAACCACATAGAGCAATAACGAAACTACCCAAAAGTTCAATGGTGATCAAGGTATAAAGTAGATCAAACTAGGGTGACCTATTAGGTCCCATGAAATTAAACCTAAACATGCCACAGTTGTAACACCCCTGGTGTTACTATCACTAAAACTTGAGCATAACATCATGAGCATTAGCATGTCATGTGTTTGATACACCTAGAATGCATTCACTAGGTAAAAATTTCAAACAAGTTGTACTGATATGACTTGAGGTGTGGTTAACTCTAGGGTAAAGTGCTTAACCTCAGATTAGGGCTTATGGATATAGGTGAAGCCCAAATATGTGAAAACCTCAAAAGACATGAGGCATGATCATAAAATATCACATTTGAAGGACTTTAGTGACACCAAAACCCTAAAGTGCTAAAAACCCTGAAAAGACCCCTAGAAAACCGTAAATTAGAACCCTAGGGGGCTAAGTGTAAAATTGGTGCATTTTTCGACCAAAGTGCAAATACCAAAGTAATATAACACCACAAACTATGTGTTTCTCACATTTGAGGATTTGCAAGTCAAATTGTGGGATTTGGACTTATTTGCAAAAAGGACACCCCATACATCCATATGCCTAAGTCTGAAATTCAGTTCATAGGGTCAACTTTGGAATCCTATATCTCTCAGTTCATAAGGAATTTGCCCTAGGTCAACACATCAAATTTGTAGAGCTATAATAGGAGTACAACTTTGCTTAAGTGATTAAGCCTTGATCACATATAAAATTTGGAGTAAAATGAGCTCAAAGTTGAGCTGTCAGTCACACTGATAACTGAACTATGGTCACCGGTGACATTGGTAGGACTTTGAGGTCAAATTGGAGTAGGATCTAGTCATTGATTGGGGATGGTTGCTATAGGCAATTTGTAGCTAGATTATTGAGCTACAACTTTGATACAGAGAGATGGTCAAGTCACTACATGAATTTTGGAACAAATCACCCTGCAAATTGGTCTATCAGGCGCTCTAAATACGATTCCAATAGTACACTAATTGAAGAAGATCCCTGGTGCAGTGCACCTTGCCGCCGGCGACCCCCGCGCCTGGATTCGCACCACCGAGGTGATTCGTGCTCACTGGTGCCCGGATAACGCCTCGGGATGAAAAGATCTTCACCGCGGATGAGCTTAAGGCACTGTTCTGCCTCGGCCACCATGTTCGGTTGGCTCACGGTCGGTTCAGATAAGTTCATCGGAGTTAGCCGCCTGCCGCTCGGATGCCACGTTCCTAGACGCAGTACTTCGTCGCAGTGACTCGCTCTGGCATGTTTGGTCATCGCCAGTGGTCAGGCCACGGGGAAGGCCACGCATCTCTTGCGCTAGTGCTCTCCCCTCTCTTCGGCCGCCAGCGCGCCATTCCAAATTCACAAGCCTGGGCCTGGATTCTGCATAGGCCTGGGCTGGCTTGGCCGGTGTCGGCCCAGTACTGTTGACATCTTTTCCTTTTCTTTTTCTAAGAAAGTTTAGAAAAATCCATAGAAAACTATAGAAAAATGATAAAAATATAAGACCAATTTTATTGGACTCCTAAATTTCCCTAGTATTTAATAAAAATGGTTCTAAGGTTTTTAGTCCAAACCTGGAATTATTTAGTATTTAAAATGGCCAAAACCTAGTCTCCTAGAATTTTAGAAATTATTTGATGACCCCAAAAATCACCAAACTTTTTGGAAAAGCTTAAAATAATATTTAGATCCTATGGGTGAAGTTTGCCTTGCTTTGAACATTGTTTGATCCCAAACCCACAACCCTAGCCTTCTAGGTACTAATTACCTTAAGGAAATAGGAAGCTGATTCAAGAAAACTCTAGTTTCCCTGGTGCACCGTGAAGAAAAATTGTATTCAAGGCATAACTTGCTATACCCTTATTATCATTGCATTTGCATAAGCATCACATGAGCATTCATGGATATATCTAGTTATGTATAGAGAACGAAGAGGAAGTAGTGGTTGAAGAAGAAAAAGCTACAACACCACCTGAGAATCCACCTTCCGGGAACTGTTTTTACTTTGATATTTGTGGAATAGAACCTGACTCTCCTACAAAACAAGGCAAGCCTCGGTGCATTTGCCACCTCCTTGCTATTTTAAACTCTTCATCACTTTGATGATGCATTAGGTGATAGGAGTTGTGTGTTAAACCAATTGCTGCATTTCCTTCCTTGAAAGCTGATTACCAATCCTTGATCACCTGTTTTATTAAAAAGGTTTTCTAATGCTTAGTTCTACTTTAGAAAAGTAAATGTTTTGTTTTCAAACTAAAGGTGATGTTTCACAGTGGATGGGATGTTTTCAAAAATAAAACATGATGATGGATCCATCATGGCTGTGATGGGTTCAACATCGGATAAGATGTACCTCTGTCAGGTACCAAACTTTTGGGTTTAAATGATAAAGTTGAGACCGGGCGGGTGACTTGCACGAGAAGAGAGTCTCGGTGTAGTGTCTCCATCTGAGTCGATTAAGGACCGTGTCGATGTAGGCTTGATGATTGAGGACCTTTTAACTAGTCACATGCCTCGTCATGGGTAAGCTTTGCCTCGGGCAGACTAATGCCAGAAAGGCCAACACGCAATGAGAGTGGAGAGATGGCGAGAGTAGCGTGTACCCTCCGTGGCAAGAGGCTGGACGGTGGTGTATCTGTGCTCTCGATTGGCGTGAACCTGGTCTGGTCTTAAGAAACCCGGTGGCGAGTTGACATATGCGAGGGTTAAGTGCTACATATGTCGTGTGATTAGAGATCCCCAGCTGGGTATTAATCGATTCGGATCGTCGTTACTTCTCGGATATGAAGACTTGGTCACTGACCTACACATAGCAATCCAGTAAAGTAAAAGGGTGATAAAAGACGGCTAGTATAGGCCAAGTGCTTGAACTAGGATAGAAAGAACTCTAGCTACAGGTAATGACTTAACTTGCTAATAAAACTAGATTTTTAAGGATCCACTATTAGTAAGCATTTCTGCAAAACAAAGTCTTTGATTCTTGAATAGCCTTACCATGACTCCCTCAAGCCAGCATATCCTTGAGAGTCTTTTTTTGATGGGTAAGACTTGCGAAAGTACACTTTGTACTCAGGGTTTTCGAACCCATGTTGTTGTAGGTGAGGAAACAACAGACTTTTATTGTTTTTGTTCTAAGGTGGTGCCCAAAGAAGAACCTCAACAGTGAAGCCTCGGGAGGATGTTGGCCTCCCTTTTGAAAAACAATATACTTTTATACGGGAGGGGTTTTGGCCTCCTAGTTCTGTAATAATACTTATGCACTCATATTCCCTGGTTTTGTAATAACCTTAATACTCTTTCTCTATATGTTAATGAATGTAAATTAAGTTATTGTAATTTGCTTCTGCTTACTCGTTTCTCCGATATGTTGTAATATCTGCGTGAAGGGTGAAACGCTCTTGGGCGAGGAAAAGGATACAGATACCGAACTTGTCAAGTAGTTATATGCATCTACAGGGTTGCCCAAAGTCCGTTGGACAAGGACAACTGTAGGTGGGCCTAATTACTTGGGAGGTTCCGTCACATCCGGTGTCGGAGCAAAGCCCATCTCTTCAGATATTATGAAGCATTTCAAAAGAATTTTCAAATCCTTATCTAAGAAACTTTCTTTTATTCTTACCACTTTCTGGAAGTTCTCCTCTTGTAAGACCAGGTAATAGAGTGCAATATATAGAAAGTGGGATCAACGAAGGTTGAGTCCGTAATGATTAGGTTATGCATGCATCATGTTTAAAAATTAAACTAATAAATTCCCCCCTCCCTTATGGAGATATGCCGCGTACAAGGAAAACCGCGCGCAAGTCCACTGGACCTATTGGCGTGCCTCGTCATCAGTTGGCTCCAAGACATGAAGGGAGCATTAGTGGCTCCAATGACCCCATTAGAGATCTAGAAGCTAAGGTGGAGCAACTACGATCAGAGCTACGTCATTGGAACAGGGCACGGGAGCAGGACAGTCAGCGTATAGCTGAGTTGACAGCCGAAGTCGGCCGCTTGCGGTTTCAGATCTCTGAACAAGACTCAGCCATTGATTGGGCCATCAACTCACGCTCGATCGCCTAGCACCGTGAGGCAAAAGCTCGGGCTCGTGTGGATGAGCTCAGCACGGCCCTCGATAACCTGCAAGTATACTATAATACTCTACATGAGGAAGTACATGTACTGTATGGTCGACTGCACCCGGACATGCCCGCGGGCGCTGCTGCAATGGAGGCTGGACCCTTGGGAACCGCAAATGAAGGACTTGGTGGGGAATTGGACCTTTTTAAGCCCCCTCCTTCTATGAATCTGGCTAACGAGCGGTCTCCTACAGCAGACAGTGAAGCGACAAAAGACGATGAAAACTAGAGTAGTACAGTTTAGATATTGTATTTGTGTAAAAAGTCTGGTTGTACGCTAGAGTCTGTATAATTACATTTGGTAATGTAATATGATGGTATATGTTGGCATGTTATATTTTTCCAAATGTTTCTTTGCCTCAGATGCCATCACGGACTCACGCGCACGACGGTGCGGGGACTTCCCATGGTCGGGAAGGTACTCCTAACCCGCCACCTGTACCACTAACACTGGCCGAGGCTATCGCTGCCGTGGTCAATGCGACTGCAGATAATGCCCAATTTTTACGTGAGATGGCGGGTAATCAATTCTAGCAGCATGGCGGAAGAGCTCCTCCCTAGGGACCGCGTGAAACCTTGTATCTGGACTTCTCTGAAACGCGTCCTCCACTCTTTGTTAAAGCTGAAGACCCTCTTGAAGCTGATGAGCGGATCAGGGTAATAGAGCAGAAGTTCGACTTGATTCGTTGCACGGCAACACAGAAGCCGTTATTTGCTGCTCAACAACTAAGAGGCCTTGCCAATACATGGTGGGGAAATTTTGTGACAATTCAACCAGCCGGACATCAGGTCACCTGGGATGAATTTAAGCTGGCATTCCGTGAGCACTATATTCCAGAAGGAGTGCTTCACATGAAACAAGAGGAATTTATTCGACTAAAGCAAGGTGGAGATACTGTAATGCAGTATCTCAATAAGTTTAACCATTTGTCTCAGTACGCTATCGACCAAGTGAATACTGATCTAAAGAAAAAGAATTGCTTCATGCGAGGACTCAACGACAGGCTACAGAGGAAAATGGCCACCTGTTTGGACCTCACTTACAGCAGAGCTGTCAGCACCGCGCTGGTAGTAGAATCCAAGAACTCAGGCCATGGAAAGACAAGGATTTGGTGGTGACAGGTCTAATCAGGGACCTGAGAAGCGAACCAGGTTGGTAATCCGACCGTTTAATCAGAACCGTTCTTCGCCTCATCCACCCTCTTATCCGTTTAAACAGCATGTTTTAATTCGTCCTACCACTGCCCCCACTTCTACAAATGAGCCGAGTGCCCCTGGTGCTCGTTTCCCCACCCTCCCTAGTTCATCAACTGGCTGCATTAACTGTGGGAAGTCTGGTCATTTTATAAAGGACTGCCCATACCCAAAGCAGAATAAGTTCAACAATCAACAGAACTCTGGGAGCTCTAGCCAAGGCTAGGGAAACACAACTAATAATTCAATGGGCAAAAATATCAAGAAGACAAGATGAATCTATTACATTCAAGTGGCCACTACACCGGAAGGAGAGCCTGTAATGATGGGTATGTTTCTTGTGGCCAATCACCCTGCAGTTATTCTTTTTTATTCTGGTGCTTCACATACATTCATAAGCAAGAAATTAGTGGAAAACATTGTATTCATTGCACTAAATCAAGAGAAGGATTTATTATCCATTCACCCGGGGGACAAATATTTACTAAGAAAGTAGTCTTCCATGTGCAAGTAACATTGGCTGAACAGGATTTTCCCACCAACATGATTGTCTTAAAAGGCCAGGACATAGATGTCATTCTAGGCATGAATTGGTTAGCCCAGCAGCTATCCTCAATACTGACTTAAGGACTATCAAGTTGAGTCATGGTGATACGACCATGCCATTAAGCAACACATTACAACCCCAAGTCATACTACATCAACTCAAGTACAACCAACATCATCACCAACTCAAGCCTTTGATGGACCAATTACACGTAGCCGAGCTAAGAAGCTACAGCAAGAGGTGCACACGCTACTTTATGAATTTAAATTAAACACTAATGAGAAATTTATGCTACCTAAGTCGTGTATGTTGATATTACTTAGGTTCACCAAAGAGGAAGGACAAAACATATCAAGAGCGAATCAGCAAGAAGAGCTATGTCCGAGTCAGTCCAGCGCAACAGAACCGTCCACAAGAAATAGTCATATCTTTTGATTCCCAAAAGCTATGAAGGCCCATAAGTACTTTTTGGAAAGCTATTGAAGTCTAGTTTCCAATGCTTCTAAAGCTGACTTAATCAAATCTACCAGAAAGGCAGTCGACCTACTTTAGTGCTGAGTGGTCAGAAGGTCAACAGTCTACTTGATGACCAAGTTTTTGTATTAAACTGCATCATTCTACGAAGTTTCATTAAGTATGCTATATATGGTGAGAAAGCTTATCAAGTCAGCTTTCCAACGCAACCAGCCCCACGTCATTTGGAGATTCCTAGGAGAAGTTATTATCAAAATACTGAAGGCTGCACAGAAGTCAAACATCCACACGGAATTTAGCTCTACAGATCTCCCGAAGAGGCTCCTTCACATTAGCACGTGAAAATACTTTTGTTTCGTGTTTGTACCTCTCTAAGACTGGTTGTTACTAGTATAAATACCCCCCTATGTCTATGATGTAAGGCAGCTTTTGATAATCTAAAACATAACCCCTTTTGTTCAGCTGTGTGCTAACAAATATTAAGAGTGATCTCTAGCCCTTTGCTCTTGTGAATTCCTTCACGGGATTGCAGAAGCGGCAGCTTCATCTGCTCCCAAGTGGTGCTCCTACTCCCTTCGAGGTCTCCTCGATTGATTGTAGGCTGTGTTGGTTGGTTCTTTAAGAGTGTGGTTGGGCGAATCCTCAATTCAGGTTGCCGGTTAAAGACGGTGGTTGGCTTCGAGTTTTATTTGTCAGGTTGCACTAGTTATCGCTGCTTGCAGCAAGTTATCTTGGCTTCTTCGAAGCTAGTTATCTGAAGATTGATCCTATGTCGTGAAGATCGGGCATCGTGATGCATCATCTGGTATCAAAGCCTCAGTTGCCACGGTAGGATTCTTTACCCTTAGCTACATATATTTTGTGTTCGTCCTATCTACCAAAAAGCCATAAAATATTTTTGCCATAGCCCTTTGTTTTAATATGTTGTTCCAGTGAGTTTTGTTAAGTTTCAGTCCTTAGAGTCTTTGTTTATTGCTGGTCACTCTATCCTTTGTGTTCTCTTTGAGCCTCTTATATATATCTGAAAATATCCACAAAAAGAAAAATCTGAAAACCCTCATCATTTCCTTCACGTTAACTTTGATCCTATTTAAGTTATAGCTGCTGGTTGAGTTCTTGTTAATTATTGTAAAGCGTGCAATATTATATTAGATCTCTGTGTTTAGTTCTATAAAAAAGAGTATCAAAAAAAGGGAAGAAAGAAAAGTACCAAAAAAGTGTTGAGCAAGATTGTGAAAGAAAAGTAGAACGATCAGTTTGTTTATGTGCACAAGTGCTGAAAGTTCATCAAGTTGTTCAACCAGTTTGCTATTGTCATTTGGTGCAAAATTTTGGTTGGGTCTAATCGCAACACTTGCATTCCAACCATACTCCTTGATTTGCATCAAATCTGAAATTTCTTTACACGTGTGTTTGATCTACTTACATCACTCGTATCTTTTGGTCAGCACTAGGCAGTGAACTTCTAGTTGGATGGTTATTTAACTTTACAACAACTATGATTCAGATTGCATTCCTTGTTTATTATTCCCCACCAAGCTCCACATATAAGCCATCGTAATCGGTACTCTGGTCTTGTATTCGCTTAACCACCATTTTCTTGTTACCACCACACATTTTTTCTTGCAACCCGTAGGGACCTCATAAGAGCTTTGGTTGGTAAGAGTGGTGAGGTTGTGAGATTCTATATAGCTTCATATTCCACCTATATTTGTTGCCTTGTCGCCACTAATTTCGCAGGAAGATGGATCCCAACGCTGAGATTGAAGAATGTGTCACCATGATACAATTCAATGAGCTCAAACAAAGCATAGAAGACAAGCAAAATCGGTTGGCACAAGATCTTCAGACACTTATGGCTGAAATCAGAGGTCGTCGTCGACTCCCTGATGGTGCAAGAAACCATGATGAAGAAGGGGAAGAAGGTGAAGGAATTTATTCTAGAAGAGCAAGTGAACATGGGAGGAGGAATCAAGGTGCTGTACGTGGTAGAGGAAGAGGACAGAATCAAAGAAATGATGACAATGAAGAATCTGAATTTGGGGATGATGATCAGTCCCAACATTGCTATGGTCATCATCATCACAGAGGCGTCAACCAAGAAGAGAGATTTGGGAAACTTAAGTTTACCATGCCAAAATTTGATGGTAGATCTGATCCTGAAGATTATTTCACATGGGAATTGAAGGTGGAGAAAATCTTCCGCCTACATAATTATTCAGAGGAGAAGAAGCTTGCAGTGGCATCTCTTGAGTTTGAAGGATATGCTCTGATTTGGTGGGAACAACTTCTTCGTGATCGTGAAGAAGATGGAGAGGACCCTATTATTACTTGGCAAGAGATGAAGCGAGAAATGAGAATTAGTTTTGTGCCGAAGCATTATCGGTGTGATCTTTTCGATAAATTGCAGAATTTGAGGCAAGGAAGTTTCTCTGTTGAGGAGTATTATAAGGAGATGGAGAAGGCCATGATTAGAGCCAATGTGTATGAAGACGAAGAGCAAACCATTGCACGCTTCATGGCTGGGTTACACCGCAGCATTCAGCGTATTGTTGAGTTTCAGCCGTACTAATGTCTTATTGATTTGGTACATCAAGCCACCAAAGCTGAACGCCAGCTGCAACAAGATGCTAAGGGTTGTCATATGGTGCATGAACCATGAATGGAGGAAGCAAATCGATCTCAAGGTTTACTACTGCATCCTCAGCGACAAAAGGTTCAACTGGAGGCTTGCGATCCAATATTTAAGGCAATTCTAGTGGAAAGAACGGTGCTGCTCCAAACACGAGTTATAAACCAGCAGCATCCACTTCAACATCAGTGGGTTCAACAGCCAAGAGTAGTGGTATTCAGTGCTTCATGTGTGGAGGTCGTGGTCATGTCATAAAGGAGTGTCCAAATAATCGTGTGATCCTTGTGACTGATGATGGAGAATATACATCAGCTAGTGAAGAGGAAGCTGAAGCAGGAAATGAAGATGACATTGATAAATCTGAAGAACATATGGGATGCGAATTTGAGCATGGTACTACTCTTGTGGTTACACAAATCTTGAGTGTTCAAATGAAAGAAGCTGAAACTAGATAGCGACATAATCTTTTTCAAACGCGAGCCAAAGTACAAGACAAAGTAGTAAAGGTGATCATTGATGGAGGGAGCTGCCACAATCTTGCAAGTCGTGAGATGGTTGAAAAGCTTGGTTTGAAGTTGCAGCGACACCCTCATCCATATCATGTCCAATGGTTGAATGAATCAGGAGATATCAAGATTGGTTATAAGGTGAAAGTTCTGTTCAAGATTGGAGAGTATGTTGACACAGTGGAGTGCAATGTTGCACCCATGTCTGTGTGTCACATGCTGCTAGGAAGACCTTGGCAATATGACTGATATTCTCAGCATTGAGGAAGAACAAATCAATACACGCTAGATCTGAAAGGGAGAAAGTTTGTACTCAAGCCTATGATCCCTCAACAAATCATGGCTGAACATTTACAAAAGAAAACTAAAATTAGTACAACAAGTAGAGGAGGAGAAGAGCAAAATAAATTGAGTGCCATCCACAATTCGTTGAGCGAGTGCTACAAGCCAAATTCAAGAGATAAAAAGAAGGAAGAGGGAGAACATGTAGTTATGCTAGCCACAAAATCTGAGCTGAGAGAAGTGAGGAACAACCCATATCAAGTGCTCTTTGTACTTGTGAACAAAGATGTTTTGATTTCTCCTAACGGCATAACATCTCTTTCTAGTGTTGTGGCTGATCTTTTGCAGGACTTTGAAGATGTGTTTCCACAAGAAACACCGGCTGGACTACCTCCAATTCGAGGGATTGAGCATCAAATCGATCTTATTCCAGGGGTTGCACTTCCTAACCATTCACCATATCAAACCAATCCTGAAGAAACTAAGGAAATACAAAGGCAAGTGCAAGAACTTCTTGATAAAGGTTTTGTTCGTGAAAGCTTAAGCCCTTGTGTTGTTCCTGTGATTTTAGTACCTAAGAAAGATGGATCTTGGAGGATGTGTGTTGATTGTAATATTACCGTTCGCTATCGCCATCCTATTCCACGGCTAGATGATATGCTTGATAAATTAAGTGGTTCCACAATTTTTACTAAAATTGATTTGAGAAGTGGATACCATCAAATAAGAATTAAAAGTAGAGATGAATGGAAAACTGCATTTAGAACAAAATTTGGGTTGTATGAATGGTTAGTGATGCCATTTGGTTTGACAAATGCTCCTAGTACTTTTATGAGAATAATGAACCATGTCTTAAGAACTTTCATTGGAAAATTTATTGTTGTCTACTTTGACGATATTCTAATTTACAACAAATCTTTTGATGAACATGTAAACACATTTGGCAAGTCTTAGATGAGCTTAGAAAGGAGAAATTATTTGCTAATCTTGAGAAGTGTAGTCTTTGCAAAGACCATGTTGTGTTTCTTGGCTTTGTTGTTTCAGGAAAGGGAATAGAAGTGGATGAATCTAAGGTGAAGGTAATCAAGGATTGGCCAGCTGCAACAATTGAAAGAACCAATATGGAAGCCTCCAAGCATGCTGCATATACAAAAAAGATACATGAGAAGACCAATGAAGCAATTCAGCTCAAAGCTGTGCGCAAGGCTGCAAGCATGAACAAGCATAGGATGAAAGTGTTATTTGAACCGGGGGACTTGGTTTAGATTCACTTGCACAAGGAGTGTTTTCCTGATCAGCGCAAATCCAAATTAATGCCACGAGGGGATGGTGCATTTTGTGTTCTTGCAAAGATCAATGATAATACATACAAGATAGATCTTCCACCAAGCTATGGCGTGAGCAACACGTTCAATGTTGCTGACCTCTTACCATATACAAGTGAAGACACTTTAGAGTCGAGGACAACTCCTTTTCAAGGGGGGGAGGAGGATGATACCGCCACACCATTAAGCAACACATTACAACCCCCAAGTCATACTACATCAACTCAAGTACAACCAACATCATCACCAACCCAAGCCTTTGATGGACCAATTACACGTAGCCGAGCTAAGAAGCTACAGCAAGAGGTGCACGCGCTATTTTATGAATTTCAATTAAACACTAATGAGAAATTTATGCTACCTAAGTCGTGTATGTTGATATTACTTAGGTTCACCAAAGTGTTGGAGCGAAGGCGAAGACGCCACCCTTCGCCGGACTCACTGCAACAACGGAGACAAGACGACTGGCAGACTCTACCCTTTGTCCCACGCATCGGGAGACGAAGGCCTACGGCGAAGTCGTCCCATCCCGTGACCTCATCCAACATGGGGGCCCACGTGTGATCCGACCCATTATAGCAGGCCCTGCATGGCCGCCGCGCATTACGGGCCTAATTTGTAAAGGCTTCCCTGTAATTACAGTCTGTAACCCTGCTTTATGGGAATATTCCGGGGATAACCTGGGCGCCTGAGGGCACATGTGTCCTTAACCCAAGACGCTGGGCACTCAGGCACCTATAAATACCCCCGTACAGTGCCCTTGAGAGGCTGAATTCAACAGAGCTATTGCCATCTCGAGTTAAAACCTTGCTTACACTGTTTTCGCTCCCCCATTGGATTAACTTGCCCAGGAGAGAAAGTTCCAACATTTGGCGCCCACCGTTCGTGCTACGAAAACACCACCCGCGATGGCACCCAAGAGAACCACCTCGAAGGCTGACGAGGCTGCGAAGGCAGCACTGCTGGTCGAGAAAAAGGGCAAGGCCCTTGTCGACACCACCCACCAAGAGCCCTGCGAAGACGACGCAAACAGCAAGAGGCAGCGCAACGAACAACCCACTACCGAAGGTAGCCTCCGCACCTGCAACTCTGGAGAACCGCAACTTCCCCCAGGCTTCGCTCCACTAGAGGGCGCGGACACCACCGAGGACGGCGAAGTCATCGGCGTTCTGGCCGAAGAGCAGCTACAGCTGCGCGCCTTGCGCCTCAAGAACCGCAACCTCCAGAAGCAAAAAGAGATCCTCGAGGCCAAGCGCCAACGCGTGTCTGCACAAGCCAAGGTGCGACAGATGATACGCAACGAAGAGCAGAGGGCTCAGGAGCTTGAGCAAGAAATCGCCCTCATGCAGGGCGAAGGCCAATTCAGGCCTGCAACACGACCCACCCCTCCAACAGCGCACACATATCGAAGACCTGTTCATCCCTCAGCGCGGACACGCCACCCCTCACGCCACGGCGTTCCAAGGCGTCAACTACCTTGACGAGCGAAGTCCCCTGGCACCTCATCTGCAAGTGACACCATGGCTCGCCAACTTCAGGGCAGGTACCTATCCCAAGTACAATGGCAACACTGACCCTACACAGTACATCATGAGCTATCAAGTCGTCGTTGCATCATCCAGAGGGGACGACGCCACAATGGCCAAGTCATTCATCATTGCCCTCGAAGGACCAGCCCTCACCTGATACACTAGGTTGCCCCCATTGTCCATCGACTCCTGGAGAAGTCTCCTGGGACAAGTTCTTGCTCAACTTCCAAGGGTACCGCCCAGACACCGACGCTTTGGCTGAACTCTCACTATGCAAGCAGCTGGAACGAGAGACTCTGTGGGAGTATTACCGCAAGTTCTTGACCCTCAAGTCACAACTGCCTTCAGGTCGATGACCAGATCGCCATCCACTATGCCATCAGTGGCCTTCAGGCCGGCGTCCTTTATAGCCACTGCATCAGGGATCTGCCCAGGAACCTCTAGGAGTTGTATCAGCTGTTTGAGAAATACGCCAGATCTGAAGAGCTCCACCAGCGCAAAGTCGAGTCTCAGAGGAAGCCCAAAGACCCTCCGCAGTCCAGCCACAATGGACAAGGCCCTCGCAGGCAGACTCCGGCCGGGACGGCCGCAATCAGCAGCAGGTGCACAATATCGCCAACCAGCCCCCCGCTGGTGAGGCCCCTCGCCGCCAGGAGTATCCCCCGCAGGGCCGAGGAAACGGAACTCGCGGTCGGGGCCGGGGGCGTGCGCAGCAGCCACGCAGATTTTACTGCCTGTTCCACGGTGAAGACTGCGCGCATCCCACAAGAGACTGCCCAGAGACGAAGGCCACCAGAGACAGGATGGCACGGGCGCAACCAGCCGACAACCCTAGAGTTGTCGCGCGCACATATCAGCAACCCCCTCAGCCATACAACCACGGCCCCGCTCCGCTTCCACCGCACCACGCATACCAACACCACCAGGAGATGCAAATCGTACCTCCCCCACCCCCACCCCCACACCATCAACAGCAAAACATCCACCACCCCAACCACCCCCTAAGCCCCAAAGCAAGAGGACTTCGCCGATCAACCGTATCGCGGAGTCATTCATATGATTACTGGGGGGTCCAGCGCCGACTTCGACACAAAGCGGCAGAAGAGGGACCATTACCGCAGCATCAACCACGTCGCCGTCACCGGCCCGGTTGTGGAGACAAAGTGGTCCCACGTGCCATTGACCTTCGACGCCCGAGACGTCGATCTGCGCAGTGCCCCCCACATCGATGCCATGGTCATCAACTGCAGCGTGGCAGGCTAGGACTTGCACAAAGTCTTAGTCGACAATGGCAGCCAGGCAGATATCATTTTCCTCCATGCTTTCGATCGCATGGGCATAAGCCATAGCCTGCTTAAGCCCTCGGACAACCCCCTGTACGGCTTTCGGCGGCAAGGGCACCTTCCCCGTCAGCAAAATAGAGTTGCCCCTCTTCTTCGGTGTAGCACCCAATGCCCGAATTGAGCAAGTCACATTCGACATTGTCGACATGGTGTACCCGTACAACGCCATAATGGGCCGGGGCTCCATCAACAAGTTTGAGGCAGCTATCCACGGACTTTACCTGTGCATGAAGATCCCAGGTCCGCAAGGCGCCATCACAGTTTACGGCAACCAGCAGGTTGCGCGTAACATAGAAAGAGACTTCATCCCTGGACAAAGAAACGTACACTGCCTCACGGCCCAACGCGAAGTCCCCGGGTCTGCCAATCCAACCGCCAAAGAGCATGAAAAAGCACAGCTGCAGAGCAACGACAGGACCAAGACTGTCCCCCTCGACCAGGCAACGCCCAAGCAGACGGTTACCATCAGCGAAGACCTCACTTCGCATGACGAGGAGAGGCTCCTCTGCTGCCTGTCAAGAAACAAAGACGTCTTCGCCTAGGTCCGCCCTTGACCTGGTTGGAGTCAGTCGCTCCATCATCGAGCACGGCTTAGGAATCAACCCTTCGGTGAGGCCGAAGAAACAGCGGCTGCGTAAGATGTCTGACGAGAAGACAGAAGCCGCCAAGGCCGAGGTGCATCGCCTGCTCGAAGCCAAATTCATCGAGCCAATCGCCTACCCCACATGGCTCGCCAATGTAGTGATGGTGCAGAAGAAGAGCGGCAAATGGCGAATGTGCATAGACTTCACCAGTCTTAACAAGGCCTTGCCCCAAGGACAACTTCCCGCTGCCTCGGATCGACAAAATCGTCGATAGTGCGGCCGGGTGCGAAGTCATGTCACTCCTTGATTGCTTCTCTGGCTACCACCAAATATATATGAAGGAGGAGGACAAGGCAAGCACCAGCTTCATAACACCCTTCGGCACGTATTGCTTCATCAGAATGCTGGAGGGACTTAAGAACACCGGGTCCACTTTCTCCCGACTCACCAAAACCGATGCTCGAGAGCCAGGTCGGCAGAAATATATCACATATGTGGATGACATTGTCGTCGCCAGCAGAAGCAAGGAAGACCACCTGGCTGACCTCGCCGAAACGTTCGCGAACCTGCGGGACGCACGACTTCGCCTCAACCCCGAAAAGTGCGTCTTCGAAGTTCGCCAGGGGAAAATCTTGGGCTACCTGGTATCACACCGCGGAGTTGAGGCCAATCCAACCAAAATCCAGGCTATCATCAATATGACGCCCCCGCAGTCAGCCAGAGAAGTACAACGACTGACAGGTAGGTTGGCCGCCCTCAACAGATTCATCTCCAAGTCCGTGGAGCGGAGCCTCCCTTTCCTCAAAACACTCTGTGGCGCAAAAGATTTCGCATGGGGACCAGAGCAGGTGGCGGCCTTCGCTTCATTAAAATAGTACCTGTCGGAGTTGGCGATTCTTACAAGCCCCGACCCCTCGCTACCTCTATTGCTCTATGTCGCGGCTTCGCCACATGCGGTCAGCGCAGCACTGGTTCAAGAGCAGACCAAGAGAGGGCACGACCAGGCAATGTCCTAGTTTATTACGTCTCTGAAGTACTCACAACATCAAAATGTAATATGACAGAACTGGAAAAGATCACCTATGCAGTCGTGATGGCCTCGCGCAAATTGCGCCATTATTTCGAGGCATTCAAGGTCTGGGTCACCTCAGATAGAGGACTCGGCGAACTATTTAGAAACCCGGAGGCATCAGTACGGATTGCCAAGTGGGCAGCCGAACTCTCCGGCTACCACATCACATTTGAACCCAGGACTAGCCATCAAGTCGCAAGTCCTGGCAGACTTCGTTGTCGACTGGACTGGGCCAATAACGCAGCCGGACCCGTCCGCAGAGAAAGTGTGGACAATCCATTGCGACGGCGCATGGTGCCATGCGGGGGCAGGCGCCGCGACGGTCATCACTTCGCCTACCGGGATCAAGCATAGATATGCAGCACGCCTCAGCTTCGCTTTGGAGTCTGATAGGTGCACCAACAACATAGCAGAATACGAGGCTGTTATCCTCGGCCTTCGCAAGCTAAGGGCGCTCGGTGTCACCACCTGCATCATCAGAACAGACTCCAAGGTAGTCGCCGGCTAGGTCGAGAAAGACTATGCAGCAAAGGACCCCGCACTCATGTAGTACCTCACCGCCATCCGCAGCCTCGAAAGACAATTCAAGGGTTTTACGTTACAACACGTGGAACGAGCCAAGAATGAGGAGGCCGACGCATTGGCCAAGGCAGCCGCCAGGGGCGAGGCCCTGCCCTCCGATGTGTTCTACCACGTCATCGGCACGCCAGCCGTCCGCAGGCCCAGAGGGGCTCCAAATCACCAATGACAGTGAGGGTCACCGCATAGTCAACCTCATCATGACCGAAGACTAGCGGGCACCAATAACCCTGTTCCTGCAGGGGTACTATCATCCAACCGACATCATTGAAGCCAAGCGCCTCAAACACCGAAGCCGGGACTTCGCACTAATCAAAGGCCAACTATACAAGAAGGGGGTCAGTCAACCGATGCTTAAGTGTGTCACCGAGACCGAAGGCGTCCAAATTCTGCGCGAAGTCCACAGCGGGACTTGCGGCTCCCACGCAGGGCCTAGGGCCCTAGCGGCAAAGGTGATTCGTCAAGGTTTCTATTGGCCCACCATGATTTGCGCCGCAAATTGGGTCACAAGGTCCTGCGAAGCCTGTCAGAAATTTTCTCCACACTCGGGAAGCCCTTCGCAATTCACGAAGCTAATCGCCCACACGTGGCCTCTTCAGCGCTGGGGCCTAGACATTGTCGGGCCCCTGCCCACGGCTCAGGGGAACCTCAAGTTCACCTTCGTCGCCGTTGAGTATTTCATCAAATGGATTGAGGCGAGGGCTGTATCCACGATAACATCGAAGACAGCCCAGAAATTCTTCTGGCAAAATATTGTTTGCCGCTTCGGAGTCCCGTCCGAACTCACAGTCGACAACGGCAAGCAATTCGACAACCAAGACTTCAAGGATTTCTGCTTCTCCATCGGCACCAAGCTTGCCTTCGCCTCAGTGTACCACCCCCAATCCAATGGAGTCATGGAGCGCGCCAACGGCAAAATTTTCACAGCCGTCAAGAAAATGCTCCTCGACGACAAAATAGGCAAGTGGCCCGACCTGTTACCCGAAGTGGTCTGGGCGCTGAACACGACTGAGTGCAGGGCGACTGGGTTCACCCCTTTTCGCCTTCTATACGGATCGGAGGCTATGACTCCGCAAGAAATAAAACATGGGTCACCATGGACAGTCACGTCGGTCGTCCCCGACGTAGACGAGCCTACTTCGAAGGACCTCATCGACGGAGACCGCGTCTTCGCCCTATAGGCTCTAAACAAATACCAAGCTCAGACAAAAGCATGGCACGACCACACAGTCATCCCGAGAGAATTCAACGAAGGAGACCTCGTACTCGTCCGGACAGCTCGGACAGAGTCCCGGGGCAAGTTGGAGCCAAAATGGGAGGGCCCTTTCATCGTCAAGACGACGGCTCACAACGCCATCCCGCGAAGACTTAGAACATTCTTGGAACATTGATAATCTTCGCAAATTTTTTGTTTAACTCCTCAAGGCCACTTCACCCTTGTAATCTACAGAACAGTTTTAAGCCGGCCCGCACTCTTTTCCTCCCGGGGGGTGAGGTTTTTAACGAGGCGGAGCCATGTAATATACACACAAAAAAATCCCCCGCAAAAACTACGTCGAAAAAGACCGCATCAACGGTCTTCGACATTCGACCGACACAAAAGTCACCGCGAGGGGCAGCGATGGCTACCCTCGTGTGCGACAGTCCGCGCAAAAGTCGCCTAACGGTGCAGCCGGACTAGCACAACAAGTGCGTAAATTCGAAGTCTTCTCAAAAAGACTATCCACGCAAAAGTCGCCTAAGGGTGCAGCCGGACTAGCACAACAAGTGCGTAAATTCGAAGTCTTCTTAAAAAGACTATCCGCGCAAAATTCGCCTAAGGGTGCAGCCAGGATTAGCACAACAAGTACGTAAATCGAAGTCTTCTCAAAAAGACTATCCGCGCAAAAGTCGCCTAAGGGTGCAGCCGGACTAGCACAACAAGTGCGTAAATCGATGTCTTCTCCAAAAGACAATCCGCGCAAAAGTCACCTAAGGGTGCAGCCGGACTAGCACAACAAGTGCGTAAATTCAAAGTCTTCTCCAAAAGACTATCCGTGCAAAAGTCGCCTAAGGGTGCAGCCGGACTAGCATAACGAGTGCAAAAAATCGAAGGCGCATTACATCAGTCTGAAAGTCTAAAGGCGCAGCCAGGACCGACACAATAAACGTGCTAGACCAGGTGCGCAACGCCTTACGAACATAGCCAGATGCGCGAAGGCAGTCAACCTTATCATACAAACTACAGTTACACGCGTACAGCGAGGGCATCACACATTACATTGGTTCAACCTTCGGAATGATCCCCATCTCCCTATAGTTAAATAGCATTATCCTCAACTCCTCACCCTCAAAAAGCCTTCGCAATTCTCCCTCACCCATACTCGCCCCAATCGGCGAGGACAACAATTCCTGCCTGCCAGCCCTGCCCACACGAAGCCGACCACCATCAAACCCGCTCACTCTATGCTTCGCCACCGCCCTTCGCCGCCTACGCCCAACACTCGGACCAGGCAAAACTTCAGCATCCGCAACACACGGAGAAGCCTCCGCCTCAGCCACATCCAAGGCCGCAAAATAATCTAAGCCCTCATCCGAAGACTCTTCCATCCACAAAACCGAACTCCCAGAGTCATCAAACTCAGAAAACTTAGACGTAGACCCATCCGATTCATTTCCAGCGACCACGGTAGAAGCCACCACAAAATTAGCAGTAGCGGTTGCGTGCGCAGGCCCAAAATCCTGAACCTGCGCAGCAACCAAGGTTCAGTAACACAGACAAAATTCCCTAACTACCCCATACACACTAAGTCACCTACGAAGACCCAGCAGCCGCCACGGGATCTTCCGCTGCTGGCTCCGTCGCCGCCTTCGGGGGATCCTCCGCCATCGGCGCAGTGGCTGCCGGCGAGCCTCCACCAGACATAGTAGACGCAGGGGCAGCGTGGGAACCTTCACCGGTTTCCGAGAGCGGCGCTGGGTCGACCTCAGCCTCGGCCATCACCGGGTTGGCCTCCACTTTGGGCAGTGCGCTGTTCAGACGCCCGAAGTCCTCCACCTCCTCAGCACGCGCCATCTGCAACGCAGCACATCGATTCAGCACACCTACGCACACCCACATTCCACAACACAAAACAAAACACAAACTTTACCTGATCCCTCGCCCGGTCAGCCCGTTCCCTAACCACCTCCCAACCGTGGGGGCCCCACATCCGGTCGAAGAGGGCCCCCGCGGGTCCTTCACCACAGGGTCTTCGACCTTAAAAATCTCGCGCCCAAAATCTTCATCGGATCGGTCAAAGCCCTCATAGTGACTGCACCCCTCGCGGGACAGCGCATTCATAGCCCCCTCGCAGGTGACGAGGGAGGCAAAGGACATGAAGCCCGCCACGATGGTCGGGAGCGCTAGCAACTCCTCTTGCAGCCACTCGAGGAACCGAAGACCCGCCTCTCGGTTGGGCACCTTGAAGTCAGCAGTCCGCGCACCCAGCTCGCGGTACGAGTCCACGAGCTGTTTGCGCGTCCGCTCAACTTCCAGCGCGAGTAGAGGCCTCGGCCCTCTCCATGCGGGCCTGCAGAGCGTTGAACCGCGCCTCCCATTCCTCGGCGCACTGGCTGGCGAGGCTCTCCTCTGCCCTCGCCAATTTGGCCTCCGCTTGCGCCGTCTGCGCCTTGGTGATGGCCTGATTGGCCTCCCTCCTTTCCTCCACCAGCTGGCGCCGGAGGTCCGTCCTCTCGCTCTCCAGGGCGGCCACCTTTTCCGCCAGCCTGCGGTTTTTGCTCTCCACAGCCGATTTTTCCCGGACGGCATCCGCGTGCTGCGCCTGAAGTCTCTCGACTTCGGCAGCCACATCCACCGTAAGGGCGCCCGACGCCACGTGGTCGGCGAAGTCGGCCGCCTAACAGACACGCATGAGTCCACAATCACCATGAAAGCGGCACACAACAAAGCCTACTTCAACTTACTTGATTCAGCTGCTGCGTCAGCTGCAGCGACGCCTCCCACAGCCGGCGGGACACAGTGCCCGCTTCGTCCTTGACGGCAGTGGCCGCCGAAAACCTCAGTCGCCAGCGCTGAAAGCGCCACCCTTCACCCCAAAAATCGCGGCAGACGCCGTGGTTGCCACCGCAGGCGAGACGGCAACAAGTTGCCCTTCGCCCGACCCTGCAACGTATCACCGGTCCAAAAAAAAACTTACCGACGAGATAGTCATCCACGCTAATATCTGTGCCGAAGTCGGCAACACGCTTCCCCGGCGAAGGCTGCTCCCGGACCTTCAGCAGCTCCCTCCGGGGTGGACTTGGTCCCGCCAGCGCCAACCGCCTTCGCGCTCTCCGGCAACTTGCTAGATCCAGGCGCGGCCGCCTTCGCAGCCAGCGAGGGCTGGCTACCGCCGAGGACGGACAGCCTTCGCACTCCCCCGCGCCCTCTTCGGCCTGGCCTCAGGGAGCCTGACGACCGCTTGGCGCTTCTGCGCAGCATCCTGCCGATCCTTGTTCATCACTGCCGACACAACAGCAGCAATATTCCGTCCATAAGGAAACACTCTCAAGTCACGGGCCATGCGAGATGTAAAAAATTCTTCGCCAGCCACGCGAGGGATAGGAACGTTCTTGGGCCATCGACCCCCGGTAACCTCCAGCATCCGCTGTCGAAGACTCCTGGAGCTCGGGCGAAGACATCCTTCCCCCGGGGGCCACGCATGTCCCCATCAACTCCATAGCAAAGCTATCGGAGACCCCCAGTTTTCCCTTCGCAGTACCTAGCTTCCTCTTCTTAGTGGATGGAGCAGCCTCCGGCGCGGGGTCGTCTTCGATCACTGCCGCTGGTTTTTTCCCTCGGCAGTCGGCAACGTCTACTCCAGGATAACCGCCATATGGCAAACCATTCAACTCAAAAACCATGTTCAGGCGGTCGTTGGATCCACGTATGTCCTAGCTCCATTGGGCCTCTGTCCTCGGCACGTAGCGACCAACAATTCGCACCGCCCCATCCTCCGCCTCACGCACAACCGCTGGCACGATCCCGCCCTCGCACATCCAAAGCAAAAAGCGGACTTCGCACTTTCCGCCCACTCAGGGAGGGCATCTCGCGAGGGCATACTTCGCCCTAGAGTCCATCCATGCGCCAGGTGTCGGTGTTTTGGGTCCGACCGCACACCCGGGGTTGCCCCTCAAGGTGTTTTTAGGAGTAGGGCGGTATCAACGACTGTAGCAGAATGGTTCGTGCTAGTTGCACGAGGGACAGTGGACGGTGTTTACTAGGTTCGGGCCGCTTAGAGATGCGTAACACCCTACGTCCTGGTGAGTATGCTTGGTGAATGAGGTTACAAGAGAGCTCTCTGAATCGAGACTGCAGAGAGTTGAAGTGGGTGGCTTCGGTAATAGGGTCGATCGATCTGAAGGGGTGCCCCCTAGGCCTTATATACTCGACCGTGGGGCAATACACGTGGATATGATAACAATGCGTAGCTAAAGGATCGGTACTTGCTTGAGTTTATCTCCCTGTAGTTCCTGCCGACCTATCCTCGCGTGGCTCCGTTGCATGGGGGCTCCGGCGCGGGAAGGTCGGATCTCTGTTGTGGTCGCTCGCTCGGCATTGTGGGCCGTCCAGGTTTGCACCAATCCGGCCTCGTATCAACCTGCTTTGCTGATTGTTCCTCCCCAGGCCCACGAAAGAATGGCCTTACGATTTATTGGGCCCTTGGGCCTTTCGTGAGGTCTTTTACTTTTTTAGTGGACCCGGGGGATATCTGTCCCCCACAAGCCCCCGATCTTTGGGTTAATTTAGAGGTAATCAGCCCAAAGATCCCAGGTCCAGCTTGCAGGCGATTTGAAAAGAATGACTTCTTACTATCTCCTCCTGCTTTGATCTCTCGTAAACCGAAGCTTTGTTTCGTCCTCGTGCCTTAGAGGTCGGCATTTCGTTTTGTAGGACCCTGAACTTCATTGGGTGCACCGGAGGTGCACCCAATGGGTGTAGCCCTCAAGCTTCGAGTAGATTTTAGAAAATAATCTACTCGAAGGTCTTTACCAGAAACTATTTCCACTTTTACTCCTGCGTTTCGGTTGAGGGCCTAGCCTTGTCTTTAATCTTGTCCCATGCCTTAGAAGTCAGCACTATCTTGGCTCGGAATGATAATCCATGGGGTGCACCGAAGGTGCACCCAATGGGTGTAGCCCCTCGACCTTCAAGTGGATTTTTGAGGATAATCCATTCGAAGGTCTTCCTTTTGTGTCTTTTTGCTGAAGATTATCCTTTCTGCTTGTAAAAATCGGCATGATGTCATCCGCATTATGTCATCAATATTATGCTTCAGAGGTCAGCGTGTATTTTGTCTTTTGCAGCCGAGTTCGCAATCCATCCATATCTTGCTAGGTAGTGTAATTTATTTGCTCTGCGACTGATTGGACATTTGATGGACGTTCTCTGTCTAGTCTTCAAGTCACTTCTGTCGGCCATATTTTGTACTTCACTGGCTATATTTGGCTTTCCTCTGATCCTCACTGATATCTCATTTTTGTCTTGAGGCATTCACTGCATGCCCTGCACAGATGTGACCGTTTTGAAAAATATACTGATAATTCCTGGGCGTCCCCCCCCAATGGGTGTGGGCAAGGGACGGCTTGGTACGCTGAGTGTTTTAGCCGGCTGCTTCTAAGTAGTAATGTGATGCGACGGACGGGTGTAATCATATCCTCCACGCTGTTGACTGGAGTCCCAATGGGTGTTGTGTTGCGTGAAACGGCGTCAGCCGCCTGACGTGTCTTCAGACGGGTTGAAGTGCTTATTGAATGCTTTGTGACTGTTCAGTGACCATGGTTGGAGGTGAGCGGTTGCCTTCTTTTCCTATAAATAGTGCCTTTGCCTGCCTGGTTTTTTCACATCTCTCGCTGTTCTCCACTGCTCGCTTTCTTTCTTCTACCCGCATTTCCACCATGGGCAAGAAACGCAAGCGCGAGCCAACTCCTCCATCTGAGGATTTTGGTGACTCGGAGTATTTAGAGGAGGAGTTCTCCTCTGAATCCGAGGGGTCTTCGGCTCCCATCCCCCTGCGTGAGTCGTCTTACGACTCAGACGACTCCTAGGGGCTAGAGGCGGAGGTCTGGACGTATATCCGGGCCGTCGAGCGCTCCGGGCTCGAGGGCTCGGATGAGTCGGAGTACTCCTTGGATGAGGAGGACTCGGACGGTGGCGGCGAGGACGAGGACGGCGGCGACGACGACGACGACGACGAAGGCGGTGGCGACGGTGACGGTGACGGCAGCGGCAGGGGCAGCGGCGGCGGCAGCAAGGACGGTGACGGCGGCGGCAGCAAGGGCAGCAGCGGACGGCGGCAGCAACAGGGCCAGTGGCTAGATGCCACTGGTCCTTTAGATGTTAGTATAGTATAGTTAGAATAATGTAGTAGTATTTAGTAGTATAGAGTAGTATAGTGTAGTGTAGTAGTAGTAGTAGTAGTAGTATAATGTAATGTAGCAGCTAGTAGTAGTAGGGAAGTATCAACTCATAATGAGTTGATTTGTAAATATGATATCTTCCCTTTAATGAAGAAATGGTGTTGGCTTCTCTGTGATGATTGCTCGTTGATATTCATAACTCAAAGTTCTTGAATCATTCCTCTTCCCGCCTTTTTCGCGAAGTTAATTCCTTTGGAATAGTAAGTGAATAACTCGGACATCATATCGATGCTTTTAGAAGTAGTTGCCTGAGTGACTTGTAGATGATGTCAGAGTTTTTAAAGATAACTGCTGAGCGACTGAACGCCATGTCGGAGTTTTAGAGTTAACTGCCGAGCGACTTGAAAACAACGTCGGCGTTTTAGAGGTAACGCCGAGCGACTGAACACAACGTCGGAGTTTTATAGACAACTGCCGAGTAACTTGAAGACGACGTCGGCGTTTTAGAGGTAACGCCAAGCGATTGAACGCGATGTCGGAGTTTTAGAGTTAACTGCCGAGCGGCTGGACGCAATGTCGGAGTTTTAGAGTTAACTGCCGAGCGACTTGAAGACAACGCCGGCGTTTTAGAGGTAACACCGAGCGACTGAACGCGGACGTCGGAGTTTTAGAGATAACTGCCGAGTAACTTGAAGACGACTGTCGGCGTTTTAGAGGCAACGCCGAGTGACTTGAGGGTGACATCAGCATTTTAGATGTAATGCCGAGCGACTATGTCGGAATGTCGGAGTTTTAGAGTTAACTGCCGAGCGACTTGAAGACAACGTCGGCGTTTTAGAGGTAACGCCGAGCGACTGAACACTGACGTCGGAGTTTTAGAGATAACCGCCGAGTAACTTGAAGACGACGTCGGTGTTTTAGAGGCAACGCCGAGTGACTTGAGGGCGACGTCAGCATTTTAGATGTAATGCCGAGCGACTATGTCGGAGTTCTAGAGTCAACTGTCGAGCAATAGTAGGCTACGTAGGCCACTTTGAGGTTAATAGCCGAGTGATGATGTGGCGCACCGGTGTTTTGGAAATAACTGCCGGGTGATGATGTGGCACGCTGGTGTTTTGGAAATAACCGCCGGGTGCTGACTGGGCGCTTTTTGAAACGGTATCCTGGCTCGGGAATATCCCATAAGTGTTGCGCTTTTAGCCGCCTCTGCTTTCCGTGCCCTAGTTCTTGCTTTCTTGCTTCCGAATCCTCTCCGCAATTCGCCTCCTACTCTGCTCGCCGGTAGAATCGAGATGGCGCCCAAGAGGAAAACCTCGAGTTCGTCCGCCGTGGTGATTCCTCCAATCGACCCCAACAGTCAGTTGCCTTTCGCAGGTAACCACATGTCCGTCATCTCTGAGTCTGAACTTCTCCACCTCGTATCCATCGGGGTTCTCCCTCCGAGGGAACTCTACTCTTGGCGGATTTGCCATGGGGTTACTGTCCCAACTGAGGATACCCATGAGTCCGTGATTTATGCCCCTTTCCTTCTCCGCGGTCTCGGCCTTCCCATTTCTCCCTTTTTCCGCGGCCTCCTTGATTTCTACCATCTTAACTTGACCCATATGAATCCCAATTCTATCCTGCAAATCTCCATTTTCAGTTCATTTATGCGAAGCCTTTCTTGGCGTGCTACCACATTTCAGGTTGTGGAAGTACTTGTATCACTGTCGCCCTGGGATGGCCGGGGGACAACATCAATTGGTTGGGGGTGCCAGCTTGGAGATGCGCCGCGGGAGGAAGACTGAGTATCTCGAAATCCCTCTCAAAGACAGTATCAAGGGGTGGCGCTTGGAGTGGTTCATAGTTGAGAATTATGGAAACTCTCTTCCCCCCCGGTCGGGACGACAGCCGGATGTTCGCACCCCAAGCTGGACCGAGTCTCCCACAGATCAGGAGGTAGCTGAGGCAGGTACTTTGCTGGCTGAAGTTGGATTGCTGAAAGAGAGGGGTCTGACTGCTGAAGCTGTGGTTGCTGATTTTGTTTTCAAGAATATTCAGCCGTTGAAAGACAGGGCATACCCGGCCTTATCTGTATCGAGGCCTTGCCGACTCAACTCGGGTCACTAACAGACGAATTCCCTCTACGGACTTGGTGAGCCGACTTGAGATGATACTTAGAGGCAAAGTGTCAAATGTTGGTGCCCCCGTGGCATTCTCAGCCTAGAACTTGCCTCCCCCAAAACCTTTACTCTTTTTGTGTCAAATCCTCCTGTCACTGATGGCAGTTTGGGCCTTAGAGTGCGGCCCTCTGCTGAAGAAGTTAGTGCCTTGGTTGCCTCACTCGGGGGGATTCCTGATGATGAACGGCAGGTCCATTTTGAGGTGCCCCTGAACCCTAGCGATGCGGAGATAAGTGCTATGCTTGATTTGCTGGCTGAAGACTCTTCTGACGCTGCCCTTGCTGGGGCATTGGTAGTGGCACCCCTCCCAGAGGCTGATATAACTTTAGATGCTCAGAAACCTGCCAGTACTCGCCCGAGGCGCCTTTGTCGAGCCAATCAACCTGAAAGTAGTGGAGTTCATCGCTAGCGGTGAAAGTAGTGGAGTTCCTTCTCCTGCTTTGTCTGCTCTCATTGGTCTGCAAGAACTGTCCCTGGCCAATTTTGATCAGACTCTTGAGGATATGGTTCCAGAGGATTTGTTATCGGAGCCAGCAGATGATGGTGTGATGGAGGTTTGTGCTGATGTGCTTGATGCTGGGTTGAGGTCATCCCGTGCCTCGTCGACCTTAGAGCGCGATCTCGAGGGTCGGGAGACCAACTTGGATCGTCCTGGTCCCATGGAAGTGACTGAGGGCCCATCAGCCTTAGAGGTGGCTACCGCAGAGAGCTCGGATCCCAAGGATGGTGTTGACACGTACCCAGCCCCCGAGGATATTGTCGGGGATGACTTGATTCGGGTGGGAAGTGTAAGCCACTGCCCAGCCCCCGAGGGTGCTGCCATGGGATGATCCGGCTCAAGCGGGCAGTGCAAACTATGACCCAGCCCCCGAGGGTGTCCGAGCGGGGTCTCCCTCTTGTACTTCCATGGACGTTCATGCGGGGTCGCCTCCACACTCTGGCTATATGGTGGTAGCCCAAGCCTTGGACCAGGAGGTCGCTTTAGAGGGCAGCGTCCCCACTGACCGAGTGTTGGGCTCTGTTGATGGCACCGAGTTGATTCCTGCTGGTTCGTTGCAAGCTGCTTCGGGTGGTGACCTTACGCCCGGTTATCAATTGATCTCTCCTGATTTGGGGATCCCTTCGTTCTTTTCCAACCTCCAGGTACTGTGATGTATTTTAGCTTGGCTTTTTACATTGCATGAACTACTGTCATTACATTCATCTACTCTCCTCATCAGGCTTTGGTGAATGGGATGGCTGGCCTAGCTGAGGTTACAGGGTGCTTCTGTCCCAGAAGTAGCTTCATCACTTGCATGTTGGAATCCAGTGTCTCTTCAACATCGTGTCTCTGAATTGGAAGCGACCAACGCTGGTTAGTGCTTTTTTGCTTTTCTCTGACTTTGCTATAGACTGCTTTACATTCTGACCCCTTTTTCTTTTATTTGATTGTCTCCTGCTAGGTATGACTCAGCAGATTTCCACTCTTGAGGAAAAACATTCCCGAGATCAGGCTGAATTGGCCCAGCGGTGCACTGACTTTGAGGAAAAGTACTCTCAAAGTCAGATTGAACTGGGTCAGGTCTCCGCTGCCTTAGATGATGCCAATGCACTGAGTTCTTCTCTTCATGCTCAGCTCAATTCTGAAAAGGTGATTTATGAAACTGTGCTTTGCCTTGTTGTGCTTCTATTACTTGCTTGGTGTTTGAGGGAGTTGACTTCTGTTTGCAGGAAGAAAAATGTATCCTTGCTGCTTCTCAGCGACAGTCTTGAAAGATTGTATCGTGATTCCAGCAACTCGCTGACTATCTTGGAGAGGAGTCATCGCTTCACCATGGAAGAGTTAGACAACCAACGCTGTAAGCTGCAGGAATCTATGGATGAAGTGACCCGGCTCAAGCAGTTGATATCAGCGAAGGACGCTACTATCAAAGAACTCCGAGCTTCCAAGAAATCCATCGCCCAAGAGTTAGTAACTGCTCAGCTGACTGCCAAGGTCGCCGAAGAAACTTCTGTTACTCTCAAAGCCCAGCGTGATAGAGCCATGGACAAGGCTATCCGGGCGGGGCGAATCTTGATGAGGAGACCCGGCGTGGTTGTTCCCGAAGATATAAGGGCTGATGTGAATGCTGCCCCTGATTCCTCGAGTCGTCCTTCCTCGTCGATTGCTCCTGAGAAAAATATCACGAAATAGAAAAACACTTTGCGTGCTTTGAGCGCGCGGTTAGCATGGTCAGACATTTGTTAGAGGACGTCATTTCAGTATTTGGACGATATTGTTATTTTCATATTGTTTCAGAATTCATCAGTTCATAAATTTGTAGTAGTAAAATGATGTGCGATGGTTTTGAAATTTGTTTGCGGGATATAGAAGCCATCCTTATATGAGTAATTGTGATCTCGTCAAATTGCCTTAAGTCGCCACTGACTTAAGTCGATTGCTTCTGCTAATAGGGCGTAGTGGTCACCCTGAATTGCGTAGGCGCGAGCATGTTGCACCGCCTTAAGTCGTTACCGACTTAAGCCGATTGCTCCGTTAGCAGAGCATAGTGGTCACCCCGAGTCAGGTAAGCGTGAGCATGTTGCACCGCCTTAAGTCAGTTGCCGACTTAAGCCGGTTGCTCCGTTAGCAGGGCATAGTGGTCACCCCGAGTCAAGTAAGCGTGAGCATGTTGCACCGCCTTAAGTCGTTGCCGACTTAAGCCGATTGGCTCCGTTAGCAGGGCATAGTGGTCACCTCGAGTCAAGTAAGCATGAGCATGTTGCACCGCCTTAAGTCGTTGCCGACTTAAGCCGATTGCTCCGTTAGCAGGGCATAGTGGTCACCCCGAGTCAAGTAAGCGTGAGCATGTTGCACCGCCTTAAGTCGTTGCTGACTTAAGCCGATTGCTCCGTTAGCAGGGCATAGTGGTCACCCCGAGTTAAGTAAGAATGCAAGTCAACCGTGAACAAACTGAGTATCTTTGAAGCCTTTCTTTATTGATGACATATTTCCATTTTACAGAGTACATCGTCGTCCCGATAGCTTTTGAAATACAGCTAGGGATAAAACTTCCTGAGGTGTTCTATGTTCCAGGAGTTCCCGACTTCTGTGCCATCCATCTGAGTGAGACGATATGATCCTGGCCGAGTGACTTCTGCTACCACGAAGGGTCCTTCCCATAAGGGCGACAACTTGTGTCGTCCCTCCCCCGTTAGAATTCGGCGGAGGACGAGATCTCCTACTGAGAAGGATCGTTGTTGCACGGCTTTGTCGTGATAGCGTCTCAGAGTCTGCTGGTACCGTGCTGATTGAATTACTGCGTTCAGCTGTTCTTCTTCGAGTACATCAATGTCCTCCAGCCTAGTGGCTTCGACTTCTGCTATGTTTTCGAAGATCAACCTTGGTGCTCCGAATTTGAGATCAGCGGGTAACACTGCCTCCGACCCATAGACCATGAAGAAAGGAGTGTTTCCATGCAGAGCTCGGCTAGGTTGGGTTCTTAGGCTCCAGACGACATAGGGCAATTCCCTTATCCATTTTCCTGCGAACTTTTCATTCTTATCGAAGACCTTTTTCCTGAGTGCCTCCAGTATCATCCCGTTGGCTCGCTCAACTTTGCCCGTTGGCTCTCGGGTGCGCTACCGAAGCATACTTGATCTGAATGCCTTTTTGCTCGCAGAAATCGAAGAATTCTGAACTGGTGAAATTGGATCCTAGGTCGGTTATGATGCTGTTTGGTATCCCGAATCTGAATATTATGTCTTGTATGAATTCCACGGCCTTAGCTGAGGTCAAAGAGGCAATGGGCTTAAACTATATCCATTTAGTGAATTTATCGATTGATACCAATACATGAGTGTATCCTCCTTGAGCTTTCTTGAAAGGTCCAATCATATCCAGTCCCCAGCATGCGAAAGGCCAAGTTACTGGTATGGTCTGCAGTTGCTGTGCTGGTAGATGTTGTTGTTTTGACAAGTATTGGCAAGCTTCGCACCTCTGAACTAACTCGGCTGCATCACTCTTCGTTGTTGGCCAATAGAATCTTGACCTGAAGACCTTCCCGACTAGTGTTCTGGATGCCGCATGTACTCCACATTGCCCAGCATGGACCTCCTCCAGAAGTCGTTTCCCAATAGATGGGAGAATGCACTTCATGAAGACGCCTTGATGCACCCCTTCTGTATAATGTTTCTCCTAATGAGTGTGTAATGGGCTGACTGTCTGGCGATGCGTTCGGCTGTGTTTTTGTCATCTGGCTCCTCTTCATTCTTTATATATCTGATGATCGGCCTTCTCCAGTCATCGGGGTCTGACCCGGGTTGATCCACTGATATTACATTCTTTTGCTTGATCTGTTGAGATGCTCGGTCGTGGTATTTCTTGCACGAAGACTCCAGGGTGGAACCTGAGTTCGGCTGGATCCTAACTTTGAGGTGAACTCCCAAGCCTCGGAGTGTTCCGGGGGAAGGTGACTGTTGATGCTGCTCCCCCCGTCCACTAACACTTTCTTCACCCGGCTCTCTCGGATCACCGGATCGACGAGGAGCGGGTATTTGCCCGGATGGTCGAAGTTGAGCCATTGATCCGCCCGAGTGAAGGTGATCGGGTGCTCCGACCACCGATATGGGGTGGGAGGGCCGGTGGTCGCCACCAGTATCTGGCGATCGTTGAGCTTTTGCTGTCTTTTGTTCTCCTGCGATCCGTGTCCGTCGAAGATGACGTTGACCTCCCTGTCAACGCGCGGGAAGGCTCCTCCTCCTCCCTCCTCCTGCTGCTGGGGTTGTCGTGGTTCTTCTGGTCCTCCTCGCGGCGGAGGAGGGGGTAGAGGTTGGAAGGGTCGGCCGTGCCCAACGGAATGCTTGAAGTCCCGGCAGTTCCGAAGAGTGTGGCGCATGTCCTTGTGGTACGGGCAATGGGCGTCAAGGATGTCGTCCAGCGTGCGCTCACCTCCGCGAGGTCCTCCTCGGGCGCGAGAGGCAGGTGGTCCGGCGGCGTGCACCTCTTCGCGCGGTCTCTTCTCCCAGCGTTTGTCAGGTTGCTGGTTCGTGTCGCGTCGTGGTGCTACCGGTGCGGGCTTTGCTCCTCCGATGAGGTCCTGGGCTCGCTCGTCGGCGGTGATGTAGAGGTCGGCTTCCCGGAACAGCTCCTCGGAGGTAGTTGGTGCCTTCTGTAGTATGGCTCGAACGAAGGCCGAGTCATTGGATCCTCTGTAGAAGTCCTCGATCACGGCCGCCTCCGTGACCTCAGGGATACGATTTCTCATGGTCTGGAACCTTTTGAGGTACGATCGGAGAGTTTCATCCCCCCGGCGCTTGATGGATTTGAGGTCCCATGGTTGCGCCGGTTTGTCGGAGAGGGACTGAAAATTGGCAGTGAAGCGCCGACTGAAGTCGCTCCAGTCGTCGATGCAGTGTCGGGGTAGATGTATCAGCCATTGCAGCGCGTCTTGCCCAAGGACAATGGGTAAGTACGAGTTCATCACGACTTCGGATGCTCCGGCGGCTCGAGCGGCGGTAGTGTAGACGGCCAGCCAGCCTCCTGGGTCCTGCTTAGGTTTATATTTATCGACATTGGATACCTTGAAGTTTGGGGGCCATTGAATGGCCCTAAGGCGTGGAGTGAGGGCTGACACTCCACATGTGTCCTCCTGTCGTCGGGGATGATATCTGTCCCAAGGAGGGGAGTAGTTGTTGTGATTCCTCGACCGTCCCCGGGCAGTTCCACCAGTCGAGGCCGTCGTTGATTCGGTTCTGGTGGCTTGACTCTGAGTGGGGATGCCATGATCCCTGTCGTATTCCTCCCGGCTGGCGTATCTCGTTCTCATGCCGTCGTTCAGCGCGAAGCGTTGATAGAACTCCTGCGTGTCCCGGCGACTGTTGATGGCGTGCCGTAAGTCGTTCGGTGGGTGAGCGAGCGGTAGAAGATGGTTGGCTACCTGGGTGAGCAGGCATCGGTAGCCCTCGGCGTCTGGAGTCCGAGGGAGTCCGTCAGCTATCCGAGCTAGCACTCCTCCGACTTCACTCGGCGTGTTCATGGCTCGGGCGAAGTCGGGGTTCAGGTTACGGCCGAGTAGTGGATTTTCTCGGCGCTGCCTCGCGTCTTGCTCGGCTTGTTCCTGAGCTCGTCGACGATCACGTCGTCGGGAGTTCCTTCGTTCCCTGAAGACGCGTTCTTCCTGGAGTTTCTCCCATCTCCGAGACCTCGTCTCGCGAGACTGGGCTACTCCGAATCTCGTTCTCCAGCTTGGTGATGTCTCCTGATGTTTCGGCGCCGATTTCTTCGTCGACGGGATTCCCGCTGAGGTGGTTCTTCCCCAGGCGCGGTCGGCTCGTCGTCAGAGGCGGGAGGTGACTTCCGCTCTTCCGATGAAGAGAACTGTCGGGGTAGAATGGCGTAGCTGTCGTGGCGATCTTCTTTCGGAGAGCTGAGGGTAATGCTTCCCCGGTATTTTCGGAGTTCGTTGGAGGAGGCTTCCTTCCCGGCGGATCTGCAACGCGGTGTAGAATTCCCTTTTCGTCGGCTATGGATGAGATCGTACCAAAGCAGAACATGGATCCAGGACGGAAGGTGATCCTGCTGTTCATGGTGACGGCCATTGAGCTAGCTTAGATCGTTGACACCCCCCTACCTGGCGCGCCAGCTGTCGGTGTTTTGGGTCCGACCGCACACCCGGGGTTGCCCCTCAAGGTGTTTTTAGGAGTAAGGGCGGTATCAATGACTGTAGCAGAATGGTTCGTGCTAGTTGCACGAGGGATAGTGGACTGGTGTTTACAGGTTCGGGCCGCTCAGAGATGTGTAACACCCTACGTCCTAGTGAGTATGCTTGGTGAATGAGGTTACAAGAGAGCTCTCTGAATCGAGACTGCAGAGAGTTGAAGTGGGTGGCTCAGTAATAGGGTCGATCGATCTGAAGGGGTGCCCCCTAGGCCTTATATACTCGAGCGTGGGGCAATACACGTGGATATGATAACAATGCGTAGCTAAAGGATCGGTACTTGCTTGAGTTTATCTCCCTGTAGTTCTGCCGACCTATCCTCGCGTGGCTCCGTTGCATGGGGGCTCCAGGCGCGGGAAGGTCAGATCTCTGTTGTGGTCGCTCGCTCGGCGTTGTGGGCCGTCCAGGTTTGCACCAATCCGGCCTCGTATCAACCTGCTTTGCTGATTGTTCCTCCCCAGGCCCACGAAAGAATGGCCTTACGATTTATTGGGCCCTTGGGCCTTTCGTGAGGTCTTTTACTTTTTTAGTGGATCCCGGGGGATATCTGTCCCCCACACCAGGGGCCACACCCCATACCCTATGAATTCCTCAACCAGATCACGCCCGCTACTCCTACGGGCAGCAATCCGAAGGGCCTTTTCACTCTCATCACCCTCTGCCACTTCAAATGGCGGGTACGCCTCATAATAATGAGAACACATGATGGCAGCAGGTAGCCCAGGGTGATCCTCAACTTCAGCCTCCGAAACATAGAACCAGTAGTCCCACCAGTCTTCCCGGACTTCAGCGTGAAAGTGCATGATCCGAACTGTGCAATCTTATGTCCAATTCTTCTCTTCTGCCAGTGCAGACAGTAGTGCTTAGCGAAGACCTCCACCGAGGGCTGACCGCCATACGACGTTGTTGCCTAGACATACTTCGCTAATGCCACCACGGCGTTCGGCGTCAGCTGATGAACCTGGACCCCGAAATTCTGCAGAACCTCCGACACGAAACGATGTGCAGGCAGACGAAAGGCCAGCAATGAAAAATGCCACAAACACAACCAATTCACCCTCAGGCTCGGGAATCTCCTCTGCCCCCGGCACACGCCCGACCCCGCCTGCCAAAATACCCCAACCGTTGCATATCTTGCACGCGGCCCGACTGATATCCGCGAAACACCAAATTCCACCGTATCACCCGGTCGCAATTCCAGCCACACAGCCCGAGAGATCCTCGAAACGCGTCTCGGCCGTCGGCGTGGTCGCAGCAGACGAGGAGGAAGACGGCATGGCTATGTACCATCGACGGCGGCGCGCGGTCTGCTTCACGCGGGCCAGTTCTCCGGCGAACAGGAGCAAGGAGGGCAGACGAGCAGGCGAGCAGTTTGAAAAAGGGAGGTTAGGGTTTTAACGGCGCGCAGAAAGGTAAATTTCAATCCGCGCCGCCCCACCCCCTTTTTATACACAGGGCGCAACGCTTCGGGAAACCCGCAATCCAACAGTGCGGTGTCAATCAACGGTCATGTCAAAAACCCCCGCGGAACCACTTCGAGCGAGGGCAGCGTCTCCACCATCTAGCGACGCCTTCGGCACCAAATGACTTAGTCGAACTGGTCCCTCGGAGGGCAAATGTTGGAGCGAAGGCGAAGACGCCACCCTTCGCTCGATGCCTTCGCCGGACCCACTGCAACAACGGAGACAAGACGACTGGCAGACTCTACCCTTTGTCCGACGCATCGGGAGACGAAGGCCTACGGTGAAGTCGTCCCATCCCGCGACCTCGTCCAACATGGGGGCCCACGTGTGATCCGGCCCATTATAGCAGGCCCTGCGTGGCCACCGCGCATTACGGGCCTAATTTGTAAAGGCTTCCCTGTAATTACAGTCTGTAACCCTGCTTTATGGGAATATTCCGGGGATAACCTGGGCGCCTGAGGGCACATGTGTCCTTAACCCAAGACGCTGGGCACTCAGGCACCTATAAATACCCCCGTACAGTGCCCTTGAGAGGCTGAATTCAACAGAGCTATTGCCATCTCGAGTTGAAACCTTGCTTACACTGTTTTTGCTCCCCCGTTGGATTAACTTGCCCAGGAGAGCAAGTTCCAACACAAAGAGGAAGGACAAAACATATCAAGAGCGAATCAGCAAGAAGAGCTATATCCGAGTCAGTCCATCGCAACAGAACCGTCCAGAAGAAACAGTCATATCTTTTGATTCCCAAAAGCTATGAAGGCCCATAAGTACTTTTTGGAAAGCTCTTGAAGTCTAGCTTCCAATGCTTCTAAAGCCGACTTAATCAATTCTACCAAAAAGGCAGCCGACCTACTTTAGTGCTGAGTGGTTAGAAGGTCAACAGTCTGCTTGATGACCAAGTTTTCGTATTAAACTGCATCATTCTACAAAGTTCATTAAGCATGCTATATATGGTGAGAAATCTTATCAAGTCAGCTTTCCAACGCAACCAGCCCCACATCATTTGGAGATTCCTAGCAGAAGTTATTATCAAAATACTGAAGGCTGCGCAGAAGTCAAACAGCCACACGGAATTCAGCTCTGCGGATCTCCCGAAGAGGCTCCTTCATATTAGCACGTGAAAATACTTTTGTTTCATGTTTATACCTCTCTAAGACTGGTTGTTACTAGTATAAATACCCCCCTATGTCTATGATGTGGCAGCTTTTGATAATCTAAAACAGAACCCCTTTTGTTCAGCTGTGTGCTAACAAATATTGAGAGTGATCTCTACCCCTTTGTCCTTGTGAATTCCTTCACGGGATTGCAGAAGCGGTGGCTTCATCCGCTCCCAAGTGGTGCTCCTACTCCCTTCGAGGTCTCCTCGATTGATTGTAGGCTGTGTTGGTTGGTTATTTGAGAGTGTGGTTGGGCGAATCCTCGATTCAGGTTGCCGGTTAAAGACAGTGGTTGGCTTTGAGTTTTATTTGTCATGTTGCACTAGTTATCGCTGCTTGCAGCAAGTTATCTTGGCTTCTTCGAAGCTAGTTATCTGAAGATTGATCCTACGTCGTGAAGATCGGGCATCGTGATGCATCATCTGGTATCAAAGCCTCAGTTGCCACGGTAGGATTCTTTACCCTTAGCTACATATATTTTGTATCAAAACCAGACTTGACCTATTCAGAACATCCTATTCAAGTCTTGGATCAAAAGGACAGGATCACCCGAAAAAGGACTCTTAAGTTCTATAAGATACAGTGGAACCAACATACTGAAGATGAAGCTACATGGGAAACCCAAGACTCCTTAGAAAAGAATTTCCCTAGGCTTTTTAGCTTCATGTAACTTGTAAGATGTGTACATTACAATGTAAAGGAGAAGTAAACCCCATACCACCCCCTGCCTTGTAAGACAATTAAGGAAATAAAGATGTGATGTGTTTCCTTTTCCATTACATACCCTAAAACCTTAAATCTTGGGGCGAGATTCTTTTATGGGGGGGAAGGATGTAACACCCCTGGTGTTACTATCACTAAAACTTGAGCATAACATCATGAGCATTAGCATGTCATGTGTTTGATACACCTAGAATGCATTTACTAGGTAAAAATTTCAAACAATTTGTACTGATATGACTTGAGGTGTGGTTAACTCTAGGGTAAAGTGCTTAACCTCAGATCAAGGCTTATGGATATAGGTGAAGTCCCAAATATGTGAAAACCTCAAAAGACATGAGGCATGATCATAAAATATCACATTTGAAGGACTTTAGTGACACCAAAACCCTAAAGTGCTAAAAACCCTAAAAGACCCCTGGAAAACCCTAAATTAGAACCCTAGGGGGCTAAGTGTAAAACTGGTGCATTTTTGGACCAAAGTGCAAATACCAAAGTAATATAACACCACAAACTATTATTTTCTCACATTTGAGGATTTGCAAGTCAAATTGTGGGATTTGGACTTATTTGCAAGAAGGACACCCCATACATCCATATGCCTAAGTGTGAAATTCAGTTCATAGGGTCAACTTTGGAATCCTATATCTCTCAGTTCATAAGGAATTTGCCCTAGGTCAACACATCAAATTTGTAGAGCTATAATAGGAGTACAACTTTGCTTAAGTGATTAAGCCTTGATCACATATAAAATTTGGAGTAAAATGAGCTCAAAGTTGAGCTGTCAGTCACACTGATAACTGAACTATGGTCACCGGTGACATTAGCAGGACTTTGAGGTCAAATTGGAGTTGGATCTAGTGATCGATTGGGGATGGTTGCTATAGGCAATTTGTAGCTGGATTATTGAGCTACAACTTTGATACTGAGAGATGGTCAAGTCACTACATGAATTTGGAACAAATCGCCCTGCAAATTGGTCTGTCAGGCGCTCTGAATACGATTCCAATAGTACAGTAACTGAAGAAGATCCCTGGTGCAGTGCACCTTGCCGCCGGTGACCCCCGCGCCTTTATTCGTGCCGCCGAGGTGATTCGTGCTCACTGGTGCCTGGATAACGCCTCGGGATGAAAAGATCTTCACCGCGGATGAGCTTAAGGCACTGTTCCGCCCCGGCCACCGTGTCCGCTTGGCTCACGGCCGGTTCAGATAAGTTCATCGGAATTAGCCACCTACCGCTCAGATGTCACGTGCCTAGACGCAGTACTTTGTCGCAGTGACACGCTCTGGCATGTCCGGTCATTGCCGGTGGTCAGGCCACGGGGAAGGCCACGCATCTCTTGCGCTAGTGCTCTCCCCTCTCTTCGGTCGCCAGCGCGCCATTCCAAATTCACGAGCCACCGCCCTCGGGCCTTATAAATTGAGCATGCCATTAGCTCCTCTAGGTAGTCAAGCATCCAGCGCACCAGTCCATGCCTCAGATCGTCCTCCAGAGCGCTCCAATTTCAAAGTTTCCCTAATTCAGTCAAAAACACAGCGTGTGTGAGCTCACCGTGGCCAGCTCTCCATAGGTCCGATCATGCCTTCCTCGCTCTCGTTTAAACATCCCTGTGTGCTATAGATGCTTAGCAGCCCGGCCAATTGAACTAGATCTTCTAGATCACTGGGAACATTTCGGATCGTCCTCGGTTTGCGCCATCATCATGGACAGAGTGATTGAGAGCCATAACCTTGCAATTGAGTGAGGGGAAATGGTCGTTCGGGGTAGAATTAGGTGTTGGGCAACGAAGAAGCATAGCCGTTGAATGATCCAGCCGGTATGAGCTCGCCGGAGCTCAGCTTGTCGCCATCCACGTCGTGGGTCGGACATTGTAAAGAAAAGAGAAATGGAAGGGTCTCGGTGTAAATGTCAGTGACTCATTAAAACCTGCCGAGGACTTCTTAGATTTTTGAACCGATAGGGGGCCTTTGCGCAAAGTCTACCGCGCGGTCGCGGGCGCGCCCGGATTCTGCGTAGGCCTGGGCTGGCTGGGCCGGTGTCGGCCCAGTACTGTTGACAGCTTTTCCTTTTCTTTTTCTGATGAAAGTTTAGAAAATCCATAGAAAACTATAGAAAAATGATAAAAATATGAGACTAATTTTATTGGACTCCTAAATTTCCCTAGTATTTAATAAAATGGTTCTAAGGTTTTTAGTCCAAACCTGGAATTATTTAGTATTTAAAATGGCCAAAACCTAGTCTCTTGGAATTTTAGAAATTATTTGATGACTCCAAAAATCACCAAACTTTTTGGAAAATCTTAAAATAATATTTAGATCCTATGGGTGAAGTTTGCCTTGCTTTGGACATTGTTTGATCCCAAACCCACAACCCTAGCCTTCTAGGTACTAATTACCTTAAGGAAATAGGAAGCTGATTGACGAAAACTCTAGTTTCCCTGGTGCACCGTGAAGGAAAATTGTATTCAAGACATAACTTGCTATACCCTTATTATCATTGCATTTTCATAAGCATCACATGAGCATTCATGGATATATCTGGTTATGTATAGAGAACGAAGAGGAAGTAGTGGTCGAAGAAGAAAAAGCTACACCACCACCTAAGAATCCACCTTCCAGGAACTGTTTTTACTTTGATATTTGTGGAACAGAGCCCGACTCTCCTACAAAACAAGGCAAGCCCTGGTGCATTTGCCACCTCCTTGCTGTTTTAAACTCTTTATCACTTTGATGATGCATTAGGTGATAGAAGTTGTGTGCTAAACCAATTGCTGCATTTCCTTCATTGAAAGCTGATTACCAATCCTTGATCACCTATTTTATTAAAAAGGTTTTCTAATGCTTAGTTCTGCTTTAAAAAAGTAAATGTTTTGTTTTCAAACTAAAGGTGATGTTTCACAGTGGATGGGACTGTTTACAAAAATAAAACTTGATGATGGATCCATCATGGCCGTGATGGGTTCAACATCGGATAAGATGTACCTCTTTTAGGTACCAAGATTTTGGGTTTAAATGATAAAGTTGAGACCAGGGTGGGTGACTTGCACGAGAAGAGAGTCTCGGTGTAGTGTTTCCGCCTGAGTCGATTAAGGACCGTGTCGATGTAGGCTTGATGATTGAGGACCTTTTAACTAGTCACATGCCTCATCATGGGTAAGCTTTGCCTCGGGTAGACTAATACCAGAAAGGCCAACACGCAATGGGAGTGGAGAGATGGCGAGAGTAGCGTGTACCCTCCGTGGCAAGATGCCGGACGGTGGTGTATCTATGCTCTCGGTTTGTGTGAACCTGGTCTAGCCTTAAGAAACCCCGTGGCGAGTTGACATATGCAAGGGTTAAGTGCTACATATGTCGTGTGATTGGAGATCCCCAGCTCGGTATTAATCGATTTGGATCACTGTTACTTCTCGGATATGAAGACTTGGTCACTGACCTACACGTAGCAATCCAGTAAAGTAAAAGGGTGATAAAAGACGGCTAGTATAGGCCAAGTGCTTGAACTAGGATAGAAAGAACTCTAGCTACAGGTAATGACTTAACTTGCTAATAAAACTGGATTTTTAACGATCCACTATTAGTAAGCATTTCTGCAAAACAAAGTCTTTGATTCTTGAATAGCCTTACCTTGACTCCCTCAAGCCAGCATATCCTTGAGAGTCTTTTTTGACGGGTAAGACTTGCGAAAGTACACTCCGTACTCAGGGTTTTTGAACCCATGTTGTTGTAGGTGAGGAAACAGCAGACTTTTATTGTTTTTGTTCTAAGGTGGTGCCCAAAGAAGAACCTCAACAGTGAAGCCTCGGGAGGATGTTGGCCTCCCTTTTGAAAAACAATATACTTTTATGCGGGAGGGGGTTTTGCCTCCCAGTTCTATAATAATACTTATGCACTCATATTCCCTGGTTTTGTAATAACCTTAATACTCTTTCTCTATATGTTAATGAATGTAAATTAAGTTATTGTAATTTGCTTCCGCTTACTCGTTCCTCCGATGTGTTATAATATCTGCGTGACGGGTGAAACGCTCTTGGGCGAGGAAAAGGATACAAATACCGAACTTGTCAAGTAGTTAAATGCATCTACAGGGTTGCCCAAAGTCCGTTGGACAAGGACAACTGTAGGTGGGCCTAATTACTTGGGAGGTTACGTCACAACAGCGATAATAGAGAACATTATTGGGTAAAGAAAAGTGGTCAAAGGCACAACTTGCCTTCAATGAGCTCCTGCTCAATAGTTTCCACCTGTTGAGTACCGGGGTCTTTGGTCACTTGCTCGTCTACTCGCAGTAATACAAACAAACATGGTATAGGAGAAATTAACATCACACCAAGCATAAGAACATAATGCACAGTAATGATCTACACATCGTAACGAGATCACTGGTTCGAGAACCACTAAATTCGGAGTTACAGTTATAAAGTTATGATTTTCTAAAGGTTTAGGTGTTAGACATAGAACAAATTAAGTGTATGATTTTAACCACCTGTTAAATAAGGTTACTAAATTATAAACAATATTAACATGAGTTTATTGCAACTGGAGTGGCTCAATTTGGAGTTAGACCAAAGAAGTTATGGACTTTACAAGTTTAATGAATTATTTTTACACCAAAATTTACTTTATATACTCACTTTATCAATTTCCTCTATATGTTGCAGATCATAATTCCCAAGAGCTTAGGGTCAAATTCATAACTTTTAGGACCTATAAGCACTACTCTTTGCCTCTGTGTGGATGGCGAGTTCATATCCTAAAACCCTAGGGGCTCATCTAGAAATTGCCTCGACCGAAGGGGTACGAGACTGTCTGGGCCGTTGGATCTTCAGCAGACGACCACGATTAGATTCTAGATTTGATGAAATCGGTACGCCATAATGGCCGCTAGATCAAGACCCGACGATCCAGATCACCGGTGCAGAGGGGCACGACCAGAGTCGCACATCCACCAATCTATGGCTCAGATCTAAAGTCATGAGTGGGAGCTAATGCCTCTAATCTACACCGTCCATACGAGATCGACGGTGCACACGTCGTCCCCTAGCGCGATCGGAGCATGGCGGTGCTCGCCCATCATGGCGGTGCCATGGCCATCGAGACTGAGATCCCCGATTCCCTAACCGAGCTCTAGTGCGGACGACGCTATACACTATGGAGGTGATGATGAATCTAAGGGGAGGATTCTCACCAGCATTCCTCGGTGCAGAGCCCATTTTCCCCCGTGAGAAGCAGTTCGCGGTGGTGATGCCCTGCTGCTGGTGAATTTCTCCTTCCAGACCGGCCTCACTGCCCGCCAACGCGATACACCAGCTACACGGGAATACGTAGAGCACCAGTGACGTGCGTCGCGGACCAGTCGTTCCTCCCTCACTGCCCCCGACGTATGAAGCTTGGTGGCGGAACTCTCTCCCTCACCCCCTCGCTGATCTCTCTCCTCGAAGTGCCGAGGTTCTCTGATGGCGGTGTGGGGTGGTTGAGAGGGAGGTGGGGCCCGATTGGGTTTTATACCATGGAAGGGCTTGTTCGGTTATTCCTATCCCATGTGGATTGGATGGGATTAGAAAAATTATAAAAGATTTTGACTTGTTTGGGATTAAAACCCATCCAATCCCACCCAATCCACATGGATTGAGAGCAAACGAACAACCCCGAATAGAGTTCGATCTGGGGTGCTCAAAAAAATCTAGGCGGGCTCGCCCCTGGCTACGCCCCGACCGCAACGTGGTTGACGGTTCTGAGTAGACAGCCCCACCCGGCGGTGTAACGGACGCAGTAAGGGGTCAGGACATGTGGCGCTGACACCTTCTCTACGTACACGGTCTGGTGCACTGGATCACTCTGGTATGCGCCAAACAATAACCCAGTTTTTGAAATCTTTCCCAATTCTTCTTCAAATGAATTTGACTGGTCTTAAGGATGTTACTATGACATAGACAAACATATCAAGTGGCAATCCAACTAGTCTAAGTCACAGATCTTGGGCGTTTTTATTTTTACTAAATCATATTCCTGTTTTGGATCAAACTAGCTCCAAAAGAGTGAATTATTGAACCTATGCTTTCCAACCCTTCTAGACATGTCAAATATATTCTTAGGGGTATTTAGAACTTATTCAAGGTATAGAACTATTGATAGTTGATCTATTCCAAGTTTTACCCCTATGTGGCTAGGGTTGAGCTATTTTTGATTTGGAAAATCTGAAGTTGATCTTACAAGCCTGTGAATCAAAGACTTGGCAAACTAGTTAGTCCATATGGTTCTGATGGTCATCAAGCTCCAAAATTAATATAGAAAATGGTTCCAGACCATTTCACTTTCAAGGAGTGCTTGTCGAGCTTGAACAATAGTAGCGTCGTCTGCACTTCCAGTGTTGTTTGGAGGTGCAAATCAACGAGCGTGTTTGCCATGGGCAACAACCGAGGTGTGTGGAAGAACCCAAGGTCGCTAGCTCTGATATACCAATTTTTAGCAACCCCTCACGGATTACCAACAAGAGCAACAAGGAAGGAATTAGATGGAGGATTAGAACACATAATGGGGGAATGAAGAGAGACAGAAAGAGGAGCAAGATGAATGATGAAATCTGTCTTACAAACTGTTTCTTACACAAAGTTTCTTACACTTGCTCTAGGATAATGCTAAATACTCCCTTAATCTTACATGATACATGAATAGCAACCTCAAGGAAGCTTTCATTTTACACTTGATATTTGTACAACTATAATACTGACGTGGATGCAGGTTTCACATAAATGATTAGATGCAGGTTGTGATGCCACACAAAACATCTATCCATCTCCCCGAACATAGTCTCAACTCCCTCCTGGTTGTGCCCCCATCTCAGCATCCATGTTCCTTGCCAGAGCCTGAGTAGGGAGGCCACGAATGCTACCAGTGCTCCACATCTGAGTTCTTCTCTCCATATCTAAATTTTGGCATACCAATTGGTCATATTTTTACTCTCATGATTCAAAATATGAAAAATAGAGAAATTCACCCATACATAGGAAGAGACATGTGCAATTAGAGGTGGATCCGAAGGAGGGTTGGGGGCTCTAGCCCCCTCCCTACGTCCATGAAACTCTAGTGGAGAAAGAGGTGGAGAGTATAGAAGGAAGAAGGAAGAAAAAGAAGAGAGAAAAATGAGCTTCCCGCTCCATTGGAGATAGAGGTAAAGTGTAGAGGAGAAGGGGAGCAAGAAAAAGAGAAAAAATTGAGTGGCTTTTGCTGCTCCCTCACTTGTCACTAGAAAATCAGCCTCCCCTTTAGTCCATTCCTGAATCTGCCACTAGGTGCAACATAAATGTTTTTGCTTAGCAAGCTTAGAGAAAACATTTGTATAAAACAAATAAAAACAATCCACCTGAATATATACAAGAAAAAAGTTTACTTAACCTCCTCACTCTACTTCACATTCTCACCTATAAAACTAGATATTTTACTTCTTAAACTATTGAAAATCGTCTAAATAATCCGTTGAAATGATTTTAAATGTGGTTTTAGTTGATATATCATTTGATATTGTGTTTCCTATTGAATTAAATCTTGCACAATTGTGTGACACAAATGTTTCAACCTATCAATGCCTCCATAAAAATACCAATTATAGTGGTTGAGAAGTCAATAAATAAACCTTGGTTGGACAGAATATTTCATAATCAATAAATAAGTCCATAATATCACATAAGTGGAACATCGGCAAGGGCAAGATAAGCATCATCGATATTGTCGGGGAAAAGATCCTCATGCCCCTTAGAACCACTGGTCAAAGACAGCATGGGAGAAAGACCACCAGACTATTGAGGACCACCGGTCAGGGTAAGGGAACCGTCTACCCTAGAAGTGCTCACCCCCAGATGAACCCCGAGGCATTGAGCCCGGGGTTGTCCAAGGCAGAGCTAGAGAGGGGGTTGGGCGAACCAAGAGGAAGCCACTCGAGTGGATTCCTCGCCTAGCCCGAGACTGACCCACCATAAAACCATAAATGGACACACGCATTAATTACACCTAGCACCGAGCCGTAGTAGAGAACTGGTCTGCCTCCCACTCATGACCTGCGAGCCCCTCGGACTACACCACACTCATGACCTATTTAGACTAGGCCTGAGTGCGCAGGTCATCTACAGGTTCCGCAACACAATAAGCCACGCCAAGACCTAGGCTACAGAGGTCAGGGGTCAGCGTGGTGCAGAGAGGTAGTAATGATGGCGCTAGGGCTCTACGCCTCCCACACTGTTTGTCATAATGAGCACGAGTTGAGATGACCGGGTGACCTAGACACATACAGACAACACGGACTTCACCAGGGTAAAACACTCAGTTTTACCACAACATATATCTCCTTCTTGAGGAAGCTATCGGTGGCCGACCCACCTTGGCCTATAAAAGGGGGAGGTCATTCACAAGACGAAAAGGAGGACACTCAACGGAAGACAACCACACACGCTCAACAAGACTAGAAGACCCAGAGGTCAGAGCCAAGGCACGAGCCACCATGACGTCGAAGGCTTAGCTTAGGACACCAGTCCCGTAGTTTTTAGGTCCACCCACACATAAGAGACTTGGGAGCTCCTCCCTCTCTCGCCCACTTGTATACCCTACTATGAGCATTGAGCAACAAAGGTGCTGGTAGAGCGAGCTGTCGAAGACTGGATGTATGGACGTTATGCTCGAACTAGTATAAATCTTGTTGTTGACTTTTTTATAAAACTTTAATCATTCGTCTTATTCAAAAAATTATGAGTTATCATTTATTTTATTATGATTTGTTTTATCACTTAATGTCGTTTGAGCGTGACTTAAAACTTTATATTTTCGAATAAATATTTTGAATAAGGCGAGTGATTAAACTTTTGAAAAAAATCAATCGTTTCATATATTTTGAATAGGACGGGTGACTAAACTTTTGAATAAGACGAGTAGTTTTTAAGTTGCCAAATTCACCCCCTCTTAGGTGTCATAATCTCTTTTAGTATCAAAGCATGTTGGCTAATAATTTGGACCTTTGGCTTCAACGCCATTGAATGATGGACTTTGGCTTCTCTAATGTGGTTCTTATGACGCTAAAATGTCAGGCTTGGCATGTAATGGCAATTGTTGGGGGGGCCTTTCTTTTCTGAAGGTCCTCAAAAGTACAACTAACATGTTTTCCAGTATAGTATACTGTCACAGGAAGCTTCGGTTTTGAGATGAAGGTGTGCATGGTATGAGAGGCGCGATCTAGAAGAAGGATAAACCAACTCCGAAGCTGTGACTGGAAAAGCTTCGGCTTGGCACAAGGACAGTGGTGGAGGATGAAACCGACCTAAAAAGGGAAAAGACTGCTCAGTCCTCGACAGCCTACCTTTTGGCTAATAGTAGATGTCAGGGACATAAATGTAATTTCGCCCAGGCTATGTCCTGTGCCTATAAATAGATGAACAGTAACACCATACTGTTCACACTGACTTGTAATCACTCTCGTGTTACTCTTGTACTTTCGTCTTCTGTCAAGACGAAGGTACAAATGTCATATAAACATTATTTATGTTTGCTCATGTTTATAAAAAGCTAATATGAATAATCTAATGATTTGACATGTTTATTTATACTCCTTTTATGCTTTATATGCTTCTATTTACACCTTTGCTCGTAAAAACAATGAAGGTATGCCCTTCATGACCTTCGTCTAAAGATCATTATATCCTAAGGGAGATAATGCTTCTAAGGACGAAGGTCTCTAATCGTTAACATTTGTGTTGCTTTGTTCCTGGTGTATAGCATCCGAGAACTAGGACCAACAACAATTAACACATAAACCACCTATTTTGGACTTGCCACACAAGTGCATATGTTCCCGACAAGTAACTGAACCTCAGAGATAAAACTTTGTGTTCATTCTTTTGCCAAGTTGGGTTTGATCACTTTCAAACTTTCATTTTACATTCATTATCTTGTCTTGTGTGATACTTGTTAGAGCAACTCTAGAGTAGCTCGTAATTGTAACTAGTTGTTATAAGCTCTCTAGTTAGCTTTTAAATCTAGTTGCATAGTTCCTAAATTGTGTGCTTGAGGGAAATCAGTTAAGACACATAGCAACTAGAATTGTTTAAGGATCTTGTTTGTTGTGAAATAGAGATAGAAGAATAAGTTGATTTAGAACCATATTTCATACTAATAAAACTTGGCTCTAGTGTTTTGTGAGTTTATAGGTTATTCACCCTTGTAGCCATCTAAATCCTATCAGTGGGGTGCCGTACCAAGCGACAGTGGTGGTGGTGTGACCTTAGCGAGTGAGGCAAGAGTAGGCACCATGGCAAAGGAGGTGAGTTTTATAAGGTAGAAGAAGAGGATTTGAGACTTCCACATGGGGCCCACAAAGTCAAATCCTCGCCATATTTCTATGAAAAACTCCCAACCAAATAGAGAATTGGAAGTGATCCTGTGAAAATCAAGTCTAAACAACACAAACTTGGTTTATAATAAATGTTAGTGAGATCAAAACCAAGATGTTGTGAATGGAGATGAGAGAACTCTTCACTTGATTGTTCCTTTACAATATGCATTGAACTTAGGAACAATACCACAAGTGAATATTTGAGAATTCTAGGAAAGAAAACAATCACAAATAAAGTTGCACAAGTGACACGGTCATTTTATCCCGTGGTTTGGCCAATGCCTACTCCACGTTGTGGTGACCTCCTTCGGTCAACGATTGCATTGGATCCCTCTCAAGTGATCCAATGATCAACCTTGAGTACCACAATTTTATTTATTTTATCAAGTGCTTCCCTATGTGAGGAATCTCCACAAGTTGGAGCCTCTCACCCTTATAAGATTGATCACAATTAAACCACAAGAGTAAGCGAGGGAATATAAACACATGCAAGAGCTAGAGTCGCAGCAACAACACGCACACAAGTTAAGAAACGAGCACACAACAGCAAAGTCACAACTCAGAAAAGTGCTCAGATCTCAAACACAATGAACCAAATGCGTGCTTGCGGAGTCTAGGTGTCTTAGGATGTTCAATGGAGGCTTGGTGTACTGCTCCATGCGCCTAGGGGTCCCTTTTATAGCCCCAAGGTAGCTAGGAGCCGTTAGAGCTCCATTTGGAAGGCCATTGTTGCCTTCTGTCCGTAGGCGCACCAAACAGTCCGGTGCACCATCGAATAGTGAACGGTGTGTGATTTCCTTCCTTTTCTAGCGAAGCTGACCGTTGTAGCCACCGGCCTGTGTGGCACACCAGACAGTCCGGTGCGACCTGGTGACCGCTAGTGAAGTCCACGTGTTCCCCGCTGATCGCGTGGCCGACCGTTGGAGTGGGCACGGCTGCCACACCGGACAGTCTGGTGAATTATAGCCGTGGCTCCTCTAACTTTTCCTGAGAGCAGCCAGTTCGCCGAGCGCGCTAGCCTGAGTACCGAACACTGTCCGGTGCACCGCAGGCTGGTGCAGGTTTGGCTGGACTTAGCCAAACTTCTCCAATCCGATTCCTCTCGATTTGACAAGGTCTCTAGCACTTAGTAGAATATGTTAGTACCAAAAACAATTTACTAAGGCTAGAATCATACCTTGCTTTTCCATTTGCATCTCTTTGACACTTAACACAAAACAATATGTGTTGAGCATCTAATCACAAAAACATTTATAGAAATGGCCCAAGGGCACATTTCCCTTTCAATCTCCCCTTTTTGGTGATTTATGCCAACACACCAAAAGCAACTCAAGATGCAACAACATTTTCAAAGATGAGCTAAAGAGTGCAAATTGAAGACCAATTAATCTCACATAAGGTTTGGCATATTTGGATCACTTTTGCCACCACTTGGTTTAATTTTGCAAAACAAATTCATTTTCCAAACTCTATGTCAAAGACACTTGTTTTGGCAAATCAAAAGATCTTTCAAGAGTAGTTTTGATCAAATACCGAAAACTCCCCCTTTTTCCCATAATCAAATTTCTCCCCCATAAAAGAACTGTTTTTGCAATAAGAGGGTTTTGATCAAACACCAAGAGTTCTAACTCTAAAATTTTGAAATTTACAAGTGGTTGGCTGATCGAGTTGCTTTGACCTTAATTTCTCCCCCTTTGGCATTAAGCACCAAAACAGAAGAACTATTAGGCCCTTTAACCCCATTGCCTCACAAAAATGTCAAATAAGATCAAAGGCAATGAGAAAACACATAGAAGAACTTGAGACAAGATACATTGATACCGGAATGCAGTGGAAGCCCTTTCTTTGTCTAAGTTCACCTTTTCCCTTTCAATGCCATCTTTGAGACTATTTCAAAAATACTCAAGCGAACACATTAGTCTCAAAGGATCAAGTTGTAGTACATCCTCCCCCTAAACATGTGCAGCATTTGCATAGGGACTTGTGAGGTCCGAGGATGACTTGTACAACTTGAGCACCAGAAATAAGCAAATAAAGACAGTTATGCTTAAAGTAACATGATCAAAGACATAAAACACATGTATGCTATAGATCAATCTAGGTTCCGCTAATCTAAGACATTTATCTCATCAAAAGGCTTGGTGAAGATATCGGCTAGCTGGTTCTCGGTGTTAATATGATAAATATCGATATCTCCCCTTTGTTGGTGGTCTCTCAGAAAGTGATGCCGGATGTCTATGTGCTTAGTGCGGCTGTGTTCAACAGGATTATCCGCTAAGCGGATTGCACTCCCGTTACTTTGCTCATATTGTAGCCAAAGTCCTAGAGGGTTTGCCTCATCCAAAGTATTTGTGCGCAACACTATCCTGCGGCAACATACTCGGCCTCAGCGGTGGATAGGGCAATAGATGTTTGTTTCTTGGAGCTCTTGGACACTAGAAACCTTCCCAGAAACTGACAAGTCCCTGATGTGCTCTTCCTATCGACCTTGCACCCGGCATACTTGGAATCTGAATATTTGATTAAGTCAAAGGTAGACCCCTTTGGATACTAGGTCTCGAAGCAAGGCGTAGAAACTAAATATCTAAGAATTCACTTCACAGCCACAAGATGACATTCCTTGGGGTCGGATTCAAATCTAGCACACATGTATAAGCTAAGCATAATACCTGGTCTACTAGCACAAAGATAAAGTAAAGAACCTATCATAGACCAGTATGCCTTTTGATCAACGGACTTACCTCCTTTGTTGAGGTCCAAGTGTCCATCTATTCCCATCGGTGTCTTTGCGGACTTTGCATCCTTCATCCCAAACCTCTTGAGTAAGTCTTGAGTGTACTTCATTTGGGAGATGAAGGTTCCTTCCTTGAGTTGCTTCACATGGAATCCAAGGAAGTAGTTCAACTCGCCCATCATAGACATCTCGAATTTCTGCATCATCACCCTGCTAAACTCCTCACAAGACTTTTGATTAGTAGAACCAAATATTATGTCATCGACATATATTTGCCATACAAATAGATCACCATTACAAGTCTTAGTAAAGAGAGTAGGATCAGCTTTCCCAACCTTGAAAGCATTAGAAATAAGAAAATCTCTACGGCATTCATATCATGCTCTTAGTGCTTGCTTAAGTCTATTGAGCGCCTTAGAGAGCCTGTAGACATGGTCGGGATACCTGTCATCCTCGAAGCCATGGGGTTGTTCCATGTATACTTCCTCCTTGATTGGTCCATTGAGGATGGTGTTCTTCACGTCCATTTGAAACAACTTAAATGAGTGGTGAGAAGCATAGGCCAATAATATGTGTATTGGCTCGAGCCTAGCTATAGGAGCAAAAGTCTCCTCAAAGTCCAAACCTGCGACTTGGGCATAACCTTTTGCCATAAGTCGAGCCTTGTTTCTTGTCACCACCCTGTGCTCATCTTGCTTGTTATGGAACATCCACTTGGTTCCCACAACGTTTTGCTTCCAATGTGGCACTAGGCTCCATACTTCATTTCTCTTGAAGTTATTGAGCTCTTCTTGCATGGTCAACACTCAGTCTGGATCCTGCAAGGCTTCTTCTACCCTAAAAGGCTCAATAGAAGAAACAAACGAGTAATGCTCACAAAAGTTAGCTAAACGTGAGTGAGTAGTTACTCCCTTGCTGATGTCACCTAGAAGTTGATCCACTGGGTGATTTCTTTGAATGGTTGCCCAGACTTGAGTGGAGGTGCTTGTGGTGCTTCTTCCTTTTTATCCTTTTCTTCATGTGCTCCCCCTTGATTCATGCCTTCATCTTGAGGTACATATTCCTCATCTTGAGTTGGGGGATGCGCCAATGATCTTGTTGTTCCTGCAGTCGCACATCAGCTATTTCCATAGTTCGCATTGCAGTCGTTGGCACTTCATCCTCATCTACATCATCAAGATCAACTTGCTCTCTTGGAGAACCATTAGTCTCATCAAATACAACATCACTAGATACTTCAACTAAATCCGATGATTTGTTGAAGACTCTATATGCCTTTGTATTTGAATCATAACCTAGTAAGAAACCTTCTACAGCTTTGGGATCAAATTTCGAATGTCTACCTTTCTTTACCAAGATGGCATTTGCTCCCAAATACACGAAAGTAAGAAACGTTGGGTTTGTTACCAGTTAGCAGTTCGTAGGACGTCTTCTTGAGGAGGCGATGAAGATAGAGCCGGTTTATGGCATGGCAAGCTATATTTACAGCTTCCAACCAAAGCTGCTCAGGTGTCTTATACTCTCCAAGTATTGTCCTCGCCATGTCGATTAGCGTCTTGTTTTTCCTCTCTACTACACAATTCTGTTGTGGTGTATAGGGAGCGGAGAACTCATGCTTCATGCCTTCCTCCTCAAGATATTCTTCCACTTGTAGATTCTTGAACTCAAATCCATTGTCACTCCTGATCTTCTTCACCATGAGATCAAAGTCATTTTGAGCTCTCTTTAGGAAGCACTTTAAAGTACCTTGGGTTTCTGATTTATCCTACAAAAAGAACACCTAAGTGAAGCAGGAAAAGTCATCAACAATAACAAGACCATACTCACTTCCCCCGATGCTAATATAAGCAACAGGCCCAAAGAGATCCATGTGGAGGAGTTCCAGTGGTCTTGATGTTGTCATCACGTTCTTGCTTTGATGAGTAGTTCTCACCTGCTTCCCTACCTGGCACGCTGCACAAGGTCTATCTTTCTCAAAACAGACATCGATTAGTCCTAACACATGTTCTCCCTTTAGAAGCTTATGAAGATTCTTTATCCTAACATATGCTAGACGGCAGTGACAGAGCTAGCCCATATTAGTCTTAACTATTAAATATGCATCTAGATCGACATTCTCTTTATAGAAATCAACTAAATAGAGCTTGCCATCTAATACACCTTTAAAAGATAATGAACTGTCACTTCTTTTAAAGACAGATACATCAATATTTGTAAATAAGCAATTATATCCCATATAACATAATTGACTTACAGATAGTAAATTATAACCGAGCGATTCTACTAAGAACACATTTGAAATTGATTGCTCGGTGGTGATGGCTATTTTACCCAAACCTTTGACCTTGCCTTGATTCCCATCTCCAAATATGATCATGTCTTGGGAATCTTTGTTCTTGATGTAGGAGGTGAACATTTTCTTCTCCCCCGTCATGTGGTTTGTGCATCTACTATCAATAATCCAGCTTGCGCCCCCGGATGCATAAACCTGCAAGGTAATTTAAGCTTGGGTTTTAGGTACCCAACTCTTGTTAGATCCTACAAGGTTAGTCACATAAGACTTTGGAACCCAGATGCAAGTTTTGTCTCTCCTGCACTTAGGTCCCAAATTTCTAGCAACTACTTTATCATTTTTGCACAAAAGAACAAATGAAGCATCATAAGTTTGATAAAGCATGGTTGGTCCATTTGATGCATTCCTAGGCACATGAGAAGCAACATGATGGCGCCTAGGTCTATTCCTACCATGAGCATATGAAGAGCTAGATGATGCAAACATGGCATGAGAATCAAAGACAACATCAAGGCGAGTAGGTAAAACAACATGATTATAACACCTATCATGATGAGCAATACTAGAAACATTCTTAACATGAGCATAGAGATAGGCATGGTTCTTTTTGTCATGTGAAGAATGAGAGCTACTAGCCATAGGGGCCTTCCCTCTCTCGTTGTTGAGATTGGAAGTCCTTTGGCTTGTAGGTTCTTGGTTTCCTTTTGGAAACCAAGTCCATCCTTAATGGAGGGGTGTCTACCAATGGTGTAGGCATCCCTAGCAAATTTTAGCTTTTCATAATCACTCTTGCAAATTTTAAGTTGAGCATTAAGATTAGCAACATCATTATTCAACTTAAAGAATAGTGGAAGCATGTGTATTGCAAGCATCAATATCAAAATCTTTACACCTATTACAAATAGACACATGCTCCACAGAAGAACTAGCAACATTTACTTTTCTAGCTTAGAATTTAAATCAACATTTAAATTCTTAAGACTAGATATAGAATCATGACAAGAAGATAGCTCAGAAGACAATAATTTACTTTTCTTATTTTCTAGAGCAAGAGATTTTTGAATATTAATAAATTTATCATGTTCCTCATAAAGAATATCTTCTTGTTTTTCTAACAACCTATCTTTCTCATTAAGGGCATCAATTAATTCATTGATTTTGTCTACTTTAGATCTATTTAAACCCTTAAAGAGATCACTATAGTCTACATCATCATCAGATTCCTCATCCCTAGAAGAAGTGTACTTAGAGGTATCTCGTGTACGTACCTTCTTCTCCTTAGCGATGAGGCACGTGTGATGTTCGTTGGGGAAGAGGGAGGACTTCTCAAAGGTGGAGGCAGCTAGTCCTTGATCGTCGGAGTCAGATGAAGAAAAGTCAGAGTCCCATTCCTTGCCAATGTGTGCCTCGCCCGCCTTCCTGTAGTTCTTCTTTTTCTCCTTCTTCCATTTATTTTCTTGTCCCTAGTCATTTTCATTATCGGGACATTGTGTAATAAAATGATCGGACTTACCACATTTGAAGCAGGAGCGCTTTCCCTTTGATTTATTCTTGTTGGGATACTCCTTGTGTCCTTTCAAACTAGTCTTGAAGCGCTTGATTACAAGCGCCATTTCCTCTTCGTTGAGCTCGGCAGCCTCCACTTGTGCCAGCTTGTTAGGTAGCGCCTCCTTGCTGCTTGTTGCCTTGAGGGCAACGGGTTGTGGTTTGTAGACTGGAAGCGGATCATTTGCAATATCGTTAGCATACCTTGCTTCCTTTACCATCATGCGCCCGCTCACAAATTTTCTGAAAATTTCTTCGGGCGTCATCTTGGTGTACCTGGGGTTTTCACGGATAAGGTTTACAAGATGAGGATCAATAATAGTAAATGACCTTAGCATGAGTCAAATGACGTCATGATCCGTCCATATTGTGCTCCTGTAACTCTAGATCTTATTCACCAGGGTCTTGAGCCGGTTGTATGTTTTGGTTGGCTCCTCTCCCCTTTTCATGGCGAATCTCCCAAGTTCACCTTCCACCAATTCCATTTTGGTGATCACCGTGACATCGTTTCCCTCATGAGAAATCTTGAGGCTGTCTCAAATTTGTTTAGCGTTGTCCAAGCCGCTGACCTTGTTATACTCATCCCTGCATAGAGATGCTAGCAAAACAGTAGTAGCTTGGGCATTTTATGAATTTGTTCATTAATTAATACAGGATTGTCACTACTGTCAAATTGCATTCCATTTTCCACAATTTCCCAGATACTAGGGTGGAGATAAAAAATGACTACGCATTTTATGACTCTAGAAAGAATAGTCTTCTCTATCATAGTGATGGGGTTTACCGAGTGGAATAGATAATAAATGAGCATTTGAATTATAAGGAATGCGAGAATAATCAAAAGAGTAGTTCTGATTAACCATTTTCTTTTTCATGGACGAGTGTTCGTCGTCGTCGTCCCTTGGTGAAGAGGAGGAGGCGTAGCTGTCGTAGTAGATGATCTTCTTAATGCGTCTCTTCTTCTTCCCATCTTTCTTCTTGTTGTTCGAGCCTGAGTTAGTGGGCTTGTCACCTTTAGGCTCATCAACATAGAGAGTCTCCTTCTATTTGTCATTGATCACCATCCCCTTGCCTTTAGGATCCATCTCTTCGAGTGGTTAGTCCCTTTAAATGAAGAGTACGGCTCCGATACCAATTGAGAGCACCTAGAGTGGGGTGAATAGGTGATCCTATGAAAATCAGGTCTAAACAACACAAACTTGGTTTATAATAAATGCTA